>CM065926.1:13798841-14998841 GCA_033439105.1 Magallana nippona
AAGTAATTAAAGGAAGGCATTGGAAGCACACTTCATTTACCAGTATCTTCATTAGCCTAGCTAAATTCATCTTTTCAAAATTTGTTATTTTGTTTTTTAGCCACCTCTGACAGCCAAGGATATCAATGCTCCAAAACGAAATGAGGAATTTATCTCTGACCTCAGAAAAACCAGCATACCATTCACCGACGATTGTCAGGACAGACTGTTTAGAGCTCATGGTAAACAAACATCAATTTACTTTTTTCTTAATTCTATACTCTGACAAAAAGTTTTAGTTCTTTGATATATAATAAAGACACCTGAATGTGATTTTGAATGAAAAAACGTTGTCTTTAAAATACATAATGTGGTCCATGACATTTAATATAACCCATGTTTTATTTCAGAATTTTTATTGTCTATTATTTTCTTGACTTCTTATGAAACAGGGCACACTTTGCATGAAATTTTTGTGCTGAGGGAAGGAATGTTCAACAGAATTCCAGACCTTGTTGTTTGGCCGCGTAAGTAAAGTACATGTACTGCAGACTCCTTATTTTATATGAGAACTTTAATTCTGGATTCTTCTGTTTTGTATCAATTAAATTGCGATAATATAAAATTTTATGCAGATGATAATTCCTCCTGTTGTATAAGGAATCTACAGTATTTATTTATCCAGATATCAATTATTAAAATTGTTACAGACCCCAAATAATTATTTATGTTTAAATATGAAACTTTCGTGTGTTTTTCACAGGAAAATGTGATTGAATGATACCATGCCATAATAATAACAGCACTTTTAATTATTTGTTGGTTTTTGTTCTTCAGAGTGTCATGATGATGTTGTAAAAATTACAGCCCTGTGTTGTAAACACAATGTTGTCATCATTCCATTTGGAGGTAAGTGGGTGGCAATCCTTATTTTTTTTTTTTGTTTCCATTTATAGTTCTGATGTAAATGTATGAATTTTGTTGTCTGTTGCCATTTGTTAAGGTATCATTTAGATAGATATCTCCTATATAATAATTTTTTTTATGTTACTTTGTGTTGAAACAAACTGCTTAGTGTGACTGATTGATATAATATATATATAAATAAAAGACCAAGTAAAAATTGTGATGAAAAAGTAATAATATCTGATAGGATAAGTACATGTATCTCCCTATAAATTTTGACATTCTAGGAGGAACCAGTGTGTCAGGAGCTCTTGAGTGCCCAGCCGAAGAACGTCGAATGATTGTCTCCCTTGACACATCACAAATGGTAAATTATGTAAAGTCTTACAAGACCTCAAACAACCCCCCCCCCCCCCCTTCATATGGCAACAAGTAACACATTTTTGTTTGAATTTCAGAACAAGATTCTATGGATTGATGAGAAAAATTTAACGGCCCACTGCGAGTCTGGTATTATCGGTCAGGACCTGGAGAGGAGGGTAAGCTATGAGTACTGAGTGTATGGTTATGAAATTTTATGGCTTGCCTCTCAAATGCTTGTGACTAGGGGCCAACACACTGACATTTGCTTTGTGTCGTGAATAATTCTTGTCCTAATCTATTGTCATTTCTGCCCACTTCATATTTTTGGGGTCATTTGATGTCCTATTTTGGTGGGTGATTTTCAAATAGATTTTCTCTCAGTTTGATTGTACCATTTTGTCAGGATGAATTCAATATGTGGCAAAATCTTTTACAATTCTGACTCACTAAGAGTAAAGTGGAGCCAAAATACATTTTTTCTTATCATGTATACATCACATGTACCATCTCAATTCTCTCTTAACAAAAATTTCACAAATTTCATAAATTTCTTTGGTATAAAATCTTGTATTTTGTTTCACTATCTATAAAGCAGAGCTCAAATTATAAATAAATTAAATTCAGACTAGAAAAGTGAGAGTTTTACTTTGGTGTACAGTATATAATAATAGTTTTATTTCCAATTTTGGGCCCAGAGGGCATACAAGATTACAATTATTAGATAGAAGTTTCTAAAAGAGAGATTCTACATACAAAATAGTCCATACACATACATGAACATGTAACAGCCGGGCAAATGTACATCAGTATGTCATAGCATATTAACAATATACATATTTGTATAGTCAGAAAAGTACGGTACTTAATACAATTACAAAGATGGTACATCATGATCTGTTTAAGTATTTCACTTAGATCTCAAAGTACTCTGTCTTATTTTGAAAGCATAAATTAGAAATTCACTTAACTTAGTAAGTATTGTTTTGTCTTCATTGGACATTAACCAGATAAATTTGTCTTTCTTTGTTAAAAGTATAAAATTTTTGTTAAGTATTGAGATATAATGGAAAAATGAATTTCTTTCTTCTTTATATAATGGACAATCAGTAAGAAGATGACATTCATCTTATACACAATTTTGGTTACATAATAAACACGTCTTTTTGTTTCTTTCTAAAGGAATTCTTTGAAGTATATGTAGAAGACCTCTTTCACTTTTTTTCAGCTAGCAGAAAAGGGCTTCTGCACAGGACATGAGCCTGACTCCATGGAGTTCAGCTCCCTAGGTGGCTGGGTGGCCACCAGAGCCTCAGGAATGAAGAAAAATATTTATGGCAATATTGAAGATATGGTGAGTAAGGGAAAAACTCATTTTTTAAAGATGGTGCTATTAAAGCAAAACTATGTTAGTTTCAAAATATCTGTATTTGAGAACTTCCCAATATAATGTTTTAAAAACCTTTGCTCTGTCCTCGAAATAGATGATTTCAGACATTTATTTATTGTTTGTGTGATTTTTATGTGATCATTATTTAAATAATCAGATAAATTAATTAATGCAACAGTTGCGTAATTCTAACATGACAAATCAATAGAAGTTTTATCGATATATTTCTTCAATTCTACATTTGTACATGTCCTTTTTTCCTTGTTTGCAGGTAGTTCATATAAAGTTTGTGACCCCCAAGGGAGTGATGGAGAAAAGTTGTCAAGTACCCCGCCTGTCATCAGGGCCCGACATCCACCATTTCATTCTAGGGTCTGAGGGTAGGTGTTTGTTTTTCACTCCAGCTTATTTGATCAAGTTGAATTTTTCACCATGCCTTTTTATATTCATGTGAAAAAAGGAAAAGGGACATCACGTGTGACTTTATATCGACTGTGGATGGATTCCTAATTTATTGCAAGGAATAATGTCAACATAAAATTATGAGAAGCACATCACTTAAGCTTGCAGATTTTAAATCTTGCATTTTTCATACAGTTGTGAAATATATGAAATTATATCAAAAGTTCTGCACTTGCATTTTAAAATTCTTGTGATTTGGATCAAAATAGTGGAATCACGGAACCAAGTCCTCACATGAAATTGAAAACTACACTTTTCAGAGATTATTAATTTTACAATTTTACAGGAACTCTGGGCGTGGTGACTGAGGTTACTCTCAAGATCCGTCCACTTCCTCCATGTAGGAAGTATGGCTCCATTGTGTTTCCGGAGTTTGTGAATGGTGTCAACTGTCTTAGAGAGATAGCCAAGCAGAGATGTGCACCAGCATCCATCCGACTGATGGACAATCAGCAATTCCAGTTTGGTAAAAACTCTTCATGTTTTCAGGAAAAATAAACCATAATTTTAGAATTTGTTCGACATCTTATTTCTAGGAATTTTTTAAGTTGATAAAAGAGAGATTTCCTGTTCTTTTATTATAGGTCATGCCTTGAAACCTGAGTCCAAATCTCTATTGAATAGTTTTGTTGAAGGGATCAAAAAGTTTTACATAACAAAACTAAAAGGTTTTGATACTTCAAGGATGGCAGTTGCTACTCTTCTTTTTGAGGGAACAAAACAAGTTAGTAGTTTTAAAGCAGTAAACTTATTAATTACCTTGAGAGATTATTTTATCAGGTTTTGGAGCCATTATATTGAGATGAACAATATGTACATGTTCATATATCAGTCTCTTTTTTGAACTGAGACCATCAACTTTGGATTATGTTGAGTCGAGTTACGGCCCCTGAGTGTGATCTTCATTGTTTAACTATGTGCTTTATTGACTGAATTCCTGTTTTAACAGGAAGTAGCAGCACAAGAAAAGAGAGTATATGAAATTGCTGCTCAGTTTGGGTAAGTTTCCTTCATGTGATGTCCCCCAAAACCATCTCTCTCCACCCCACCCTCACCCCTCAAAATAAATGAACAACAATGTAATATTACATATATATTATATTATATTATATATAACATTATAACATATGTTATATCTTAAAAATTGTAACAAAATTATAAAAAAAAAAATGTATGCAATATAATAAGCTACCAAAGATATTTAAAATAATTCCAACCAATCTCCTGTGTAAAAGTCTTTTACAATCAGGTTTTAGTTACACATTACACTTGTAATGATTTGAATTTGTTTCTTTGTCAGAGGGTTACCAGCTGGTACAGACAATGGAGAGAGGGGTTATATGTTGACCTTTGTCATCGCCTATCTCAGGGTAAATATTAGACCACTCAGTTTCAGGCTTTTGGCACCCTTTACACCTTTATGAATGAGAGCAGATTCAATTCAGATCTGATTTGAGATCTTGCAACAGTATTAAAAATATCAGCAAAACATTTCACAAAAATTTGTTTTTAATATCAAATTGATTTGACCATATTTGTTCTAAATGCAGAAATCATGAAATAAGATACTGTTTAATATGATTTTATATTTTGTCTCACTTCCACTGACCAAAGTGTAATTGTTTGATACACAGTACAGTTTTTGTTTTCAGGATCTTGGCTTTGAGTACTACATCGTAGCTGAGTCCTTTGAAACATCTGTTCCATGGGATAGGTAAAACAATTTGTAATATTCTGGTCAAACAGCTTAACCTTTCTTTACATATATATCTAAAAACAACTAAACTCAGAACTCTTTAGTTTTGTTAATGAATTGTTTGTGCATAAAATTTGATGAACAAATGATTTTAGCATTGTCTATAAACACATATGTGGTGGTTGCATAGACCATTTTAAATAAATCAACAATATTCTTTCAGGTGTCTTGACCTGTGCCAAAATGTTAAAGACAGATTACACAGAGAATGCAAAGAGAAAGGGATTCAATTTCCTCCTTACATTACATGCAGGTTAGTAAGAGAAAAAAAATTCTATTTCAAAGTAAAGATTTTTGTCATGAATAGCATGAACCTTGTAACTTAGGGAAGTTCTTGCATTATGCCTTCAAACTACGTAATGATTGATATACTATCCAACAACTGTTGTAATTAAATCGTTGTGTTGTACACTCTCCGTTAATAATATTACTGTACTACACATTCATTACTGCTATTATCAGGTTGTTATTAAATCCCTGCACTGTGCTGTACATATATTGTTAAAACATTTCATATGCAATAAGATGTATGTCTTACGCGATAAAGGAAGTTAAAGTTGAGAAACAATAAAATAGTGTCGAAGCAAGTGATTTGAAATGCGTAGCTGATGAGAGCTTCTTTCTTTAAAGAAATTAAACTGCTTTTCTGGAATAGCTAAAGATGAAAGTTGATGCATTGTATTTTTACATTGAATAGAGGAATATAATTATATATCAATTAGTTTTGTAAATTTTGGAACGTGTATCGAGGAGTTATATATATACTGTATTGGATGGGCGTTAATGCCAATTTATTTTCTCATGAGAAACTGTTCTTCTGTAGGGTAACACAGACTTACGATGCCGGTGCTTGTGTTTATTTCTACTTTGGATTCAATTACCGAGGTATCCAGAACCCAGTTCAGTTGTATGAAGAAATTGAGGTAAAAAAATTTCCTGTATGTAATTTATAAATTGAATTGTTTAGAGGTCATCTACTCTTACCACATTTATACCTGTCATCAGTTCTCTTGATTTCATGACTTTAAATTAATTATTTGTTAATATTGAAACTTCAATGTCATCTTAATCAAATATCTTTCTATACTTGATATAAGTCATTTATCAGACTTCTGGAGGGAGATGAATGTGTTTGTTAGGAATATTGAATGTGTTGTAGGCCTCTGCAAGAGATGAAATCCTGGCTAATGGAGGAAGTATTTCACATCATCATGGTGGTAAGTTTGGTATCCTGTGTAATCATTAGAATTCATGGTGGCTCAATTTTCGTAGTATTGGTGGGTAGCACTTCCCCACTAATTTACATTCATGACGAAAACATGTGTAGTGAGAGTTATTGTTCTTACTGAAACTGAAAACGGACACATCCACCAAATTACATCCCCAGGATTAAGCAAAAAACCCACAACTCACAAAAATTGGCCCCACGAATTTGAATGATTCCACAGTATTAGGAATGATTTCATTTATTGATTAAAGTCTTGATTCTTAGCAAATTTTTGTCTAGAAGTGTTAAAAATGTTATGACAGTACAAATTCATCGGAAAATAATTCTGTCAATGCTGTATAGAATTTCTTTTCATTTTTCATTTATTGTTTTAGTTGGTAAGCTGAGGAAGCCATGGCTCAAGAAAACCGTGGGAGAGGTTGGCCTCGGATCCATGCGGGCCATCAAGAATTACATCGACCCTGACAACATCTTCGGAAACAACAACCTAATGATAGGGGACTCCAAACTGTAAATCACTGAACGATTACACATGGTCATGTGATAAGAAAAAAATTGTAGACCTAAATTATATAATCTAATACTGTGGTACTTGTTTTCATATACATGTATTTTTTATGAAGAAAAGAAGAAATCCTTTCAATATTGTTTTTTCATCAGTGCTTAGAAATACATCTAATTTTGAAAACAAATGTGCCATTTTCATGACATGCTACTAAGATTTGCATTTAAAATTATGTTGATACATAGAATGATTTGGTATGCACTGTACCTTTTATGTTGAAGACACAAAACTACATGTATAAACCAAATATTATAAGATGATCATTGTAAGCAAACATTTAATTCATTGCATAGATTTACATTTTATATGTGTACTCATATAATATCATGTTAAGAATATTTTCAAATGGTATACTTGGCTTTTGTTTATGAGACTTTTTATATTTTTCATAGTGGAAGTCACAGATGCAATTTTTTTTTTACCATTTTATAATAATTGATGTATTCATGGTAGCATGAAATTATTGTAATATTTATTTTCAAAAGAATCTTTGCAATATCATTTTATTCAGCTTTCATTGAATCATCAATGACAAGTAATGTAAACTTTAACCCAACATGGAGGGACTTTATATATCAGAGATATTATCTGAACAACCAGAAATATTGTTGGGCATTATTATTCAAGGGCAACACTTGCAAACATTATGAGCAAAGCTTAACAAAGTCAATCAAATGTTGAACCAAAGAGAATTTGTTGATTTTCCATCTTTTTTTTTTATTCATTGATTTCAAAAAGCACATTTTTTAACTGGAGTTATTTCGTAAAGAGGGGGACAACTCTACCATTAACACAGTCTATAAATACTTGGGATCCTTGGAAGATTTTGTAATCTCTAATGATGTACACTACTAGTAGATTATATTGTCAATTTTTGGGGGATGAGACAGTTATGTAGTTTTATTATCATGAGCAAATATTTCTGAGTCTGAAAAAAGCCAATGGTTAAAATTATATACAATATGTTTTGAGATACTGTACAGTAATAGTTATTGATTATGTAAAACAGCATTTAATATCACTCTTTTTATCAATGTAAATGTGCTTATCAGTTTGTTAATGGGTATTATAGGAACAAATTTATTTTAGTATCAATATCTTGGATGAAATTTCATGAGAATTCGAAACTAAAAAAATTAATTTCATTTTACAGCATTAATCATCACAATGTTGAATATGCATTATTATTTCAACATTTTGCATAATTTGTGAAATATTTTTCACAGTAATTCAGAATAAAATTGATCAATTTAAATTCTTGAGTAGAAAAAAAAAGAATATCAATTAATACTTATGCACGACATGTATTTATTTATTGGGCTTTTGTGATTCTTTTTTTTTTAATCTTAGCATTGTTAAAGATAATTTCTAATTATTAAATGGTGTTATTGCCACCACATAAACTTATTGTAATTCTTTTAATTTGTGATTTATTATCATAAAATGAACGTTACACATTTCATAGATGAAGTGGCATTGCAAGAACTATAGGACAAATCTAAAGGGGGTGTTTGTATCCTTAACAAGTGAATATCTAAAATACAAAGGGGTCACGAAAAGCTTGTCGTTCACAAAGAAATTCCTCTTTTGTAATAACCATGTGTCCCATTTCTTTACTTTTTTTTTTTTTTTTTGTTCAGAGAGTGAGTTTAAGGTGGTATGGGACACCTCCATATTGTGACGTACTTTGGATCAAAATAAATAATAAATTCAAGCATAATTTTGTAAATCTTTTCTTTCCCGAAGTTGTTACCTAACGGTGTAGCGTAATGGGTTAGAGCATTAACTACGAATATGTAAGTCATGAGTTTGAATCCCGCTGGGCCTTTTATAATTTTTATCTTTCCAAAAAAATTTAAAACTTTTTTTTTTGGGTCAAATATTGTAAAATTTTAAAACGGGGAAAGTATTTTCAATTATAATGTACTTTTCTCCCCATTAATATCGACAGGTGTCCCATACCACTTTAAGCAGTGGGAGGGGGAGGTAACTCTAACATATTTAAGGGATGTCGGGTCTACGTATCCTTTTACGTCCTTTAAATGACTCCACTTCAGATCAAATATTTATATTGATCAAAATATTAATATCTTTTAAATTTACAAAATATTTTAATTGAAAGACATGAACCAAGCATCACATTCATAAAAAAAGGAACATAAAATTATTTACATAAATTAATAGTGTAGTTTCAATAAACAGGGAATTGTCTTCTAGTTTTTGGCACTTTTAGATCGATCTATGATAAACTCGACTTTATTTTTCTCCTCTTTTGTCAGATCTTCCTCATACTTTGGGATCGATAGTTCGTAACAGCACTTTTTGCAGCGATCATGGACGATCGCTATCCGTTGTTCTTTGTTTGCTCGTCTTTGCTTGGTAAGAGACGCACTCTTGTGACTACGACCTTCTAAAGACATGTCTATTTTTGGAAACGAGGTCTTTGCTCGCTTCACGTGCCTCTTCTTTTTCTTCTTCACACTGGGGGATGTTTTCGAGTCGTCGAAAGAGACTAGCGGCCGCTGATAAAGAGCCGATGTGGCGTTTCCGGAAGAATACGTCTTCGCAGACGGCTGTGTGGGATTGGTCTTTCGGGAAACTTCGTCAGTACGAATGTCTAAATCGGTTTCCGATTCGTTGTCGGAAAGCCCCGGTCCATGTCCAACATCGTCTATTATTTCCTCTTCACTGGTAACTTCTTCCTCGTTATCAGCAATGGCGCCCTCTTCCATCTCATTGTTTACTTCGTCGTCCTCCAAGATATTGTCAATTGTTTCCTTCAGGCTTTCGTCTTCATCTTTTTTTCCACTTTGATCAATGTCTCCGTCTTCTTTAATACTTTCTACTGTGGTTGATTCGTTCACATTTTCGTCCTCATCAAAGATGACCTGAGACGGCGGTCTGTTAGCCTTTTCGACCATTTTTAGAGACGTATCTATGTAAATGGAAGACAGTTTGCTTTGATTGTCCATCGTTCTGTCTATTTCATCGATAATTTTCTCCATGTTTTCGTCTTCCTCACTTAATGTTCCATCTTTATCTTTATAACTAAGTTTACTGACGGAACTTTTTTCTTCATCGACGTGCGAAATTTTATTGATTTTCTTCTTTTTGGGCCCAACATCTATTCCCCTCGGAGAAATCATTTTAGATAAACGTTGTTTTCTTATCGTGGGCAATGCTTGCAAGGCACTAGCTTTCAACATTAGTTCCTCTCTGTGTGAAAGTTTGCTCGGTTGTTTTATGGGTGTCACCTTGTTATGAAGACAACGATCTCCAAGGTGAAATGACAGATATTCGGGACCTTCGACGTATTTGACGATTTTGGGATAATCCTCTGTCTTCAGATCTTCCACAAGCTTTATGATGGTATGATCGAAGGGGCATTTATTGCAAGTGACTTTCATTATGGCTATTCTATTGTTTTTTTGTGCCATTCGCATTTCGTGAGCCAACTGTCTCTTTCTATCGACAATGTTTGCGCTTTTGGCGGGCTTCGTTTTCTGAACTCTAGCTGTCAACACCACGGGGAAGTCATTGAAAGAGACCCCCATGCGAACAGGCGGTGCCTCGCTCTTTTGTTGTTCTTCATCCTCTTCATCTGAATTGCTTTCTGGGACTTTCTCTTGACTTCGTTTTGACATCTCATCTGATTCTTTCATTTCCTCCTCGATTATTTTCTTTGATTCGTCTGCTTCCTCTTTTTTGAAAGAACTTCCGCCATCAGTGGTGGTTTCCGTCTGTTTGCTATCGTCATCCATCAGTTCATCCAACATTTCATTGAAGTAATCGAAATTGGGCGGGGGCTTTTTTTGAGATTTTTTACCCTGCCTGGTATTGGGCCGGAGGTATTCCTCATACTCGTCTTCACTAATTTGTACATGGTCTTTTAGATGCGTGCCAACCGGTGGCTTAACACTGAAGTCAAACATGTGTTGACGAATGTCAAAACCACTCCCTAGGTGCTTCCGTTTCTTGCTGGTACGCACCAAAACAGCATTGAAAAAATTTAAGAAACTACACATGATAACAGGTACGATGCTAATGAGGGCCATGAAAAACCCATATTCAAGAGAGATTTTACTTCCGGTGTTGTTGGAAGCGAAAGAGTAAGCTGCAATGCTAAGCAGGAGACCTGTAAAAAAAAAAATGGACCACCATCAACAATGTTACATGTAGTGCTTATATATACACAATCTAAACTTCTTCGATGTAAGTATACGCTAAAATTTGTTTCTGTTTTAACTTTAAAAGCCATAGCATGATTACACATATTCTATAATGCTATTACTAATCATAATCTCTGACCATGCTACCATACAATTCTCTGACCTGTAAGTAACCCTGTGACGGCGGACCCATAGAGTAGCCTTCTTTTCTTTCTGTATTCCCAGTAGAACTGCAAAAACCCAGTTCCCGTCGAAATAAAGTAAAAGAAAAGACCCAGGCTGGTCATTGCCTGGACAAAGCCCACCCATGACCCTGTAAGACAGGAAATACGTCACTACAACGTCATAATCACCGATACAACCATTGAAAGATACATTAAAATTATACCATTTGTGATGAAATTCGTCGTTGCATAGCAGTGAATAATACACAGCTGTATTTGTTATCTTTATTTTTTTTTTTTTTTTACAAAATATCAGTAATTAATCAATATCATAACATTTTTTTGATCCAACCATTGAAGTATTTTGCAGAAAGTTGAAACGGTACATACAATAATTGAAACAACACTGTCGTCTTTTACGCATCGAGAAACTCACTAAACTGAAGATGATAATATACATGTGCGCAGAACATTTACAAACGTTAAAGCATATTTAATTGTTTGTTTTCGTTTGATGCGTTAAGGTCCAAAGGGTACGGCAAAGGTTGAAATATGTTTTCACTGCTCATTTAATCGTTCAGATAAGATTTTTTTTTACAAATGCTTTTCATCTAATTATTTATTTTTTACTTTTTAAAACCTTATTTGATGTTCGGGGCTACATGCGTTTACTCAAGTGCTAGTTGAATATTCGTTTCAAACACCTTTTTAAAAAGTTGTTTAGATAAAATGAGTATTTCAAGCAAGTGTTAAATTTAGGCTAAAATGACTCATCTACATGTAAGTAAATTCGGTGCATCAGAACAAAGATCACATGTCAACTGCAAGCTACGTGGAAAACCGCTAACTATAAGTTCTCATAGAAGAGTAATGGATGGGAAATTTCAGATTATATATAATCATGTATAGAGTACACAATATAGCTTAACATGCAATAGGATGTGGGAACAGAGCCAAATCAACCAAAAAACCCTGCATATTTGGTTACAGAAGTTACAAATAATAACAACCTTTAACACAGCACAACACAAGACCCCTTACCCCTATCTCGATTATACCGGTTTGTCAAATACATTTGAATTTTTGAGTACTTTGAAATCATTAATTACTGTCCGTGGCGGCTCAATGTTGGGGGATTTCTTGGACGCTCCTTACCAATGCAAAACAATAGGGTTTTTTTCAGTGTATACTAGAATTCATCATTTTACTTTGGTTGTAATATCTGCGAAATTATGTCCCAACAAATCAGTAACTTTTTGACTACCAATGAACATGGACCACTGCAAATTTTGTTGTTTCCAATACCAAGTGCAATTGACCAAAATCATTTTGCCCATCAAGAAGATTTTATATGCTAAAAACCAAGTTGAAATTTGTCCTTTAGATACCATACAAATATATAACAACCAATATCAGATGGAAGCCTTATTTCTTAATAAGTTTCCCCGGCCCGTTTTATGGCATTGGTGGAGAGTGGTTTATCTTCAGCTAAAAAAAAATAGCATGACCCGCAAGGACAGAGGAAAAACTATATTACACAAATCCTTGTTACATGAGTCAAGTACAATGCCCTTCAAACAAAAATCCCAAAACATCCATTTGAATGTATCACAAATCTTTTGAAATAAAAGTCACTCAAAATAAAAAGAAATCTTTATAATAACGATGTCTTACCATCCACACTTTCGATATGGAATGTGTCACACTCAGATTTGATGAAGTCCTCGATACAGGTCATGAACAGGCCATACCGATGTATCTGCCCAGCCGCGGAGGTGTACTTGGCCCAGTGTGGTAGTCCGTACGCCACCACATAGTCTATGAATCCCAGAAGGATGAACAGAAAAGTGATTTTGCGCAAGAGCGCTCGTGCTTTTTGGTTCATGGTTTCATATTTCCACCTTAGATTTCCCTAGACACTTATGGCTACATTTTGGTAACTGTTCAAAGCACCGTATCTATGTCCTTTGGAGACTTCATTGTTAGGCATTTGGGGAGATATTATCTTCTGATCAAAATTTATTCATTACGATTGTTCTAGCATAGTCGAGTGACTTTAGAGAATTAAAGTCGGCTCCAAGTATGAGGAGTTGGGAGGTTTAATATGGAAGGGTTAAACATATTGTAACCAAGACCCATTTATCAATGACAATATGCAGTGTATTACACCTATTTGTTTTTAAATTTTGTTGTATTGATATACAAATGTAGTTTAATTATTGGTATAGCAGAAAACCGCAGTTAAATGTATTTGACAATGCAATGAAATTAACGTTGCACACCTACTGTCATACCAAGCGCAAAGACCACCTCATCCCCAATATTGATAAGACAAATAATATCTTGATTGAGAATTTGTGGCCTCACTATTGTGAAATCATTTAAATTCGTGGAGGCAATTTTCGAAGATTGTAATTCTTTTAAAGGTTGTAATTCTGTGGTTTCGTTTGAACATATAATAGATCAAGACTGCTATGGGGGTATTAAATTGTAGGTAAGGGGTATCTACGAAATCCACAAAAAATTGCACCCTCTCGGATTCCACTTATACATTTTCATAAATTGTGATTTATCTTTTTAACATTTTTAGCTACACGTGGGTCCTTGTATTTCTATATGATTGATATTGGATACCCAAAATTGAGATGAACAATGTACATGATCATGGATGAACAATGAATTAAGGAGTAGGTACCCGAGCTGAATTATCATTAACAAAGAAAATAGTGACTCCGTGTAATGTGATACGCCATTTTTTAAAGGCATTTGAAAGTTGAGGACATGCAGTGTCAGCGTTTCTGTAGCACTGCTAAAGAAACTGTTCCATGCGATTTGCCAACCACTCACTGTAAACTGGAAAACCGCGTAGGAGTCGAATTAACAGTCACACATTGGTGCAAAAGAAAATCTGTTTAATCAACCGGTGCTACTTGAAATCTATTTTCCTCTCCTAAAATTCCACCTTATCATGTTTTGATTTCACTAACAATCAAGCAAAAGGCAAAAAAATTACGTATTGAACCTTTAAATGGTCCTGGCGATAATCGAAAAGCGTGCACATATGCTGACGGGAGAATGACAATTATTGAGTGATACACGACAATAATTTGGAACTTGAAGGCCTTCTAATGAATCCATCATAAAAGATCACTGGCAATAACCTTTCGGCAAATTGGCAACCAACAAATTTGGTAAATTAAATCTTGACAAAGTGTTTGTTCTACGATTTTGGCATATGCATGTACATGTCCAGATCGTTGATAACAAATACTGTACGGTGTGTTTCAAAGTGTTTGTATATATGTGCTCTGCTCACCCAGACTGTGTGTATATACACGTATGTAAATATGTTTATATGACTGTACCTCTTGTACCATTTACATGGTTTTGATAGAATATAAATGAATTGATTTGATAGTAATACATGGAAAGTGTTTTCTGATTAAAATAATACCCACTTTTTTCTTAAAAAACCATTAATTTTGATAACAGGCAGGAACTAACCTTTCTTCTTTTGTATTAGATGTTATATCTATATCAGTTATTCGAATATCATATTTGTTTTGTTTCGATTTCAGAGAAAAGATATCGAACCATGGCTTGGGACAATCGGTAAGAATACAAGCTAGAAATGATATTCCCCGCCTGTAATATATGTTTCACTCTCTCGGTTAATGTGTTCTTTATATTCTTTTACTTCTTAGCAGAGCATGACGTGGATGAAATACAAATTGCCAGTTTATTTGTTGTGTATGCGTTGTTGCCATGGTGCTCGTCATAGTTATATCAAATGAATTATTAATGCCTTAAAATTTATGTTTCATGCATCGTGCAAAGATACTCTTAACCAAAGAACTTTTTATGCAATACAGAACACACATTATGTGTTCAATGAACGTACGTTCTATAATATCATTAATAGTAATGATTAATTGAATTAGCGACGATGACGACGACGACGATGATGATGATGATGATGATGATTCTTCCAGCACATGTGGAAACGGTAAACAAGCAGCTTTTTGTTGGAAAAAAGAATATACATATGTTAGCACTAATTAACAGATACCGGTAATACAACTTGTCTCCAGGAAAGATTTTAAGAGAGCTAGATGGTAATGGTCGTTTTTAAACGCTATTTATTTGATTTCTTTGAGATTAAAAGCTCTGTAAAAAGATAGATATAGAAAAATATTCAAATTTGAAGCAAAAATATTTGAATTCTTTTTTGTTTATAAGAAATTGTTTGCGGCTAAAAATCATCTATAAAATTTGAAGGCAGATCCGATTGGAAAATTGTTGACCACCCAGCCTCCTTAAAAATGAAAGTCAGGATTTTTGACATCTTTAATTTATTATAAAGATATCCATCAGTTTCGAAAGTTCATATAATATGGCCATGACCGAAATGTGTTTGCGTGGAAGCTTTAAATCAGAACGTACATCAAACATATTCTAATCTTTTTAAATCGCTCAAATCAGCAATAACATTGACAAATGGAATTTTTATGAAAGTAATTACCTTTCAATTTTAAACGCTTTTATTACCAAAGAATAAAGAAAATAAAAATTGGATATCCTGTTCCATGTTTTCACTCTATTAAATATCGACCCACATCCTCAAAATCAAATAAGGTAAACTGAAAGATAAGAACAGCGTTTTGATTGAACATTCCTCTCGTTTTGCTAACAGTACATGCATGATATAATTACGAGAGTCGTCCTTGTACGACAGACCCAAATTTGAAAACATAACAATGCAATATAGATATTAACACTGTCTGCTATTTCGTCAGTTTAAAACCAAATGGGCGCCGCGAATAAAAGCGACAATGTTTTGTGTACACCACACTCATCTCACTTTTCTACGTCGGGTAATTGTTCAACCCTATGACCGTGTATTTTTGTCTGTCCGTGAACGTCGACTTTACCCGTTTCGATGTCATCGATTTCAAAAGCTGAGTTCGACCGACCTCCCTCATTTTTATTTTTCTTCTTTTTAGACTCTTTCTTCGTCCTGTTCAAGGCTCGAGTTTTCTTCATAAGGTCGGCAACTTTTATGGGAGCATTAATCGATGTTAAATTTATGAGTCCTTTCTTCTTGCGTTTTTCTTTCTTCTTTTCTTGATCCTCGTTCCAAGGTTCTGACGTAATTTCCTCATGGACATCTACGGGTGTCGCCACTCGTGGAGGATTTGGTGGCGTTAGTTCAGTACTTGGGTTATAGACATCGACCTTATCCAATGAAGCCTCGTTTTCGTCCAGATTTGGGTCAATGTCATATTGATCTAATTTACCACTAAGTTCTTCGACTTCTCTGTCTTGTTGTTTAGCCTCGTATTTATCATTCTTGACGGTCAAAGGTTTGAAGAAAAAGGGATCTTCGCTTTGCGACCTTTCAAAGTCGTCGCTCGTAACAACGATGCCGGAAATGGGGTTCTTTTTTATCTCAGGAATCATTGTTCCGGTTGGCGGGAACATGAATACAGGTTCTCTCTCCCGTTTCTTTCGACGTCTTTTTCGTTGCTCTTGGTGTATTTTTTCTTCGTCTTCCTTCTCGTCATTAAACACCATGGTCCGTGCCACTATGAACCCCATAAACGCCCCATAGACCAAAGGAAATATGCTGACCACTGCTATATAAAATGCCACATCGTCGCTTCCGTTATCGTACGATCGTTGAGATTTGTGTATAGCCACTGATATGATGATAAAGATCGCTGCAAGTATATAAGGTTCTCCAATGTCATGATAACGTATAAAAAGATGTAATGCAGTGAGTATCAAAGAGGATTCTAAACATCTTGAAATTTGTGAAGTACTAGGTGTCAGGGATTTGACGTTCAGCAACGTAAAACAAATCAATCAATCTAGAGGATTTTGGTGTTTTACAAAACTGGTTTTAGTTTAATACAGATCTGTTTTTATAAGTTGAACCCACCTGCTATAATGGAGCATACTACCGACACATAGAACAGACGCTGTCTCTTCTCGTTGATCCAACAGAGCGCCAAAAATCCAGTTGCCATAGCAACCGTGTAGAAAAAGAGTCCAAAACTGGCCAATACTTTCAGAGCGAGAATGGTGCCCGCTAGAATGACATAATATAATTCTATGAATCGCCAAAGATTTGTTTTAATTAAAAGTTGCAATAAACCAATTACTATTTAAGACATTTATGATAAAACAGAAACACCCTATCATAGACTTTACGATTAAAAAATATAATTATCTGTAATAACTGTCGATTATTCCATATATTCTCATCTTAGAATTTTTTATGCGGGTCAACATTTTGGAAATCTCATGCCAATTAAAAAAAACCGTAATGGTTATAAATACTTTGTCAAACAACATAAACATAGCTTTTTTCATATAAAAATATAATAAATAACTTGCCATTGAATATCAAGTCATGAAATTGTGATTATACCTTCGACATTTTTGAAATGCGTGTACTGGCACCGACTACCCCCATCATCATCTCGAATACAGGCCATGAAGATTCCATAGTTGTACTGTTTCCCCGTGCCCGTCTGTGTGAACTGAAACCACCGCGGAATGAAGAAAGCCACTACGAATAACACATATCCTACAAAGAGGAAGGCAAATACTGTCTTCTGTAGGCACAAGTTCGCCCCTCTCTTCATGGCTACCAAATTCTCCTAAATCCCAGACATATACATGTATATGGTCTTCCTTGTTTCCTGTGCTGATCCGATGGCAGTAAACAGTTTTCGTCAAAGGTGTCCTTCACATGTAATCCTGCTGGATGTTTACACAGATCTGAAAGCACTAAGGATGTAGGTATTCGTACAAAGGTTGTTTTTATTCACTGGAATTTAAACCAATTATTATTTAAACACATTCAGCGAACCAATCACCCGTATATTGGAGATCGAATTCCCATTCAAAACAGCTTCGAGGGAAGAGTTAAATTGCCAGTGATTTATTGATCATATATTATATGTGTGGTAAAAGAAATAAATCTTAAGTTTATGTCCCCTGTCTTTATGAGATTGCACCTTATAGCTGCAACACAGGAACAGCCCCCCCCCCTCTCTCTCTCTCTCTCTCTCTCTCTCTCTCTCTCTCTGTGTACATGTATCTTGACATTATATAGAATACCCCTGCAATGCGACATTCATTATTCAAGGTAGAGAGCGTGTTTTAAGATATGCATTTTGCACGTGGTGTTAGGCTGAAGTCTGGTCGATTTTTTTTTAAATGGAAAGTGTTATAATTGATTAATCTGTGAACCTCAATCTGTTGAGGGCAAGAGTGAACATATCTCAGAACAGTGAAAATGGTTCTCTAACTGCAGGGCATGACAGACGTACTATAATAACTCATATAGTAGGCTTTCCCATGGAAAAATCACCAGCAAATATTTTATCTACTAGTTTATGACTGTGTATTTTTCCTCGAAGAACCTAACACTGGTATTGGTGAAATTTAGCTTGATGTCATAGCAATAAATTTCTCTAAAATACCCAATCGAGGAGTGATATATTAAAGTATTAATACAAGTCTAAGACAACAGCCATGCTAAACATTTATGTACATAAACCGCTAAATATATCTGATGTACATCTAGCACTCATACAAGGATATCAACATATAAATTGTTAAATTTCTAATGCCATAAATTAAAGACTTCGACAATACATGTAGTTTCAAGTGAATATATAAATATTGTCTGGACCCCAGTCATCTCTCAGCTTTTGCGATCGGCTGTTTACATACATATGATTGCATTAAAAAAATGTATTTACATTGTTGAAAACTGAATCTTATGCTACAATTCTGTCGGGTTCCTGGAGGAAAAAGAAACTACAGCCGATCCCCAGAGTAGGGGGGCATGGCTAAGGGGAACAGTCTACTTCGAATTCGTAAATATCTTTACATTACATAATGAAGATATTGGAAAAGGAATCCTCTCATTCTGCTCCATTTTAATTTATTGTATCATATCAATTCTTTTTAGAATTATTTCATTTGCGGTTTCACTTACCATCAGCAGAATAGCGGCTGTTTTGACCGCTTTAGAACCATTTTAACAAGAGCTTGGACTTTGGGTAGTTGTGTCAAAGAGCATTGTGACGTAGGCCTGTCAATTTCATTGTTGGCCACTCAGCCATGGCTCTCTCAAATAAACAAGATTTGTCTGGCTTTTGAGCTAAGACTACTCAATCTGTGTATATTTCACTTGAAACCAGCGTCATTTTTAACTTGTTTTGACGCACGAAAAAGATAGTTACATCCTACCAAAAGTCCAATTTAAGGTCTTGTTAAAATGGTTCTACTGTACAATTGCTCCAACCAGTGTCATACTATATAGTATCTGATGTATTCGTTTACCTCTCATTCTTAATTAACAACAGTTTTCAAGTAATCTTTAACAAGGTTTGGTTCACAAGACTGAAATTTGTATGCATTTCAGACCCTAGAACACTTGTTATCGCAAAAGCAAGATACACTTGAATTATATGGATAGCGGATGGATGTTGCACCATATACACATGTATACATAATGGTCAAGTTCAAAAGACAACGCGAATTGGTTATCACAAATTTTGTTCTTAATACGAATAGGAACACTGACTTACATTACGAAGGATTCAATTTACAACTGTCACAAAATGGGAGGGATTGAGGTAAGAAAAGTCTGTATGAAGATATATATCATCTTTAAATCTGGTTTGAAATTTGTTTTACGAAACAAGGCATGATGCTTGCAGGATTTTAAGTTTCCTGCAAAACACTCATGTCGTTGCATGTAAATAATGCAACCATTTGCCAAGTCAACGTTTTAACCAATTTGAATCAAAATTCTCACCAATGCCGGGGTAAAGGTCTAAACACACTGAATGTGGACAAATAAGATGTCATTTTGTTTAATCGAAAGTCCTCTACCATTTTAGAATATAAATATATTTATCTATTTATTTAAGTTTCTTTATTTCGATTACGACACATCCACGTAACAAAGCGTCAGGTGTGGCAATTCAGGATGTTCCATTTTAATTACCAAAGCAACACGTTAACAATTGCCATTTGCCTCTTACGTCATACAACAAACCAGGCGTGACTGTCAAATCAAGCGAAGTCCGCCTACACTTCATACGGTTTTATTGTGAAAACTAACTTTATTCCACCAAGATCTTTACGGTGGGACAATTCTTTGTATAATGGATGACTTAATAATACTCCGCTCCCCGGAAATCCCAACAATTAAAACTGGATGTCCTTTAATTTTCTTTTAGAGTCAAATCATTACTCAGTAAGAAACAGATTTAATGGCTTTTCAACAAATAACTATTGAAAAGGAAACATCAAAAGCAATTCTTTACAAAATGTTAATGAACAACTATCCCATCGGCCTTCACTCCCCCCCCCCCCCTCCCCCCGGCTTATAAGGTGTAACCTTCGAACTTCTCGTGGATTGACAATTGTTTTAGGTAATAACTTAGACTTGATCACAACAGACCGTATCTACACCTGTATTTGACCACAATCCGGAACGAATTAATTAAAAAATTTTGTTTCCTCGACAGAAACATCTAGGCTGTTAACAGTATATATCATTAATGGGGTGATTAATTGCCCTAAAATCGCTCCCAGAAAACTTATTTCTTTGTTTGATCTCACTTTTCATGTCATTTTTCTAAAATGTACATGTTTTACTGTACAATTATTATACCGGGAAAAACAAACTACACATTTACCTTCCCGATCTGAAATTTGGAGTAAAAAATAATCACTGTACTTGTCATCACATGTTACATTGTACAACACTGATATAACTCAAAAATAAAAATAATTTATAGACCTGCAATATTTTTCATCCCCCACTTAGGGACACGGTGGCAATTAGTCACCAAATCTGGTATAAGCGATGTGTGAATCAGCTAGCCCATCATAACACAAAACTACACAACAAAAGGGACGCCAGAGCTTAACGAGCGAGCTGTCTGGGCCGATACTTGGGGACCGTTAAGTGTCAGTCCCTAACACAAGCAGATACTACTGGACATTAATGACAGTGCATTGTTCTATTTGTTGTTGTCATAATTCGCTTTTACACACCACGATTCTACGAGATTTCTCAGACCGATCGCGACGTCTTAGAAAAAAAGTGGATTTCTGTTCGACGCATATTGTGTGAACTGTTTTTTTTTTAAACTTGAGGTGGATTTATTCTAATAGATAGTTTTAAAAATTTGGTTACAGGGAAATATTTTTTATTGTGGGTTTTCGTGATGACGCAAGCTTGATATCATCCTTGACATGGCGAATTAAACAGTAAATATTCCGACGTCGCTGTAAAGTGGGAGTAATTTTAAACCAAATTGTGTCTATTTTAAAAGCATATAGGAAGTGAGTTAAATCAAAGTGAGGGGAGCTTTTCTGTGTCAAAATGACACTTTCAAATTTGTCCTCAAGCACGCTGGATACAATGAATGGAACAGTCGGAACCACCCTGGAGTTGGCTACTTCCACCAGTGTCCCGTCAAACCCCGGACACTACTTGGAAAGCCTTGCCAACTCCCTCCTCTCACGGATGAATGAAGAGGAGAAAATTCGACAGATCCCCTTGGCTTTGTTTTTAATCGTTCTCTCCGTGACGGGATTCTTAGGAAATGTTTTAGTCTGTTTCATCTATGGTAGAGTCTACAAAATTTCAAACTCTCGTACTTTTATCATTTGCCTTGCAGTGGTTGATTTATTCACATGTGTCATTGGAATTCCTATGGAACTCGTGACATCAATGGATCAGTATCAGTTCCATTCCCCCTGGGTCTGTAAAATCTCGCGGTTTACGAACATTTTCACGACCATTACGTCTGCTGTCGTGCTTGTGCTAATTGCAATGGACCGTTATAGAAAGATCTGTCGCTCTCTTGAGTGGCAAATTACGGACAGACATTCCAAAATTTTGTGTGTTGCTTCTGTTGTTGCGGGCCTTGTGTTATCTTGGCCAGCTCTTCCTCTGTATGGAATAAAGTCGACAGAATTGGTGCTTTCCCCCATTGTGAACGGCACATCTACCGAATGCTCGATTGACGATTCGTCCAAAAACACGTCACTCCCGCTAGTGTACGAAGCACTGCACACCTTAGTGTTTCTGGTCGGAGTCTTTTCTCTTGTAATTTTGTACATTCTGATAGGAAGACGAGTTCGATTTTTTGCGCATCGACACGAATCCCGAAGAGCTAGCTCTTCCAATGGATTGGATACAATGGACCAGCGAAATAAGACTCGAAAAACGAGGCGAGAAAGACTGCAGAAACTACAAAGCGACTGTTCGTCGTCAGAAGGCGAATCCAATGCCTCGACAGAAACAAAATCGTCTGTCATTAAAAATCCGCCATTGAAACAGAAAATCAGTTTTACTCTATCGTCCGGTATGGGGAACAATGCCGTGGATATGAAACCGAGTGCATCTACCTTAAGTCGGAACGACTCGGTCAATCTGAATGCTCCAATAGTGGCCAAGCAGGCGAAGTGCCGAAAGAGCCTGGCTCGAAACACGACCTATCTCATGTTCATTATATCGGTGGTGTTCATTCTGAATTTTGTGCCAGTGCTGACTCTGGTTCTGATAAGAGAACTGAAGAAGGACTTCGTTGAGAACATGTCAGATCCTGAGAGAACAGCCTACCGTTTCTTCCTACGTTCCTATTACATCAGTGCGGCTGTTAATCCAATTATATACTCAATATTTGACCGGCGGTTCAGGAAAGCTGTCAACTGTGCTATGCGTGAAATGTTTGACAAATTTACGTGTTGTAAACCTTCATAAACCATAAAATATTTTTATTATCACTAACTTTATAAATGTGTACTTTACGTATTTTGTTATTTTATAATAATAAATCTTCAATTTGGCTATTAAGATGCCTTGAATCTCCATAGTCATTTCTGTGTATGTTGGAGGGTCTATGTACACGTCGCACATGCAGTTATTACGTCACACCGCTGTTGCATTTTACCCTCTTCAAAGTGATTGAGTTGTAAATCCTTTTAGTGATTATTCACCACTTGGCAATATTTCAGCCATTATCGCAGCCCTTGTTTACAAGTCTTCCCTGAACAAGCAGCATATGCTATCCACTTTATACATTGGAGACTGGAAAGGGAGCAAACGCCCTTCCAAGAATTTTATCATATGGTTTAAAATGGTATTTGTTTGTGAATTTAAGGTCTTGACAAGGCTGCTAGTATATCAGACTGCAACTTGATAGAAAATAAGTTTGACTACAATTCACAACACGAAAAACTGTTCTTTAAGAGGGCTCGATGGTCTTGGCCATTTTTAGACCGTATTGATCTCCTTTTAAACAAAAGCTCTACATAAAAATATATGAAAATACCAAATTTAAAAGATAAAATATATACATTTTTTCTTTACTCAATAATAGTTTATACCTAAACAAATCATATATTAAAAATATTGGCAGATCTGGTGGTTAATTTGTTGACCACCCAGCCTTCTTAAATAAGCAGGACTTGCATAGCTATATCAATCATTGTAAATAGATTTAAATAGGTAAACAGTTTCCGTATCAAGGGTCCCTGCAGATGAATGCCCAAGCTGCGAGTTCATTTCCAAGCAAACTTTCGAAAAAGGTCATAGCTAATCTTTCTTGAAATGATGTTTATATTTTTGTTTTATGATACCCATACATGTATTATTCTAAAAGACATTTTTAAATTCTCAATTTTGTTTATTACGATCGGTGCGCGTGTGTGTGTGTGTTTGTTTCTGGCTGAATTCGCCCCTGATGAGTGTTTGATGACTTAAATATAAACAGGGTCTTCAAGGAAGTTGAATATAAATCTGGAAGTTATAGTATTTGCAAAGACTGTATATATTCTTGCAAATGCATACTTGAAAGCTGCCAATGAGAGGAAGAATTAGGGGAAAGGACTTACATATGTACATAGGCACTGCCCGATGTCCAATTCTTTTATGTATCTACATGTATTTGCATAATAAAATATAATTATTAAAGCTGAAAATGAATTCAAATCGCATTAAATACGCGTGGCTTTATCGATAGAATGTAACGATATAATCCTATTATATTTTGAATCCATTTAGATGAAATTACAGCTCTCTCCTTATTAACCAGTATTAATTGAATCCCAACACATCGAATCAAAGTAACTGATCGAGGGAGGACACACAAATCAGGGTTTCCCTTAAAAATATGGCATCAAGGAGAATTAGGACATTCGTAATGTTTCAATAATCACACATCGGTATTATCGTCGATATTGTATGGAAAAAAATGTTTTTTTCCGCATTTCAAATGAACTAAACATACATAACACAAATGAGTAATAGTATTGAAATTGTATCATATAACTTGTGATTTTCCGTATCTATTCAAAGTAAAATTTCCCGTCTGTGATGAGTATGACAACTTGCGTAAACACTTACCCAAATTATTCAGATTTCTTTTCATCATCTTTTTGTGTAGATTTTTTCGCCATCATGAATTTTTGTAATTTTTCTATTTAAACTTATCCCGGAAACAATTAGAAGATCCGTTTATTACGAAAACAAAGAAACCCCCATCAACAACAACAATACGTATTTTATATATACGTTTCTTTCAGCAACGAAAAAATATAAATCGCACTACAGAAATTGTCCAATATGCATCAAATTAAATGTTTCAAAGGTTTCCTTTAAGAAACTCTTGAATTTTCAACTTTAGTACAAGTATCTGATAACAAGAGGCATCAATAGAGTTGCTTTAAATCATTAAATCAAAGATAGTATAACCATACTTCATTTTAAAATTTGAAGGAAACATTTACTTGCATAAAATATTAAGTAAGCTAAAATTACTATATAATAATGTTTTATTCCCTTTGTACAATATACAAAAAATGGTTCTAAACATGCCAAAAAACCCAAACAAAATTAAAAAAAAAATTACCACAAACGGAACTTTTCATCACGCAATGTATAGAGGACCCTTAATAACCTTAATGCTTAACGATAAAACAATTTACAAACCAACATTGAAAATTAGATAATCGCACCAATCTTCCTTTGCTACATCATGAAATAAAAGCTTGGTTGTTAATATAAAATCCAAAACAAGACTATAGTACAAGGATCTCAGATATATGAGAGATAAATCCGGAGAAGTTGCTTGACCATGTGGATATCAGGGAGGGGGATTTAATTCTTACCCCCTTCCCCATTCCCGACTTGTTAGCTTACTAGTAATTTGACCGACCCTCACCTTCCACCCCCACCCCCCAAGAAAAAAAAAATAAAATAAAATCCCAACATTTTCGTACATTATTATGAATTACGATACTGTTATTTTCTACAATGAAAAACGAATCTTCGTTTTTATATCGAGATTTGATCTGTTTTATCTTCATACCCCTTGAAATATTGCGAAGCAGATACACGTACTGTTACAATATTTGTATTATTTCCGCTTATTTTCACTACACCAAGTACAGAAGAAAAACGATGATTTTGAACCAAATTACTGGTATGTGTTTAAACTAAATAAATAATCAATGTCTAGTATAAATGAAGATAACATTTTCTATGTAAATCAAGAGCGACATTTATATCGCGTCTGTTTATATAAACTACCGTAAGAATACATCAGATTCGTTTTTTGTTTTTTTAGAAAACCGCAGACTTGATTTTCTAAGAAAATACAGAGACAACAGCTGCTACTCCATGTGGAGGTACACCAAAGTAGATACTAGCACTTGTATCTGTTTTGCCATCATTTCTCGTTGAAGACGTGAACAGTTCATATTCATTTTTTTATTATCTTGGTTCTTCAAGAACAAAGCTTTACAAAGCACTTGCCTACGCATAGCTACGCCCAAAGAAAATCCCTATTCTGATTTTGCACTTGCAATTACACAAAAAAAACCAAAATAACAAAACGTATAATAGCCTTGAGGAAGATATTGTGGGAAAATCCAGACCCGAAATAACCCTTGAAAAATTAAATCAAGACAGGCAATTTGAGAAAAAAATTCTGTATTTTTATTAATATTCAATAAACTAGATAAATTATCAAATACAAATAATTCATATAATAATAAATATATCACATAATATTTCATTCATTTAACGTATACAATATTCCGTTTTATAAACAGGAACTTTTTTGTACATTTATTCATCTTTTATCTAAAAACCTCTGAAATATTCATATAAAAAAAGATTTGAGGATAAATAAAGAATCAAACAGTGTACATGTATTTCTAAAAATCAGTCAACACGACTGAATAGAATGGGTTGTTGTGGCTTGGTTTTGATAAACAAATTCTTTAATTTATGTTTGTTACACAACTGCATGTAATACATGTAGGTGTGATGGTATTGCTGTAGTGACCTAATTATACACTGCATTCACATAAAGTCATTCATCACTGACATGTGTGCATCACAGTTTTTTGAACAAACTCTGAAAGACCACTGGCTAAAGCCTGCTTCATTGAATCAAACTTTTATAGCACTTTCATCCAATTTGGGTTTTCTTTTATTCTTCGGCAAATTTCAACGAATATTTATTTAATATTATATTTGTCTGAGTCAAAGGATTCATTTGCTGAAATCAACACAAGGCGTTTCTCTTCCATTCTAATCCAATGAATGGCAAGTTTTATGCGATGATGTCATAGCGGTACTATTTTTCTCGATGCACTGCAATGAACATGAGGTATCTCCGTATTGTTGTCACATGACTAGTGACGTAATCACCCAATGACTAGTACAGTACTGGTTCCCCCTTTATTCAGGGAACAGCTTGAGTGGACTTGGGGACGGACGGTCTTTTACGCTGTCTACCGAGAAGAAGGGTCAAGAATCGACTTTGGCCTTGAATCCCCTTACCTGAAAAAAAGAAGTAAAATTAAGAATTTCTCTTAAAATGAATTTCTTTAAAATAAAATGCACGTATGATTTTTTTTTTTACCTTGATTGAATTTTTGTTTAAACAAATATTACATAAATAATAATAAAAATTGAGTATATAAGACAAAAGGAAATTTGAAAACTATCAAGAGAACAAACCAATGTATACTAATATGGTATTTGGTAAACAGCTAGTCCTAATATGACTTTAAATTGTGGATATTTCTTTTACCAAAAAGAAAATGCATTTGTGCGCAAGAAAAAGGACTAAGTGTCAAAATTGTAAAAGTTGAAATGGGCATTCATCTACCAGGGGGGTAAAGAGTCGAGAAGATTGTCTAACAAAAGGCTGTGAACAACATAAAAAAAAATGAATCTAGTCTAGAACACTACAGTGACAACAATAATACAGAGACCAAGTCGGTGCAGCGTTTAACCACAATAACCAGTCTCGTAGGTGGCCTAAACACTAGACACTGTCCTATCTACCACTTAATGTGTCTGGCAGTCTCTCTTAGGTGGAAGCTCATACAAATCAAGTGAGAGAAAAAAAATAAATGAAAAAATCTCTAGGATTCTATCTAAAACTATGACTATCTATCTACATAGAAAAATTAAAAAAAAAAATTTGAAGGATCGAGGAGTTTCCACACCAACACCTTAGGAAAAGTCTAAAACCTTGGCACTCAAACTGGTGTTGGTGAGCGTTTTTTCAGGCGTTCAAGCATGACATTGAGATACTCCCTATGGAGCACCGAGGGAGAGATCTTAGTCAGATCCATAGTGCCCATACGTGGACTGCCCCGCGCGTTCGTACCCAAAACTCTGTTAATTGCTTCCTGGGTCACTCCACTCTAATACCAGAAAGACATTTAATGGAAATGAAATATTAGGTTGAAAATTCAAAAAAAAAAAAAAGAAAGAAAAAAATCATTCGGCACAAAAACAAACTCCAAATTCTTTAGAAAACAAAATCAAAATGCAGATTATTAAATATTTATACCCAAATCAGAACCCCATAATTTAAAAGGGATCAAAAATTCAAAGTGTTAAAAACGCACAGCAGACGAAATATGAAATACATGTACATATCACATTAAAACCTGAAATGGACACAATTTCAATAGAAAATTTATCAAAAATTAAATTAATAAAGCAATGAAATGTTTTGGGAGAATCAATAGCAAATCAGGATTTTAAAACTTTTACAGTTAATAAAGCCATTGTTCAAAATATTTGGGAAAAAACAAATCAAACCCGAAATTTGAGTTATAGAGGATCAATAAGTCTTACATGATACCTTAGGCATAGTTTCTTCCCCGTAAAGAGTCTAGAAAAATTTACAATCACACACACTAATTCAATAATTATCAAAACTACTAAAAAACTCTCATATGATAGTCAAAAGATAGAGAAAATCTAAAAATCAAAAATCCATTCACATAAAAAACTCAAAGATACATTAACCTCTACAAATTAGTTTATAATTATGTTAACAATCTATGTGCACATTTTAGCTAACAGTAATTTTCGACACGCTAAATCGAATTCTAGCCATTATAGATGTTATCTGATTTCTGATTGGTGGAATGGGAATGTTATCCGATTTCAGATTGGAGGAATTGGCTTACCAGTGGGCCAGGGGTGCGACTGATGCGAGAACGCTTCTCAATCTTCGTGGTCTCCATTTCACTGGAGATGGGGGTGATGCTATGAGGCAAGAAGGGGGTAGGGGTGGAAGAGCTGGACGGAATGTGTCGTGTGATAGTCTTCAGGACGGAACCACTCCTGGAAAAACAAGCGGAAATAACAGGTGAAAGGTTGCACTGCATTTAACTGGGATTTAACTGGGATATCCGTTTTGATCTGATTAGAGTGAAATAAAAAATAAATACTGGTAAATAAAAATTTAACAAAATGTTTTTTAAATATCATTCAGTTTTGTTTCATTGCATAGCAACGTTGCCCAGTAATGCCTTGCTACAATTCATATTGATGATATTCAGATAAGGTTTTTTCTCAATATGATTAGCAATGTTCAATTTTAAAAATAGAATTTACAACAGTTATCTCAAACAACAAAAAAATATGAAAACACAGATATGTTCAACATCAAGTGGTATTGCCCATGGGTGATGTTAACAGTAACAACGATAAAATCAACACTTGACGGCTGAAAGAATAATCCAGCGATTAGTGGGAGAAATGTTAATGGCATGTCAATAGAGATGACCCAAGATCTATTTTCAGGCATTACATTTACCATCATTTTCTTCCTTGTACCAAAGAGAGCATTACACACAGTATGTTTAACTCAGAAATTGTCATCTTTTTATATGCCTCAACGAACATTTCTCTATTGATGCAGAGCAAGACAAAATACAAGTGTTGAGTTAGTCCACCTAAAATTTGATGAGTCATTTGCCTTTGGAGTGACTTTGTGTATTATAAATATATCTATCATGGTGATGAACCAGTGACCATTTACCTCATATGTCGTTTTTGCGCAGCAATGCCAGCGAGATGCAGATTGCTACTGGCTTCTATATGCTGGTTATAGGGGTTAGAGCGGGCGGCGAGCGTTATGGTAGTGGAGGAAGGAACATCACTATCACTCGCTTCCTCAGAGCTACAGAAACAGCAGTTAGTATAATAAACAAAAATAGACAAGCATGCGTGTCTGGAAAAATTATATAATATATGCCACTAATTCACATCTAAATACCATAAAGTAAAAAGAACTTCAAAGTCACCTTATGTTTTATGTTTTTCTTTTTAAAGGAGGATATGACAATAATTTTTTTCATGGAAATTTTGAGTGTCAAATCCTTGAACAAGGATGATGTTTAAGGATAAACTTTTCCTCTTGAAAGACAAAGGAGGTTTGTTTGAAAGACTTTGAATCCCCTCGTAAATAAAGACAAAAAAGTAAAAAAAAAAAAAATCAGGTCAAGTATTAGTACAAATGATCCAAACACAACAATAGAAAGCTTGCATGCTTAAAAAACAAAATATGTAAGTGTATATATAAACACACACACACACACACTGAGGATTCAGCAACAGGAAATACCCCCCCCCCCCCCCACCCAATACAAAGAGGTACCGAAAGTAAATTAAATCTAAATTATTAAACCAGATTTTGTTCTTACTACAAATTAAATTGGCAGAAAAATATCTTAGACTAAATTGATAGAAACATATCTTAGACTATTGGACAGGTAAAACTACCCCACATTTTCAAGCATATGCTATTACATGTAACAGAATAAATTATTGTACCATAAATTAGCATAACTCAGGATTTATTAACGGGTGCCCTACTTTCTTTTTTATAAAGAATGTAAAATTTCCCCACTACGACTATATATACATTACAATGATATGAAACAGAAAAAACTGTTTTTCCCAGCACGATTTTCAAACAACCAAATCAATGTATACAACTTGAATCTTTGTACATTGTATAATGAGTGTCAGAGCAAACATTCTACTAAACAATAGATACATGCACACTTAAAGGGAGGAAAGAAGATAAATAAATAAGATGATTTTAAAAAATCAAGAATCCTGGATCACCCAACCAGGATATCGATCCCATATAATACACACCTAATGTCCCGAACTGCAGGCATGGTGGCAGGCAGGCAGTTAGGGGTCATATCTCGGAAGGACTCGGCTAAAAAACCAAGAAAATTGTTGCAAACAGTGGTCTGTTTGTATCTCTTCATATTTAAGAACATGTCAAGTTTGATTTTCAGTTTTTGTCAAATTTACTTACTAAAACTGTTTTGACGTAATTTCCACAACATTTCTTCAAATTTTTTTATTTATATATATTTAACGAATTACTCAGTGAAAATGATTACAATGTATGATTATATGTATATACTTTTCTGATAAGTGTTTGTGTACCAGTATATAAAAGCAGTACTTGAGAGGTGTGAAAGATTAGCAATACTTCAACACTCTTAGGAGGTCAGCAGGATGCATTAGGATTATAGAACTATTAGAGGTAGAGGATAGATCAAAAGTAGTGTTACAGATGAGACTTAACTGTTAGAGGTAGAGGAGATATCAAAAGTTGTGTTACAGATCCACTCTCTGGTCCCTGTCAGAAGTAAGCCACACACTGGTTAGGACTTGGGGTTAAACACTCGGGGATCAAACACACATTGATTCACAATTACAGTGTTAAATGTTTGAGAACCAAATCTCTTCATAGTTCTTGTACTTAAAAAAAGTTTTCAATTTTTCTCTTTCTTGTAAATTCAAATACTAATATCAATATGTTTTTTTCAAGTTCAAAAAGCTTTTCATTAACCATAGCTATCTTTTAAATAAATTACCAGTATATATACTAAATCTCTACTAGCTGTCCTAACATCTAGAGTAGAAGCCATGCAGTATTATATGCAATGTCAAAGCCTTTCACCCTTAGCTAACATGGAACAAATTTGACAAGTAAATTTTGAACGAGACATCTAGCCAAGACAAAAAATCAACTTCAAACTGCCAATGCCAAACACTAAGGTTTCTGATATATCTCACATTGAGACATAAAATGGTCTCGTGGCCGGATTCTGGCCAGAGTTTCAGCTATGGTTGGGACACCTTCCACGAGGGAGATGGGAATATGCCGTCGTAGGGAGTGGGGAGACATGGACCGGTCTTGTTGAAGAGTTACAATTCTCCGCGGGAAACGTGCAAGTGTGTCTTCAGGCATTTCTGTGTCGGAGCACTAGAGGAGAGAGAGAGTGAGACGAATAGTGAGCACTCGAGGAAAAGTTCAGGAAATTCCCCCACACTAGTGGAGACTTAGACAACTGTCTGGGAAATAAACACACCAAAAGCCAAATTATTCACACCCAGTGGTTTAAGAAAAACTAAAATATCATGCAAATTAGTTTGCTCTTTTTCACAAAGATCATGCATGATGGTGTGTGCATTTCTGACAGCAATCTAGAGTGCAGTGCGCTGTTACATAAAGGAAATAAAAAAGATGGCTGGTGAAGGACCCAAAGCTCTGGAGGCTCCAACAGATCAGAAGAAAGTGATACATCTGCAGCATCTCCATGGCGACCACCAAAATGGCAGGAACCAACCGGTGAACCTACCTGCGTGTGTGTAGCTGGTCCGCACATTCAAGCCTACCAGAGTCTGGGCTATATTAGGGGTACCCTCTCGGAGCGCCACCTGTAGACGATGTTGCAATTCATCATGCGTTAAAGAAGGACGTATCTGCATTGACATTATTGGTCGCTTACATGGACAAAGCGGGTCTCCTTCATCACACTATACAACGTCAGGCAGCAGGAAATGACAAAACAGGGCACACATATAAAACTCTCTGTCATATATCACACTGAAATCTACTGATTGCTTTTTTGTACGTACAATACCCTAAAGTTTCAAATTCGAGTGCAAAATATCACCAATTTATCCAGTTGGTTCCAAACAAATTTTATTCTGAAGTTTTGTTACAAGCAAGTGTGAGGAATAATTTATAAAACATTTCTACACAAAAGTAAACCTATCTCAATTAATGAATATAGTTGGCAACCATACATGGTTCCAAAATACTAGTATGATTCAAGTGCCCTCCCTCCCTTACCACTTCAAAAGAGTTCCTATTTTTCAAGTGTCTTACAATACAATAAAGTATTTTGTCAAAGTACTGATATTAGTAAACTTAAATAACCAACAGTCATCCACATATATACATGTTCATACATCTCCTCCACCGCCCAACGGTGACAATTCTTCAGAATAACTTGTCGCAAAATGAAACTTAATTATTCATGAGATAGTTTAAATTTTTTGTTTCTTCAGTTTACAATATTGCTTCCTTTTGCCTGATTTTCACAAAAGAATAAAGTCAGCATAGAAAATAGAATCAATACCTGAGTAACAAGAAATCAATTTTAAAATAAATTTGATAACAAATATTGATTAATGAACATAAGGGTATAGAATTGTCACCAGTGTGTTTTAGCCACACTCTTACATACTCGACTAGAAAGTTGACTATTTGCGTCAAGAGAGGGAGATGTTCCCGATTGATTCAAGTACTCCATCATTTGCTGATAATTTGACTGAAGATTAAGCAAAAATGTCTGACACAATATTTCTCAAAATCTTTTGAGTTATCATACCACACTTGAAAATATGCTTAATTAACAACAAAAATATCAAAATATGCAATCCTGAGTGTAATATGAATTACACTCAATTCAGTGTTGCAACACAACTCATTCAAACTGTGTACAAATTGCCTGCTTAACGTCAGATTGAAGTTTGTCTTTCAATTCATGTTTTATTTCAATCATTTGCTGTTACCTTCCCTCTGTTCATATAAAGAATCACTTACAAAGAAAGCCATGTCTCTCTGCTTTTCATCATCAGTCCTTTTTTTCATGTCTGCCATTCTCTACAACAGTAGCAATGAATTCTGTTAGACTCAAATGGCCCAGTAACAGACCGAAGTTAGTATATTAATGGTATATAGGTAATATCAGAATTTTTCTGCAACAACTGAATGTGATGAAACATAAAAGAAGATTTTACAACATAAATACTGTATACAGGGAAATATTCGCCCCCGTTTTATTTTTGGTCCTTTTGCCCTTGTTGTCAGCAGGTGAATTCCGATGTCTCAAATTATCTCTCTTTAAACACAACTGTGTCTGGGCTAATTCAAAATGGGCAAAACTCTTTCCAAGTGAAGAATTTTAAGGGTGAAAGTTACACAGGGTGAAAATAACCCTGTATACAGTCCATGTATATCTAACAGTATGTTTCTTTTGTTTTATGATACTCAGCCATTATAACTTTAGCATTTGACAGAGAAGAAAAATCTGTGACTTAATTCCTAAATCAACAGTATTGAAAATCGTAGAAATCAAATCATAAGCCAATATATCCACTAAAATAAACCTAACCAGGTCACTGGGACATATATCTAACAATTTGACCACATCTCAGTCATAAATACTCCTCCCTTGGCCATTGATAGTATGAAATAAAAGATTTATTTTTATTTTTTCAAGGTTAAATTATAGAATTTCTAATTATTCCTAGGTGGTTGATTTTATCTATACATGTATAGAATGAAATAGAGAAGATATATGAATTATATATTATTGAATTTAGTCACAAACTTTTACCCAGTATTAGATACAATAGGCCTATATACCTTTGCTGCTCGTTCTATGCTCCGCTCCTCTGAGAAGCATGGAATGCCCCCGTTTCGCCTTCCTTCATACTTGCTGACAAATCGACTGTCCAAAGTTTGTTTCTTGTATTTTTCCAGATTAGAGGTTGTCTGCAAAGCATGAAGACAAATCATGTAACACTTAGCCTTATACTGCGTCCATATCAAATTGCTTTAAAACCAATTCAAAATTAATAATTTAAGGTTCACAATTTCCTCATAAAAGTTTATATATATATGCTTCTGAAATTGATGCGAGAGCAATTTAATGTTAGATTTTGATATATCAATCTTTATTTGACTAGCAGTGAGGGTAATACATGTACTAATAATGTTACACTGTCAAAGTGTATGGTAGTTCATCTAATTCAATCTCAATAAACAAAACTTGTTTTTGATAAAAAATATCAAATTAATTTCAATGTCTCAATCTCATCTACTACTACGCCTACATGTAAACTTGGAACCCAAATTTAAACTCAATTCAAAACACAGGTCAAACTGAAAATTATCATTTCAACCAAACAGAAACTAAAGGATTCTACTTTCAGTTACTCTCTTGCAATTATTTTCTTTTGCAATCATTTTCAAATTCTATATTAAGATCTTTACATCTATTCATTATTAATTGTCTCATAACAGAAAAACACAATCAGTGACATGCTTTGTTATTCAAAATCTTCAATTCTTCAAGAGTAAGTTTTAAGCTATCAATATGAGATGCATATACATGTACCTCGATCTTCTTGCATTTCATTTTTCATCAAAATAATAAATTAAAGCTCCATCTTATCAATTAATCACAATCCATGCAGAGACATGCTCGTGAGTACATATGTCAAGTTTGCAGGGAAAATTGGCGATGGTTGCAGTTATTTACTTTCTCTTTTTAACCATAAAAGGATTAAAGCAGGGTCATTATGATTTTTTTTTTTTTGATAAAACAACAAACTCTAAAGCATAATCTGCATTCGGTCTTGGCCTGCACAAACAACACAACAACATCAAGCAGGTTATTTTTATATTGTTGTCTCACAAACCTTGGATCTGTGCAAGACAAATGAACCTTGGAAAGCCTGAAGAGTTAAAAAATAAAAACCAAAAAACCTGGTTAATAAACCATGATATCACATAAAGTGCAGTGCTCAATTTGGTGATGCATGTTTTAAAAACTGTCAAGTTAATAAGATACTCATAGATATATAAGGTTAAAGTTCCCCTCCTTCCACAAACAGAAAAAAATACAATGGTTTGCTGGCCAGGTTACTGATTCATTGTATTTTTCTTTAGAATTATTTGAATCGGGGCAATAATACTGAAATTTCAATACAAATGTACATGTAAAATACACAATCATCAAAATTCTTAACTTTTTTTTAGGGGGGGGGGGGGGGGAGGTTGGTAGGAATGAAATTCTCAAAATTTTATATTACTAAAACAGTCAACTTTTTAATGGTACATTAAAATGTAACATGAGAAAATTTTGAGTCGATCCCCACAATTCAAAATTGAATTAAAATTGTCTAGAATATAATTCTAGATAACATCTTTTAATTTAAAAATATAGAACCAGATAAAACTAATTGTATTTATACAAACATAACTTTTATAGTCAACTCATTTAGAAATGTTTAGTTTAACTATCCTTTTCTGTGCTTAAATACAAAAAGCATTGCCTTTTAAATAGAAGTATGCTGCATGCTGCATTAGCAGTATAGTGTATGCTGTTGACGTTTGGCCTACTAGTGATTATAAAAGAACTATAGCAACTTGAATGACTAGTATTCAGTATTGGAATCAGCAAAGAAAGCACATTAAAATAAAATAAAAAAATTAGGGAAAGAGATAGAGAAAAAAAAGCAAATAAAATCTACACAAATTAAGTACTATACTAATGCGACATTTATGCACCTTCCATGTAAAAGAAAAAGCACAATTTCACAATTCACAAAAAAAATTGTTGATGAACAATTCAATCAAAAAATTTGTATTTGGTGTAATAACAACATGTAACATGGTCACTTTCAGTTTTGCATAAATGTCCATCCTTTTTGGAGAAGAAACACAAAACAAACAAAAAATCCTATGTAAAACACACACCCATTTCATAGCACTTACAAACAATTGACCAGGAGCTGTCCAGTCATTGAATCAGGTGAGACTTCAGTATTTTAATGAATTGCACATGCACAGCCATTGATGAAAATAAACCTCAAAACACTTTGAAGCATTAAAGCAGATTAAATGAAAAAAAGAATTACATAACCCAATCAATTTTTTTGGAGGGATGCATACAAACTTTTAGCTGGGGAGGACATGTAAAGAACAGAAGAAATGCAAGTTTATCAGAATTTTAGACTTGTCTTTGATTTACAGAGCTGAAGGGTAGATAACCTCTTTTTGTTTCGTTGCTTCACAAGAGTTATCTCCTCATTATTTACAAAAGATTTCAACAATCCCTTCTCTCTCTCCACTAACATCACATCTTTACTGAGTGAGGAGGCATGCTTGTTTGATGTATCTTGCTTCAGCTTTGTTAGTCTATCAATCCATGAGGTTCTGGTCCTCTTCCATGTGTCCTCAGTCTGTTTTGAGGTCTTTGATGACCATTCCATTTTTGTCTTCACAGTTCCTGCCTTAGACTTGGTATCCACAGTCCTACCACTAGGAAACCTACTACATGTATTGCTATGGGAAACCACACTGCTCGAGTCCAATATAGCAGGTCTACAGATAGGTACAACAATGCTTTCATAGTCTTGATATGGACTCTTGACAAAGAATGTTCTTTCAAGTTTACCCTTGTAATTGGAATAACCATGCTCTTTTCTACGAAAATCAAATGTTGAACTGTCTCTGTGTAAACTACTGAATTCAAAAGAAGTCTTTGTCAGAATATCATCTAGCTCTTTCTCGAGTCGCTTTGTATTATTTTTGGGATCTGGAAAATCTTCTTGCATTTTTAACAGCAGTGACTTCCTGGATCCACTTCTGCTTGGGTTGGACACAGCTACCCTCCTATTGTAAACATCATCCTCGTTAAATTCTATCTGTGAACTGGCTAATTGCATAGTTCCTCTGTTGATGAAGTCCTCATTCTGAACTTGTTGCATGAGAGTTGATAATTTGTGTGTTTGTTTTGCTGGAGATATCTGTGGTGTGTTTCTGACAACTTTCATCTGCGAGGCTATTGTGCCTGACTGGTATTGCTTACACTGTAAAATCTCCAAAATCTAAATTTCATGCACATGCAATGACACTACATATGTGGTTATATAATAAGCAATGTTAGCAATAATAAGCTACCATATATAAGGTAATTTTGTTAAGAGCCATATATAAGTAAAGCATAAAGGCAACATGAAACAACCGATGTATCATTTGATGGTTTGAGAGCAAAAACAAGTTAATGTTCAGAAATAGTTCATCTCGAGGGTTAATATGGAAGGACAGGTCAGCGGAACGTCTAAACTCACCTTTTTATTAAGGTTGCCAGGGTTACCAAGGGCATCATGTTGAGCATCAGAACAAGAAATAGAAGGCAAGGCCTGTTAGAGAGCCAATCAGAAAGAAAGGTCATAGTTTACAGTAGACAAATCAGTCAACAACATGCAAATTAGATAACAAAATGGTTACATTCATATCAAACATTATTTCATACAAAAGGGGTTAAGATAGGAAAAGAATACAAGTGTATAGATATTGGATTTCTTAAATTGGAATGGGAAATATACATCAGTATATAAAATGAGCAACATAATATAAAATACAAATAAAAAAAAAAAAGAAAAAACAAAAATCTGTCTTTTAGAAAATGCATGCAACACTACCAGTCACCAGAGTTTTATGACAAAAAAATCCCCCAGCAAAGAATATACTGATAATTTAGGTTAAAAGCCATTTTGTACATCATATATTGGGCTAAATCATATATTCTACAGTCATAAACAGGAGCAAGGGACGCTGAGTGTATTCTCTCCCTATTATATCAAAGATCAAAAGATTTTATGGAAATTCCACAAAAAAAGATAATGAAAAATTAATAAATAAATGCAGGTGTTTGTGCATCAGCAAAATGCATTACGCAATGTGCATGATAATGCAGTGATAAAATTGTTAGAGAACATCATATTAGAAAAATGGTACATGTTTGAAATTATGCTGTGCCATGAGTATTGTAGTATTGTTTCATTTCATACTGATTACATCTGTTACAGTAAAATCAGTGTCCTTTTGGTGGGTTTTATTACATGCTGTGAGTTTTATTATCACTGGACTACCTGGCCGGTCATAAGGTTTAAATGGGTAGTAGAATCTTTGTCCCGTTGGTATCTCTCTTTAGGTAACTATACATACAGTACATCTATACATCGTAAGTACACAGTACACCAAAAACATCAAAATATGGACACAAAGTACATTTGGAATGATGTTTGTAAGAAGGTCGCGGTGTCATGGATAAGAGCTGGCAAAAACCTAATGTAAGTGATCTACAAGTAGGATAATTAAGTGCAACCCTTGTACCCAAACTGAATGATCTAAGGCCACCTTGTGATCAGGCTGAGTTAAAGATAATGGAGATATATATTTTGACGAATACCATCCCACTTACCCCATGTAAATTTCTACTACATTGGAAACAATGCTATACAAAGAAAAATAGAAAAATATTGCAGCTAATATAAATTCAGTTTAACGCAAGTACAAACACAACATCCAAATTTTCTATGAAAACATAAACTAATTTCATAACAAATGTCAGGCTGAAAAAGTTTCTGTCCTTGTCTAAAGATTAAAAAGGAAGACCCAACACCCTTTCTTGAATAAATGTTCATCTTCAGATGGCACAAGATGTCTACTGAGACACTGCTAATTAACCTAGCAACAAGACGCGGTCAGTGACCAAGAGTACATACCGTCAGGGACTTGGAGCGTTCGTCCGATTTTTTCTCGGTCCCTCCTGACCCGCCCTTCCTCTCCTGGTGTTCCTTGTCTCGCTGCTTTTTCGACTTGCGTTTCTTCTTCTTTGGTTTGGGTTCCACTGCTTTCATTTCAGGTTCTGATTCGCTATCACTGTCACTTGAACTACAAAGACACAATTATTCATTGATTTCCATATACAGACAAGCATTTCTTTCAACCTAGAATATCCATTGCATCTAGCTATCTTTTTTTCTATAAATCTATACATCACAAACAATGCCACATAGAAATTTTTTTGATTCTTACTCAGATTCCAGGAGAGCCTCGCGAACATTGAGGTCAGAGAGTATTTTCAGGCATCCATCCATTGTCTTTAACGACTCATTGTCTATCAGACTGTCCACCTCCTTCCTGCTCAGATTGGCGTGGCTCCTGGAGTCAGGCTTCCTCTTCCTGTCCGTTTTGCGTCCGAAATCATCTCCCGAGTCATCTCTCTCCTGGCCTAGGAGTTGGTCTTCCATAGCACTCAGCCTCCCATCCATAGTGGAGCCATTGTCTTGACTAGCATCAATTCCAGAGTCTGTAACAGAATCATCATATATGTCTTGCAGAACCATCATGTACATAAGTCTTACTTATGCATAGTATTATTTTGAGAGATTTTTTCTTGTTCTTCAATTTTTCAAACATCAAACCAAGCATAGTAAGAACACTTGATATTGTAATTTGATTGAAAAATGAGATGTATTTTCATTTAAAAATAATCTTAACAATCGGTGACATGAACGTACCTGCATCACTGTTTTTGCCATTTTTGGACAGCGTATGAAGGTTGGGAATGCGTGCACCAATCATGCCTCTCTGTTCTAGCACTTGGTTTGTGATATATCGAGTCATGTCCAACACAACCTCAGTTTGTTTACTGAAACAAACCAAAATCAAATTTTAATTAATTACCACTAACACAAAAATACAAAATATAAGGCACAAGTCTAAGTATGACACTAATGCAGTTCATTCCAAAACCATTAACTCTTACTACAATGTTATCTTAGAAATCAAAGCCTTGCTGAAATACCATCATTTCCATTTTTAAGACCAAGAAGATCTGACAAAAAGTTACTAAAGAAAATACTGTTGCTACTTGAAAAACAGATCCTTATGTACTTGAAAGTAAGAGAATAAACTTTGAATGCTTAAAATTGTGTCCAAATCAAGTGATGTTGCAATTTTATAAAGGCAAACAAAATCCCCATAGGGACCTATGCATCATAATAGAGCAAGTTAAAAATGGTGGAACACGTGCAAATTATTTCACCAATTTTCACAAATTTAGTTTCATGCATACCTCCACCATAAATTTTTCTTTTTAGAATTTTTCTTAAAACTAAAATAAAACAGACATTTTTTTTATCTTCAAGTCGTTATCTGCTGCTTATGATTTCAATCACAAGAAAACAGTTGATTCTAAAAAGGTGCTTGAGAACAACATCTTAAAAAACAATATAAAATCTGATTTTCAAAAAAGCTGTTAAAAATCAAAATAGCAACTTCTATCACCTATTATAATGAAGCGTAAATAAAGCATTATGGAGAAGAGATAGGAAGTCTCTGGCACTCATCACAATGCGATAGCATCACATGGACACTTACGATTTGTTTTCCTGAGCTAATTCATAATCTAGCACCACTTGTGACAGCACTCGACCCATCTCCATGAAGTCCCCAATATTGAAATGACGCAATTCTTTCCTATTGTTTAAAAAAGAAATAACAAAACAAAAGAATTAGATACTTTATCATGACTTACTCAAAAATAAGAGTTACTGTTTACAACGATGTTCAGTTTCTTAAAGATCCATTGCTTAGTTTTACTCAAAAAAAACTTATGAAAAAAGTTGTTAGTTTATATCTTTTCAGACCAACACAAAAAATTGATACAATTTTTTAAACAATTTTTTCTAAAGTAATTTAATTCTGTTAATATGTTTTACTGGTGTCAAGTAAATCCTTTGGAGGCTTAAGAATAATGGACCTTTATAAATTTGGTCTTTATAGTTGAAAATTCTCTTGTATAATTGAGCGTTGTCCTTTACCTGTTGAGAATGGTCCCACTAAATGTGGCCTCCAGTGTGAAGCTGTTGAGGACCCGCATCTGGCGCCACATCACCACGCGACCTGTGGACTCTTTGCATCTTTTGATTTGGAATTTACAGGAAGGAAAGGAAAATTTGTCGGGAGACTAAAAGAAAAAGAAAACAACCCAGAATTGTAGTGTGTATAAATATTTTCAATGTTGAAATTTCACTTATCTCTTTTTATATGAACTACTGTTGCAATTAGCACGATCAAGCAGCAAAAGCACTTATAATAAAACATTTTTGGTAGGAGTACATTTTTACATGTATTAGAAATTGTGAATGATATTTTATAATGTATACTGTGTAGGATTTTAAATTGGACTATACTTTTCTATATTTAGATATATTATATACTATCAATACATACTCTCTGAGACATGAGCCAGGGGAAGAGCCTCTCTCTGAGATAAGCCTGGGCAGCACCAATGCCGTCGTCAGCTTCCACTTCGGAGGTGTTGTTGCCATACATGAACACATTATGTTTTCTACTGTGTCCATGCAGGTCACAGTAAAGGAGAATCTGCAATAAAACAATCCACATGGTTCAACTTTTCCTTATTCTCTAGATTCAATTTTCATTTAAAATCCAATAACTGTAATTAGCTTAACCATTCCACTCACAATATGCTTCCATTAAATACAATTTTTGCATTTGTCTGAGATTTGTCTTCTACTCAAACCTACATCATGTCTCTCTAGGATTTTCTCCATCATGCTCTTGGTGAACCAGACTGTGGGGAAACTCTCCTTCCTGGGATGCCGGTAATTTCGGTTCAGATCCCTGGCTGCCAAAGAACACCGGTAATTTCCTACGATCACTCCATCAGGATTTAGCATGGGAACCACTTTAAATATAAACCTATTGCGAAGTTCCTGAAAGGTGAGAATGAAAAGTAAAGAAATTGTTGACAAACCAACAAATTGCTACTTTGAATTGACCACATCAATATCAATGCAAAAATCAAAGTACTAAAAGTACTGAAATTAAGGCCAAATAGTTTGATACAAATTGTAATGTATGTGAATTGTTAAGGAAATAAATCAATTATACTCTCCAACAGATACCAATAAAAAGATATATATATTTTTATATAATTATACTCTTTTATTAGGCTAAATGCTAGAAAGGTGGTTACTTTTGCGATTGTGTCACTGCTGGTGATGTAGTCCAGCAGACCCTTCATCATCCAGCTGGCCTGGGATTCTCCAGGGTGGACACGCGCCGTCACCACCACAACCTTCTTCTTAATCTGCTCCTCTCTGGACGTGTCTATCAAAAAATTAATATTTTACACATCTGTATAAAAATTAGAAATACATTTTATATAACTATTTTGTAGAGATATGAACTGCATGGATGTTCTACAGCTTATTTCTGTACTCTGAAATCATTTAATAAGGGGCCATTTATCCAAAGTTTATGAATTTGTAGAGATATACATGTAATTCAAGGAAAGACTGTTTTCTTTAACAGATTATGTGTAACATTCCAGTACAAAAATGTCCAATATCCATGGGGACACAAAAATTAATTTGTTGGTATTACAATAAAAAAGACCACATACTGTGATTGTGGGAATCAGATCCAAGTTCCTCAGAAAATTTTATAATTCCACTCGATTAAAATCAGTTATTGATATTTACCAAAGTTGGTGCAGGTGACAAGAAAGCAGCTGTTCCCAGCGCGGGTTTCACACAGAACTTCCCGTTTGATCCACTGACGTCTCTCGGGGTTGTTCAACATGGCATCTAAATCTTCTTTGAGATCAGTAAATGTATATGGGTAACAATGGGCAAGATAATAGGTGTCCTCGGCATTGGGAAAATCCATTTGCCATTCCAACTCATAGTAAGGAATTCCTCTCATGAGCAGGGGGCAGTGTAAATGCATAATATTCCTAGAGTAACTGAAAAGATAAGCAACTATACAGATACAAAATGATTTTTAATAATCTAATTAAAATTCATTTGAATGAATAGCTGGTACATGTTCACAGAATTAGCATTTTGTATTTATAAGAGAGAGAGAGAGAGAGAGAGAGAGAGAGAGAGAGAGGTACAGAAAGAGATTCTCTACCTAATATGATGGCCCGCTCTGATCCAGCCTTTTGATTTGTTCTTAGCATCACTTTCAGAGTATAAGAGTGGTCTCATTCCTAGAGAGTAAAAAATTAATGAATAAATTTCAGGGTTTTTTGGTCATTTTACAACTTATAAAACTGTACAATCAAACTTGCAGTATACAGATGAATGTATCAAAGGATAAAAAATTTGCAACACAAAAATTACCATAGTGATTTCATTATACAGTCAAACTTCGTTATCTCAAACTAGATGGGACTGATTAAAAAGTTCGAAATATCTGAGTACTCGAAATATCAAGGGTAAAATACTTTAAAAATAAGTGGTTGGGACTTACAAATCACTTCAACATATCCATTGTATTCGAGATATCAGTGTTTGAGATATTGAAGTTCCACTGTATTTGAAATAATATCACCGAGTACTGACCATAATTATAAAGACTGTCTTTTTTGAGTAGGTTGACAATCCTGAACTTGTACACCACCCCTGGGACGGCATTCTGGACCCTGAAGTAGTACCACTGTGTATGGCGGTTTGTGTACAAGTCTGTTTTTAGCACCAATTCATATTCACACTGACCCCTATAAAAAATGGTCAAATAAATAACTTTTAGAACTTACGTTGTTAGATTTGTGTAATCAAATCAGCAATCATATCTTTAAAAATTGCAAAATTACATGAAAAGAAATTGTTATTTACAAATGTATAGCACAATCTTTTGTGTTAACCCTAAAGGAAAAATTTTAACTAAGGGTTGTATCCTGATAATGTTAAATCATTTTGTGCATGTGTCCTGAAAATTTAATGATTTCAACAAATAATGGTACGCTAATTTAAAACTTTCATGCACTGGTACATGAAGCTTGAAATTGATTTTGTTTTTGAGTATGAAATGTTCCCATAAAATTCTGAGTTGCAGAGTGTAGGATGTTTGCCATGAGAGCAAATGAAATCTTATTTCCCATGCTCTAGTTCGAGCAAAGGTAAAGCATCAGAGGTGAAAATAAAAGAAAAGAAAACATTTTCTACAAATGGAGAAAAAGATTAAGTAGTTTTCATCTGCTGTGAGAAATGGGGGTAGTGTCAATATTTTGGATGAACCAGTGACAGAAAGTGGTTATACCCACTGAGGCCCCTTAGAACCCTGTGTCAGATAATGGCTGTCAAAGAGAATTATCATTACATTCTATTGTCCAGTAACAATGGCAGTCAGTGGGCGCATTGTTCAAATGTATTACTGTAACCTATGGATTACTTCAGTGTCTTAATCTTTTCATCTCTAATCATGTCTTGTTCAAACCTCATCTTGAATTTCAGTGTTCTTCAAAAATTTTTACACTTGACAAATAGAATTATAGTAAACTGGTTTATTTGAATTTAAAAGGGCCATGCAATCATCATAACTCGTTTTAAATTTCAAAGTTTTATGTCTTCAGAAAGGGTTTTATGAGCGTAATTTCATTTAAATTGTCTTCTCTTTGTAACAATTATAAAGCCTACGTGACCGAATCCTGTTGTAAAGAATAATCACTTTTAAATGATCCTCCAATACAAAGAAACTCACAAAAGCGAAGAGAAAAAATCATCTCCAATGCTTCATTTAAAGAAAAATAACTGTCTAATTTTGATGAATTATGAAACTGCTCTAAAGGGACCTCAATGAAATGATAATAAATTCTTCAATTTCAATTTGTTTCCATTTTGGATGCTTTAATAACGACAATATTTCTTGGTTTTTATGGGTCGCACCACCAATCAATCTCACTAGAAAACCATTAGCTTATATCTGGTAGATCCCCCCTGAAGAATATATGAGTTCTTTAATGCAAAAATACGGTAGTCATAGGTACATGATTCAACACTGAGAGAGAGAGAGAGAGAGAGATAGAATGAGAATTTTCTCATCTTTTTTAAATCATATCATGTAAAATTATACAACAATTCAATGAACTCTATCAGTGCCCCTTTAATTGCTCTTTAAGTTAATCATGTCCAAAGTACAATTAATTATCAAACTATTGTTAAGAGAGCTTAAAACCCGGAACAACCATTACAAAGTATGTCAAGAGGAATTACTGGTGACCTAACTGTTTCAAAAGCTATTAATAAAAGTCAATAGTCAATTTTGATAAATTTTATAATGATAAAATTAATCATTCATATGTGAAAAAAATTCATAGGGTAAGACAGCAATCTTACAATTCTACCTACACATGTACTATATAAAATGAATGAATTAAGACATCAAGACAACTTTTTACAAACAAAGTTTAAATATATATAAATACACACTAAGATCTATATTTTTTATGCAATCATATACCTAGATTAAATCATATCAATATGGCTCACCAAAATTTTCATGGTTAATCATTGTAAAACTCAAATTTTAAAAATTTACATGTATTTTTCCATGTTCACATTTAAGTAAGCTTGACTGAAGTAATTTTAATTTGGTTATACCAAAACTAAACTCAGAAGGCATCAGAATTAATCAGCTGATACTTGAAAGAAAGAAAATTTTACATTTGCCTATCATGTAGTTTAGAAAGCCATTAAACAGTATATATACAATGTTTCAATATATGCATGTAGTCAAAATAAACTTATAATGCAAATAGTATGTAAATAATTTATTTCCATTAATAGATTCAAAACAAAACTTACACTCTACGAGCTTGTCGTAAATTTCCGCTTTCAAATCTGGATTCAAAGACGAGGTTGGGACAGCACCCTTCCGGTACAGGCTGCGGAGAGTGGTCGCGACTGCTTCGCTCCGAATCGTACACTATCAGCACTCCCCGCCATTTTGAGGTATACGGTGTCTGCTGGTTGTCAAAAGTTTTTGTAAACTGCTGATCTAAAAAAGAAATTAACAATTACCATTTTATTATAAAAGGTCAGATTCTCCATTTTTTTTCAGGTTTATGTAAATTATGCTTTATTTCATGTATTTTAATTATTCCTCTTTTAAAATATCAATGTTTTACCTCAATTGAATGTTCAACTAATTTGATTATGCAAACTACAGAAAAATCTTATTCAATGTTTTTAGAATTCTAATTTTCAATTGGTTTCAAAGAAAATGCCCCTTTTGCTCTCATTTATTCCTTGTGAAAATAGCGATACATTTCAACATTGACCAAAAAGTACTTCTACCAAAGACCCCCTAAAAATCCTTTCTTCGAATTAAAGATCCGAATCCCACAAGTACCTCTTGTACGTATTTATTCCATTAACACTAGACTACTGCTTACGCAAAGAAATGAGGAAAAATTGACGTATAACTTTGATCCTGAAAGAGTACATATATCTTATAAAATGGAGTAAATGGCAGGATATATGGAATCTTGAAAACATTAATTATCCAGATCATGACAAGGGGCAATAGAAAGTTGTGCTACTCTCTGCTCACTATTGAATAATCAAAAGAATATGACATCCTTATCCAAAATATGGTCAATATTAATATTGGCATTTTAATGATCAATATATTCACCGAGGGATTAAGTGTATTGACTCTGGATTTTAAGACGTTTCAGAGTGTTTGAATAACAAAGGTCTACCAACAGATTTGAATGATTCTCTCTCCCCCAAACCTGTCCATTTCACTCCATTTTCTCATATCAGTAGCATGCAGTATTGATATATCATTGAACCATACTGTTATATTAATATCAATCTAATGGATTTGTTTGTTTTAACTCATTGAATAAACTGAAACAAGGATAACATTTTAAAAAGACAAAAAAAAAATCACTTCATATCTTTGAATGCATGCAGAGTTGGCACATGATTTTCTAGACAAATACAGTGTATATATTCCCCAGCTGCCGACAATAAATTATTAATGAATTTCAAATGCAAATATAAGAATCATTGACACCTTACTTCCAATATGTCAAGAGATATATCAATTTTTCATGGAACATTATTTATTTAAACAAACTTATCAATAACCATAAACTTACCAGTAAACTGCTAATTGGTTAAAAATGTTCAATGTCCTTGTAGGCTTCTATTATATATAACACTTACCTCTGTTAGGTCCCCTTAGCAAAGGTTCCACATATGAAGGCCAATTATCAAGATGTTTTGGTGTCTCTTGTACCTCATCTTCATAATACTTTGGCCAGTAAGGGCCGTATGGCCAGAATTTGATATCTGGGGGCCGAGTCTTGTACCTGGCTATAAAGTCCTCTAGTTGCTCGGAGTAATTCCAGTAACTAGTCTTCAGTAAATTGTTAGCGGCTGCCGTTTGCAAAATCTCTGATGTCATTTTTCATCACAAATTAAATATACCCTTATAAAAAATATCACACTATGATCCATAAGAGTTGATTCACTTAATCATCACTCTTCCAAAATTTATTACATGTACCTCAAAACACAAAACTTTGTTTAAACAAAACATTCGAGTATTCTATATTCTTTAGTTTCCCTATGATGAATTAATCCAAAAAGAAAAAAAAATCACTTCAACATGCTTTGTTTAGACTGTTGTGGCATTGTGGTCATTTTTTTTTGGAATGAATCTTGGTCCTCAGACATTACATTGATGTTTGCTGAACTTTGTTGTGGACATCGTGAAAGCGAGGCTGGCGAGAGATACAGATGTGCAAAGGTCAGCTGACGTCGCCGAGTTACTCCGGTACCTTGTGACATATTGTGAATCTTAACATATTGTTTTGTAGTGTGCGGAGACAATCGGCCACTGTCTTTGGCTTCCATGGTGAGAGAGTGAGTGAAGAAACCAAGTTCTCTTGCACAAGGCAAACAGTCATTCATCATTGAATGACACTAGAACTGCAGTCATTAATTTCTAGAACATTAATAAAATCAGAAACTGCCACTCTAATCCCTGAAAGTGAACCACTTCAATGTTCCCAAACAACAAAAATGCCTTGGAAAAATTATTCTTGTGGATTATGACGTTTGACAACCAGCACTTGCACTCTTAGAGCCAATGTTTGAAAAGACACTACACAAATTTATGAACACTTGGTCTTAAGTGAAATTGGGCCCAATATTGACTCAGTCCACTGTTGTTTTAGAAATTATTAGACAAATTCAATCCCATTTCACGGCTTCTTACAACACTCCAGTCGTTGACAGAAAAAATTTAGACACGGAATGGCGCGTTGGAAAATCTAGCACCTCTATCTGTCCTCTCCCTAGCCAAATATATGGCCAACTTAAAAGTGTATTCAAGAGTCCCAAAAACCTTTCAACAAGATGACAGCCATAAATTCACTGCCGGCTAAAACAAAGTCCCTGCTCGTTGCTAGTGAGGGAGATCCTTTCCCTGCTAACTCACGTCTGTGCACTTCAGTTTAAATCCACCTTTCCCCACACCGTGATACAAAGGGCAAATGAAAACAAAAACTTCACAGGTGCAACAAAGAAACAACACAACTGTATATCAAGAAAGGTTGTAATCCCCCCAACACTACCACAAGCAGAAGGAACAATATTTTCACAGATATGCAGAATTATCTCTGAAAAGGCCTTAATTCTGCCCTATTTATAGATTATAAGTCCTTTTAAAAGCATATCTTAATAGCATCATCCTTGTCAACATGGTTAAATTCACTATAGCCTTGTTTTCAGCTATTTAAATGACAATGTTGAATGAAGTGAATTTAATTGTTTGTAAGTTTGACATTAATGTTCTAATGGGTTTGGTTTCTCACCCAGCAAACAATAATCCCCCCAGTGTTGGCCCTCTTTGGGTGACCGAGGAGATCGAACTTAGATCTGATCGACCGTCAGTTGTCAGTTCTTGAAGAAAGACCCGTTCAGAAATACGTTTCTTGACAGCACCTCGGTGCACCTTTGTATATGATCTGCGATCCCGCTTATATTTACTCCACAGAGAAAGTTCACTGGAAATAATCTGGCAAGTTCAAATCACAAAATGATAAACTGGCGGCTAAATTACAACTCAAAAGGGGATCTTTGTTACAAATCCTCTGCCATATATCATATTTTATTTATTTTATCACATCGTTATTAAAGATACAAAGATATGCTGTCACATATTACAGCAAAGGCTTGTTACTGACACATAATCCCATTGCACTGATAATGATCTTTATGAAGACTCCCTCCCAAATGAAAACACATTTAGATTTTTCATAAAATTAATTTAAAATGAAATATTAGTTTAATACCAGAACAGACAAATTGTCAGGTGCTAGGAAGGAAAAATCTCATCAAAGAAAGCCATTGTTGTAGATAGCTCACAATCACAAACTCATTCCATCGAACAATGATAATACTGATATAAACACTACATGTCTTCTAAACGAAATGGGCCAGTTTTTTAAAGAAAAAAGTAATTCTGTATGAAATTCCATATTACACCCTCACAGTTAGAGTTTTCTTCTGATCGACCGATTGGTTGCAAAGCTAATTACACAGTTATGCAATCAGCCCAAAAAATAGTCCTTCAATTTTGCCAACATTTTTGTTCACATGGCGCCTACTAGTTTGAAAAAGTGCTGGTAAACTGGCCATTGAAACACATAATCACAATGCAATTCCAGTGATCAATATAATCAATAGTCTTGCAAACACTGAAAGTAAAATTGAAAAAAAGACAAACGGTTCTCTAGGTCTCCCGTAATGGCTATATGCTGTAATCAAATGCAAATTTAACATCCGCTAAGTCAACACTTCCAATCTTCTCTGTCATTACATCTGCGCCCCTTCATACATTTTTAACTGAAATTCTCGTTGCTGAAATCTTATAAAAGAGCAGGTGAATTAAGTCATAAAACAACCGAATACATGTTTGTATACCAGTACTTATTTTACAGTACCAGTATACGGAATAATAATTTTATTACTGGTACATTTAGTTCATATGGTAATATTAACTTATGCTTTGGTAATTTATTTTCTATAGATACCAGTTAGTGTACGTTAAGGATTTAAAGGAACATTCAAATTTGAACGAAAGTTTAAATGATTAAGAAATTACATCATTTAAAGAATTGCTTTAAAGTAAAACTATTTAAAAGAAAAATTTAAAATCATGACTTTCACTGAATTACCGGTAAGTATACCTGTTCTTGAAAATAGTGACTGAGACACAAGGAAAACAAACTTATAAAAGAACAATTCTAAAGTGATCAAATATTTTACGGAAAGCAAAAGCAAGCTATTAAGACACATACAGACAATCTTAAATCCAAATAACAATATTTCTTCTCTCTTCGACAAGTATACATAATGCCTTGAAGAATCAAAGGTTGCAAGATTTGATGTTTAAGTAAGATTTACTTCCCTTCACAATGCCGATTGAGATTCAGTAATATATCTCAATATAACTTCTATTCAAGGAAGCTTTCATAAGTAAAAATGTTTTGACAACTTCTCTTTATCGTACATTATACAAGAAACTGTAAGCGTGACAAGACGATAAAGACAAATGTATAACTTTCAATTTTACAATGAACAGCAACACCGTTAAATTTTGCATCATACACACCGGTACATTCATTGAAAAAGGCTTTCTTTCCACTATATGGGCCTCTTTCATTGTGTTGGCTTATTGACACAAGAAATTGGTTCAACAATTTTTTTTTTTATTTTGAATGTAAGACTGCTGAACAAATATATGTTAAATGCATAGGAATTCCTAATTAAGTGCAAAAAGTCTACCCAATTACAGTTCGGGTGCTTCAGGCTAAGTATTGAAATGCTCCCTTCATTGGCAGTCAATGCGCAAGGTGTCATAGGGAGGTTTATATAGGAAAAGATGTACATAGAAATCAATTAACAAGAAATGGCTAATTGTGTATCACCTAAACTTGCCTTTGGGTGCATTGTGTCCTTTTGAAGAGGAAAAAAATAAATAGAACTGCATTAATTTTCTTTAGAGAGCATACATCAATGTATGTTGAGCAGATATATAAAGGAAAAAAAAAGGTTTTTCAATTGATATAAATTGGATATATGATATAAACTTAGAGCTTAAATGCCGAGTTCTGCAATTCTTAAGTACAAATAATTTTTACCAGTTCATATACTTTTGTCACTCACAATGCCAGTTTAAAAGCAAAATATAAATAGTTTCAAATCAATTTTATATTATTATTAACGTTGATAGTTTCTGCATTTCTTGAGAGAGAGAGAGAGAGAGAGAGAGAGAGAGAGAGAGAGAGAGAGAGAGAGAGAGAGAAATTAGTTTTGACTCCTTTTTCTTTCCTATCATTATTTATCTCAATTTGATTTTCATAAACTAAGAGAGATATACTTGAATAATTTCCTCTATTCTGCATCATGAAATTCTGAATATAGTTACAATTGTCAAATTACATCAGTTCCCATTAGAAGACTTCCGATTGTTCCACAAGTATTCATGAAACAACGGAAACTCCTGTTGAAAATGGGTAAAGTACTACAATCACTTACAAGTCTTCGACAGTGACAACAAAAAAGTAATCAAATTCCAAAGTTAGGCGTTTCCAACATCTAGCTACACAGAGCTAGCAGTAATAAAATAAAAATTAGGTAAATCTTCCTTATACCCTTGCCAGCAAATAAGATGGCTCATTAAACTAGCCAAATTGCCGATGAAACTAGCAACACCACAATGTTTACCAATAACAGACGATCCAAATTCAATCAAGTCTTCAATATCATTTCACTTTATCGGTACACCAGATTAAATGACATATTTTCTTTCTTATTAAATTCAATATTGAAACTTATTGGACCAATTTTGTTTTTCAAATATTATTTAAGTGAAATGGCTGGTAGATCTTGTGTCTTAATGAACAAAGCAGAGGTTAGGATGTTATGAAAGGCCATAATAAGTCAAAATTTAGTCTTCATTTGTGAATTAAGTGGAGCTTGCCTTGAACAAAACCTCTCTAACCAATTGTTCCAATTAACTGTGTCTCTTTTTTGCGCTGATAACCACAAGGTTACATCATTCTTGTTTTCCCCCTTGCAAAAATAAAAATTCCTTCTATATATGATGATCGAATTAGGTTTTTCAAAATGGGACAATATTCCATAGCATCAAAAGAAAACCTTTAGTATTTGATCATAGTTGGGACATTGTTCAGAACGTTCTATTTATGAGTTTTTTTTCAATAATGAAGAGATTATCCTTTTTTTAAAAGTAATTCATAACACTATAAATCAATTTTTAAAACCTCCTCTTATGCAATCTTAAAAACAGCTTGTCTATAACCTTCATTTCAAGAAACCCTGAACTCCAAATACATCAATTTCAAACTTACATGATAGGAAAAAAAAATCTTAACAAATCTGAAAATAAGTCAAATATTTACTCCTATCAAAAATCAATTTGAACAAATTTGAAATTGAAAACTCCTGGTCGTGTTTGATTACTTTGCCATCCAAATAGACAGGAAAAAACCTGAGTTGTGCAAATGAGTAGAGTTTATAATCAGCGCGGGTTTGTTGACTTGAATGTCACTGGGTTCTTGTCATGTCTGTATAAATTGTCGTTTATTACGACGGCTTCGATATACTTTCCTATATCGGGCATTCCTGACACTACTATGCACAGGAGGTTTGCTTTGCGATAATATTCATCCATATCTTGCTCCACCCTGACACAAGTATTTTTTTTTTTTCACTGATAGATTAAAGCTGTAAAGATTTGCATTTCCTATTTAGAAACACCTTGTAATGCAAGTTTTGCCAAAATTGTACTAACAAGCATTTATACCTATCTATCTGAAAACTTGACGAAATGTAGAATTCAAAGTATGTTTCCATATATATCTGGAAACATTCAAATATAGAATGTTCTTTTATAATTTCCTGAACATTCTTTGGGAATAAATACATGTATATTTAATTGAATGCAGCATGCATCAATGGTCATAAGATTTAAGGCCTTAATTGCTTTATTTGATTATTAGGTAATACTTTGGCAGTTTACTACTGAAATTGTCTCTATCAATCCATGCAACGAAAACAATAGAAGACTGAAACATATAAGCTTATAAGCAAGCAGACTTTGTTTAATCCATAAATGAAACCATGCAAAAAGCAACTCTTCAATAACAATATATGATATTATTATCTGGATATGAAAGACATCATTTTTATCCAAACAGTATCAAAATTGTGAACATGGGCAAGTATATATGTGTAGAAGCTTTGAGTTGGGTCATTGCAGTATACATTGGAATATGAATTAGAATCTTCTTTCCAACAAATCCATTTAACCTGTGCCATTCATCAATACCCAAATGCTGTTAATACAAGCATACTTCTTATGACCAGAGTAGATAATCTAAACTTTGAAGACATTGTTTCTTTTCTTTTACTCAGATTAAACTACATGCCTCCCTTCTCTAAAAATCCCACCCAAACTGATATCAAAGGAACATTATATTTCTGAATGGAAAATCAACCTTCACAGAACATTACTAGCTGTTTCATGCAGTGACAGGAGATGACAGGCTCTTGAAAAACCCAAAGACAGTTCTCACAATCTGAGTATTAACCACATCAGACAGAATTGGTGACTGATCTTTGAACACTCTTGCTCCCCTCCCACCTCCTCTTTCAAAAAAGTCCCATTATATTCAAACAGCAGGTCAACCAGCAGACTTTATAAAACACCTTCTTTTTTCAGGTTGCTAAATACTCTTTTTAAAAGGAATACACAATGAAACAAGTAATACCCATTGTCAAGTGACATGTCACAGAAGATAGACTCTGATAAAAACATAAAGCTATTCACTCATTCTCTCGCCATGAAAACCTGTGAAAAAAAATGTCCAACATTTCAAGACAATGGATTCATATCTTACCCCTCAAAACATCTAAAGATACAATAACTTAACATATTAAAGCCTTTAGAAGTAGAACTGAAGATAAATATGTTGACATTAAATGAGTCAACCTGAAGATCATTTATTTAAAATCCTATTCCATTATAGCAAATTTCCTGAATAAATAGATAAAAGTTTTATCCTTTTCTTTACATATTAATCATCTTATCGAAGGCCCCAAAGAAAACTACATACCTAAGGGTCTGACTTTCTCATGAAGTTTCTCCTTGGTTTTCTGTAAAACTAACCCTTAACTTGGCAGCTGGATCTGCCGATCACTTTTAAATATTGACACACTGAGTATGCACTAGTAGACAGATAGCTGTACTGCTGACCACAGCATGGACAATCCAAGACATCCTGTCAAGATCCCCAAAGCTAATGAATACTGTGTACTGAGTTTATCCATTGATCAGTTTTTTTTCCATTTAAACGAAATGGCAAGTATCGAAGGTGTACGACTATATCCACACAACACGGAGAGAGGGGAGACCCAAGTCATGTGACCAGCTGTGAGTTTCATACAAAGGTTTTCTCTTGGATCAATTCACTCCTGTTATTCCAACAAAACCTTGCTTTCCAAAGGTCTACTAATAATTAGAATGCCATTCTCTCATGTATACTATTTAACACAATCCCTTCAAAAAAGCCTTTGTGTTTCAATCCATTAATTAAACAAAACAACCAAACAAAAGAAATGGAAAGAATGTCTTGTTAGAGCTATCAATTTTCAAAGAACTTTCCATAGTGATGACAGTTTTTGGGTTCTAATTTAGCCAGTATTGTGAAGACTGTTTGTAGAACTCATACTGTCACTAGCCATTCTTGAAAATTGGCACACTTCTGTCTATTGACACGGTACCCAAAATGACAATACACACCTGCAGATCTAGCTTGATCAGTCGGTAGCAGGCTTACCAAATACGTCAATTTTTCAATCTACAGTAAAACAAATAAAACCAACATTTTAACACCATTCGGGCAACCATAACTGAGCCAAACCAAGAGCACATATGGCAACCAAAGAAACAATTCTTACTCATTGCCAGGAAAAAGTACAATGTATTTAGCACATCTAGAAGTAAGAACAATAAGTATTTTACTTTCTATTGGCCAACAGTACAATAATATAAATCTTATAAGTCTTTAAAGTTGTGAGAAATAGCTTTACAATGAAATTTTACTGAAATGGAACTTTGTTTTTTCACATTTATATAGAGAAATATTAAAGTTCTTTCATGGTTCAAACAGATCTGCTAGTTCATTACAGTTTAATGAGCAAATCCTTTTTACATGAATACCATTACAAATTGAGTTTTCGGCTGGATTTTTGCTTCATTGATCAACTATCAACAAACTATCAGTATGATTGTAAATATATGCCTTTCAATTTCTATTGACAACAAATTATATATGACTTTATTTCAGGAGAGATTTAAGCCAATAATCTAAAAGTTTTTATTCATTTACAGCTCATTTGATATACTCATTTAAAAAAGAAAGTCATGCAGACTGCTTTTCACACATCACACAAGAAAATCTTTCAGTTATGATTTTGAGGGAATTTATCAAAGACTCGATCCAATTCCATATTAAAACATTCATCACTGCAATCATAGCTGTTCTCTGGTTTGAATATACCTTAAATTCTGCATGATCTGCATATCTTTTGAATCTGACTTTAAAATACTACCAAAAAATGCATTAAGTCACACTATAAAGTTACGTGCTAAGCAAATTTTGTGTTTGCATGAACATATTGGAAGTTAATGTAAAAATGGTTGAATTTGTTTGAATTTTGAAAGATTTTATAAAGCTGATATAAAAAGTCAAATACACAACTGCTGATTGGTGTTTAGGTGTATCTTGTACTAGAAGCTAACATTGCAAGCTAGCAGCTGTGTTATCTTTATTGCAAGCAAAAATAAAACAATAAAGATGCTGCTATTTTATTAATAAATCAAATATTTTAATTAAGGACAGATATTTTGAACCATCTATATAGCAGTTTATCTTAACAAGTTGGGCCATTGAGGCATTGAATATTGATATCTTTTAATTAAAGATAGAGTAAATCTGGTAAATCTAATGTATACTAAAGTATGGTGGTTTGCACTCTTGTCTGCAGTCTGATTGCAAAAAGTAGATATATACGGTACCTATAATAGCTTCCTTTCTGAATGATAAGCAAGGCTGCTTAAGATTTTAAGTACATGAATAATGGTATATCACAATTGAACGAATTTTTTCACACTTCTCCCAACAAAAAAATTGAGATTGGTGTGCCACCAAAATTAAAAAAAAGAGTTTGTAAGAAAAGGCAAATGAGCACTAGCTAGCATACAAATGGGCGTTTTTCATAAATAATAAGGGTGTGAGACATTAACTCTGAACAATTAGTGTTATTTCAAACCATTTATTGTGCGTCTTTTACTTATGGTATTAATCACTTTTAATTTGCAGTTCCATATTAATGCCTTTTTCCAAATAGACCAACTGGCCCCCCTTCCACTCCAATATCCCTGACACTCTATAAATTGAGGCCCCCCTGCTTTGGAAATTACTTTGCTTTCAGAAATAACCCAGCTCCCTGTACAATAGAAAATCAGCCAACATTCTTTTGTTAACTTGCAGACATGCTTGCTAGGGTGAAATATCGTTTTTGCATTAAATGACTTGAAATATATATTAAGGTAAACTTTATTAACCCTCCCGTTATTCTTTTCGATTTCCCCCTCCTACCAACAAACAAATCATATTTAATCTATAGATTAACTTTTTTCAAATAAGGGGGTATCGGAGCTAATGCATTTTGGTGACATATGAAAGAAAATGGCATTGGTCACCAAATAACTGTCATCCCCCAATATAAAAAAGCAATCTACCCCTGGTCAAATTTGATTTGCACTGTGTAAACAACTCTTTACCTTTGAAAGAATTTTCAATCATAATTCATATTTGCTGTCAATTGTAAGCAAGTGGACTTAGAGAGTAAAAAGCCATGGCTTGATAGTTCTTTATGAACCAGAATAACAATTCTAATTACTTATTTGTCTACCTCTTCTAGGTGACCCAAAATTTTGTTTTGTCTTCTGCTGGCTTTAACTTTTTCCAGCTGTTGAAATTCAAAATATTATTGCCTGATTAAATATTAGCTTTAAGACAGAGGCATTGTCCTGCTCGCCCTACAAAATCTTTGTTTCCGGTCCCTTGGATACAAATTTGTTATCAAAACAGTCAATCTATGTTCTATCAGTGAAACAAATATTTGGACTTCAGAAACAATGCATTTTCTTACTTTACCTTACTTATAATGATTATGAGTATGGTAATTGAATAAATATCTTGGATAATGCACGAGCATGTTTTAAAATGAAATATCAAAATCTTCCATAATTCTTTAGACACCGCAGTGGAAACCCACAGGGAAAAACTACTTAGGGGAAGGTCAACAAACTGTTGTAGCAGCGATGAAAGGTTGAAGATACAAATGGTCCTTACAGGAAAAGGCTAGTCCAAGACAGTCAAGATGAGGTGTAAGGGACATTAAAGGGGCTGAATGGTTGTGGCCATCTTTAGACCATAATAATCTTCTTGAGTTGAAAAGTTCCCAAAATAAATAGAGATGTATAAGAATAATGATTTATGGCCAAAAATATCTTTTTTGAAATTTTAAGGTAGATCTGATGGGTAATTTGTTGACCGTCCAACCTCCTTATTAAGATCTCCCATAGAGCAAAAGCCACCTTCTTTTTTTTTTTTTATTTCGGAAGAGCCACATATTAAATCTCATGCCCACTGTAAGTGACAATAAGGCAATAATAAAATGAAAATTCCCCTGAATACAGTATCAACAAGAATTTTTCTCCTTTTTAAACTTTGGTTTTTCATCCTTCACATGATCGAATAAATCATAGATTTACAGTTTCCATTAAGCAACAGTGGCTAAAGTTTCAAATCATTAGATATACAAAACATTTTTGTGTTATTGCAGACGCATGATTTTAAAGACTGCTGACTTTCATAACTAAATTATAATAATTGCTTAGAGTCTTCTCTTTCAGATAATTTATGTTATTAAGTTTTATAGGGCATGAATTTTGTGCTTGGAGTCACTTTCTATCATACTTTTGAATAAATGTATAGCATGTGGAGTAAAAAGAAATTTACTAGCCTACTTTTACCCATGCAATCACTCAATTTCATCCTGATTTTATCCAATAGTAATTTGTAAAATTGAATATTAGTCCTACAATTGAATTCTCGCTTCTTCCAAAAAATCATTAAATAAAAAACCAATTCCTTTTAATTCAGTCTGCTGAGGTTTAAACCACTTAACACACTTTAAAAAGAACATGTTTTTCATTCATCTGGGATGATTACTTAAAATGTATATGAAAATGGTTCCAATTTGTCACACAAAAGTTTATAAAAGCAATTTACTGGTAAGCCGTGTTGAACTCATTGAAAAAAGAGAAAAAGAAGGGAAGGGAGGGCCGGAGCATCTCAGGTTAAAACTATGATATCATAAAAAAATAATAATACATGTAATTATAAAAAACATAAAAAATACAAAAGTTCTATCACCAAAGTGGAAAGACCTAAGTGGTGTGGCATAAAAGAGAAAAATGATTACCTCTGCATAAATTTTTTAATAACAATTATCCCACAAGCTTTTGTCGTCTCTGATGCTGTACTATATATGTACATGTACCAGTATATAAAACTATTAATACTTAAATTCATTTGAAATGATTTGTCTTTAAAAAATAAATAAATAACAAATATGCAATGTAAAAAGGTTCACAGGGATATGAAATTGGTTGGAACGTGATTAAATCTTCTAAGAAGCCCTTAGGGCTCTACAGGTCAACAGGATTTGATCATGTGACTAACCAAGTTCATATTTCCGTGAAATTTTAATGAATATTGTTGTTTATTTCTTAAATTAATGTAATTCAAAGCAATACTGTGAAAATCGTTGTAAGTATAACCCTGTCAGAATGAGCATATCATGAATTCTACAGATAGTTCTTTAGCCCAAATCAACTATACCCAATCAGCACCTGCAGTGTGTGAATGTCAGCTGTGGGTTTCAATAACTTGTTTTTCACAATGGAAATGGAATAAATATCTCCAGGCAACCGAAACACATAAAATAATCAATCAATCAACCTCCTTATCAAATATTGCTATATTTTGTTGCTTTTCCTTCTATCCTAGCATTCAACTGAAGAGTTAAAAATGAAGAGACAATCAAATTGTGGATGATCATTAATGAACAAATTCAATATTGTTATTCATTCAACATCAAATGTTCATACGTAACTCCAAACCACAACTACAGATTTAAATAACACTGAGAGAAACATTTGATATAAGCACACAAGAGTTGTCCCCCAAAAATGACAAACTCATTTTTTGGAAGCAATTCTTCCATAATATACAGTTTTTAAATTTTACATAACTTTATTCCAATTGAAATAATGTGCATATGTTTTTCCTTGTTCATATTTACCATCACATTTTGAAAGTATAACAAAATCATCAAACTGGATGGAGGATTAAATTAATTCATGACGCATCTAGAATATTTTGAGAATTGTTTTTTTCAACCAATATATTCATGATATTGTGTTAAACACTGTTCATACAGTTTCTCCTCAAACTTTGAAAAGTATAATTCAGTTTAATTATACCTTCTATAATGTATTCATTTTGATTTGTAGATATCGAAATAAGCTAATTAGTTTTATGCATGTCACAATTTATGGCTTTTTAAAACATCAGAAATGCAACATAGATATAAACTTTAAAAAAATATTTATGTCAGAGTGGTAAAAACCTTTGAAATTTTATATTCATCATACCACTCCAAGATAGTTTGATATTAATCCTGTTATGGATTACCTAAATCCAAAATATTCACTACAGTGTACTGTATTGTTTTATATGCATCCAATAGTTTCCGCTTTAGCTAGGTAAATTAGCATTAGGTAATTAGCTAGGCCTAAATGCAACAGCTTTTTCTTGAACATTTATGTTGATCATACCAAACATTGGTCTTGTTCCAGTTACAGTATGATAGTACACAGCCTGTACAAAGGTAGACAACTTCTTTTCAAATTCCTCACCTTGCTCTTGTCCTCTTTCTTAATCAGCACACCTGTCTCTTACTGATTTAATCACCTACCTGTAAAGCTTAAACTTCAATGTTCTTGTGCTCTGGCTGCAAATTGCACACTGTTGAAACATGCTGTTGAAACAAGTCTACTATTCTTACTCATTTCCAAAATTTTGTTCACTTATTCCCCTAATTTTCTCTCTTTTTTGCAAAAAGGGAGAAATTTATGACCCCAGAGCCACAACTGCACTGGAGCCAAGAGGAACCACAAAAGAAACTTACTGTGAGCGGATGTAAACAAGGGTTCCTCTGGAAGGTCAGTGAACCACAGGAATCTTGGGGTGGGGAAGAGTGGGCCCCACTCCCCTGGCCAGAAGGGGCCATGCTGATCTCTCAACACCCCAAATCTGTCTTTATATGCACCATTTTCATTACAGTCAAATTTGGACCCATCTGGAAAATGTCCCGAGTCTAAAGCAGCTAAGAAACCATCCTTAGTATAGAACTGTCTGTGAATTTGTTTTAAAGAGGGGTATTTATCTAAACTGTTCCTGTCTTTAATTCCTTCAGAAAAAGTCTGCAGGCCAAACACACCCGGAAACTCATCCTGATTGGATTTAGAGAGTTTGTCCTTGAAGATGACGTCTATAGTGCTAGTTGGAGCCGGGGTCAGGGTGTAGTTCATCCTCATCAAGTTTTGCATCTGCTTCTTGGCCTGTAGAGCTCGCCACTTTCTCGCCTTCAGATAGGCATGATTTTTGTCATTAAGTTCGAATAGGAGATGCGAGTTGAGTTTCTCGAGTTTGCTGCGAGCACTCTGCTGCTGTTGTTGGTTGGATAGGCGCTGGCGTTCGGCTCGTTCAAGCGGAGGGGTCTCTAGGGCTTCACGTACTCGAGCGTTCAGCTCATCTTCCATACGCTTCCGAATTTCCTCTTTCCATACTGTCTCATCTCCTCCTGAATGAAAGAAATGATGTTTTGTTTTAATCTTATAAATCACAATACAGTAATATTTGTCCATATCTTGGATATCAATCAAATGTAGTCTAAATACTGCACATGCATATAAACAATGATGGAACCTGAAGTCAGACACCTTATATAACAGTAGTCTTTCAGGATCGCTATTAAATGAGTGTTTTGATTAAATTTGATAATGATTAATTATCTAAGGAACTTTACCAAACATAAGACAAAGGTATGTACGTTACATCAAAAAAAGAATAATTTTCACCGTTATAAACAAACTAACAAGAAATAAAGTCTTTGAACTGAACTAATCATACTTTTAATCAATACCTGCATGCTCATCAATAACCAGATTTACTTTCAATGTTTTCAGTTTCTAAATTCTATACTGACTTTCAAAATAACAGTTTAAACCAAATTACATTACCGCTGCAGTTTAGTGAGATATACGGGGTACATATATTCTATTCATTGGTCTTTTTAAACCACAACTAATATGAATTTATAATCTCGGATTTAAGAGTGATAATTAACGACGAAGTTCTAGATTAATTCTTTGAACAAGATTTCCTGAGCAAGCATTCTTTAATTCATTGTCAAATGTCGCTGAAATTTCTATTGCCCATGTACCTTAGATGATATAACAATACATTGCACTGATGATGACACAGGCAGCTGAACTAATCTCCTTTGATTCTTTTATGAGGTGACAGTTCTACATGTTATTAACCTCAAAGACATGCAGTAAAACAGAGTTACAGCAAGCATTCTAAAAATTAATTCATTTTAACTTAAATGTTACAGCAAACTCAGTTTCACTCTCCCTTAATTACCGTACACAAATTGTCCCTCCCTGGCACTTCCCTAAAACCTGTTATACTGTAATTCAATATGTTTATCTGAATTTTTAAGGACAATATGGGCAATTTTTCATTCCTATTTTCAAACTCAAAGTTATTCAACAAATGTACCCATTACTCATTACATGCCAATGTAAATCTGAGAAACAATGGTCAAACTCAATAAAAACATCATATTCAGAATGAATGATCAATAATAAAAATAATTGACATACTGGACTTTGATTCCTCTTGATCATATACCCATTTTTCTTTCCTACATAAGCACCAGTTTTATTTCTGAATCAGCAGATAAACTTACTTAATTGAAATGAGAGTCATCTGATATATGATAATTCAACTTGGGCCCAGCCTTAGACAAATCAAGGAAATTAAACCTCCCCACTAGTTAGCAGTTTACTTCAATTCTTATACAAATGAAAATTCAAAAATTAAATAGCTCACTTACTTCTCAATTCACGTCTCTATGATTGAGAAAACACACAGTAAAAACATTCACTTTCCAAAGAAAAAATATTTTCCCAACACTCCTTTGAAACCAGAAGTTTGCTTGCAATTACCCCTACAAATTCACCAGCATTGTTTAGCATAGCTGACCCCTAATCTTATCAACCTACCCCAAAGATTAAGTACGTAATGGTTTCAAACACATTAATGCTTTAATCGCTTTCATTGAAAACTTTCTGCACATGAACTTTGCTTGCAGTCATGGAGTTCTGCATTAACTGTAACTGCACTTACTGTAAAACCCACCTGTTAAATCGCAGTGTACACAGCCAATTAACTTCATCACTGACTAAACAATGATATATTCCACAATTAAGAAAGAGAATCTACCGGTAACCAGATTCTCACTAGTAGAGAGTGAATATTAAAATCACTACATAATAATTAAAACTCTAAATATCATAATCCGCAACAACAAAATAATGAGCCCTGGAGACCAGGGTTATGAAAAAATAATGCTACGTCTATATAGTGCTATAAACTCTATAACCCATTTTGTTACCCAGTAGGTATAAGATCAATTCATGAATTGTAATATAATATTATTACATGAACAAATTAATCCAGATTTGCAAAGCAAAATTTGGAATTTGGCTTATTCATATATTTCTATTTCAGGAAAAGTTTAAGTTAATAGGGTCAAAGTAATTTTTAGAGACCTTACTTGCTTATCTTCATGTGAACAACTATGAATATGTACTAAAAAATAAACGGAAATTGCAAATAATTGGAATTTTTCTAAGTCCAAGGGGCATAACTCAAAAATGGTTTGATCATTCCCAAAATCAAACTTGACCTAGATGGTATTATGATAAATCTGTATACCAAATTTCATTTCAATATTTGCAACCTCTGCGAAGAAAATGAATGGAAAATGTTGGTGGACAGACCGACCGACAGACAGAGAGGCAGATGGACAGCAGCAAAGCAATATGCCCTCCCTTCTTCGAAAGGGGGCACAATTAAAAAAAATAATAAAATTCCAACAAAACACAAAAACTCACTTTTTATTAAAGTGCATGGGGAAGCTTTCAAATTTTAGATAGCTATTTGGAATACAAGTTAGCTTTTCATTAAAAGCTTAAAAATAAATAAACTCCAACAAAATGGTTTTGTAGAATTCAGTAATAAAACTAATTGAATAAAACGTCAACACTAACACGGCTGAATGCTCATCTGCAGCTAATCCTCTAGCCAATCAAATAGAGTCATTAGAAACGATTAATTCTAAATCAGAAATCTTGGTCATTCTCCAGTATCTCACCTGTATCTCGTCTCGTCAGCCCTAAAATCAATACCCCAATAAAACTGACAGACAAAATCCGCACTGAATTTCATAAATGATTCACTAAATAGTTTTGGAGGCTTTTTCAAAGAAGTGATATTTTGGTGTAAAGCTAGCCGAGGTCATTTAAAGGATAGACATACACAGGACAGATACAATCTTCAGAGTAAATTCTCCTGCTCCTAACCAAATTAATCTTTGCCTGCAGTATATTGCAGTATATACATGCAGAGAGACCAGTGCAATATTTCAAGCTTTGAGAAGATATATACTATTGTGGCTTTATAGACACACAGGTTTTGCACTTGTTGGCATCAGTACCCCCACTAAGTGGGAGACCTCGATCTACCAACAGTGCAGAAATATGTATATAAATTAGATATATTTGCAGATCACTGCATAACAGTACCCAGTAATTACATCTAATTTCTATTGACATTAATTATATTTCAACAATGGAGAAATTTAAGGTTGCAACTCACTGCATTAATTATCAAACCTCTATCAATTCTCAGTTAAGAAATATCAAAAGTATTATATAATTGTAGACCCTTTGCATAAACCACAAAACTAGATTTTTATTGAAAGAATTTTGATATCATTAATATTCACCAAATCTAAAATGAGAAAAGTCATATATAATTGGGGTACTATAAATGTATTTGTCCGAATTTAGAACATACCAGGGTACTACTGGTCAGTACTTTTTTATACAGCTGTCACTTGTTAAAAAAAAACACCATTTAAATGATTAGATATATTTACCATATTCAATAATCTGGCAATCTAATAAATAACCTTGAAAAGGACAAGTTATATCTTCTTAAGAGATTTCTTTTAAAAACCACAATTAAGTTACAATGTCAAAACCTCTGAACACGACTAGGCTTAAAGGGGTCAATGATTCGTAAATTCAATTAAACTTTTTAAATATTCATGATTCCTAGACTTGTTCACTCATGATTGGAAGATTTTATTTTAGTGAAGTCAGAAGAAAAAACATTACTATGTCTTTGTAGACCACTTAGAGATCAGATGAATATGGAGTCCCACATGTGTACATGTTAAGGAGGCTGGATGGTCAACAAATTAACCATCAGATCTACCTAATGTTTTAGGATATAATTTAACTTTAAGCTGTTTAGCTATAAAAACAGCTATAATCTAGTATTTAGTAGGGAAGAAATCTAAATATTTGAACTTTTAAATTTAGGCATTTTCCTTTATTTTTATATTGAGCTCTTCTTCTAAAGGAGATCAATACAGTCTTAAAATGGTCATGGCCATCCTACCATTTAACCTTCTTGATATTACAACCAAATTTACTACATATTTTGTCATATGAAATCAAGCTCTGGTTCACTAGATACAGGCCTTTCCCACAAATACAAAAATAAACCTGAATGTTTTACGAATGTGTTCATCACAATCCCCCCCCCCCCCCCCCCCCCTTTTCATAAACATTAAAATAAATATAGGGACTTCATGTAACCTAATGATATAACCTATATGTACTACACCAGGTAGAGAACAACCATCAACTCTGTAAATTACAGTCAATACTTCAAATAAATGGGGAGCAACTCCATTTTGTAAAATTTTAAACACTGATGTCTTTGAAAATACATTCAAGGTGTTTTTCAAAGCTCTGCTGGAAATGTCAGAGATGGTGTGATTGCCATTGGACATATAGCCAGTCACTTAATGATACAGACAACAAGATAATACTGTGAATCAGTGGATATTTCAGCTATAGTCAATATATTTTACAATCAGGTTCATTAAGACATTACTTGAGTAGATATTACTGTCAGGCTCAAAATTTATATTAGTCAGTTTTAATATAATTATATTACAGTCAGGTTTTGTAGATACCACAGTCAGGTTCTGTAGATTTTACAGTCAGGTTCAATAGATATCACAGTCAGGTTCTGTAGATATTAGTCAGGTTCTGGTAGATATCAGTCAAGTTCTGTAGATATTACAGTCAGGTTTTGTAGATACCACATTCAGGTTCTGTAGATATTAGTCAGGTTCTGGTAGATATCAATCAAGTTCTGTAGATATTACAGTCAGGTTCAATAGATACCAGAGTCATGTTCTGTAGATATTAGTCAAGTTCTGGTAGATATCAGTCAAATTCTTTAGGTATAATTAAGGTTCTTGAAGATATCACAGTCAAGTTCTGTAGATAGGTTCAGTAGATGTTACAGTCAATCTTAATAGATATCACAGTCAAGTTCTGAAGATATTACAGTCAGGTTTAGTAGATATTACAGTCAGGTTTAGTAGATATTACAGTCAATATCATTAGATTGGCTCAATAAATATCACAATGGCAAGATAATAGTCACTAGTCATTGTATACATGTATTACCATCAAGTCATTAGATATCACAATTTATAGTCTTTTGATAACTCAGCAAGGTCCTCAAGTCAGTAATTAGGGATATATATTCAAAATGTAATCATGATCTGACATACTCTGTAGAATATTAAAACCAAGTATATTAGCATTGTCATATAATATTTTAAATGAAAATATTGAACCTGGGTTCAGAATATCGCATAATTATTTTTTTTTTAACCCAGCCAGGTTAAAAATTCCATGGTATCAAAATATCATATGACAACAGTAGATGCAGATATTAATCATGGGTTCAGTAGAATTCATATTTAACACTCAGGTTTACTAAATTAATATAATGTGAAGTTCACTTGGTATTATATTTAAATTCTCTAAATCTTTCTTCTTTCAGGCACATTAGGTAGACTGCAATAAAGTCACAAAATTTAAATTTACCAATTCATTATCAATTTGAGGCCAGCTTTAAGTCTAATAAACAACATAACTTCTAACAATTATCTTATTTTCTAACCCAAAGTCAAAAATATTACAGTGCCACATTTTCAACAGAAAAATGAACATTAATTAGTCCTGACTCACCATTCGGCTCACTGAGATAAACGGTATTGTCTCGACTATAATCCTAAAGTACACTGCAGCTTGTCTCCAAGAAATATTACCCCACTGTTACCCGGCCAATCACCACAGTTCATCCGTTTCTATTATTTCAGCTATCAATGAATTAATAGCTTCAACGTTTCAGTGTCCAAAAAAAAAAAACCCTCTGCCACTGATAAGTATAATGTTCTCTTACAGACTGTGTAACGGCATAATGGCAAGGCAGAAACTAGTCACAAAGCGGCCATGTAAAACAAGTGTGACAGGAGCTATGCAGACATTTAAAAATGTCTCGCATTAAAAGTGGATAATCTTTATCCCGGGCACTGTCAACAGATAGCTCGGTGCTTAAATTTAAGGGAGTTCTGCCAGAGAAAGAAAGACAACTGCTGAATACATCGAGTAGATGTATATCTCTGTGTATGAATAGGGACTGCATACAAAAGGAGGAGGGACCGAAAACTTAATGACTTAAATACACTCAATAACAAATGGAACATAAATCATCAATCCATTTTTCTTGCCACAAAAGGTAACAGGAAACAAGGCCGGAAAAAATTGTAGTCATTGTTATATGGAGAGAGAGCCAGTAAAGCAAAGCAACAGATCCCGCAATATAATACCAATTATTGAGATTGATTTTGAACAGATTATTGTCCCATAAATTGTCAACACACTTAATAACTTCGGTAAATTTCACAAATATCTGCTCCACCCCTATATAAACATTTAAACTAATATAAACACTTTATGTACAATTATAGGATTTGTTGAATTAAGAGTGACATTGAGGAGTGCAAGAATTAATCACTCCCATTATACAACAATGATCAGCTTTGGAATAAATGCTTTTGAGAGAGAAAAAGATTTTGAATACAGAAAATTAATTGAGTTCAGAAAAACCTCCTTATTTCCAACATAATTTAAAAACCAAGGTTATCACTGAACAAGCATTTGTGAAACCTCTTACAAAGTAGAAAAGAAAGGAAAATTCACAAACAAGAGTGTCAAAATATTGACAATTTGATGTAAGGGTACTTCCTTTAATTTTCCTCACCCATATTACATAACTGTTTTCTGAAAACAAATATGATAAAAGTATTGTAAACTAAATTCAAATTTTACAGGATGGTTTCTTTATAAGCTTAGTCCTCAAATTTGGCTCTTGTTCAACACTAATAAATTTCTTCTGGATAGCAGTGGATAGAATTGAACTTTTATTTATCAAACTGTTGAGTTATCTTCAATGCATATTGATATTAAATGAACTAATTTCAGAGTTAGCCAAGAAGGCAGAATTGTCAAGCCTGATATTATTTTTTCAGCTTCTGTAAATAACAGACATTCAAATTCTTCCTATTCCATATTGCTACCGTAAAAACCTTTGTATTGCACTTACTAATGTTTTGTTGTATAACTAAATTTTCTGAACTATGTCATAAGTGAAACTTAAATTGCAAATCCGTAATTAAGCAATCTCATCAAAGCAATCTGACAACAAATATTTTTTTAAAAATCTGCAGAGAGAAAAAAATCCACAGCCATTATGCTTCATATCTGATCTTTCTTAAAATCAAAATGATGATCTACTTTAGTCAAAGTAAAGTTCGTTAGACTGTTATTCATTTAATACTATACCAACAAAAAGAAAACTTGAAACTCAACACATGCAAGAGTTATCTTTCTTTAAATGCAATTTCCTAACTTTGGGATTTAAACATTAACTGAGTGATATATAAATGAACTTTTATACATAAGAAGATAATGTTAAAACCAATAAAAAAAAGCCTAATACATCTTCATTTCTATGCATGAATTCTACAAACACTTCATTGTTATTTCTTCAACAGAAATTCCAAACCAGGCAATTTTCGTCAATCCTGTAGGATTAACTTGGAGAAGAATGGAAAGCCACGCTTTTAAAAATAAATTTTTTCTGAATTCAAAATCTGGCTATATAAAGTGTAATTTATATTTAAAAGTTCTTAATCCTTTGGAGTGTACTTACAAGATATTAAATTTGTAAAAAGAACCAGTGTTGGCCGAAATTTATTTCAAAATGAAATTTAATTGAAACCCTTGAAGAAATTCTAACAGCTGTCATCAAAAGAGCATTTACCTTTGAGGTTTCTGCTTTTTTCCTCGGAGAGGCGAGTGACTTCGTCGGGAATTCCCTCGAACGACAGGCTGCTGCTGCTGGTTGACCGGCTGCTGAGAGGGGAACCAGCCAAGGGAGCAGACGACACCTGTCGTGTCTTCATATCTATCGCCCCTAAGCCTGCAAACAAAACAAGCCCCGGACAATCAAAACACATCTAAGTCAAGTTCAATATTTGTACATTTTGTCGTAAATTCTTTCACTCTGATCTTTACAAAAACAAACTGGTATCGTGATCAATACACATGTGGACTCTTGTTAGTATACACAGGTGTTAGAAAGAATTATCAAAGTTATATAAACAAAAGTAACAGAAATGTGGTCACTTTAAATCAGAAAATATGTGGGAAAAAACTTTAAGGAAAGGACAGTGTGAACATCTAGTATGAAGAGTTTAAGTAAAATGAATGTTATCAATTCCTTCCACTTAATCCTGGATCCGTGCTATCCAAGCAATAAAACAAATCCAAATCTATTTGACATTGCTCAAGAAAAAAAAATATATTAATTTGTGTGTCTGAAAATTTTAATAGAAGTCAACCACTTGTTGAAAGCACTGAATTGGCTAAACACAGCCTAAATCAAATTGACTTTTCACACTGGTGAAAACAGGTAAATCAGCACTGCACCCTAAAAGGTTATTCCCTTTTATGCAAATACCTATCCAAAAGGAAAAGAATTCTACAGGAAAAGAATTGCCACTATTGACTTAAACTTAATGTATGTAAATAGTAGTGAATGTACGCAAACAATTCAAAAGTGTATATTGTTTGGAGAAGTGTGAATGGAAAAGGTAAACAGCGAAAGACAGGAACCAGACAAGGAAGGAATGGCTGATCTAGGAGACCGCAAAGGGGGACGTCTGGAAACGGGAGAAGGGCGCATATACGTAATATAACAGCATGTTACAGACAGGGACTGTTATATATCTTTCAGACCACTATGTTGTATTATAATGATGAATCACAAAGAACATGGTGTTCAAAATTGGTTTTTGTAATAAATTTCTATGAGAATTAAGGAACCGCGTCTACAGGGCCTGAATGATAGGGCATTGTGTGGCAAAATTTCTACTACCAGCTACTAGAATGTTACAATGCATAAAACTGCAACAGAGTGTAACTCATGAAGAAAAGAGAACATTGGTAACCCCAAATTATTTTTTCATAAAAGAAAAGAGTCATGTTAAGTTACATGGGAACTACCAGGCATACATATATGTATGGCTATGTTCAGACAAATCTGCTAAAAGTTTTGGAATAATAAGGATTCAAGATGACTCAATATTCCTGGATTCCCATGTACACCTTCCATGAATTTACGTTTACATTTTACATCCTCAGCAAATTATGAAAAAAAAAGTATTACCAAAGCAATGCATAAATCCACAAAATTAGGAGAGAGATTAAGAGGAAGGGACAAAGGAGCTTCTTTCAACAAAAGCGAAACATCTTATCTAATCTAATATACTTTTTTAACAATTTGTGCAGAAAAATACCCATATCAAAAACTAATTACAAATGAGCTCTAAATTTAATTTGCAATTTTATCATTTAATACATGAGATATACTTTAAATATATACACATGCAGTTACATTAAATCAAATACAAGATATCAAAAATATATGTCACCAAACAGAGCGACATCTTTTATTTTCATGCATTTCATTTTTTTTCAGCAGATATTTAAATTTATATCAAATACTGTAGATTCCTAATTAAACGCGAGGAATTAATATCCGCGTAAAATCGCGAGAAACACATCTCGTGAATTTTTGAACATATGTAAACTACACGAAACTATGATAAAAATTTGGCATTCGCAATTTTATGTTCTTGCGATTTGAAGGAAAACGGTTGAATCGTGGAATTAAGATAACTCGCGTAAAATAAGGAATCTACAGTATAAAATTGTTGAGTGAATTGTATACTCACGGTCCAGTGTCTACCATTAATGCTGATGCTGCTGAAAGTCCATGGTGCTAGGAATGACTCTCTGCTTCAGCCATCAGGAATACGACAACGAATGAGAATCGGCTCTGTAAATGGAGATGAAAAGGGAGTTATATGTAGAACCCTATCAATATTTCAGACGGATGCTGTTTGACAGATGTCAGAAGTTTTAGTAACCAGGGGACCTGGATATTCTATGTCTCATCATCAATTCTATTCAGAGATGAACAATCATACAGATTTACTTTTTTCCCTACAGGCACAAAACAATACAAAAATCACAACGCTACAAAAAATAAAGCTTTAAAATCAATAGATTAATTGATTTTTTTTAAAGGCAGATAATAATATGCTACTAAATTATTATTACAAGAAATCTGATATATTTTCATAGTGAATACTCTTGCCCTTAAACTTTTATAAAGTACATCTTTTAAAGTACGAACACACAATGAAATAATTGATTTTTGAGAGACTTGATCATAGCAATAAATATGTCCATATCATGACCTTAACAACACATAAAATAAAAATTTCAAAACTTTGCAAGAGATACATATATATAAATAGTGATTCAACTTACTATAAATTTACAAGACCATTGAATTAAAAGTCCATCTTTAAATTTACAGCTGTTTCACTAAGTCATGATCAAATGTGCCTCTAAACAGCCAGAGACTATTTATATGCCAGGCTTGTAGCTACAGATTTAGAAGGCATTTCCCTGATATACCACGAATTATCCTTACAGAGAAAACAAAAAACTGCCAAAAAACACCTCACAAAGTACAAGAACAGTAGTCAGATCACTGACTGCTAATCCATAATCAGTCTTATCAACTACATATACACTCCGTTTACCAAGTTTTAATTTTCAATCAGCTTATGGAATGAGCCATTTGGTGGTGTTGTATTTTCCCCTCTTTAAGTTCACAGTACTAATCCTTAATCATTGGTGAATGGTGATATCCTTAAACTCCCTTTTCTACCTTTTCAAGCACAAGACTGTGAGGTTAAAACTGTCAGCAAAATGAAAGACTCCGACATGAAAAGGCTAATTCAACAGTCTCCCTTTATAGCTGGCATGTTAGACATTTTAAAAAGCCTTTTTCTATGGAATAACAGAATCCTTCGACAGCACACATTCAACATTTGGATACTCTTCATGACATGGGAACAGAAAAACTATCTATTAAATTTTTTTTTACAATTCAAAAGGTCTGTCCTCATAGAAATCTACCATAACAGCTGATACCATCGAAACTCTATTGTGATGCTTAAAAGGAGTTAATTGGCTAATACCCTGGGTACGCCTAATCAAACAAAATCAGTCCACCCGATATAGCAGCCCGATCAATCTAGTGAATCTATACACCCCAAAAATTAGATCTACTGTGTATTGGGATATACTGCAGTTACTTTTAGTGCATTTGTACTGAATATACAATGGGTATGGGGATTTTTATTTTTTTTATTTTTTTTTTTTGGGGGGGGGGGGGGGGGGGTTGGGTGGATGGTACATAGGAGCCAGGGATGTGGAAAGATTGTGGGTAGGTTATAAAAGTATTTCATATTTAACTTATTTGATCATACAACTCCATTAATGTACAGAGATATAATTATATAGGTAGCTTGACCCTGAATAATTAAGCTGTTTATTAAACAATCTGTCATTGTGACTGATCCAGGAAGCCAGATAATGGACTATACATATCAGAATGCACTGCCAACATTCTCAAGAATTCTAGCAGGTCTGAGGTTATAATGTCATTGTTTCATATTCAATTTATTTCCTACTGCAACAGACTTTACATAAATAGTTTTGCTGTAAAAGTAGTTCTAACAAGCATTGCAAATCCCTCCCCCCTCCTTTTTCAAAAAAATGAATGTTTCAGTTCCCCTAGTTCAGATAAAGAAAAAAATATTTTGACACACAATGCATAAAATATCTTTACAGAAATTCCTTCAAGGAAACAAAAGCTAAAGACCCATTAAAAGTTTGAATCAGAAATATCTGCTCAAAGGCTTATTATGAAGTAACAGTATTAATTGCTCTTATATAATTCTCTTACGGCTATCCTAACGTCTCTCCTCGATTTGATATTTGTCTGAATATCTACACTCACAATCAAGACCAAAGTATCATGTGCTCTTTCAATTCTTTGAATCTTAAAAAAAAATATAATAAAAAATGTCTTAATTAATCATTGCATTTCAAGATGATTTATCTAGGCATGTGGGGGCCCAGTGCATACCCCCTGTCATTAATAAACCCTCAGACACTGGTTCCGATAGAAGTTTACCCAAGAGGGTCAGGGTGAGTGGGGGGGGGGGGGGGGGGGGGGTGGTAGGTACTACACATATCTTGGATCTTGGACTGTTCAACATGGTGACAGGGTGGAGAGATTGACACATGAACAATGTGGAATTCTCAGCAGGGAGGGACCTTATCTCGGGGTCACTCTCCATTAATTTGATGAATGTCGTTCCAGACAAACTATTACATGATAGCGGGACTGTCGTAAGTTAATCAGTCTGACTGCCTTGCAGGTTTAAATGGTTTAAATTGTGGTCAGCAGTTTGTCATGGTGTAAGGTACATGACAATATTTGAAATTCACTGGCTGTGGGGGTGTGCATGTCTAACCAGAAATTCATCTGTCTCAAAAATGTTATCTTTTACTACAAAAAAACCATCACAAAATAAATTGTTTTTTAGTAATATAAAACTCTCTATATCACTATACTGTTTTGTAGAGACCTTGCTCCAAAACCACATATTATAATTTCCATTTTTTTTTTTTGTTGGGAAGAATGGGGTAAATCTGTAACCTCTTTCATAAGCGTTAGTCATTTTGTGATTTTAAGGTGGTATGGGACATCTGTCGATATTAATGTGGATAAAAGTACATTACAATCAAAATACTTTAGAATTTTCAAATTTTACAATATTTGACAAATTTTTTTTGGAAAGGTAAAAATTATAAAAGCCCCAGTGGGATTCAAACTCATGACTTGCGGATTCATAGTGAACACTCTAACCCATTGCGCTACGCTGTTAGGTAACAATTTTGGGAAAGAAATTATTTATAAAATTAGACTTGATTTTATTGTTTATTTCAATAGGAAGTACATCACAATATGGAGGTGTCCCATACCACCTTAAAAGTTTCTAATAGCAAGCAATACTAGACAACATTTCTGTGTATAAGATAAAGTGTGCAAGTTATCGCAAAAATTAGATCATTGCAAGCTCCCCCCCCCCCACCCCCCCTTACAAAAAAACCAACCCGGATATACATGGTACACCTACAGTAAACCCCCTAAATTAAAAAGTTATCCAACAATGAAGAATAATGAAGAACAACCTGAATATATAAGACTAACTTTGTCTCTTATAAATATCATTTCATTCACACAAGAATCTGATCTAAAACATGATGTTAAAGTTAACTCTCATAAACATATATTAAAAAAACTCTCATTGAATGACAATCGATCTTGATATATCATATCAAATGTTAAAAGATGGGGTAAAAATATGTTAACTTTCTAGATACAGTTAGACAGTCCTTGGTTTTTTTTCTCTCTCTCTCTCCAGGTCACCTATCCATCCAAAATCAATTTTATGGTTGTATGGAAAGTCACTACCGAATAAATCAGCGTGTCTAAATGCAACTACATCAAATATATTCAAATCACAATCACTGCATGGTGCTTTAACCTATTGTACTACACTATTAGACACAAATCATTAACAAGTTGTGTTGTAGAAGTTACCTTAAAGTTTGCACTACACACAATTCTAAGAAAAATTCTCCATTCTAACCCAAATAGATTCTGTTCATTTCAAATTAAATCTAAAATCTAAGGTTAATTTCCATAATTCAAATTAGATTTGAATAAAAAAAAAAAACAAAACTGGTGTGCAATATCTAAGGAAACTTCAATTTACCTTTAAATCAATTCAGTAAATTTAGTAGCAGCCACATGTTTTGCATTAACATCAATTTTTATAACAGTCATTGCAACATGATAGTGCATATTTTTATATGAAATTCAAAAACATAAAAAACAAGCAGTAATTACCTTTAGAAATTCTACTGACTCGGGTAGAAACTTGTTAAATTTAACAGCCGGTTAGGTGTACTATACTCCCCATTCTATGGTCTTTCAGTCTGCAAGACAAGGAGGGTCCATAAATAACAACATCAATGATCTAGAGATTCCTCAATGTCACATGCAATCATAATTTATCACTATCATATCTGCTTGATAGCTTTCCTATAAACAAGAGTTTAATTCACACCTCTGCTGAGCTAAATAGATTTCTTGGCCCCGCATGCCTACAAAGTCATAAATTCTGTCTTACCCAAAAGAAACTGGACCCAGAATTATTATGGGGACTAGTCTAAAGGATTAAAAAAATCACAGTTTCCAATGCAATATCCAAGTGCATGGAGAACATTTTTCAAGGAAGTTTCAATCGTAATGCTGGAAAAATACATCGTTCTTCCGATGTGGTAGTCAATCGACCAGTTCTTTTTAAAGCTCTTGAAAATATATGAATTGTTGATGGTTGTTTACGGCAATAATCACCATGATATTATCTGATAGCAATAAAGTTTTGTCCCTCAGTTGGTGGCAGAGTGCGAAATTTCTAGAGTGAAGCTGCTCTTAACTTTAAATTGGAGATAAAATGTTCAGTTACTATTTACTTTGGTCTCCAAGCACCTAAACTGTGGCATCATCAGTCCTGGATTGATTGAACTGTATAATGTTAACAGAATTAATACATGTATATATATATACATATACAGATATTTTCGCAGTAAATGGAAATATAACTTAAAGATGTCCAGTCACAAATGTACAATACTTGCGCAAAAACATGAGAGAGACTGAGAAATTATGGTCCAAAACTTTTCAAAGAAATCTGCTATGACCTTAACATTTCACATCTGGCATTTATCTCATAGCACATCATTTATCCACAAGCACTCATGAGCCAGATAAGGCAGAGGGGAAAAAATAATGGTCCAGGATTTTTCACATACGGTAGGTCTAATAGGGTCTTGACCTTTGACCCAGAATTTAACCTTGTTTAAGATCACTGTACATACACTTTAAATATTAGGCACTCTGTGGGTGAAGTATGAGGCCAAGGTGGAGAGATTAATATACAAGACCTAGAAAAGAATTTTACACAGAAGTCTGCTATGACCTTAATAACCTTTGACCTAGAGACTTCAATCAAGGTCACTGCACACCCTTTACCCCAAACCACTTTGGGAGTAAAGTATGACCAGATTGGGCCAAGGGGGGAGAGAAAATATGCCCCGGATACTAATTGTTGAGATGACAGATGGAGAGCAAGCCTATAAATCAATATAGGGCTTAAAAAACATGCATGTAGTCTTCAGTTGTTGAAATTTTTAAAAATTTCGATGGGAATAGAGCCTACCTTACATTAGAACAACTCCTTTAACATTCCTATATAACATCAATACTTTGTGTCCAAACAGTAACGAGATTATACCTGTAGATGCAGTGTAATAGCTGGTACGTACAATTTGTTGCTTCCCAAAATAAAAGCCACTTTTCTCTGATTCATTGGCCCCACATTATAAAGAGCTTTTCATATTCAATCGAAATCGTCAAATAACCTGTTGATCGTAGGCTTATAGATAGGAAGAAACGTTTACAGACTTCAGGCTGGAATCAAAGTTTAAAGTCATTAAGAATGGTGGGCAGATAAGATGTCATTGTTGCTGAAATCTTTCTTCCAGCTGACCATTATACCAAATTCCTTTTAAATTAGAGAGCACTTAAAATTGTTATTAAGATACTCCTGGCCGTTCTTTGTAACGTGGCCAATTTCAGACACTAAATGAACTTATTACTGTCAGATGTTCTTTGAGTGTAAAAAAAAGGGCATTATCCTCTAACAGAGAAATATTATACCGGTATGAGGTAACAGGTACAGTTGTGGAATCTAATACTAACTCATTAGTAGCTAAATGTTCAGAAAAGTAGATGAGAGATGACAATAAACTATAATTCATAATAATTGTATAATGACAAGATATATAACATAACATAATGCCACAAAATACCTGATCAATCCAAAAATTCACACCTTGGTAAATATGTTATACACTTAACTCATTTATGAATACTGAAAGCAGAAACCTGATCTGAAAATTTGAGTATGACATGCATATTCCTTATCGATATAAAGATTTGAGAAGTTGTCGGTTTGAATGTTAACAGCTGATCTACCTTGGATATTTCCATATCTGAATAAAGGTAAAAATAATGGAGAGCACAACATGGCAACCTTAATTCAACCAATTTCAAATACTGAATTTCTGGTATGACATATCTAATTACATAAATCATTCTTTCAAATGTATGTGTACATACCTACAATTTTCCATATACCAGTTTTCAAATACTAATTGAGATTATATAGAGACAGCAAATAACTTCATTACGTATCAAATTGAGGCATTATTTTGGACAGTTGAACAACCTTGTAACAGCACTCGCATAACATTAAGTACCACATATCTAATTGCAGTCACTTAACCCGCCCAATGATTTGTATTTTCCCCCTATGGTCCCATAGCTAAGCACCCAACTTGATGTCAACTAGTACCCTTATAAGTGCAATTGGATCATTTTAAACAACTTCACTTAAATAAATATGGAATTATCAATACTTGCATGTATTGCCACGTAGCCAAGTGTCGGGCAGATTGGTGCCAGATACTGCAATTGTTAAGCCCTCAGAAATTAGAAATCATTTATTTCTACTAACTTTTCACTCAGCTTACATCAATAATATTCTTGAAACCCAAGACACTTTGAAAATCATTCCGAAAACGAACCCATTAATTATTTGTAATTATGTTACATATGATACATGTGGAGTCTTTTCAAAGTAACAACAAAAAATTCAATTAGGTGGAAAATGTCATATGTTTTGGCATTTTTTGGTGTCCCTTGAACCAAACTCTTAGATAAATGACTTCTGTTTCAAAGAAAAGTAGCCCATGTAAGAAATTTTTCAAAACCCTTAGTAACAACCGCAAAATACAGCCTTGGTTGGTATTCCATGTTTCTTAGCATACAGTCATATGTTTAGATAGAAAAAAAATAAAAGGCACTGTTCATTCACAACATTCAACATTCCTTTTTTTTTCTTCAAACAGTTTAAATGCCAAAAGTTTAAATTATTTCAGACGAAAAAATCCTATAGATTCAATCACAACAGCTTACAGGAATGGTTAATACAACCTTTACAGAAATGATTACCAATTGCAACACAACAGTTTTTTTTTTCTCTCTCTCGATCTCTATTGAAGACTCCCTCTTAACTGAGAACGGACCTAACATAGAGGTGTGAAGCTGTATCTCGCACTGGGATCTCTCCCCTGATAGAGATTCATTGTTCGAAAGAGGTTGAATGTTAAGAAACTGCATTGAAATGCACAATAACAATTGAATAGACACTATTAAATGAGGACATCAATGCTTTTTGACAACCTTTATGACAGCTAGCCGTTGATTTTGATGAGAGCAGCAATTTCATTGTTGTGTGGTCGTCAACACAGTAATTTGCTCCAAAATATTAGTCAACACACGCAAACTGATTATAAACTAAAATGACAGAGATTTAATTATCATAATTACAAACTAAAATCTTTAAACTGATAAATATGGTCAATATGTAAACTTAATAAAGACATGCAAGGTTCCAATTGAATACCAAAAAGCGCATATATAAGGTTTTAAAACTAGAGGTTCTTTGCATGCCAGTGAAAACATATTACAATGTTTTTTTTTAATTTGAAGGATCTTACAACATGAATTTATTCCCTCTAGCCTTTTATAGTCTCTCAAACTTTTTTTTTTTCATTCACAAAATGAAAAGGAAATCCCATGGAGAAAACAAGCAAGTATTTGTATAAAAATTTGCTCCATGAAGATTAGCCAATTCCAAACAGTAACCTTTTGATCAGAATTCCAGATCACTTGAAGATTTTTATACGAGAATTTGCTTCAAACGTCCCCACGTTTTGTCGAGTGGTCCCAGCAAAGATTAAGGACTTAATGGACATCTTGAAATGTCAATCGCGAGTCTTTGCGGTAGTGTCCAAGTAATCCTGCATAATCGTATCAGGTCAAATCATATACATATGGGAATGTTCAAGAGCAAAGTTCTTAGAAGACAAACCCAGTTTAGAGCCATTTTGTTCTATCTTTTACCACAAAATGTTTACACACTACCCCCACCTCACACCAACTTCAGTCAGTGGGGTTTCTTGCCTGGAGTTCCAAAATAACTTCTCAACCAATTTTGTTGACACAATACCAATAAAACTAATCATTTAATATCAATTAATATGAGATCCATGAGCATTTTTCCGGTCCCTACTCCTTGACTTCACTTCATCATTTCCCTTGAGTAGAAGTCTAGAATCAATAAAGGCTCTTATTAAAAAGCTAGAAGAGTCTCTTTCCATTCTTGGGAGATGAAAAGGTAGCTTTTGAACCTACAAAGAGCTTTCTGTGCCTAGGACATTGGAAATCAATGCCAGTGAAACCGATCTCAGTACCAATACACCTGCCATTCAAAATGCAGGCAAAAATGTTCAGCGTAATACGTACATGCTTATACTTATCTCCATGGGAAAACAAATTCTTTATTTTGAAATAATACAGGTTTATTCTTCAAACAAATGTGTAAATTATTTTATAAATTTTTTTTTCTAAATTAAGCTAATTAAGAAAAATTTATCACAGGAAAAAGTATTTTCGGCATGGGACATTTTTTCAGTCTTAATATATCTATTATCAGAAAATTGTCTATAATTTGTGTAGAAATCTAATAACCAACCAAGCAACCTAGAATACCTAAAATAAAAATTACCATAGACTGAAATAAATTTGATAGTAATCTGCATTATGAATAAAATATACAAAATGAAGGATTTTCATCTCCGAAATATCGAATAAAATGTAATATAGAGCAGATTCAGATGTCATTTCATAAACACAAGCACTGCATATTATCGAGTGGGAGTGACTATTTATATAGTAACCATCACAACAAATAATATATACTTACAAACATTAGGAATCTATAAGTATCACATTGTGTATATATATATTCCTTTTAGTTATATGAAGTTCCATGGCCAAGTTTACTACCACATTTATGTTACTCTCAGTTATACCTTGAAACAATACTGACACAAAAGCTTTCGCACCGATTGTCCGATGGTGGTTAATTCTCCTTCAAACCATTGCAATCCGTATGGGGACAAACAGGCCCACAATTACACCGACTGATTACTGCTGTTTAAAAATCGCGTACATTGTTTGCTGAGTAAAGAGATTGCCGTTTTTGTTCAACAATGGCACCTTCCTCTATCAAACAGTTACAAGATCTGATTGGGAGTAAACAAATGAATTTGTTTGAAGTGTTCTTATTATGTACACCGGTGTTATAATATGCCTCGTAGTTAGTTGTCTGTCAGCGTTTTAAAAGTCATCGTAATGATCTGGTGAATATGTATAGGTATTGGATTAAAAAATTTTTTTATATTGATGTTGACTTTGAAATCAGGTGCCATTATGGAGAGTGCAATAATTAGAATAGATCAAACATCAATATTTGATCAATAATTCAGCTATAAGAGTATCAAAACTTTGATTTTTTTTTCAGCAAGTGAAACATTTGTCTAGAGGTGATATAGATAAGAAAGTAGAATTTTCATTGAAGAATCCAGGCTTTTAAATAAACCACTCCAATTGCTAAGCCTAGTTCACAATTGATGTTGCCACTAAACCAAAAAAAATAAAGAAAATTCCCCATCTAGAAAAAAAAAAAAGAAGTCAAATCAAATGGATCAAATAAATACTCATTGATACATGCATAACGGGTAAGTCAAAAACAAGTGTGTGACCTGTAACAATATCATTGCACATATAAGAAAACATGGGGATGGTAGGAATAATTCTTAATAGATAACTTAATAAATTTTTTAAAGGTAATTTCAAGGGGGGGGGGGGGGGGGGGGGTTTAGGGGGTTAAGATTTAAGAGGAGTGGATGGGTGTATATTTTCAACAGATTTTCAATTTGTTTCTTTTGCTTTCACCTCCATCCCCCCGCCCCAAACAAATCAACATGGAAGTTTTGATTTAATTTTAAAAAGAAAGTTAAAGGCTGGTGTAAATTAGAACGTTGGGGGGGGGGGGGGGGGGGGGGGGGGGGGGGGAGACATTTTTTGTTATAAATCCTCCAAAAATATGCTAAGTGAAAAATGAAAAAAGAACTGATTCAACTGCAGGTCAATGATATTTGAGAGGGGAAAAAAATGTGATTTGTCACTGTGTGTATGAGCCGGTCCATATCAACTAATATTTATTTTTGTAGACACATGCTATTTTAGTTTTATTCCACCACATCATTATCAAACTAAAATAGCCAAGGCTGTAGACTACAGCAGTATCAATTACCCAGCCTCTTTTTGTTCCTTCTCATTTTCTCCCCATTTAATGACCCTATTGATTTTTCACCTTATTTTCTTCATAGCTGATCAGGCTTTTGTTTCACAAATTAATTTGTTTTTAAGGGGAGGTTGTGTGAAGCTTTTGATGTGCTGTTTATCACCTGAAACACAAATCGTTCTTCTTCAGTGAGTATTCTAGCAGTGGCCAAAGGTTACTATCAACGCTTTCTCATAAGTGCCCTGTATTAAGATACACCTGACTGCAGCTGATTTTCTTTGTCTTCCATATTCCTTTGCAGCTTATATCAACAGTACTTTCAGTTAAAACTAGCTATTATTAACAGTTAACATTTGTACCGGTATATTGACTAATCAAGATCCTTGCCATCAACACAGATTCATGTCAAGGTTATATGATATACGACCTTGACATATTTCACAAGGACAAATTTTCAGATTTGCATTTAGCACATCAAACATTAGTGCATAAATAGAATACAAATTTAAAATATTTGTATTGTACAGTCTATTGCCACAAGATCCTTAAGCCTCACTGAAATCAATAAATGGAAATCATTCATCTAAGTACATACCAGTATGTTATTGAAGCTGATAATGTTGTCCAAGATAAATTTCATTAAATTTCTTGAGATAGAAATTCTTGAGTTTTTTTGTTTGCTTTCAGATGTGAAGATAATTGGGCTAAATTATTAGGATAGGCCATATCCAGTTTCGAAGATCCTCCGAATTTCACAACAAATAATTTTATAAACACAAATCTAATTTCATCACAACTTTTATATCCTACGCATCCTGGACTTAATAATATAAATTCATGCTATTTATTTTATATAAACATTATTTGGGGATTTGCAATTTATATTCTATTTAATTGCTACCAACCCAAGCATGTATTTTAATTTTCTCTCAATTCTTTTCAGACAGAGTTCCAAAATAATTCACACAAAACTGATTCACTGGACCAGAATGTTCTAATTTGCAGGACAGTGAGGTTAAATTGTCAAAATAAAATAGCGAAAACCCATCTATCCTCTCAGTTTATCATCATGACTTCGCAAAAATAAATTAAAATTCTCGCTTTCGAAATTAATATCGTTCAAAACTTGAAGCAGAATACAATCAGTGCATGAATTTGATATTCACAGCAGCATTTAAAAATAAGGTCCGGCCATTATTTCAAGCAATAAAATCGTTAATTTGCATTTACAACCCAAGGCTTTCAGTGTGCATTTAAATGGGAATTGATTAAATTCTTCTGTAAAAAGAAGAAAGGCTAAAAGTTAATTATTTTCAAAGTGTTCTTTTCAGAATTAAGGTGTTTTACGACAGCAAACAACATCAATAAAATGGATTCATTTAATTGACTTTAAAAAAAGAAGACAGAAAAAGTGATCTAATTGATTGTAATCAGTTACAGGGTGTTGTTATACTCAGAGACATCATTAGACATTGTATACCCTTATCAAATCTGGTGTAATATGCCCGTAGATAGAAAACAGCCATTTAATACCTTTTACTACAAGTTTAAAAAGCAGACACTGACTGTCAAGATTTTGGGACATTCATGTAAACCCCGACAGCGGCCAGTTGGATATCAATTAATATCCCAGCGAACATTGTCAGATGTAAGGAAACATGGCACCATGCCCCCCATATATTGGTTATTAATTATCGACAAGGACTCGTCTAGTTTGACTCCCAAACTATTCCCCCCAAGCCCAACTTGTAGCGGTGAACATGTAGTTTTAAGCCTAAGTCCTGTCGACGAAACAATGACCATGTACTCCTGTCACCTCATTCGACTTTTCGGGTAGACGAAAATATAAAAAATCAAAACCAGATCAATTTATCTTATGAGGATGACAGACAGTCATTAGCAATAAAGGTATTCTCCTGCAAAATATAATCATTATAATCAGGATAAAATTTTCCTTTCACCCTCCCACTGATTCCATTAAACTTTTTAATAAAATGGTTTTTTTTTTAGAAACTATATGCAGAGATTAATCAAACTATCAGATAAAAGAAACAATGTAGCATTTTATTAATAGCTCAATTTCCACCATTTTGAAACAAGGTGAGAAGATAAGCTTTCCATTTACTTTATAAATGTTCCCTCTGAATACTAAATCAATAATTTTTCTTGGCTATTTTGTGATAGCATTTGACTTTTAAAACATTTTCAACTCTTTCCCACTGTGAACAAGAATCACGCAAATATATATAGAAAATCAAACAATAGCAGTCCCGAGATTAGGCATTATCATTCAATAAAACTACCTTGTTGCATACCCAATCCAATCGCACACAAAAACAGATAAACAGGGATAAGTATTTTAAACTGTGTAAAAATTCTTTTCTTGAAATGTTAATGCTCCAAGTATTTATATATTTTTTTCATTTTGTATAAGTCATAGTTAAACAAAATGTGAATACCTGGTATTAAAGTTAAATAATCTGTTCTTTTAAACACTATGCCCAAGCTTGGTGACATTGTAACCAGTCTTATAGTTAAATGAATAATTTAACCATAAATAGCCTTGAACTTGGTCAGTCTTTATAATTAACCTTGACCTTAAAGATCACCAAGTATGAGTCTACTATAAGTCTCAAATTTGTAAAGTTTAAACAATGTTGAAGGTTAAGTTTGCAACAGGGCTACAGATAAATTGCAATATGTCCCAATCTTTAATCTCAATGACATGTATCTATAAATCTGGCTAGGTTATATTTGAAATTTGCAAAATGATCCATGAAATATTAAGAAATTATGCATGAACTAACTTCTTTCAGACTAGCAGAATTAACAGGTTATTGTATTCAAGAGAGAGAGAGAGAGAGAGAGAGAGAGAGAGAGACAAAGAGGTGGCAGAGAGAGATAGAGAGAGAGTGGGAGTGAGAATAAAAGGAAATTATTTGATAATTAAAGTTTGAACAGGTCTATCAGTTTTCATTTTGATTTTAAGGACTATGTATTTACATGTACCCAAGTTTATCAAGTTAAGCCAACACCAGAGATTGGTTTTTAATGTCTATGTCTGAGTATGCCATTGTAATGTTTTACATTATCTTTGAGTCCGATACTGCACTTACTCCAGCTTTGGACACAAATTTCTAAAATATAAAATATTTCTACATTATTGACCTTTTTTAAAATAAGTTTCAACTTTGCCCAACACTAACAAAATCACACTGAATTTAAGTTTTGAATACATTGTATTTTTCCATTCTATTCACTTTGCAGGAAGTTATGTTTCTATATAATGTCTGCAAGCACACTGGTTTTTAGCCTACATAAACATACACAGAACACCATAAGCTACCCCTTGGAAATTTCTTCCAATTTAAGTAAACCCCTACAGATTTGAAGCTCAATGGAACACAGGAAAAAATATATTATGTTGGCCAATGTTGAACTAGAAGACTAGACAAATGTCCTGATATGCCACACAATTACGCACATCTAATCCCTAATACATTACCGATACCATTTCCTCCATTGTACAAAGAACATCACAGAAAACCTACAACTTGGGAGGGGAATTACAAGGGTATATACCTGGTACTAAGTAATAGATGAACACTTCAGAAGGAACAAATTGTTCAAGATTTTCAAAGAAAAGTTTTAATAAACTACAGAACAACTTAAGATATCTAGATTTCCAACACAACCTGAGTCATAAACGAGCAAGACAAATAAAAATTACACAAGATCAATAGAAGATTCAGGTTTCTTTAAAAAAAATAAAACTAGAAATAAAATGTGTTCATAGTTACTTGTGAAGACAGCTGAGCTAGATATTACATTGTCAAGTTAAACATTGAAACCTGTAAATCTAAAACTTGGAATTAAGTCATATCCCTTCATTAAAGGATATGGACATAATACTTTTATGATGACCAAACATGGTGCATAAAGGGATCTGAAGACATCAAAGAAATGGTGTACATTAAATGTTTCAGTACATCGAATTGTCTGCCATAAAAGGAAAAAATACTTCTAAGGAAAAATGAGCAAGCAGTAAAGAGCAGGGTTTGTTTGGGAACATTTCAATATTGAACATTATTTCCATCGAACATAAATTGACATTAACTTTGATGTGATATCCCTTTTTCTTATTCTTTGCTATGCTTTCTATCTCCAGTCTTAAAAATGAAAATGGTAACTGCTCTGATCAGCCATTTAATGGTATTTTCTAAAAGGACTGACTTTTATGAGTTGTATATCTGTTCAGTAAAACATCTGAGAGGAATATTGCCTGCAACAATTTTAGCTCTGAGTTTGTGTTGGACACCTAGTATAAATGAGTGCCGAACACGTTTTAAAAGGTTTAAAATAAAGAGAAGATTTTCTTTAGATATTATTTTTTTTTCATATTTATTACACTGATGACATCAATGACAGTGATTAGATTATGATCTTTTTCAAACTTGCTGCATTTTCTTTCTCTTAATTTTTTTCTCCCTTCAACAAGGTGAATAATTAAGGTGTTATGGGACATCTGTCGATATTAACGTTGATAAAAGTGCATTAGAATCAAAATACATTTGTTCTTTCACCGGTTTAGAATTGTCAAATTTTACAATATTTCACACAAAAGACCTTTTTAAAATTTTTTGGAAAGGTGAAAATTATAAAATCCCCATTCGAACTCATAACTTACAGATTCGTAGTGAACACTCTTAATCCATTGCGTTATGCTGTTAGGTAACAATATTGGGAAAGAGAATAGTGTTATAGAAATAAAATTATGCTTGATTTTATTGTTTATTTCGATAGGAAGTATGTCCCAATATGGAGGTGTCCCACCTTAATGCAACTTGTTAGATAAAAGATAATATTCTAAATAAAATGTATTATGCACCATCACATATCATGGGAGATGTATAAGTAAATTTGTAAATCATCAACTACAGTACATTTTACAGAACACTATATGATTCAATGGGAAAAAATAATGTATTGCAAAAGTCCCTTATAATAATTTTCAAATACAAACTGTCAACTGTGAAAAGATGATATTACATACGCATAAACACAGCCAACTTCTCTGAATAGAAACATGAAGTTGGTCTGTATTCATTTCATCTTAATCAATATAAACATGCTTTATACAAAATGCAAACTTGGGAAATTAATGTAAATCAAATTCATTAATGCTGCACAAGTTGATAGCAACTGTTCAATCAGCAACCAACTCATCCATTTTTAGAGATAATATGTAAATTTTGAGAATGTTTTCATCATTTATCTGATCAAAATAAATTAAAACCCCTCCTAAATGCCAAACATTTTGATACAGGACTTCTAACTTTCAATAATGTGTTGTTCACTTGACGATAAAATAAGTATGGACGTTAAAATAATCAGGAATCTACAACTACAAACACTCTAACAAGAAAAAAAAAAAATCTGGAATTCAAAGTAGTCGTACATTGGGAAAAAAATTTGGCTCATTATCAATTCCAATGAATAAATTGAACAGATAAAAAAAATCAGAAGAGATCCATATTAAATTTAAAAGCTACAACAATACCAAAAATTTATATAGATCGAGTTAATTAAAATAACTTACATCAGGAACAGAGTTGGGTAAAATTCATTTCTTACCTTTGATGAAATTTCCCTCACAATTACAGAAAAAAATTCCTGGAATAATACTACAAATGACATTCACACACAATCTGTAGGCACTAAACACTTCGTCCTCACCCCGCTTCAAATTAGCTCCCCACGATAAAACAATATTAAATCTCCATTGGCTGATTACTTAACGACCAGAATAAATGCGTGCTCTGTGCAGGTAAACCTACCTGCGTGAGATTAGCACTGGACACAATACTTCTGACGGGGCTTATCTTTTAAACTTCTTAGTCAGCCATCCATCGGAAACGACTGATATATACCAAGTGTTAAAAACATGAATCCATAAAAGCCCCTGCAAGAGCATTTAACTTCATCAAGTCTACCCGAGATCTCATACTACTATCAAGATGACAAACAATTTACTCAAACCAGGGTCTCTATATAGCTGTAAATAGCCCCCAATTCATAATTGATAACACCAAACACTGATGGTCGAGACTCAGTCAATGTTCGCGGGTTTTTAAAACAAAACTAAATTCAATACTTCTAAATGACCTGCTCGACAATGCAAGATTCAAAGTCTGCAATAATTCATCCATTTAAATATATGTGAACATGTCCATTGAATTTGATATCAGTATTTTGTTTGAATTCATTAAATGACAATTCATATACAAGAGGTTAATCTGCACAGTGTGGTGTCCTTAATTCAACCTTTAATAGAAGGGGTACCAAGACCTGCAAAAATTGTGAGCTTCTTTACCGAAACTATTTTTTACATATGCCTCTTCAAGTAAAATACTATAAATTTGTCATTTGTAATCATATAACATTTACTTATATTGTTATGCAGAATTTACCGGTAAAATAAAATCCAATCTAATATTCATCTAAAATATGTCTATGCATGCATGTATTTTCACTTCCAATCTTTTTCTTAAAATTTCATCAAATTGCAATATTTAATGCGTTCTGCATAGATTACATTTCATAATGCATGAAAGTGTATGACCAAAACTGAAGAAGTCTGAAGGTAATAGTGTCGGCCTAAAATAACAACAGCATTAGCCTTTTTGACAATGAAGATTGATGTCATATTAGGAATCAATTCTTGATATGGAAAAGCTGTAAATACTATGGATTTGTTGGTACATGTATTTCCAAACCTTCAATTTGGTCATAGAGCACCAAAAATTCCCCGTGTTTTTCACAGATTTTTTTTTTTCACCAAAACTTCAATCTGGAATATTCATCACTCTTGTATATTTGTCAAATATCAAACATTATACTTATGTACACCATGTAAAAAGCTTTTCACGGTTTCAATAACAGATTCTTTTCCCTTGTAAAGTTTGACAAGAAATGGCAGATCTTTATCAGAATGATGTTTCTTACATCAGCCAGAGTCAAGACTGAGCAGAATTTCAACAACAGGTCAATAACATTGGGCACAGAAAACAGATATTCACAGATCGGGATTATTTCAATCGTTATTTATGGAGGGTACTTGACAATCCGCCGTCGACATGTGTATGGGAAATACGTTACTAAATCACATCAGCATTACAAAAGCATACCTCGGCTAGAAAACACTTGCTTTGACAGGTTAAACAACCATTCACCAGGAAACATCTGCTGAAAAATTTACCCACTTGGCAGTAAATTAAAACTTCATCCATTAAGTCTCGAGCATATCCTAGTGATGTGCACTAAATGCAAGGCTCTTTGAAATGATCACAACTTGGTTGCATAGATATGAGGCCCCCTGCTAAACATCGTTAATGAAGAAATGAAGAAATGAAGAAATCAAACAACCCATACTACGTTATAACTGGGAAATCAATGCCCTGATTTAAGTTTTCTTAGATTCATAGGTTTTCTAAGATGGTCATGAACATTGATAAGTATAATGATCTTCTTGAACTTTGAATGTTGTCACATGTACTTTATAATGCTATTTAATGAAAAACCTGTATGATGATGTATTCACTGAAGAACAGTCGAAATATATTATTGCCACACTAAACTGAAAATGATTTTGCCAAAATTTATTCAGTATCTCTTTAGAGAAGAGAACAAGTATATAGTGAAAAAATAATCTCGGTAGAGAATCGGCTTGAGCCTTAACCGAATCTGACCGCGAAGAGTGCAGCACCACGAGCGAAGAGAATAGCGAATACACTGCAGTAACCCAACAATCTTTATTCGAACAATAAGAAAATAAATAAGTTAACTTTGTACTATATTTTTACCTTATAATCTTCAAAGATGTCATGTGAAACTGTAAATTTCTGACTGTAAACAAGAAACTTACAAAGTTCCCGCCATGTTGCAAAAAGTCGAGAGCTGCAATAAAGGGCAGTAACTCGTTTCAGAAAATAAGAACACGTTAGAATATTAATATCAAATATTTATTCAAAGAATAAATATACATAGCAAAGCTATGATACGCCACAAAATTTTAATCAGTATAATATACAAAAACAGTATGGAAAAATATATAAAAATCATTTTAATGGTGGTATCAGAGACATATATAACAATAAATAAATGTTATTTATGTCGTGTATATTTCACAGTCCTCTGCTCGAGATGATTTATTGGTTGAAAATTTATATAGACCTATCAAAATTGAAACATACCCTCAAATTAAAAAAAAATTCTACAATGTAATAAAAAAATAATTAGGCCTGTATTGCTACTAAAAAGACAGATTGATTAAAATTAAAAATTACTGAGAAAATAAAAACAAACTATAATTTCAATTGATATGATATTGGTACAGAAAATGATTATAATTGCATACATATAAAAATATTATAATTCTCCCCGATGTGACTAGTTATGTCATGGCATTCAAATTTAAAAAAAAAAAAACCTATGATATGTCAGGTTATTTTTTTAAAGGAGAAATTAAAAAAATGTGATGGAATATGCAATATATACTGAACTTAGGGGAACTTGAGCAAAAATTGCAAAATGAGTAGTAATTGACTTAATTTTTAAAAGCAGCTGAGATTCCATACATCCGTTGTCACTTGTAGAAAAGCTATTATCGTAGATAAAACATTTAATTAATATATCTTGAAATATATATGAATTCTTTGTCTCGTCAAAGATTCTTTCACTTAATGCACACAAAACCTCTTTACTTACACACTCATACATACATATAAATATGTGTACAAAACACACATGCCAAGTATATGCTAACACACCTCTCTACTGCATATTACACATTCCCACTTACGTTTGTTTATTTTCTTCACATCAAACATGCATTTGCACATATATGCAAAGTTACGTCATTTTATCACATCAAGAAATACATTGTACATGTTTTACACGAAACAATCAACTTTGGCACATTAAATATTTATAATATAACCATCACATTGTGACAAATGCATGAATGCATAACTGTTTATACCAGTATATAACAAAGCACAGTATGAATATTTACAACAATGGAGAGCATATGTATGAATATTCCTCGGCAGGTAACGCAGTAAATTAATGTATGAATATTAGAATTACTGCCGAGAAAATGAATACAAATATATTCTTAACAAAGAAGAGTAAACCTATAAATATTCATAAAATCATCCAATAATTTTATAAGAGTGCAAACTCTCTATTCTATATATAGTTAATAATGTAAAATACATGTAATATACCGGTAAATACAAAGGCCATAAGTTTGATATATAAATCATATCAATATCAGCTTCACAAAAATCCTGTATATAATAATTATACTGGTATTAATAAAACCAGAACGAGACAACCTGGATATAATCTTTTTCTAACTGTAGATTTAACTGATGCATTTATCTGCAAATACCCCCCTCCCAACCAACCAACCCACCCCACCCCCTCTACCCCCCCCCCCCCCAAAAAAAAAAAGGTTTCTTTAAAAAGCATGATATGCATCAAAATAGATTGGAGTTGAATATTTACATGTGTTAACAACCATCAGACAGAAGTTCCAATAAATATTGATTGTCCCTTTCTGACATTATGAGGGACAGTTTAATTCATCTTCTCCATTTCTACAGTCCTGCATTCCATCACATCTCTGATGAATTTCAATGCAGAAGTTATTGTCACATCTGAATGCACAGTCTGAAACTATATTCAAAATCAATCTTTTACACAATAGTTGGTAAATCATGATATAGATGATTTACATGCAAATACCAATGCAACACAGTTTGAATTCCTAAAATATCACAGTATAATATGGAATTACTTCCTCAAAATTCAAAAGAAACAATTCATGAAAATTTTGATTACAAATAGATTACCATAAAAAATAATACATGTACATTAATAATGACATGCAGTACTCATGAATTTCTCCAGAGATTAGACATTGGATGAAAAGTATTATTTTTTCTCTTGCATTATTATTTATTGAAATATTACACAATCCATTTTAAAACAGTGTCTCAGTTAAAATATAAATCCAATAAATGCATGTTTAAGATTCTCAAATGTCAGAACTACTGTATACAGTGTAATTTTCGCCCTTCTATACTTGGAAACAGTTTTGCCCTGTCTTGAATTCGCCCAGACACAGTTGTGTTTAAAGAGAGATATTATGAGACACTGAAATTTGCCCAGTCTTAAATTCGCCCGCTGACAACGAGGGCATAAGGGGCGAAAATAAAACGGGGGCAAATATTTTCCTGTATACAGTATATATACGACAGACATGAATACATTACATACCTGTTGGTGTCGGAGTCGGAGTTGGAGTTGACACAGGTTCTGTAGTAACTGCATCTGGAAAGGGAGACAAATCAGTACAATGTATAACCATGAAAATATATTAATAAATGTTTAATAATACATGTAAAGGTGTAGTATTTTAAAATTTATTGAGGAGGTCAATTTGTCACCATGCAGAAGTACCTATATAATCCATGTAAAATTATTAGGTCACCATATATTCTAATGATTTATTGAAAAATCACATTGGAACACTGGATGCTTATTCAGAAACCTACTTGATTTTAATTTGATATGAAAACTAATATAAGCAAAATGATTCAAATAAAAATCTACGGAGTTGGAAAACTTCAAAGGCAGAAGAATTGAAAAGGAAAATGAAGGACAAATTAAGAGGAAGATGAAAAAGATAATAAAAATCTTACCTCCTGTGCATGGCAAAAGCAGCAAGGCGATATCATCGACAGCCACATCCGCATCAAACACATTGTTCTGATTGTCCAAGCCAATCCGTCTGGTCACAAACTGGATGTTCAGATGCGTGTTATCCGGTAAGTCCACACACCCATACGTCCATTGGTTGTTGGAGGTCTGGTTCTGCCACCATAGCAACTGGCTCTGCCCATCAGGGAGCTGGGCAATCACAGACAAGCCTTCCGATTGGATAAAAGTAAAATCGTTTTCTGTCACTATGTGGAAGTAGAATCCTAGACTCTGGCTGACTCCTGTGGTAACGTTGGGGGTTGTTAATACTGCAATGTCGCCTCCAACACCATCATTGCCCTCTACATAGAAATAGTGTCCTGAAAAAGAAAAGATGCCATATAATCTGCAAAATTTCAGTAGATATCTCACACCCAAACCAAGCATATTTTGAATTCTATTTTCAAAATTAACATTTCATTTTCAATTTCAAGCTTATCCAACACCATTTCAGGCAACCTTGTGTCAATATTTTTCTTTGGAGGTTAGATACTGCTTTAGTTTCTTTCTTGCAATGAATGTAAAGTCAACTTTTCTCTTTCAATGGCCTAACTTTCTTGCATGAAAGCAACATGAATATTAATCCACTGTCAAGTCATTAGCTATCTGACTCATTAAACGATTGTCTTCCATTTACCACTTTGTAAAAGTTATTTCTATTGCAAGTATAAACTCTTGACCATTAATTGCCTAAACCAAACAGATCTGCATTAGATTAGCTGAGCTGTTTAGTCTATTAGTTTGAAATATGCTCTTAATCATACATATAAACTGTTTCAGATCTTCTTACAAGTTATCTGGAAACAACTAGATGTCATGTATGATGTACCATACCCTTTTGATCAAGGCCTTTTTTAACTTGATCTAAAACAACAGAATCATTTCTTGAGGTAAAACATATAATATTCATGCCTATAATGACAAACTCCTCTTCCATATCTGATGAGATATTAAATGTATATACCCATATTTCTATTTTTTATAGATTTTTTTATCATACTGTAAGCATTTTATTTTACAAATAATCTTTTATTTACAAGTATAAATAATAAAGGAGATCAATGCCCAGAAATACATGTACATACCAATGGTACATATACCACTACATTGTAAAGATGAAAACACCAAACTTTTCAGTTTAAAAGTGTTATATCATAAAACTTTTAAAATGAAAATTTTGGTGTTTTAACTTAAAGTTAAAAGTCATCAGAGGAAAATATGAAATTTAATAATCTTTAAAAAATTGGATATTTACCTGTTGTATCCCTCAGGGTGTGGTCAGCTATGGGTCCTGTGTAGAAGGAGGGAGTGGCCCCACTGTGTCTCTGCCATGTATAGAGGCCCTCATTGGAGGTGTAACCACAGGAGAAGGGGGTCTCAAATGTACAAGTCATACTGCGCAATGGATCTGTGAAGTTCATTTATTCCAATTATAAATTCCTCAATGCAAATTTTAAAAAAAAAATTTCAGAAGAATTCAGATTATTCTTCATAATTTCTACTATTGATCAATTGATTTTAATCTTAATAATTTACCACAAACAGTTCCTTCATCTGATTTGTCCAAACAATCAACTTTCTTGTTACAGGCAGAGGACTGTGGGATACAGCGGCCATTTTGACAGGAAAACTCGTTCTCTGTACATGCTGCAAGATTATACGGAAAAATATGCATTTGTTTTCAGTATCATTTTCCATGTAAGACAATGCATTTTCTGGGGCATATGTTGAAAGAATATCAATTTTCCCTTACTGCAATTAGCCTCGTCTGTTTCGTCGGGACAGTTAGTGATTCGGTCACAGCGCTGACTGGCCAGGTAGCAGAAATTTTCTGACGCACACTTTAGCGTTCCCTCTGGACAAACTGAAGTACAAAATTACACGTCATCACATTGAATCTAAAAATATTGTCATTAAAACATTTTTGTTTGAGTGAACAGTCATTTACTGAGAGATTTTTAAGAACTGATCAGGGCTCATATGGCCAATATCAGTTCTTTCTCTCACAAAATGTATACATGCAGTTTGAGGCTTACATCTTTTATGTAAAAGCCCTTGTAAAGGTATTATATTTAGCATGTATGTACAATATTAAGCAGAAATCGATTTGTCAACAATATTAATTGACAGCGCTGTATTTTGGAATGTATTTATCTATATACTTTTTTGAATGACATTTAGCAATGTCCTCATTTTAGTGGAAGGAGTTTCAGCCAAAAATGATAAAAATTAACATAGCAAAATGTGATATGTTTAAAGTATAGTAATTATATATTCCTGTTAAACAGTTAAAAAAATTGACAGAATACGTCATCTATTTATATGTATATGAACTACATGTACATACCAAACGTTGGGCATTCTCCTGGAATAATGCTTATATCATCGATGGCCATGTATGGTTTGAAATACTTGTTAAGGGGTGGTAAAGTCCGTACAAGCTGATAGGTTAGGACCCCACTGACCACTAGAGGGAGCTGCATCTGCGCTTTTGTCCAATCAAAAGTGCTTCTGTCTGTAAAGCTCCACAGCTCGTACACCTGACCTTTAGATTCTAGAGAAACCTAGTATAGAAAGAAAAAAATGAGAACTAATAAAAAAGAAATATACAAGCATAACATCAATCATATTTTAAAAATTTCTTGGATATCAATCATCACAAATGAATAAAACATGCTGATAAGGAACTTGAACATACATGTACTGTGGTTTCATCAATATTCGTTGAACACCAATTTTCGTGGATTTCCTTGTTATGTTTATCCACGAAATTAAATGTTCATAGAAGTGCAATTTCTATTAACATTTTTTATTGATAAGATCACTGGACACGAATTTACATACCCTTGAAACTGTGATTTTCACTTTATCAACGAAAATTGATGCCCACGAATATTAATGAAACCACAGTAATTAAGAAATTTCAGTAATGAGAATTTAATTATATGCATTGCATCTTCATTATATTGAGAAATAGAATTTCAGATAAAGAGAACATCTAAGTCCCATGGACTTATGAAAGTTAATTTGATATAAGTGAAGTCTTGCTTCAGTTCTCCCAGTTGTTTACCTTGAATGTCATATCTGTCTGGACTCGGTAGTAGAAGCTCAAACAGAACAGCTGGTTGTCCAGGAAGAGCTTCTGTGTCATCTGAACACTGTTTCCAATCAGATACTGTAGGTTGGTGAAAGCAAACAGCATCCAAGCTACAGATTTAAATATAGACACTATCAGTCAAGGACTGCATGTATAAGTAGTATGGTACTATTATAATGACTATTTTATGGGTATACAGTATGGTACTATTATAATGACTATTTTATGGGTATGTAGTATGGTACTATTATAATGACTATTTTATGGGAATGTAGTATGGTACTATTATAATGACTATTTTATGGGTATTGACGTAATCAACAAGTAAACGATTGTTTAATTTGCACACATGCACAAGGAGTACATGTATAAGTAAGCAGGATGTTGAGCAATATTGAAAATTTGTAGAGTAATCTTTCAATCATTAAAACAATCTTTTACAATAGACATGCATATTAGAAAAGAAGAGCAAAAAATTATGAAACGAAAATAAAAACGGGCATGTATTTATGTGAGTTGAATGTTTGTATGACATACCATCAGAATCGTTGTTCGTGTGCTCATTAAAGGCTTCCTCATATAATATTTTCTCCCGCAGGTAGGACCCATTCATCATCACAAACTCTCCATTGTCATAAGTTATTTGTGATATTCCACAATGCATTGCTTTCTCAAAATCACATGAATACCTTGTGGTATTTGCTGAAAGTAGAGAATAAGAAAATTTCAATCATATAATTTAGAAGTAAAAAGGTCAGAATTTCTCCGACCTATAATTGCTATATTCTCTGTATAAGTGCTACAATTGGTGATTTTCATTTGTTCAAAAACAAGGACCTTAATTCATTCCCCAATAACAGAGAAGATGTTGGTATAAATAATAAATGACTTCACCTGTGGTAATTGTGTAATAATTATTTTGTTGTGAAAACTTACTGAATATCACCAAAAAAAGAGTATATTAGACTAGATTTTGAACTACATGTATTATAGGTAATTAAAAATGCGTCTTGATTTGTTTTCTAAATACAAACCAACCATTACAGCCTCCACTTGCTTTGCGCCTTGGGTGCATATCAAGGTGAATACGGTAATACATTTTCTTGACTTCTTACCTTGACAATTAGCCTCGTCCTTGTTACACTCTACGACGACGTTACAGATGGAGGAATGAGGGAGACAGACTGGATTAGCTTTATCGTCCGCACACCTGTACATGTCTGCATCACACACTAAAAATATATAAAAGATTAACTAACTCTTGAAAAACGGTATACCAAATACTAGAAATATGCCAAATATTATCAGAATAATTCATTTTATTTACATATACATATCTACTGAATATCAAAAAGCTGGATCAAAGACATATACAAATATATGGTAAAATACTCTTTGTGGTTCAATACCTAAGGAGAGGACAAAAATAGGCTATGCCTGCTGTCCAATCCTATTTTCATTTTGAAATAAAATACATGTATTGTTTAAATAAAAAAAATACCTAACCAACAAAATACCTAGTGGTTCTGAGTGTGACTATTCCATATATTACTTATAAATGTACTCGTCATTTCCTAAAAAAAAAAAAAATCAAAGTCCCAACCTGACTGGCTGCAAAATCCTGGAACTACTTTCACATCATCTAAGGCAGTCTTATGTAACTCTGTTGACATGAACTCCAAGTGGTATATTCCTGCACTCAGGTCAAAATATCCGAGTTTCCACATGTCTGGGCTGGAGGCCGGCCCCACGACATACGCCGGGTTGCTTATGGGTATTCCTGATGGGCTGTACTCCCATGTACGAACTATCATATTGTCATTGGAGTCACCCCGCCGCAGGTAGTAGAATCTCACACAGGATTGCACGCTGATCTGGAATTTAGGTGACATCAGCGAAGCTTCTGGTAGAGTGCCAAATTTTCCAAACATGAAATGACCTTAAAAGAAACCAACATTGAAATAAAATCACTTTAAAACCAACTTTAATGGATGCTGCACTGATAGACTAAATAAAATCTGTAAACATATATATTGGTATGTTGATGATCAATAAACTTATACCACAAAGTCTATTTACGTCTGTTTTTACCTGGATAATGACCAATTGTGTGATCGGTCCAAGGGAGGCTAGACTGGGCTTGGGAGTTGGATGCTCCATAGCTCCAGCTGAATCCGGATGCATTGTATCCACACATGTAGTTGTCATCAAAAGTGCAGTTCACCGAAATATCTGTGGAAACACAACAGATGAGTAATTTCTGCATATATTTCGACAATGAAGTACCATGATCAGGATTAAATTTCAGTGCATAATTTGGGAGTTAACAAGTCAAAGTAAATTTGATTTGAGTTTCTAGAGAACGGAGGTATTTACTGCACAGTCTGGTTTCATCCGAGTTGTCTCCGCAGTCATTATTTCGATTACACACCATCCCACGGTCAAACAGACAGCGGCCATTATCACACTTGAATTTACACTCTGAATAAAAAGGAGAAAAGAGTCCAATGAAAAGGTTTGATAAACTGGTAGAATAATAATGTCTTCATATATTGCAACATATCATTTAATATCTACATACTTATAGAAAGGAATATCTGTATAATGAAATAACAAATACCCAATTCAGATTTAACCCAAGGGAGGTAATGCTTGACATCAGTGAAAACATTAGGAAGGTTGGGGGCACTGCAGTTAATTGCCACGTAGCTGGAAATTCCAACAAGTTTCCAGATTCCAGCATTGTCCTTGCACACTAATGGACCACCACTATCTCCCTACAGAGAAAAAAAAATAAGTTTTAAAATCACGTTTACTTAATATGATCTGATTAAATTATGTTAATAAGTCAATGGGGATAAAATCACACAAATTAACCAAAATGAAATGTTTACAATCAAAAACAAGCATTTAATACAATAGTTAATTGACAACATGCATACCGTGCACACAGATTTGAGATTGGATTCATAGCCAGCACATAAGTAGCCGCCTGTGATGTTGCCGTTCCAGTGAGCTGTGCTGTTACATTTACTGGTGGACCATAACTTCATCTTCAATTCCTTTAGCATTGTTGAATATGTTTTGTCTAAAATACAATCAAAATTCGATATTCAAATATGCGTTTAAATCTGCATGTTTGTTCAATTCTACAAGGCTTGTATAGATAAAAGCATTACACCCAATATCCATACATACAGGACATTGCAATAAAAACATCACTTTCTTTAGTATTGTTTTTTACTTCAGTCTAATTACCGGTAAATAAAAAAAAATTATTTCATTTATATTTTCATTATCAATAAGCAAAAAAATAAAATAAAGAATCAACCTCCTGGGGTAGTGTATCCCCAGCCAGTGGCATAACAAATGGAGGTCTCTGTGAACTTATCATCTGCCTCAGGGAAACAAATGGGCTGGATGTAGGGTGTGAATTGAACGGTATCGTTGAGCTCAAACAGAGTTATGTCCCCTGGTCCGTACTGTTGGAAGTTCTCTAGGCCTTTGATGATGCGCTTTATTTCGTACTGTTTCTGCGTTACTTCTGCAACACCGCGATTGGTGGCTCCAATCAGGACATTCCTATCAGCCAGGTAGGACCTATAGAGTTATAATCAAAACTTATAGTGTACATTACTTACAATTACAACTTGTAAAGTCCTGTATTGAGGAGATTTGTATCGAATTCAATTAATGTGCAGAAAAGAAATACTACTACTGATGATGATGATGATGATGATGATGATGATAATGATGCTAATGATGGCAATTCTAATGATTATGGTGATCAAATCTCCCTATCTATGGAATCAAGCCCATACATGTATAACAATGTCAAACTTACAGACAATGAGTTGCGGTGAGGACAAAGTTTGGAGCCACCAGGGATCCACCACATATGTGTCTGGTGGTACCTCCAGGCAGCTTCAGCTGTACAGACACCTGCCATGGCCAGTAGCCAGGCACCGCATCATTCCCACCCACAATGAAGCCGACCTGTGAGGATCCAACTAGTCTCTGGCCACAACCTAGGATTCAACAGATTTATAGAGGTTATTTTTATAAACCATGCAAAAAAATACATATACCGGTATGTAAGAAATGTAATACATCGATTGTATAAAGTAAATAGATTGTTATAATTATGTTACTATGTATATTTCGTAAGTTGTATCCAATCCAAATTCATTACCATTTAGCTTTTAAGACTTTTGAGACTACATAATGACATTCTCACCCTTTCCCCCCTCAAGAAATCAGTCTTTTAGAGCATCTTAATATGACAATTCTTACCTCTTGGTTCACATTTCAAGGCCACAACCATAGCACCTTGGCAATCAGCCCTTATGGACAAAACATTAAGTTAGTCAGAGTTCCAAGTAAACTTTATAACTACACGTAAGTACAACTGTATTCCATTTATATAGATAAATAAGGTTCAATCTTTTAGATGAGGTATATAAATATTTCATAACTTATATCTTTAAAAGAAAAAGAAAACCTGAATGTTCAGTCATTTTTTTTTTTCAATAATTGGTCCGTTTCCTTAGTTATGCTTTTTATTTCCAAACTGAAAGCCCAAGCAAGTTATAGACAATTTGCTTGAAATAGTACTGCATAAATGTCGCTTACCTGACTGCAGTGTTTCCCAGGTGTGAAGGCACTTGGCCGCTGATATCAAGATGGACATACTGGCTAGAGAAATACTGCATGGAGAGGGCATTTGAGAAATTCCTACAAAACAGTAGCAAAAAAATGCGAACATATACAAGTGAATTTCAAAGTAGGAAATAGACAGACAAAGATAATAGTAATAATTTCCTCATCACATACTTTTCAAATTGAAATTCAGTAAAATATTCTGTGTTTCTCAATCATACTGACCCTAGTCCCAGACTTTTGCAGACTTCAGGACCGAGGCTGTCTGACCAGGACTGGTAACAAAGGGGTTTAGAGGATAGGTGCAGGATGGACTGGGAAGTCAGGCTCACTGTCAAATCAACAGTCAGTTTATTTAACCAAAATTCTGTTCACTTTGATAGTTAATCAGGTGTTAAATATAACAAATAATGTATTTATCAGAACATCATTGACATCGTGAGGCCATATTTTCTTTAATAACAATTTCATCTATTGCAGACTTAAAATTCAGAAATTTTTATCCACCTGTAGTGCTTATAAATTTAGTATCAATCTATACAGTAGCTACATGTCATATGGCAACTCTTTTTTGAAAAAGAAATCTGATTGATTGTTGACAGGGTTTTTCCCACCACACATACCACAGTTTCTTTCATCAGACTCATCTGGACAAGCTGGAATCTTGTTACATCGTTCACTAGCAGGAACACAACTTCTGTCCAGGCAAGTGAACTGGTCAGATGAACATGAACCTATACCATCCAGAGAACATTACACAAATTTAATTGAATGCATGTTACCAATTGACAACTCAGAGACAGCTCCATGTAAATATCAATTCAAACAAATATGAAATGAATTAAATTCATTTGATTTAATTTCTGATGTTTCCATCATTTGTATCTTGTCCAAAAATTTATATAAAAACAATCCTGCTATCAAAACTATCTTATAAAAAAAAACCCAAAAAATGAAACCAATTTTTTTAAAAACAGACAAAGCCTATGGTTAGGGTTGATGAGCTGGCCGTGTACTTACCACAATTGACCTCATCGGACTGGTCCTCACAATCTGGTTCCCCATCACACACCCACTCCTTCATGATACATTTACCATTTGAGAGGCAGGTGTATCGATTAGTCTCACTGCAATCTACCAAACCAAATAGGCAAAAGTTTTAAATATTCGTATCAAGTACCCTATTTTTAAGAAATTTTATAACTGCTGGAGCATACAGTTTATCAAAAATAATTTAAATTTAAATTGCATTGCATTGCACTGCATGTATTTTGTTACTGTCAAGTCTTCAATTAAATGGTTATCAGTTTTTACTTTTATATTGGTACGCAGTACATTACAAAGTCATAAAATAAAGCTTCTTATTCTTATCCATGTAAAATGGATAATGTATTATACTAAAAAAATTAATAATTCTTAACTGAAAATTATTTATCTCAAAATTAGTTGAATGAAAAGAAAACCATCATAATGTATTCATTCTAATAGCATTAAGTGGTGATTTTTTGGAAGAAATTATTTTTAAGCTTGTGAGAGATATTTTGAAGGGGTTTTTTTGTGTAGGATAAATAAACTTACTTTCCCTTGGTCCGACGGTTGTGGGGACAGTGAGTGGCTCCTGGGTGGTGGTGGTTGGAGTCTGAGTGGTGGTGGTGGGCAGGGCCTGAGTGGACACCCCTGGGAAGCCACTGACACACTGGTCCAGGGGCAGGTAGTCACAGTATTGGTTCATAGCTGCAGTAAAGTTAGCCCCACACTCTGTCTGAACATCTGTAACATCAAGAATCAAATGAATGATCTACACTGTACAACTGTTGTACAGAAACTCTGGGAATGGAACACATATAATGCCTGTCCAGTTCCATTTTTAGTCACCTAACTTAAATTAGTCCAACTTTTGGAGACATTTCTTTTCAATGATACAGGTATACAAATAAAGGTGGATATGTTACTTGGATGATATTTTTTTTCAATATGTGGAAATAATACCCTCCTGCATTGCTTTTACACTGGATTTTTAAAATTAACAACACATGTAAATATCCATGCCAAAAAAAGTACCATCTCTTTTTTTAAAAAATGTTGGCAAATTTGAATCACTGTGCATTTTAATTTTACATCTCAAGTAAAACAGAGCAAATATAAATCTGTATAAAGTACCAGCACATGTATTTCAAATGAAAAAAAAAAACCCTGTTAAACCTGCCATCAATGGAATCAATACTTACTGTCACAGTAGCTTTGACACGGATTAATCCTAACACCTTCACTGCAAACTGGATATATAAGGCTGCACAAATAGTACATGGCATTCTGGGAGCAGAATTCATCACGCTTGAACATTGCAAAAACTTGATGTGCCTCTTCAAGAGTGGTGTGTCCAAACAGATTTGGAAACATCGTAGAAGAGCGACCGACAGCTTGGCATTCAGGGACGGACAACGGGGTGCAAACATCTGCAACACACATATAATGAAAAGTCACATATATTTAAACATACACTGTAAAATCCTAATTAAACATGAGGAATTAATATCTGAATAAAATCATGAGGAGCATCCTTTACAAATTTTTTAATTTTGATTTTGATTTTTAATTTGGTATTAATGTGGATCCTGACCTAGCTCTAATTTTATTCAAACTTAAGACTGTTAGAATACATACACAATTTTGGATGATGAACAGTTGCATTTAAAATGTTTTATTTAGTCCTGTTATTTCTTCAATATTCATTGCACCACAATTTTTCAAAATTTGTTGATGAGTTAATGCACAAAATCAAAGTTCATCAAAGTAATTAAGATATCTGAAAAATTGATAGGACTTGCACTCAAAGAGTTTTCATATCATTGAAACTGTGAATTTTACTTAATCCATAAAAATTCATGCCTAGTACAGATATTAATAAAACAACAGTATTTTAATACAGTAAGAAAAAAATCTTCATTCCTTTGTCTGAGTTGAGAGATCTAGCTTGTTACCTGGAGATTTTGTTGATACAGTGGTTGTGGGGGCAGGGGTGGTAGTCAATGATGCAGGTATCGGTTCACAACTACCGGACCCGACAGTTGGGAGTTGTGGACAGTACTGAAGGCCAGCTAGCTGAGTGGCATTGCCGCATTCCCTGTTGACAGCTATTAAAGGAAATCACATCAAAAACTTTTTTCAAGATATAAATTGCAAATTCTCTGATGATGGTAATCAAAAGGAAGACCAGTTTTTTTTTATTATATGTATATCAAAAAATTTAGGAAAATGTGTTGCATAAATATCTTGGGGCAATGACAAAAAAAAAATGTATATTGTATACCATAACAGTCCTCCTGACAAGCATATTTCTTGGCTCCAGTTACTCTGTCACACAATGGAAACACCATAAGACAAGTATAATACGAAGCTCTCTGGGAGCAGCTCTGCTGGTTGAACTGATCAAAGAACAGCTTGGCTTCAGCCAGATTCACATGGTTGAACGCATTGGGCATTTGTGTATAGTGGAGTCCCAATGCTCTACATTCAGGAGCATTTATTGTCTCACAGACTTCTTGTATGGTATCTAAAACAAAGACATGGCCATATTTCAGAGAAATAAGTTATATACTGTTATCATTGTATCATGTTTCAGTATTAAGACACTTCAATCGTTGCATTCACAGAACTCAAATGATTATCGGAGTAAAAAAAACATAAGAACAACATGTATAGGTGGAGTTATTGTGCACAAATATTTGTTTCCCTAGAACGATGTGTTTTGCAAAATACACCAAAATTGATGCCAAAGAATAATGATGAACAGCTGTAGAATGTGAGTATTGTGTATACCTCCTCCAACACACCCCGTCACAGGGAGACTGTTGCAGTAGGAAGGACTCGAGATGATCATATTCGGACAGTCCACACTTGCCTCTGTAAATGTTAAGTCATAATCAAACCAATTCAAAAATTATAAGACATTGCTCAGAACGTCAACTTTTTTTTTGTCTTCCAACTGTCAGAAAACTATCCATATATGAATCAAATTAACTAGTACTTGTGAATAATAGTTAAATGGAATATTCTCAGTGAGAAAAATTACCATTCCTATAGATGTACGTACCATTGCAGAGACTTTTACAAGGAAATTGCATGATTCCTGTGCTGGTATTGCAACTGGGGAAAAACATGTTACACAAATACAGCATGAATTTAGTGGAGCAGCTTTGGTTCTTGAAATTATTGAATCGTTCGACTGCGGCACTTAAAGTTTCATCCCCAAAGGCATTAGGGAGAAGGAAATGGGTGTGGTTGACCGCTAGACATTCCGACACAGTGGTTGTGTAACACAGCTCTGTAAAACACAATGTTAACATTTATACATTGATTCAGACAAGATCAAGATCAGATATAAACTGAGAAACACCACGATGTTTAAGTCAGAAAAAAATCTCTCACTGGAATAGATAGCACAGCATTCACGTTCGAAAAATTGTTTATCTAAAATGTGATATTCGTTTAATCTTTTTGCATGAGGTAGGCTAGAAATGTTAAGCGTTCATATTTCTATAATAAATTTAAATTTTTTTTTTGAAAATCATCAACAATTATTACATGTAAATCAAAAGTCTACATGAGAAAACAGAGGGATGACCCTCAACATAATCAACAGCAAACAGACACTGCATGGTTTCAGTCATTCATCCTAACATAATGAACAACACATCGTATACCGGTACATATTCAGAGAAGAGTGAAGAATCTGTTTGCACATCATATTCTCTTACAGAGAAGACTTAAATGTGCATGTGTGAGACCACCCACTGTACCTGGTTGGGGGGTGGTTTCCGGTTCTGGAGTGGTGGTGATGGTGGTGGCGTTCTGGTAACTTGGTTCACAACCAGTTTTTGGCAGTTGGACACAATAAGAGCTGTTGGCCAATGCCAAAGTGGGACAGGATGATAATATGTCTACAACAAAAAAATTTGATGTGTCATTATAATAGTACAGGCCCCTCTCTATACTGCACATCAATGCCAGGGTACTTTTGTAAACCAATGATTATTTTGTGTGTCACACTGTTATTGGTGCAATATTTATCACCAATATACATGATACAACATCATTAAAAAATATGTTTATGAGAAGATCAGTTGAACAGGTCCAGTAAGTAAATATATGAAAGAAAGTATTATTTGCACTGTAGACCAAGTATTACATGCCTTTTTTTTCATTCACAAATGGTCATTGGAGAACTGATTCCAGAAGATAAATCTTAGCAAATATTTTAATTTTTTTTCGAAGAAGTGTTTTATCTCTATGATCAGGATTGCTCACGGATATATATCATATATACTTGGTTTACTGTATTTTTGGTTGCGTACCAAGACAATGGTCCTGACATGCGTAAATAGGTTGCATCGTGACTGGATCACACTTGGGAAATAACATATTACAAGTGTAATACAGAGCACTGGTGGAACAGCTCTCATTCTTGAAAACTTTGAAATAAGTGGTGGCTTGTTCTAAACTGTTGTGTCCAAAAACATTTGGTAACATGACACTTGTGTGGCCCAAAGATTGACATTCAGGGATCTGAAGGGGCAGGCATCCTGCTGAAATAGACATTTAACAAATTCAGAGAACATCAAATTCGTTTAGTTTTTAATAAAATACATGTAGCTACAAAAATATACTGGTAAAAGAAAATCAAATTCACAGAAATCTGGAGTTCCTGGAAAGTTCCATAGTTATTGGTGACCAAATTAAATTTGACACAAACAAAAATCAATCAAATGAAGACTTATTAACAGATATTCAAAGACTGATACCTGGCTGAGGTGTGGTTTCTGGCTGTATTGTTGTTGTGGAGACTGACTCGTGGTAGCTAGGTACACAGCCTGTTGTTGGCAGTCTTGAGCAGTACTGGGGACCAGCCAAAGACAGACTGGGACAGGAAGCAGAAACAGCTGTTCAAGATACACAATGTAATGTCAAATCAATAGATTTTAATGTAGTGATTTTATTATCATTTCGTTTCGGTACATAGAGATAGCAACCCCCCCCCCCCCCCCCCTCCAATAATCAAACTCTTTCTTAAGAGGGTTTGATGGTCGAGGCCATTTTTAGAGTATTTCAATCTCCTAAAGAAGAAGTGCTCTGTATAAGGATGTAGGAAAATTATCAAATTTTAAAGTTAAAATATTGGGAATTTTTCTTCACAAAAAGTTAGTTTATGGCCAAAAATATCATATGACAAAGTTTAAGGCAGATCTGGCCTGGGTTGCTCAAAACTCTGGTTAACTTTAACCACTGGTTAATTTGATGACCACTCAGCCCCCATAAGCTGGAAAAAAAACAGTGAATGTTTCCTATGAAAATCTAAAATCTAAAACAAATACTCACATGTACAATGATCCTGACATGCATAAGTCAATAGCCCTGTAGCTGGATCACACTTGGAAAATAAGATGTTACACAAGTAATACATGGAGCTGGCAGAACAGCTCTGGTTCTTGTAGTAATTGAAGTAAACCAGGGCTTCCTCAATAGAGTTTTGATCAAAATAGTTTGGAAACATGACACTTGTGTGGCCCACTGCTTGACACTCGGGGATCTCAAGGGTCAGACACAATGCTGCAAGTAAAAGAAATTTTGTTCAGGGAAGATTCTGGCATCATGCATCAAGCTTATTTGCATACAAATCACTGAAGCTGCATTTTATATATATAAATAAGAAGCTTTGAAAAGAGCAATGTATTACATTTATATCTATCAATGGAAGATATTTATTTAATAAGGATCATGAAAACACCCAAGTAAGGGCTTTTATCTAAAGAGTTTTTTAAAGCAATATATGGGGAACAATTCTTCAAATTCCAAGTTTAGCTACAGTAGTACCTACATGTATTTTGCAAAAAGCACCTTAACACTATGAGTACCTTCAGAGATTCCATGTAGTTAAGATACTATGTTAGGTCATATCTTAGTTGCACAGGTATTTTATAATTGATAAGAATTCTTTTACTCTTCATTCTAAAGATATTCAAGTCATTCACAGTTATTCCAGTGGTGGATACCTGGTTGACTGGTGGTGGTTTCTGTCTGAGGTGTTGTGGCAGTTGTGGTGACTGGTTGAGTTGTAATGGTGACTGGTTGAGTTGTCGTGGTGATTGGTTGAGTTGTTGTGGTGACTGATTGAGTGGTGGTGGTGGTGACTTGCGACTGGTAGCTGGGTTCACACTGGGATGTGGGCAAACGTGCACAGTACGTGGGGCTGGCCAATTGTAGATAGGGACAGGCGGCATAGGTAGCTAGGGAAGAAAAAGAATGAATAGAAAATCCTTGCAATACTTGGAAATCTTCATGCACATAATATCTTGTGGGTGGAAGGGAGAACTTCATGTACATACACAAGGGGAATTTCTAACACTTAACCCATGAATTCACATTCCCATGAATATTAACACATTTGTCATACAAGTACATGTACTTGAAAGAAAGAAGAAATGGTATGTTGTACCTACCATTACAATGATCCTGACATGCATAAGTCAACTGTCCCGTAGCTGGATCACACTTGGGAAATAACATGTTACATAGGTAATACATGGAGCTGGCAGAACAGCTTTTACTCTTGAAGCTGTTAAAGTAAACCAGTGCTTCCTCAATAGAGTTGTGGGCAAATAAATTGGGAAACATGATACTTGTGTGGCCAACGGCTCGACACTCGGGGATCTCAAGTGTCAGACACAATGCTGTAACAGACATTTCAATGGCATAAGCATAAAACAAGAAGTCAAATGAAAGCTATATTCCAAAATGAATTATTAAACTCATAGCATTTGATCAATATATATATGCCATCCCATATAAAGATATATGTGTGGAATTTATTTTCCTACATCGATTCAATTTCCTATGGATACACATATAAAGTGCTCTATTCAGAGCATTGTGTTATTAAATAAAGATCTAAAAAAACAAAGTTTTATAAAAATTATATGCAAATACCTTCCTCCTTTTTAGGTTCACAATTTGATGTGGGTAGAACATTACAGTATGAAGGTTCAGCCAATGTTAGAGATGGGCAGGCAGCATAGGTAGCTAGTCAAAAAATGAAACATTAAAATAAAGCTCAGTACTGACAGGATATGCAAATAGATATTTCTGCAAATTAATTACCTATGTGAATGATAACATTACATACACAAATTCCTCATTTACCTTTAGACAGAGTACAAATCAACCAACCCAACTGGATAAAATATCAGAAAGTGAAAACTGTGGAACAATTCTTATAATTACATTCAAACTGTAGTGGGCATTCATTATTCTATATACCTATAATCCAGACACATAACCTTTCATTTATAAACCTTTCATTTAGAACTGATTTTCAAATTCTACTACATGTATTGGTGAATCAATCATATTCAAATCAACCAACCCAACTGGATAAAATATCAGAAAGTGAAAACTGTGGAACAATTCTTATAATTACATTCAAACTGTAGTGGGCATTCATTATTCTATATACCTATAATCCAGACACATAACCTTTCATTTATAAACCTTTCATTTAGAACTGATTTTCAAATTCTACTACATGTATTGGTGAATCAATCATATTCAAAATGGTGACAAAGGTTCCATATAACCAGTAATAAGGCTTCTTTGCATAATATAATTGGCACGCTATAGTTTCTGCATCCAAATTGAAAATTGATTCCCATAACCTAAATTTATACTAGCATTTGCTATCATCTATTTAACTTCATACATACCTATACAATGATCCTTGCATACATAAGTCAACAGTCCTGTAGCCGGATCACATTTGGGAAATAACATGTTACATAGGTAATACATGGAACTGGCAGAACAGCTTTGATTCTTGTAGGAGGCCAAGTAGGTCATGGCTTCTTCAGTAGAGTTGTGACCAAAAAAGTTGGGAAACATGAAATTTGTGTGGCCTACTGCTTGACACTCGGGGACCTCAAGGGTCAGACATAATGCTGTAACAGAACATAATATATAAAGAAAAGATGTTCAGTCCTACAATCTTGATGCCAGTAATTTGAGCACAATCTATTTTGTTCCTGACTCTTGGCAGATAACTAATACCATATACATGTAGTGAGTTATTTTGCGGGTGGCAAATTCTGCAATTCTGAGATATTCATACATGTATACCCCAATCATTTTGATACACAAAAAACTCCACTTTACATGTATAAGTAAACATTCGTTTGATTTTGGCAGCTTCAACTTTGGCACCTTGGAAAGAATTGCTTAAATAAGCTATAATTGGCATTCCATCAAAACTACACTGTGCAACATCTGTTTGGTTTGAAGCTTTAAACTTAAATTATAAGTACTACATGTAAGGATTAAATATTCTGTTCCAACTTACCTTGTGAAGAAGTGGTAATGGTAGGGAGAGTTGATGGCATGGTTACAGAAGTGGTAGTGGTTTGGATGGTAGTGGAAGTGGTTACCTCTGGATTTACACAGTCAGTGGATGGAAGCTTGTCACAGTAGGATGCTTTTGCCAACTCAAAATTATTTCCACATTCTCTCTGAACACCTTAAATATAACATTTTACAGACACTGAGTGTGCATGCCTTTCTAAAAAAAAATATATGTGTATATATATATATATATATATATATATATATATATATATATATATATATATATATATACATTGTATATATATATATATATATATATATATATGTACATAACCTTTACATGTCCTTACTTACATTGCAATTTGACAAAAGAAGTTCTGATATTATAATTCTAATCATGAAAATATGAATAGGTCATGTATATGGTGGAATAAGGAATGAAAATGGTCGAGATATACTTGCCCTCTTGAAAGAACATTAAATATATATAAATGCATTGCAATATGTATTTCAAATTCAATTCAGATTTTCTTCTCAAAACTTTGTTGTGAAAGATGAAAACAAGGGAAAAAAAAGAAAGAATTTCCTACATTTTATGAGCCTAAAAAAGAAATACAGTTAGTGTCCTATTAACATAAAGTCTTACTCCGACAGAAGTCACTACAAGGCAGACTCTGGCCGTCACAGCTCGGATACATCATAGTGCACAGGTACAGCATGGCATTGTCAGAGCAGCTCTGCATCTTAAAGATCTCCAGCACAGTCAGGGTCTCCTGAATGCTTGTCTGGTTCAGCAGGTTGGGTAGCTTTGTGGTGTTCAACCCTAAAGCCCGGCAAGCCTCTACAGTCAGTGGTATGCATCCATCTACAATTAAACATCAACTCATCACTTTCAGAATTAGTGACTCCCCAAAAAAATGTGGATTCTTCAGCCACGTTCTATTGTTATATATATCTATTAATGTTTTTACATGATGTATTTGATAGACATAATGACATCAGTGTAGCCACAACACTCATGAAGCAAAGAAACTTTTATCTTTACCATACCTGTACTTGTTGTATGACCTTGACCTTTAATCTCATTTACTTTACATTGAACTTTGCACAGTTCAAACTCTTTCTCATGTATATAGTTTCAAAAGCTAACAATAAAGTTAGGATTTCAAACTTGGATATAGAATAAAAAAAAGAGACTTCAAAAACTTTATCTCTGAGGCAAATCCCTTTTTTTTCCTATCTACATTTATTTGTATGTACAATGAATTTTGAATTTTTATCAACTCATGCATGAATCATACCTGGCTCTTTAGTTGTTGATAGTAAGGTGGTGGTTGCTTTAGTTGTGGTGGTAGTGGTAGTTGGTTCTGCAGTTGTGGTTGTTGTGGTAGTTGGTTCTGGTGTGGTGGTAGTTAGTTCAGGGGTGGTGGTGGTGGTTGGTTCTGGTGTAGTGGTGGTTAGTTCAGGGGTGGTTGTGGTAGTTGGTTCTGGTGTGGTGGTGGTTGGTTCAGGGGTGGTGGTGGTGGTTGGTTCTGGTGTAGTAGAAGTTGGTTCAGGGGTGGTGGTGGTTGGTTCAGGGGTGGTAGTAGTTGGTTCTGGTGTTGTTGTAGTTGGTTCTGGTGTGGTATTGGTAGGTTCTAGTGTGGTAGTGGTAGGTTCAGGTGTGGTAGTGGTTGGTTCAGGTGTAGTAGTGGTAGGTTCGGGTGTGGTTTCTGTTGATGGAGATGGACTGAAAGGAGCCAATGTTGATGATGTAGAGCTCACTGTCGTGGATGAGGTTGATGTGTCTGTTGATTTGGATGTCGAAGTAGTTGTTGAAGTTTGGGTTGCAGGTGAAGAAGTTGATGTTTTTACTTCTCCTAAAGTGCAACAACGAACGAAATGTAACGGTACAAATCTTACACTTACATAAAATGTGATAGTTTCTTTATTCCATATTAAATAAGATTTTCATACCAGTTAAATTCACTGACTGAATATCTAAGTTTGTATATCCAGCCTTAGAAGCTCCAATGATTTCAAACTCAGCAGCTAAAGCCAATTCCTCTGTATTTTTGAACAGTGATCCATAGTTTGATTGGAAATAGATTTTTAATATGCTTACAATACTACCTGGACTGAAAAAACAACACAGAAAATTTAATAAAACTATTTCTACAATGCTAACATTCACAACTGTAAATACATCTGCCACATGATATAAACTTGTCCAGATTTAGTTTAAATATTTATCTCAGAAATTTTATTAATTTTCATTTTGAGTATTATATAATGCATCTACAACAAGGTAAAAATGAGAGAGAGAGAGAGAGAGAGAGAGAGAGAGAGAGAGAGAGAGAGAGAGAGAGAGAGAGTGTTTTCACTTGATTGTTTTTTATTTACCTGAAAGATAAAATCTTTGTTTCAATATATAAGTTTGACAATTTACTCTTTTGCATTATGCTGTTCATCTGAAAATATAGCAAAATGCCAAAATGACATTATAAGGATAAAATAACAATTTCAGAACAGTCAGTGTTGTTCCTGAATTTATAAAATACAATTCAAAGTTATTTTTCTTAATTCAGACAGTCATGAATATCCCATGCCCCTCCCCCCCCCCCCCCTAAAAAAAAAAAGGAGCCACCTTCAAAAATCTAGTAAAGTCTTTTATCAAATATGAATCTTCTTTTTTAATTTAATTATTTAATTAGAACAATATCTTTTGTCGTCAGACAAATTCTTAATATTAATTAAAGGGCTTATGAAAATCTATTAACTAAGGAATATACCTCAGAAGTGATGTTATCAACTGTGGTATTGTACAAGAGTGATGAGGGAATGCGTAGTTCCTCATTCCAGGCATCCGTTAGGGTTACGCTGCCTACTAGTATCACAGGTGCTGAAATCCAAAACAATATCTATTTTATAAACCATGCTTTCTTAATTTTTTTGTGAATTTGTTGTTGATCAAAAAACCTGAAAAATCAAATGTTCATTTTGAACTGGGAGTCAAATTCCATGATTTTTTTGTTTCTTTAAAATTGTGTGTTTTACAAAATCCATGAAAATTGATGCCCAAAAATCAAAATAGAATCAAAGTAACTTAGATTTCATTCACTGCCAATTGTTTCTTCATTTAAACACTGGTTGAATGTGCAATGGTCAATTTTTTTTTTTATTGTGGCCCTCACATACATAACATTTGAACCCATTTGGCATATTACTACTAGTATTATACTAGCTGTCACAGTGAATGAGAAAATGCAACTGATGTTGAGTAGACATGTTTTACTTACATTGTGTGGATGGACTGGAAGACTTTTCTACAAACAGAAAAACAAAAATCATATATCTGAGTAAAATCAGCCTTTTATCCACAGTATGTACATCTGTAGCATTTCTTAGATGTCAAAATTTTACCGATTCTGAGTTAAAATGAGCTCACGTACTTAACCTAGTGGATATCATCATCTCATTACAACCTTTATTATGCTTTCCAATCACATTTTATTTTCTAAAACTGCTCAACATATATGTTTCAAATTTGTATTTTAAGGCATTTTTTTTCTTATATTCTGTTGCATGGTTTAAAGTTTATCAAAGAATAATGATTGAACTTAGGAAGTCATGGTCCCTGCACTGCTGATCCACATACATGCAATACATAAAACCTTTCTATAAACTAAGTTTACATATTTAGATTTAATAACAAATTGTAAAGTCACCACATGTCACTGTAGTTACCATTCATAGTAAACCAAGTCCCTGTTATTTAAGGAAGTACAGTACTGTTATCATAATAATAGGACAGCTGGTTTGCACTAGTCCACTCTTTTGGGTTACAAATAAATATGTTACAAACAATATCGAAGTAAACAATGGGCCTCTAAGTCTAAGCCACAGCACAACTTGCCCTGACCCAGTTAATGCATCTCCCGTGTAGCCTGTGGTTGTCATGTTTGGACCAATCGCCCAAATTGAATATAATAGCCCGTTTGGGATACAATATCCCAAATGGGATATAAATTTAAAGTAAAAAAAAAATGAAAATTTTTGATTGGGTAATTTTTTATATGAATACACATTAATGTATATCAATTGCAAGTTAGCAAGTTTTCCTATAAGCCTATAGTTTGTAAGATTGATCCCAGAGAAGTTTTGGATATACTTTATATCCCATTTGGGCGATAAAAATTGGTCCCAACCTGGTTATTGAGATGCAGCACATATGCTCAATGAAACAAATTGTCAAAGCACTGCATGTTGTCACGACTGATTTGCCTTATTCCTTTTTTACCTGTACCCCTACAGTGATTCATTTTGATGTGCGTCCTGCGTAAAATATGCACAAATTTTGTTCAGGACGCATACTTTCATTATATGTGCATCCCAAAGGACGCATTATATTTAAAAATACACATACACATTTTCTCGCCAAGAAGTTCCAGAATTGTTCCTTTCTTAACCTACTAAGTAGATGCCCGAAATGTTCCAAATAATAAAAAAACACAATACAAAAGCCAAAATCTCATTGGTCAACACTTAGTCATTAACCAATCAGAGCCAATAATACATAACATTACGGTGGGGAAATTGATGTCGATCACGATGCCAACGAATAAAATTGAATAAAACTGATAAAATTCATCACGAACCAGAGTTTATGAAAAGGTAGACAAGTGACATTTAATCTGAAATTAATAACAACAAAGAGGTTTATGCTGAAAGGAACGCTGATCCAGAACGTAATTAAATGATTGTGGCGATAAAGAAACAGAGAAAACTTGGAAGGGTTCCAGTGACAGCACCTAGCCCGTCTCTTAGTATGGTCATTAAGAATTTGATTTAAAATAAATAGAGCTTGTTTGATGTTCATGTTCTTTGTGGAATAAAATATGGACTCATTGTTTTCCGCTTGGGACTCATAGTTATGATTAAGAGGGGTCCTCTGGACCCATAAAGACCATTTTCAAAATGAATCACTGCCCCTATTCTTTACTGATAGGGGTGGTAAAAAGAAAGAAGGCAAATCAATCGTGGCAATCCTTAGTGCTTTAACTATTTGTTGTTTTTTTTTTCAGTATAGGTGATGGTTTAAGATTTAAAAAAAACAAACAAAAACAAAAAGATCACAATGAGCCACCGTGGTTTTAATGCTTACAGCATTGTGTTTGGCCAAACGGCTTATGTAAAAACTTTTTACCTTTTCCAATCATGATAAATAACTTCTGCATCCATGTTTGCAATATTTGAAGTCATTATTTTGATGAAACTTATCTGCCTTTTGATAAATGATAATTGAATTTTTTAACATTTAATCTGACAACCGGAAATTGGCCCTTGGGAAAACTAATTTCTAAACCAATGCGTAACGTTATTACTTCCGAAATAGGTATACCTTTGAAAACTTGAACATATACTATCACAGCAACCCCAGCCAATAATCCGAGAACGGTCAACACAAACAAGAGAATCAAGCACCCCTTTTCTCCTTTCTTTTTTGGCACATTTTCTTCACGAGCACTTTCAACGCGAGATAAGTGTCCCTTTTTGTTTCTCTGTAAACTTGAGGGATCGAAATAAATGTCTGTTTTGGGTTTGAAAACATTGTCATCATCATGTGATGCGTAAGCTAGATTGTCAAAGGCGGGTGTTCCTTTTCCATTTGTTGAAGATGGTTCGCCTTCAAATCCCGTGATATTCTTATGGTAAAATCCATTGGAGAAACTCTTGTTTTCCTCTGATGGAGAAGGTGTAGCCGTACTGGAGCTCAATTTGTATTTCTGAAAAATTCAAGAGAGAAATAATATTATCAAATAATATGCCAAGTTACAATGGGGTTTTTAAAATTCCAAACCTGGATCAGAAATTTTTGTTGCGATGTCACAGTGAGTTTGACCCTGAAATATGAAGATGCATAGTTTTCAGTTGACCTTAGCATTTTCCAGTGAGATAGACCTCGAAGAGAGGGGCCGTCTTCTAACAGATGTCGTCTGCCGTACATGACTATTTTCCATTTGAAAAAAAAAAGGAATGAAACAGAGTGAATGTGTAGTTGTTTATATATTATCCAGGGCTGAATGAGGAGGGAAGACAGATATCCGTTTTGCCGCCTTATGAATAGTTGACGTCTTCCTATCTAGGTCTTATTTCAATGAAAAATAGTTTGTGTTTTTACAGAAACATTATGAGTTTTCAAAGATCTTATCACTTTTTCTAGATAGAAGAATATAAATCATACTATATTTTCCCATCTTCATTTTTTTAAAGGAAAACCCGAGTTCATTTGGTCCCAAGTGCAAGCAATAAGAATATTGTACTTATATTATTGTATGGCTTTTCTTTTTTATTTTTTTTACAAGCATCAACCGACCCTTTGTCTTTTTAACTCTGTAAGTTTAAAAGGAGATCAGTCAAAACATTGAGCTTTTCTTGTTTTGCATCGACATTGACTTGTCTCTCTTAGAATTACATAGATCGCAAAATTTACTATGTACTTATTTGGTAATTTTTTTACCGATTTACCGGCATGCCATCTTTAAACGCGTAAAAAAATATCTACTGAAATTTTCTGACTAAATCTCAATCTTTGTAATGTATTTGTTTACTACAAGCATCGATTTTGAAGATGTCCTTGTATATACCTAGCTACAATTCGCAAATTATACGAAATGTTAAATCTATAAAATGCATGCTATTTATATAGATCTTAGATATTATATCTTTACACAAATTATTCATCATGAGTGATAAAACTACATGTATTAAAACATTGAGTCACATCCCACATTTGACCTAATTAGCGTGGATCTTCACTTTTTACTATATGCTTTGTATTGTAAAGTATACATTTACTATAGTCTTACAAAAACATAGTGTTTATGTGCCCATCCCTCTTTCTTAGTAACTGACGTACTGTAGTATACACATGAAGTACTTCTTACCCTTTGACGTATTTCAGTGTCCTCGCTAACTGATCGTCGCAACTGTCCAGGGTCAACAGTATTCTTACATGTAAAAACCTCACAAATTTCTTCCATGTGTGTATAATTACAGTATGTTAATTATAGTTAATAGAGGGTATATTTCCCCTTCTCACATTGAGGTTCTGAAGACGAAGATAGTGATGATTTTGTATGATTCCCACGCACGCTATTTCTCGATCAAAAAAAATCACCGGAAAGGGTTTTGTCCAGGTGTGCAATACAACTTTTTACCTGGGATGCCTTCTATGTGGTGTCATCCTTGGTGAATTTCTGAGTCACGGTTCAAGTAATGTATACAGGTATACCACGTAACTTATCTGTTGCTACTTAACTCGATAACCCCCCCCCCCCCCTTTGTATTAGACACCTATAAAATCGAAATCCATACGTAGGAGTTCCAATAAATATTTGAGTGTTTAGAACTTTAAATGTACAAGGGTACATAGAGGGAAAGGGGGGGGGGGGGGGGTCTACCCGTTATAAACATACTGACGCACGCGTTATTCATAAATACGTGCATGTATCCCAATATATTATTTCCTTAAAAGGAGGTTAAATCTTTCTCTGTGAACTCAGAAGAGTCCCAGTATATGACTTGCTTATGTAATACAGGATTTAAAAAAAACAACGACAACCAAAACATATGATTAAGATGATTAAACACCAACACATTCATTGATGATGAAAATCGTGTACATGTAATTGCATTTTATTAATAGACCTTCACTTCAAAATAAGGTAATAGAGCTACCAATAAGAATCTGGCTGCGGTTATGTGTACTACTTTTCAAAATAGCATACAACTAAAGACTGGGGAAGGGTTATTATTATTGAGAGAGAGAGAGAGAGAGAGAGAGAGAGAGAGAGAGAGAGAGAGAGAGAGCGCATACATAACTACATTGTTCCGTCAATTTTGTTTTTCATTTCTTTTTCGAATTCGAAAGTAAGTACTTGTCTTTTTTAAATCAACTGCCCATGGTTATCTAATGTATTGTTGATATCGATGCATGCTGTAAAAACCACAAAACAACCGATGATCTATTTAGTATATACAATGTATGATGTTATACTTGTGGTTAGGCCGAGCGGGAAATTACATGTAAGTCGTACCGAAATTGAAGGAAACATTTGACAGCTGTAAGTGCATTTTATACTGGGATTAACCTTAATTAGTACGTTTTCATTTAACAAACTCGTTGATAAATACTTTATATGGGGGGCGGTGGGTTGGAGGTTATAAACAGTACTTAGAAAGCCCCGAAGTTTTTTTTTCACTTAATTTATATTCTAATCTGTAAACATTTAAAGCTTTAAAATACGTTGAAAATACGTTTAAGTATACGTAAAATACACATTTACTAAATATTATGTAAACATCATATAGCATGTAGCGATATCTAATGCAAAAAAGGCGGCCGGGGGTTGGGGTTAATTAACAGAAATCAACACAGATATTAAACTAATGTGAAAAAAATTATAGTTTTATACATATATATATATTCTATTCATTTATTATGCTTACTATATCACATAACGTTACATGCTTCTTGATTAAATTATAACTTCTTTTTCTATTGACTATCTGTATATACATGTATATAAAGCATCCCATTTGAATAACATTAGTCTTTGCTAGTGAGTATATTATTAAGACTCTTGGGGGAAAATATATCCATTTAGAAAATGTCATCTGTACCTAGCTTGCAGTCTAGACGGTCATAGAAAAAAAAAACCCTCTAAGAATAGTTTGTTTATTGTATGCATTGCATGCAATGTATCTTTAAATGGAAGTTCTAAATAATAAAGAAAAATACTGGTAAACTGAAACCAGAATTTATGACATTTTTCAGTTATCTTATCTCATTATCTTGATGGAATAAATTCTGTGAATTATAAATTCATTCATGTGAAATTTTAATTACGTGATGTTATCTACGACCTCTGTATTTTCACAAATGAATAAAACAAGTATGTACTTTACACACCTCGTTATGTTATAATAAACATATATCCCAATAATTCATATATACTTGTGGTTAAAGAATTACTTGACTTCTTTAGATAATTAATTTAATGAGGGAATTAAAAGTTCATTATCATTTTCAGTTTTTGTAAAGACGCACTAGACGTACAATAATCCTTTACGTAGGAAAGAATTGCGGAGTTGTTTTGTTCTTTTAACATCTTTTAGTTTCAAAGCTAAGTGGATTTTGTGAAATATTTGTTTATTTTTTGTCATCACCACCTATCCAATTATGAAAATCTTTGATGAAATTGCTATTTTTCTCTTTTTAATGAAAAATAATACCGGTATGCCAGATTAACCTTAACATGGAATGATTATGCTTATTTTTGAGATTTTTCTTTCGTATAAGAAATACTTGTAACTGTTCGAGATTCTGAAATACTACGGTTGTGTATTCCAATATGCATGATATTTACGTGTACGGATTTACCATTAATTTAGTTAATTATAATATTTATTCACACTATTTTGTCTGATAATTTCTTTCGGAATATTGACCAAAACATAAATTAATATGATAATTACTAGAAATCACAATGTAATTCAACTACATTTATATCACACCTGGACTTTTATTGACGTAAAGGAATTCAGAAATGACAAGTTCACGCTTCCAGGGTAAGGCAAGCTTTTATTAGCGGAAAAATTGGAGAAAATCAAGCAAATAGTAAACCATACCAACGCATTCAACTTCCTTGCACAAAAACCTCGTGTTCCTTATAAGCTTTAACCTGTTAGCAGAACAGATAGGCACTTAATTAAAGCTCCTGATTACATAGTTAAATTCCTTTCTCAACAGTCACCGTGCACTGACAATGACCTTTGTAAGAATGTCAAGATGAAGAGACAATAAATATAGAATGGATTTTCATGACTCTGTATCCAAACTCTAAAAATTGATTTAAGAGGGCTAGATGGCCGTCGTCATTTTTGGACTATAATAATCTCCCTTATCTGAAGAGCTCTGTATAAAGATATAGAAATGCTTATTCAAATTCTAAAACTAAAATATTTGGAATTTTTCTTAATATATATAACCAAAAATCATAGTTCATAATTTAAAAAAGATCTTATGGGTAATTGATTGACCATCCAGGCTCCTTACTGTTGTGGTACATGTAATTTATAGATCTGTACATAAGAATATTATAAAACATTCTTAAACAGAACCATAATTATAAAGACTTTCAAGGATGCTGCAACACGTATTTGGAAAGCAGTTTGCAGGCAACATACAGGAGTTACATATCTATCATAGCCTAGAATTTCAACAACAATTAATTTATTAAACAACTAAATACGACAATATCCGGAAGAATTTAGGCGTAGCAAGTGTTTTAATTAATCAACCATATATATACCTCATCAACATATCTTGTCCTGGGAAATGAATGCCTACAGACACGATGATATATGTGTCAGTATTTTAACAGTCGTAAAAATGCTCTTTGTTAAAAATACCTACCTAAGAAAAAACTGCTGAAACAAGTTTTGTCTGCGAGACAGCACAATTTAATGTTGAATTAATTGCAAAACCGGGTTATTAATTTAGATGATTAATGGTGGCATTGTTTTCATGCTGCATGCAAGAATAAATGCAAGAGAGAGAGAGAGAGAGAGAGAGAGAGAGAGAGAGAGAGAGAGAGAGAGAGAGAGAGACAGACAGAGACAGAGACAGAGAGAGGAGAGTGAGAGAGAGAGAGATTTGTTTCTATTTTCCATGGTGGTTGATTTTTTTTTATAACAGACGGAGGATTAACCCCATGCAATAACAAATTCCAAAACTATGAAGAGCCTACAGTTATAGGATGCGTTTAGCGGAAGAAGGCATTGTTGGTTTATTTAGAAGGTGTCTTGTGTCCTGAAGAATAATCCCCTGATCTCAGTCCACAGGAATGCTGGAATTTAAACATCCCAAGCCGGGGAAAAAGAGAAATTTGTCATTGAAACTTTTAAAAAATATCTGAACAAGGCAGGTTTCTGCATGCTGATGAGTGGTTTTTTTTGGTTGGTTGGCGATTTCGGTAAAACCAGTTTGCATTTTAATCCTGTCATTACTTCAAACCTTCAAATTTGCTGTCAAAGCTATGCATTTTAAGTTTCAAAACGCCCAAACATCAACCTTTCATCGAACATATGGACCAAAGAAAAGCATGGCTTGCAATGGAAATTCCCGTTAAAACATTTGATTGATACGAACGGTTTGTCAACTAGATGATGCAGACCTGGTTTTTAATTTGTTGGGAAAATTTCTTAATGTTTCGTTTGTAACATACCTAAATCATTGCACTGGCATTGCATGAACATATAAACGTCAATCTGCAAACTTCATTTTTATAAAAAAAAATTTAAACTCAGAGTCGTTGAATTCAAGTTATTATGTAAAATTTTTCAGGTTTTAACTTTAATTGCTGCCATTATGCATAATCCAAACACAGATATATTTTTTAAAAATACAAAAATGTTTTGGAATGAATCATTCATTCTACTAAAAAAAATCACGGTGATGTTTCATCGCTGTCACTTCTTGTTTTAATACCATGCCAATTGAATAAATCTCCATTAAAATCAATAGTGTTAGCCAATAATCGAACCCAACACTGACAGATCTGTTGTTCCCAATCAAATGTGGAGGATAGATATTAATTTATGAGGACCGTTTTTACTAATATTATCCCCCCCCCCCCCCAAAAAAAAATTTACAATTGTCTATCATATCTTTTGTTTATAGATAACTCTGCGGTTAAAATCATCATAATGTTAATATGTACGATGTATTATGATTATAAATACACATATGTAAGGGTCCATATACATGTAGATGCACCTTTTAACATATAAATCAAGTTTAAATTTGACCGATAAACGATGTAAAAACAACTTAAGAATAAATGAGTCACCATCTCTAAAAAAAATATTGTGACAAACGGGATACATACATTTTACTTAATTTTTTTTTTTGCCATGAATTTATAAAAGCAGCATTCAACATGTCTGACCATGCACCACTCTTCCCTCGAGATATTTTAACGAATAATTTAAAAGCTCTGAAATATTTCCTTTTCTTTATTTAAACCCATTTTCTGCTTTATTTCAGTCACGTAAGACTTGCACACACCGTTGCTTCGTTAGAAATAACACCTGTGCTTAGAGAGGGATGCAGTGTATAGTTATTAGATTTATGTAATTTGTAACAAACACTGGGTCGTAAATATACGTTAGTAACAACAACTTCCTTGTATTTAACTTAATCTGAACGAAAATTATGCATAAATAATTTATGCTTTGCAAAATTATTTAATTATGTGCAGTTTGGTCAAATTATAAAGTTTACACCTGTGCATGTTTCAAATACAAAATTATCGTTGTTGTCACATGCTCTGTTACTTTCCGTATAATTTCTAAGTCTTATAATTCGTGAAAAATGGGGACACTTACTAAATGGAGGAGGTAAGAGGTTTGGGTTGTGATCAATTAAAACTGCTTCTGACCGAAATTCAATCTAAAGGATTTGCGGATGCGAGTGTTTCGCGTTGTCCAGTTGGCACCATTTATTGTCTTTCTAACACACAAATACCAGAAATGGTAAACATTATCCTCTTGTGTTTTAGCTATGAATTTATTATTAGAAACAAACCATTATGTCTCTGTTTTCTAAAGTATCACTACCAGATATAGTGAACTTCATTTTTAATTCTTGTGTTTTTATATCTATGAATTAATTATTGAAAAACGAAATTCATAAATATGCAGATACGTTAAGAACATTGAACTAATGTGACATGTAGCTGTTAGATGTCAAAACTAATTAATAAACAACATCGTCAATGTAATGTATTCATACTGCTTAAGTTCACTGTGGTATTCATTTTTCTAATCAAACAAAAAGAACTCAATGGCACCTGGAAACGTTTTCAAGTTTCAACTAATACGGTTTTAAAACTGTACAGAATGCATTGTGATGAATTTTATTACCGTATTTTGCAATAAAACATGAAGTTATACCATTAAAGTATATGAAAAGATGCATCCAAGCGTCGAGGGATGGGTCTGAGGGATGCAACAAAACGTATGGCAAGCATTTTTATGTTTATCGAAACCAAATCTCAAATTCAACGAATTGGTCTTGCACAGTGGTGTCAACTGAGTTCCAAAGCAGAGAGTCATATTGCTTCGGATATGTTTTTATACATTGATTACAGTGCTTGATCATTACGTTTGTTGAAATATCATAAAAAATCAAAGTGTTCGAAGAAGACCATACAGCACGTTATGACTGAACAAACAAAACAATTGCTATTTAAACTCCCTTAGATATATACTTTGTAGGAAATGTAATTCAATACTAGTTAGGAAGGAAATATTTTTTTTTCTTGGATCATTAACCCTTTTCTTGACATGTGTGATATAGAAAGGATAAAGTCCTACAAAACACTGCAAGGCCTTTCTGTTAGAGCATCAACCGTAACTGATACTACATTCAAGTAGCAATTTTCTGCTCGTGATAAATTCATACCTGTAGATTTAAAATATTTTAGCTATACCTGTATCTGAAGATTATAATAATGATATTCAAAATCTAAACGGAACCTTTCGAATTTTGATATAGTTCTAGAAAAATAGTACTCGTAGTGAAAAATTTGACTTTTTCAGTCTGTTTGGCACCGAACCGCTTTATACCATCATGGTAGCTAAAATCGATTGCAAGTTATAAAGATGCGCAGCATTATTTCGTTTTTTAAAAAGAAAACATTGAAATCCATGTTTAAGTAGGTTTAGGAGTCGCTGGAAAACATTTTGCTTTCCAAAATCAATAACAGTATGCATTTTGTTTATGTATTACAAACGCCCTTCCCTGTTTCTCTTCCAACAGTTTTCTTGTATTTTGAGTTCAATATTTGTAGATTTTAAGAAGACAGACGTATTGTGTGATGTCTAATTCATGTCTGCAAACAGGGATTCTATGAGTAAATACATTTGTTATTGTGGTTTGTATATATGTTACACTGTTATTGTAAATGGGCTATTCAAGTCAAGGAATTTAATTCTCAACGAGAAGATGTTATCACGAGGGAATAAAATCACAAAAGAGAATTTTACGATAAGAGATAAATGTTGAAATGACCTGTCTGTAAACTAAGGTGAAACTAAATAGACTAAGTCCTAGGGAAGCATTGACCTGATTAAAGTTTGATCGCCAGAGTTAATGACACGCTTGGCTACCCCACCAAAAGAAATATTCCCCCTTTTGTTCTGGACCAACGAATTGAGAGTCCACATTTGTCCTACTGTAATTCTACCGAATAACTGATTACTAATTGGCCCCAGGAAGACGAATGGAATATGCAAAATTGTAAAAGTGCATTGGTTGAACTTGTATAGCTGTCGATTTTGGTGCATTCTTGGGACAGACACACAGTATTACAGTGCGTCACAGTGTCAGGAAGTGTAGAATCAGTAAAAAAGGAACTTGAGTGTCACATCAATTTCGAAACTGTTCAATAAAAATCTCGATTCCACCAAGCAATAAAATATGTTAATCAATGTTTAAGGTTGGTTCAAGATTTTCGCCAAAACAAAGGGAAATTTTAATTACGACAGACTTATACAAGATATTCGATCATGGACTCTGCATGATGAATCTGTGTAAACAACATGTATAACCGGTTCATTGAATACCATAAGACGATGTTTACGAAAGTAATGAACGTAGATTCAAGTTTACGACAATCAATATTTGTTCCTTGATAAAGTTAACATATAATAAAACCATATACCAATTTCTATGTACTGGACACACAAGTATGTGTAATTGAATCTACGTACGGTAGGTTACATATATCAAAGTCCCTACAATAGAATATAACCAAATTAATATTAAAGGTTAAAAAAAGACGAAAAATGCAATACCTTCTTTTTTGTGTCCAGTTCCATTGCGTAAGAAGAGGTGGTAACGTAGATTTATTCCCAAATTTCGGTAAAATTAAAACCACGGTGTGATACTTAACCCCACAAAGGTCAGAGAGTCACAGACCATGAAGCACTTTCAGCCGGCGAGGGACGATCGGTGTGTATTCCTGTTTCAATTAACTCCAATGTGTTAACTAAGCAAAGCACGCAAGGTGTGTTTAAAGTCATTACATCTATCTGTATATATTTAATATTTTTTTTACCTTTACTGTCCACGCATGGCTAAACACAAAAATTCATGGTGCCGACGATTATTTATATAACGATCTGTTATTTTCTCTCGCTGTCTCACCCAGTTATTTAAATGCACACTGGGTATGTATACATGTACATTTAAACTTTTAAAATCTTCCATGATAATCTCTATCAGATAGGTTATCGAATACAAACTTCAATTGACCTTTTCATGTTGTTTCCCTTAACGGGACATACTTCAGTAGCCAGTCAGACCTTGACAGTCATTCCTGTATTGTTTTGAAGTGGGGATTACTATTAAATGGAGACTTAGGGACCAGTTTAGAACTAAGAATACGGGTGGATAAATCAAAGAAATGACCTATTTGGTTGGTTGTACAATACAACTTCAAAGCAGGTCTTGAAGGTACATTGATATTTCCCCTAAAATTCTTGAATTCGAAGGAAAACTTAATAATATTATGTTAATCAAAATATATAATATTTAAACATTATTTTTTAAAACACCCCCCCTTCCCCCTCTGCACATCAAAAAGTGCAGAGGGGGAGGGGGTGTTTTTAAAAATAATGTTTTTGGTATTTTTTTTTTTTTTAAATTTATTCACTTGGATATATATTGTAACAGTTTTTAAAGATTATTTTACTAATATTGAAGTAAATCATATGGGTAATTAAAAAAAAATTCGGTCGCGGGGGGGGGGGGGGGGGGGGGGTCCAGTCAACAAGCACCTGTGATTCGAAATAAAACATCTTATAACAATATTCTTATTATTCCTTTCTTTGGATTTAATGCCACAGTAGAGGACAAACCCTATCGGGAAAGCTCCCACTTGTAGAGCTTATTATTAATCCAACGAGGACAATATCCTTCAAAGCGAGTAATTTCCCCTTTTATAACGAAAGTAATAACATCACGTGAAAACACCCAAAGTAACTACGTGTTAATATCCTCATTTTTATGAAACATTGCCTTCTTGAAAAACATATAATTTGATGCGTTTTCTTGAAAACTGTTCGTTTCAAAGATGCAAAATTATAAAATTCATTTTTTAGAAAAAAAAAAGATAATAACACACCCGATACGTAGGAATGGTTTGTCACAATGCATTGCATTAGTGGTCTTGTTAAGTAAAACATGTCGCTTTCATAGATACATTAATGTATATTATGCGTCCTGTTCAGATCGTCACAATCAAAAGTCTGAAGAACAAAATTAACTGCTAAACATAATGAAATTGCAAAGAAGCAATAGACAAATCTGAATATTTATGGATTTTGCTCCAAGTGTTGATCTGTTTACTACAGAGATACATAATCCGTACTTATAAACTCTAATTTAAGAACCAGGTGAAACAGATATATACATGTAGCTCTAAGAAGTGCATGTGTGGACAGTTTACTGCACTACAATATCATCGCGCAGGTAAGAGAAATCAAACTATTTCCAGATAAACATCAAACTACAGAACATACAAACCGTGGATATATGGTCTTTCTATCTAGCCCTATCTATGGCTATTGGTGGTTGATCTATACAAGTTTTATTGAGAGTTGTCATGTTCGATAGAAAAATTACGCATTAAATAAACATTTTGGGTTGTGTATTTTGCCTTTATATTGGACGTACTCGGCATGTAAATATATGTATTTACGTAGATGGGTCTATATATAAAGATGACTTCATAATTCTTTTAAATAACATCATAAACCGCTTGATAATTTTCATTTTGGATTGACGCAACAAAGGTCTGTGTGTAAATATGAATACACGTTTAACGTATCATATCCACAATATCAGTACACACTTCTATTATTTTCCTGCAAAAATACGGAAGCAACATTAGATAAATTTCTTATGCGTAATAATTGTCATAAATCTAAATTTTCATTAAAATTTGAATATTTTTTAAATTTGTTAGAGTTTAATTATACCTTGACAAAATACAAATCTCCAATTATGAAAAATGACAATTGAGTCTTAAAAATAACACTTTTTAAAAGATATTGGCATGCATGCATCATGTTAGAACCATTTTAACAAGACCTTGGACTTTCAGTAGGATGAAATTACCTTTTTCTTGCATCAGAACAAGTTAAGAACTAGATGCTGTCATTAGACAGTAATACCCGCACCAAGTGTTTGCCTCTAAATAACACTCTCTTGTACTAGTTTTAGTCAAAAAGAAGGCCACATGCAATATGTTTCAATTAAATGATCTTTGTCTGAAGTTACTTACACAACAGAGGTGTACAGGTTGCATCGGGTACTAGTTTTACCCAGCTCTTTGGTTAGATGGGTTTCACGTGGTGTACATGCATATGTTTTCTTGATGTGCAGAATAGGATTAATTAACATGAATAAACGTTTCTTTAGTGGTGATCAGCTAAAGGAATTCGTATTGTGCTAATTGAATTATCATTATGATGTTGACCAATATAGGTAAGTATAATACATGTAGTAGCGCAATATTATGAGACACCGGTATACAAAACAGTTAAGTTTTACTTTCACTTTCTAAAATGTGATCTCCCTTTGCCAGCATACTGTATCATCATCTGTATTTAAATAAGCTTATCTACAGTTTCTGTCATTTAAATTGCAGAATTTTTTTTATTTTTTCATTTGTCAGACTTACACTATTGAGTTGAGTCCATATTGACCCTATTTTGTATTAAATTTGGGTATTAAATATCATGTTTATATGAGTTATGATAGGGAGGAAGGGGAAGGGGCAATAACCGTTCCCCATCCCCAGGATGTGTGGATTAGATATACATTTTTAGTGAGAATGAAGGCATGCTGCAGCTTTTTCCCCATTATACCCCCTACCCCATCATCATACACCAGTAATAGAAAAAGAGTTAATGACTAATTTTCTTTTATTTTAAATTGCTTATTCTTTTTTGTCAAGAGATATGTGGTATGTCAAGATTTATGACTCATGAAAATTTGTGCATTTTAATCCTGATTGTTAACATACATGTATAGTTATATATAAAAAAAAAATACATGTGATATTATACTAGGGATCTTGCAATCAATTGCAGAATTGCCAATCGGTTATTTATAACTCATTTTGAATGATTAATTTTTTAATCATTTTGGAAATAAAGACATTTCTAAAAACATGTATAACATATTATCAATATTTTTTGTAGATTGATTTTGTAACTATTTAGGGCCCCACTCTGCAGATGCCCTATAGTGATCATTCTGTCCAATTCTGCTGATCATGTCAAGATACATTTAAGACAAATTGGCCCCTGCCCCTTGGGTCATTCCCCCACTCCCGGAGTTGTTTTTAAACAACCTCCCCCTACCTCTCCTCTTAAATAGAAAACATGAATAGTTGAATATTTTTAAAATATCCACAAAATCATCGAAATCCCCACTCCTAAACCATATATATATTTTTGTTTCTTGAACCATGACCATGTCAAGGTAAATCTTTTTGTGGTATTAGTAGGTCATGGCATCTTGGGGTCACCCTAACCCCACCCCACCCTCCCAAAATCAAAAATGATCAAATAACTTGAAAAAAATAATTGTGATCCCCATCCTTAAAGCATATATATTCTTCCTCCTTATGCATCTTATGGTACATTATTTCAATCACAAGAGATAAGAGGCGGTCCAGGAATTAGGTTTTTTATGGGACGGAACATCATTTTGCAGATAGCATTGACCCTCAGAATCAAATTTATATTTCTAAAACCTTATTGCAAATCTATAGCTCAGCCTCTGTTATATCCCTATAAATGATGTGGCTATTCATTAAATCATGAGAGGAGTTCTGGGAAGTAGGTTTTTCAGGAGTGATAAACGTCAATTTTCAGCTTCTATTTGACTCCCTGGATGAAATTTAAATTTTTAAAACCTTATTGCATGACTATATGACAACCCCTATCATACCCCAAGATATGATGTGGCTATTCATTAAATCATGAGAGGAGTTCTGGGAAGTAGGTTTTTTTAGGAGTGATAAACGTCAATTTTCAGCTACTATTTTACTCCCTGGATGAAATTTAAATTTTTAAAACCTTATTGCACATCTATAGGACAGTCCCTATCATATCTCAAGAGATGACATAGCTACTGCATAAATTGTAAGAGGAGTTCTGGGAACCATATTTGTTTTGCAAAAAAACGTCATTTTTTTATGCCCACAGACCCCCGTGATAAAAACAAAAATTCTGAAACATGATTACACGTCAACATGACACCCCGAAGCATATCCTATTAGATCATTAGGCTACTGCAAAAAGAAATTGACGTTTTTTGAAACCAGACTTTTTGTTAAAAAAACGTCATTTTTCAGCCATTTAATGACCCCCAGGACAAAATTGAAATTTCCGAAACCTTATTGCGCATCTATAGGACACCCGAAAACATATTCCAAGAGATGATTTGTCTACTGTTGAAAATGTAAAAGGAGTTCGAGGAAGAAGGGTTTTTTGTCAAAAAGCGTCATTTTTTACCAATTTTTTGACCCCCAGGACTACCAGAGAATTTTTGAAACCTTTTTACAAAACAACATAACACCCCAAATCATACTCCAAGAGTTCAGTTTGCTGGTTTATAAGATGTAAGAGCAGTTTGAGAAAGTAAAACGTGACAGACGGACGGACGGACGGACAGACGGAACAGGGTAACAACAATATACCCGAACTTTCTTTAGAAAGTGCGGGTATAATGACGCTGGTTTTAAGTGAAATATACACAGATTGCGTAATCTTAATCAAAAGCCAGATAAATCTTGTTGATTTCAAAGAGCCATGGCTGAGTGGCCAGTAATGAAATAGACAGGACCACATCACAATGCTGTTTGACACAACTACCCAAAGTCCAAGCTCCTGTTAAAATGGTTCTACTTGAATACGTTTTAACTTACTTTTTACAGCACTTAAACTCAGTAGTTTTATTTTATAGTAATGTTTTTTGGGGAAAAAGTTGGATATCAGGGAATGTTAATTTTCATCTTCTTATCTGCCTTATCTAAGGCACTCTACAATTTCATGTATGGAAGTGGAATAAAACGGAACACGAGAAAGATTTAATATCTTTATGAATTAAAATATCGTAAATGATAGCTACATAGATATAGTGATTTTAAAAGAAAGCATCATTTATAATTCATTTTTATAATCTAACTACATGTATTTATTTAGGCTTTATATCCTGCTTCTAAACTAAAAAGTACTAAAAATCGGAAGTTTCGACTTTGAGGAAATTTGGAATTTATGTTATATGAGGAAATTACATAATTAATATGATAATGTATGTGTTTTATAAAACGTGTAATTACGCAAAATTATCTACAGAATTTTGGAGTTTCCGCTGTTGTTAGAAAGCGGATATATAGTACGATGTTTGTGTAATTCGTCGTAGTGAACATATAGTGAAAGCAACATCCTAACAAATGATACACATTGCTTCTTTTTCTCTATAGTTTAAACATTCATACTTGAAACAGGTACGTAACATTGTGCCGGATAATTATGCCAGCGCCAAGGTGGCATTTTTGATCCCCGCTTAAGATGCAGTTTCTAAAAAAAACATTTATACCAAATGATAGACCATTGCTTAGAGAGTATATAACTACTTTTGTTTGCTTTGTGTCTCACCTGATAGGTGAGATATTTACCTTTAAGAATTAATATTCCATGGGAAAATAGTAATTCCCATAAGAAAAATAATTTTCCTACAGGAAATATTAAAAATTCAATAGGATTTTCTAAAAATCCTACAGGAATTATTTTTCCTTTAGGAAAAAAGTACTTCCTACAGGAATTTAATTCAGACAGGTAGTTTTCCTATAGGAAATCAGGATTTCCTATCGGATTTTAAAATCCTATGGGAGGGGAGGTCTGTTCAAATCCTATGGGAATTAATATTCCTTTAGAAAGTTCTTTTATTCCGGTAGAAAATTACAACTATAAATTTATATAAATAAGTTAAGCTTACAACAAACAGATAATGTACCTTTTAAATAGAGTCAAGTTAGAGGATTTTTGTACGTAAAACTGCTTTTTTATCAATAATATTACAAAAGCACCCATACCCCCCTTGTAAACGATTGCATTCAAAACGACTGTTTTTGTGTTGTAGGATGAATTGTTGTGGTTTTACACATAATTGTTAAATGTATATTTAAATATGGTGTCATTAATAATGCTAAAAAGGAAATGTCCTGGACGTGCAAGAAATATACATATTCTGTTGTCATGTGTTGAGAAAGGCCATATGTCATCGTGTATATTTGTACATGCATTATATACAGTGAAAACCTGATGTTTGGTTAAATGACTATAGGTATTATACAGAAAGCAGATTATTATCCAATGCTGGTCTTAACCAAAGTGGGTTAATTTGAGTCTCAAATTATTATACCAGATGCTTTTAAATATATAAGAACCAGGTGGACAATAGGTCAGGAAAAGTAACACACATCATTAATGCAATGTTCCCACTATCACGATTCGCAGCGCGAATGAAATCCTGGTCTTAATCGTAGAATTATCGTAGTAGTCGCACCAAATCTTAAGAGATCTTGAGGTTAGGTTTATCATGGCAATCGTGTTAATCGTAGAAAAACTTTTGAGTGTCAAAATTTTTACTACGATCAATATGATTAATTTTCAATCGTAATTATTCCTTATCATCGTATCAGATCGCAATGCATCATTACTACGCGCAGTATATCGCATTTAATCGTGCCCTCTAATCGTGATTATCTGGATCAACCCTGGAGGAGACAAATACCTAGCTGCGCTGCGTTCAGTTGCGTCGTATCAATATATGGCCAGTCGGGCTATATAAATATATCATCGGGATCGAATTATCGCTCAAATCGTGATCATCTTCCATCTTGATCGTGAAAAGAATCGCCATCATTAGCATGCCCTTTCGCAACAGAGAGTTCCACGATCAGTTACGATTTGTCACTCGTACTGTTCATAACAGATCGCACGACAGTGGGAACCTAGCATTACGTGTAGGTTTACTGAGATCTTCTAGGCTATTCATCATTCCCAGTTCTACGGGGTGCATGGGGTTTGGAACGACAGCGATTGAGGATTGGGATGGGGGCTTCAACAGTTGGTGGATGTGCTTACAATCAAAGCATTCTTTGGAACCTCTGGAACTAGACATCATGGAGATGGTGACATCTCAATGGGCCCCGCTTAAATAATGGAATATAGGATAAAAGCATTTCAGAGGCTTTTGCTTTGACATTGACCTGTGACTTAGAAATTTTCAGGTTGGCATAGAATTTTAAGTCAAGCTCATTACCCCTTACCAACAAGCTTTTTTGGATTAAATTTGAGCAAAATTAATTCAATGGGAAGTAATTTGTGGTTAAAACTGGATTTTAAAGAGATCTGCTATGACCTTGAAACTTGGTTTAAGGTCAATGCAAACCCTTTACCCAAAAGCTCTGTTTATGTGAAGTGTGAGCCAGATAAGGCTAAGGGGAGATATAAAACAATAAACAAATTTATGGAAGCGGTGTTGTTTTGTCACAATAAATTTATAAAAAATTCTATCCATTTCAAAAAAGTTTATGTCTATTTGTAAGAGTTACTTCTCATAAAAAAACAAATATACAGTAGACATAATGAATTTTGTATTAGAAACTCATGCATGACCATTTATTTTCTTAGTATAAAAACTATGATTCCATCTTGGCTATTTCTTCTGAGTGCTATTTCTAAGTGATGAAAAGAAAGACCTGATGATGAATTTTTTTTCCTTTATGACATTGTGTTGTCAAAGTATTCAGATTCAATTTCCTGTCAAACTACAGACGAAGAATATTGAAGGAACTTTCAGTTGTAAATGTGTCAAATAAATTGAAACTGTATCTCAAAAACAGTTCTGTGAGCTGCAGCAACTTTGCAGTCCTCAAGTGCATAATGTATGTGATGTTCTAAAGAAAATTTTCACGTTCTCAAAATAATTTTCTGAAGAACTTCAGTGTCAAAAAATCAACAAAAGTATTCTACCTCTCTTATCAGAGTATATTTTAACCTTAAACAATTCAGTCACTACTTCAAGATAAGAAACTCATTTCTTTTTAGTCAAATATTGTTTTGAAGTGATTTTGTTTTAATTATCATATACTTTCATTCTGTTATTATGTGCATGTAGATGAAAATGGAAAAACTCATACTGCACTGGTTTCCAGGTAAGTGGCTGCTATATATTGTTCCTTCTGGGTGGTATGTTGTTGAAAATTTAATATAATCATTTTTTTGGGAGGGGGGGGGGGTGTTAAATAAGAAACAAACATACAGCCCACGTCATTATTTCAAGGAAATAAAAACGACTTATTGCACTTTTTATAAACTTTGTTAATCATTAGATCTGCAATTTTGTATTAAATAAACTTTGAATTTGAGATATTTGTATTGGATTACTATTCAGTTGTCCTATGATTGTTATAATAATGGAAATATGCTATCAGAATACCGCTACATGTAATTAAGATATCAAGACTTGTTCTTAATCTTCATTTAGATCCATGCACTAGAGCAGCCGGTTGAGAGGCAATTATCTCAAGCCATGCTCCAAAGGAATCTTCACGGAAGACTCACTCTTTTTCAGACACAAGTGCCTCAAGCTCTGTCTGTAGCTCACAGGTAGATCGGAGCTTTTTGGAAAATCATTCTCCAAAATCTTCACCAGTTTAAAACCTGGTTAAAATGTTTCTCAGCATTCTATACAAGTTCTGTCTATAAAAATACAAATTATTTAAGAATATCAAATGACATAATTGTAACTTTGGAATAATTTCACGCAATTCTTTTAGAAAAACAAAACTTCATTTTATTACAGACAATGTGCGTTTGTGGGAGGAGAATGAAGAACAACTATATATTGACATTCACCCTTAATGCATCACTCTTAAAAAACTGTTTTTGATTTGTTTATCAAACATGTCACGCAATCATTTTCCATAACAAGAGCAAGTTCAAATCTGTATAGTGTTCATAGTGTATAGTGTACGCTGCCGAAAACCTACACCATCCCCCTGTTAAAATTTATGTTGGGATAGGCATTTGGGCGGTCATCTTAGAAATATAAAATACTGTGGAATCACTTTTGTTCGTGGGGGTCAATGTTCGTGGGGAGCCATTAACTGTTTCGTGAGGTCGTAAATTCTGGATAATTTTAATAAAAGTTAAACAAATGCTTGTATACGTGGGGATGTAAATTCGTGAGCAAGGGTTACCCACGAAAGCCACGAACATTGGTCCCCCACGAACAATGATGATTCCACAGTACCATTGAGAAATAAAGTTGATAAAATATTGTTAACATATGTAAATCTAATTGTATATTATTAAATAATATACAATTAGATTTTCATTTCAAAACTATCTCATGTACTGTTATCAAACCAACTGCGAACGCATTCCCAACTTCAACATTTCCTGGTTGGCTATGTACTAAAGGAAAATAACCAGCTGTTTTCCGGTATGTATAATTAATTTAGAACCATCTGACCGTAGAATTTCGTCAAGCACGTGTATGATTTTATTCAATCTGATTTTAAAAATTTCGGTATTCACTTGAAAGTTTCTCAAGAGCTGTTTGCTATTAAGTTTAGGAACAATAGCTTTTGAAAAAACCGAATAACAACTGGATGTGATATACCGTTTTTGGTTGAAGAAAAGGGCGAACACATGCATTGGCATTCAATTTGATCGTTTCACTAAAAGGGTTTTATATTCATCAGAAATAACTAATTCATGAGTAATGTGTTTATGAGTGTTCTCCATTTTGAAGAGTTTCTAGAGTTCTATGTTGATTGTTTGCTGGAAAAAAGTATAATGTTTAAAACAAACCTCGTACTTCTTATAGTAAAATTTAGAGGATCGTTATCGTGCTGGCACAAACTAATGACTTGAATTTAAGACCTCGGCCAGTAGATCTTAAACTTTCTTCTTTAACAACAGGATGTGATACCGTTTCTGGTTGAGGAAAAGGGCGAACACATGCATTGACATTTAATTTGATTGTTTCACTAAAAGGGTTTTATATTTATTATAGAAATAACTAATTCGTGAATAATGTGTTTATAAGCGTTCTCCATTTTGAAGAGTTTCTAGATGAATTATGCGCGCGCATCAAGAGTTAGGTATCTAGAGTTAAAATCGAGTTCCAGGAGAAATATGTTGACCTCAGTCGCATACAGCATTATTGTTAGATAATAGCATTTATGTAATCATTGCATGTTTTCTGCTGCAATTGCATATATAAATATATCTAGTCTGTTTGTAGGAATTATATAGCATTTGTATTTTTTACGTTGGGGTTATTAGTGCTACAAAATAGTGCCATCTTTGATTATAACGTCATCAATAACGGTATTTGTATCACGGGACGTGCAGGATATACGTCACTTAACTGAGGACACTACGGCTGACATGGTTAACTTTTATAAGCTCCTTCAATGGAAAGTCAGTTTTTCTTCCTCAGAAATGGTTATCTTCAGATCACCTTACTCTTTACACAGATGTAGCTGGATCGTTAGGCTTTGCTGCAGTTTTAGGATGGGAATGGTTTGCTTCTCACTGGGATCCTTCACATAAAGATTTTCATATTGCAGTCAAAGAGCTATTTCCAATTGTGTTAGCCATAGAAACATGGGGGAAAAAATCAGAAATAACAAAGTCTTATTTATGTCTGATAATATGGCTGTTTTTCAGATCATCAACAAACAATACTCAAAAGATAAAACAATCATGAGATTAGTGCGTCGTTTAGTATTAACAACTTTGGGATGCAACATACACTTCAGAGCAAAACATATACCGGGTAAACATAATGTCACAGCTGATTGCTTCTCTCGATTTCAATTTCAGGCAGCGTTCCAGTCTGCACCTCAGTTAATCCGTCTTCAGACACCAATTCCCAAAACCAGCTTAATCATTTGAATTCAGCAGCTTGCAATCTTTTGTCTATGGCACTTTCAAACAGTTCAAGGCCAGCATATAGAAGGTCATGGATGTTGCTGTTAGAGACATACCCATCTCTCAACTCATTACCAATATCTCCTACCTTGTTATGTAATTTCATTACCTTCTTGTTCACCAATGGATATTCACCCAACAGTATTGCATCACATGTATCAGCAATCAGTTATGTACATACACTGCTCGGTGCAGCAGATCCATCTACTACTTTTCTGGTGGAAAAGGTAATGCAAGGTTGCCATCATATTGCTCCCTGTAAAGATTCTAGACTACCCATTACAGGTCCCATATTACACAAATTGATACAAGGTCTCGAGTCTACCATTAACAATCACCAACAGAGAATTCTTCTAAAGTCTATTTTCCTATTAGCATTCAATGCATTCCTGCGTCTAGGTGAATTAGTAGTCAAGTCAAAGGGTCTATCAAGCATGGTGATTCAACGAGAGGATATTTCATTTGAATTCATCAATACAAATTCTCTTGCAAAATATTTGGACATCAAACTGGTCCTCTTTACCAGTTCATTGAGGGAAAACCAGTTACATATACATTTGTATTAAAAACTCTCCAAAACACTATCTCATTCATTGGTCTCAATCCAGCTTTATATAAAAGTCAGAGCTTCCGGATTGGAGCAGCTACACATGCTGCAAAGCTAGGTTTCTCTGAAAACTGTATACAAATGATGGGTCGCTGGAACTCAGATGCTATTCGAAGATACATTCGGCTCGACAGTTTTGAAATGTAATCAACTACTCCATTTAGGAAATTTCATAACATTTATGAATTATGATAAATTACAGGTCAAAATTCAATTGCTGTACTTTATCTAACAAAAATAACTTTATTGTTTGTGTTTTATTTTACTGTTCATATCAGTTAATTTATAAGGTCATATGTAAACTCCTGTGAGATTGCGATGCACTTGTAAAAATATCACACAGGTCAGAAGTAAACTGCAGTGTGAATATTTGGACAATACACAGGTCGGAAGTCAACCGCTGTGTTTGTAAGACCTTTAATGAAAAATATTATTGTTTCTATTGATTTGTTGTGGATATGTGACTATTTATTCATCATGTTCAATCATCTGGCTTAATCAAACTCCATAGTTCCCAAATTTTAGCTGTGCCTACTGGTTCTCAGATATACATTAATATATATATTTATATAATCACATTTTCTGCTTCAATTCTAAATCATTAATTTATGTGTATGTATTCCAAATTGTATATTATCCGACAATTTAGGAAACAGTTCTAATTTTTCCTAACATACTTGTATCAATTCTGTATTAATTTGTAGGTTGACAATCCTTATTTGGCTAGTCAACTCTTGTTGGGGTTGTGTGGGTTGTTTTTTTTTCGCAAACATGTGTTTGCTTTTTGTGGGCAATTTCTTAATTTTGAACGCCAACAATTTCTGTAGTATATTGTATTATATGTATTACAGTATGTTCTCTTGTTGATCAGTTTACAATGATTTAATTATTATCAGTGGAGATCATTATACTCCTGTATTGTAATAGAATAAAATATGATTTTTGTGATCTCCCCTTTTTGCATTATTGATATATGTTTATACACATGTAATGAACAAATTTATATATGTATAACCTTTCTATGTCATTTTAATAAATGACAATTCACACAACTGATGTGTTTGTGCTGTTTGACGTTAGGCAGTGGAGTGATAAGGCTATTCTATATAAATATTCGGAAAAATCAATTTTCATGTTAAAATATATTACATAATACAGCATTATTGTTAGATAATAGCATTTATGTAATCATTGTGTGTTTTCTCCTGCAATTGCATACATAAATATATCTTGTCTGTTTGTAGGAATTATATAGCATTTGTATTTTTTACGTTGGGGTTAATATGTTTTACGGTGTGACCGTTGGGGTGAGCGCAGAAGGAACTATACATTTTTCATCATTGTTAAAAGCAACGCCAGGAACCCGAAGTTATAAAACATTTAATCCAATTGTCCCGCCCTATCTAGGCTAACATACATAAACCAACTACCACTGAGCATTAATTTGATGTAAAGATTACAATATTTTGATAAATACAAAGTCGTTTGGGTTTTTTTTATGCAAATACAATTATGTTTTTATATATATATATATATATAAAACAATTGTGTTTATATATATATATATATATATATATATATATATATATATATATATATATATATATATATATATATATATATATAAATTGTATTATTTTAAAGTTGTTGGCAATTTCTTAATTTTGAACGCCAACAATTTCTGTGGTATATTGTATTATATGTATTACAGTATGTTCTCTTGTTGATCAGTTTACAATGATTTAATTATTATCAGGGGAGATCATTATACTCCTGTATTGTAATAGAATAAAATATGATTTTTGTGATATCCCCTTTTTGCATAATTGATATATGTTTATCCATATACAATGTACAAATTTATATATGTATACTGGCACTGTACCAGTTATCGGCTAAAATTTAACGTTTTCCACTCGTATTTCCTTATTTCATGATATTTTTGGATAAAACTTGACATACTTTAAATGGTGATGAACTCCTTATTTATCAATTTGTTAGATTATATCATTAATTAGAACCCAAAACATTTTGTTTTTGTGCTTTTGAGCACGCCCTGAATTTGCCGAGTTTTTACGATTTACTGTACCAGTTATCGGCTTCGTGATAATAACATAATAAAATCCCTGTACATCTTGATTTTATACTCTACAAAATGTAATTTGAATTATGCCCCTTGTGGGGTCAGACTAAAGTCTTAGGGGTTATGATACATAGAAAAAACTCATAAAATTATTTATTTGTTATCGTACGGTAATACACAAAATCAAAGACTATTCAATACATAACTGTTGCAATCAGGCGTTCAACTGCGCTATGAATCTCTCGGAATTTAGTGAATTCCTTTTGTTGATACATGTGTCACCGGGTTGACAGGTGTGTGACTGTCAGTCAATATATCGGGTCTCAGTAGCTCATTGGTTAGAGCGCTGGCACGGTACGCCAGAGGCCCTGGGTTCGAGTCCCGGTTGAGACTTGACTTTTCACCACCTGTTACACATGTAATATGTATTGATATTATATTGCAAACCAAAGAAGGGATATCATAACGTATCACAAAGAGGTAAAATTCTATTTTTAACTTATTACGTCACTTCCCCCACTGCTGAAAGTGCAAAGATGTAAATCAGCGGTAAACAATGATCGTTTAAGCTCATTGTTATATCATATTCCAGAAATTTTTCAAGCACACTTACTTTTCTTTATTCGAAACAGACGACTGAATTAGAAAATAGTCGCGTGCTATAAACCCGAACTCTAAGGTTAGCCGATAACTGGTCTTAGCCGATAACTGGTACAGTACCAGTAACCTTTCTATGTCATTTAAATAAATGACAATTCACACAACTGATGTGTTTGTGCTGTTTGACGTTAGGCAGTGGAGTGATTAGGCTATTCTATATAAATATTCGGAAAAATCAATTTTCATGTTAAAATGTATTACATAAAAACTTTTTCTTTTTAATCAATTTTTATGTTAAAATGTATTACATAAAAACTTTTTCTTTTTAATCAATTTTCATGTTAAAATGTATTACATAAAATCTTTTTTCTTTTTACATTTAAAAAAGTGCTCTTTTACAAAAGAGTCTCACCTTAATGTATTGTTAAATTATGATTTATTTTCTTCCTATTTATTTTTCTCTATTTCAATTCTAATTTATTTTACATAAATAATATATTAGTATAAGCCATTAACGGGTGGTAATAATTTGTTTCGAAGGGGATATGGGATTCTACATCGTAGAAAAGCTACGGTCAGTCTCACATAACCTTTCTGACCTAAATTACATTCACATGAAGGTTTACTCTTACATTAGCCTTATAAAGCCATCCCTTACCACTCCATCTATATGTTACATTTCGAGTTGTGATCTAATGTTCTTGCTCTACACCCTTGTGGCGTGTACGACAGTCTTTTTATAAATTTCTTCTCGATTGTTGTTCTTTTGTGACTTCGACATTGGTAGGTTTTGTGTCTAACTATCGAGTTGTCCAACTTTACACAAATCATGCACCCATCACCCATTTGGAGGCAATTAATAAACTTTCAACCCAGTTGTTATTTATTTCACTGATAAACCCTGTGTTCCTGTTACCAAATTCTTACAAACTGCTGAGGATAAAGTTAGTTAAAGTCGATAATAAAGTTGACCATGAGTTTCTGAAACTTCTAAAGGTACCAAACCGTGTTCAAATCAACTTCATCTGGATACATTCTTCAAATGTTGAAAGAAACCCATCTGGTTACACAACTTGTATGTGGAGGAGGACACATCTTGTATTATCAGAGTATAAATATACTGATACCTGCTTGGTACATATGAGGTAAGCCTTTTCTAGAACAATGCTCATTTATATACGATATCGTTTTTAACACAATTCTTTTGGACTACAGTATGTTTTCTTCCCTTTGAAATGATTTGTCCAATTTATGTTGATTGTTTGCTCGAAAAAAGTTTATGAAACTTGAATTTAAGACCTCAGCCAGTAGATCTTAAACTTTCTTCTTTGCGCTTGAAAAGGGAACAGTTCTTGTTTCTTTCTATAAAGGCTCATTCATTGATTACTAACGTTTTAGTTCGTTTGTTACAGACAGAGTTTGGACCCGCACATCATGATTCCATCCAAACTTAAAATAAGCAGGTTGAACATAAAGCAGACATGCTGGTTATAAAAAACACAGTAGTTATAGAAATCTCCTGTACCGATAAAGTATGGTTTTTAATAAACAAGATGCGGTATTATGATTGATCATGTTTTGGATATTTAGTGAATATTTTGGATACTAACATATTAGCTTATATATTGGGTAAAATACTGTATTTTTATTATTTCAGTATTTCCTTGTTCTCAAGGGGAACAGTCCTGCTTCGTTCTTAATTTTATCTTTAAAACAATTGGAATTTGCCTCTACGGCCCTAGCGAACTGCGCAACAATTTGAAGCATAAAGCTTATTAGCACGGAGGAAAATGTGCTTGGTAAAAACATGTAAGTGTATATGAAAGAAAAGCTCTTACATGATGGACTTCAAATTCAGTGAATTGCCTTTTCGAGTATTCGAATTTGTGGAATGTTTTGAAACATAAGCTAATTAGCGAGCAGAAAAACATGCTTAGCTAAATAAGTGGATTTAAAAAAAAAACCCATTTACTTTGATGGACTTTGGAAACTAAGCAAGCTAAGTGATATTTTCACTTGTGAAAAGTTCGAACCTTTAGAATTTTGAATTGCATTTCAAGTATCCTGGAATTGCGGAATAATTCTGGGTCTATTAAACCATGCTATTTTTCACACACCCTACATGTTTATCAACAAATCTCGTTTTCTGATAGCTAAAGAAAATACTTACGTATAAGGTTTAACTACAAATAATACATAGAGATACCAAAATTCAAAAACATTTACAATATTTTATAATGTTCAAATGAAATGAAAATAAATTAATAAACAAAATACTGAACAACAAGTTATAATCGCATATACATTAATCTAAAGAGACTCTAGGCAATCTTTTAAGTCCGGAAGTGAACACACTGGACGCAATGAAACGTGATTAGTCTGTTGGACGACATCAATTTTTCACTCATATCAAAATCGATTCTGTTATTCCGAAAATGAATAGCTCTTTAGGACACAAAATCGTTCTATATAAGTAGGTAGACTATTATTTTGATATTTACAGTTGTTATAACACTTTATACAAATTATTTCCCTACTGCAATGTACCTTTTGTACATTGTACATATACTGAGTATGTGTTATATGTCTAATCCGAAATTATTTCAGCTCATTAAAATTTAGCGAAATGTCATCTCAAACAGATCGAATAGGGAAATAGAAAAATTAGCCCAACACTTGGTCCAGCCCATGACACGTGACACGTCTGTTTGTCTTGGTGCCATTGACGAACGAAATATAGACAATGAATATGATGATGCTTTCCTGTCAGTACTGGTTCCTACAGATAAAATCAAAACATAGTCCTAGAAGAATACTCTAAACTTGATATATTTCCTCTGTTAGGATAGGTTCCTCATTAGATTTCACCTGCCATCTCCTGGGTGGTACATGTACATGAATACTATTGTAAATTAAAGAGCAAGTTCACAATAAGGTACTTTTAGCTCTCATCCCATTCTGGGTGTTTGTCAGTGAAAATTCTTTGCGAGCTTCTGGGTAATTTCTTGATTTGGTATTTTCATATCCCGTATTCCTTTTGATATTCGGAGCTATTTCTAAGTTTACCCCTTTTAGGTTCTTGCTGTCAGATTTCTTTTTGTTGATGTTTTTTACAGTTTCATACTCATAATCTGGATGAAAGACTTTGTCCCTATCAGATTCGCCAGTCATGTCGTACAGACTGTTTGGCTTTAGAAAGTGGTCATAGCATGGTTCGCTTTTGGCCTCTGCAGATGACTGAATGTGTTTCCTCTGAGATCGAAGACAATCGTATTCCCCAGGCTGTAAATCAACATAGCACTTCTCAGTGGGTTTCACCAGGGCGTAGTTTTCATGGTCATTTGTTTCGTTTTCCGCGGTTTCATTAAACTCACTTTCCTCTACCCTTTCTTCATTTGGTCGTAGATTGATGCTAACATGCTCACGTTGATCATCCGTTCTTTTTCGCTTCCTCTGCACAACTCTGTCAATCAATTTATTTTTATATACATGTGTTAATTTATAACTATAAATAACGATAGTGTTTATATGTGTTTTTAATATCACGTAATTGCTTAGAGTCAAACAGTAGTGGTTATTGTAAAAACTAATTATCATAAAACTGAATTTGTATTAGCACTGATGCGAGGTTCGAGGTATTTCGTCGTCGCAACTAAATCGAGCAGTCATTTTACATAATAAAAGGATTCGGTCGTGAATATAAGTATCAATGAAGTCACCGGAAATGACTGTTACATCTTGAAGTAGGTTTAAAATAATGAACTTTCTTAAATACAAATTAAATTCTATTTTTAAGAGTGTTCTTTATAAACATTGTACAGATACGCAAGTTTCCTACCTTGTTTTGATGCATACGAACAAAGTCAGGACAAACAGGGCTGCTATGACACCACCCATGCCCCAAGTATAACAGTCGGTGAAAATTTTTTGAAGAATACCTTTCAAAAGAAAATACCAGATGTCAGGAACAAAAACAAGACAGCAAATAATGAAACATTTCCTCCTTTTCTCCCTCCCGAAAGTAATTACTCAGACAAACACCTTAAAACACAAAAGTAAGGGATACTTTCACGAAGTATTAACGCTTATTAAAAAACCCTCATATCCCCGCTGTTTGTCAAAATGAAATTTGATAAAATTCATTAAATTTATAGGAAATGAAATGAATTTCGAACGCACCTTTTTAAATTATGAAATTAACGCAAAATTCGAACATAATTTTCTTGAAATTATAAAATTGAAATGTTATTTAAACACATCCTTTGAAACTTTGACAATGAAGTTATGGAATAAAATTGAAATGTTGTTTAAACACATCCTTTGAAACTATGACAAAGAAGTTATGGAATGTGCACATATCTTTAAAGACTATGCAAATGAAATAGGATTCGAACACATCCTTTTGCAATGTGATGAGAGAATGCGCCGCGAACACAACAACAAATGTATTTGGTACCATACCTTGAGTAGTAGTCATGGTGGTAGTTTCAGTCGTATTTGATTGTGAACTGATTTCTACAGAAGTCGTCGGTAATCCCTTAACAGGACTATTAGACAAGCAGCTGCCTGTTGTATTAGCTGAAAATTTTACACGATAAACTAATTTTAAAATGAAATGAAATGATTAAAACTCGGTATCTTACAGCTCTGTCAAGTTATCTTAACACAAAATCTTATTCAAGCATGCTTGCTAATGTTAAACATTACCATGTTATCCAAACTAGGGCTCTTTCGTTCTAACAAAGAAGTTGTTTTTGCAAATCCCGTTTTAACATAGATCAAACTAAGTAATTACATATTATACCAATTATAAGGTAGCAAAATTATAATTGCTTTAGATATATAAACATAAATACGCATAATTATTGTACCTGTATTTGTACACATATCAACAAATTCGCTGATCAGAACACATCTATATTCCAGGAAGACAGAAATTTATATTACTGTCTCAATTTCACAATGATTGTTTTGTATTACAGACATGCTCTAATTAAAAACTATTGCTTCCTGCTTTGAGTTATATAAAAACCGGAAGAATGAATGCGAACGTTTTGATCATTAAATTTTTGGAAGAGGGATACAATATATATTTATAAATTTTTAGAAACACACCTCTGTGTGTGTGAAAGGAAATACAGTTCTGAGAGGGAGGATTCAACGCCATTTCAATTTGAAGTTGAAATAGATATTTATTTTGTGTTAGAATACTATATTGATCACCGCCTTCAAGAAGGATGCGAATAGTTAATGGACAGGCAGATATAGCAAGTTATGAATTGAGATTTAGGTGGGTGTCAAGCGTAGCCATTCATTAAAGGTCATAGGAGACAATATTTGAATAAATTTTGTTATGGCTGAAAATTAAGTTGTTTTCTATAACTGAAAACTATTATATAAATATAATAATAAAATTCGCAAGGTATTGGCACTACAACCCATCGAAAGTTGGCTTCGTGCAAAAGAACCATAAGAGTATGATGACTTATCTCCCTTCGTTGATGACGTCAGAAGAGACCACTTTGACGCGATATAGGCTATAGTGGATTGTTTATCCAAACGACCGTAGCGTTCTCTATCTAGTTTGTTTGATATATACATCAAAATGGTTCTGTGTGTGGCTTACAAGTGCAATGTTAGAAGTCAGAGGGTGTTTCGATGTACTTATTCCCAAAGGATCCAAAATTCAGGAAGATTTGGGTGCGAAATCTACGCAGAGACGGCTTCGCAGTTACCGATTATTCGATGCTGTGTGCCAATCATATCACGCCTGATCAGTTTAAAATGCATCCCGCTTTAGCTAAAAAGTGTGGTTATAAGAAGCTGGATCTTCGACCAGATGCCATACCAACTCTGTTTGACATACATGTACCCGTAAAGTCCGAGAAAAAACCGAGAACCTCAACAGCCTTCTTCAAGCGGAGGACGATAGAGGTATGTACGTTGTCAATAAAACATCAAAACACGGAATATATCTCACAAAAATTAATTATATGCTTTGTAGGACGAATATTCGTTAATCTAATTCTAAAATATGAATTCATTGAAAATAATTTTAATTTTGAGATGTATGACGAAGAAAATTTAGCGTACACATAACAACGGCCAACAAAATTCACTATATATGTAGGTGCGTGTCATTTAAGCATTGAATGCTTATTTTTGGATGTCGTCGGTCCTGTAACACACCAAGCGGTGCTGACAAATTGAATACCGCGCGTTATATTTATATTCATACTGATGTCTATTTTTATGAAATATATGCGTATTGTTGCCGTAAAGCCATTATATACGCTCTCAGCCAGGGATATGAAACATACATGGAACAGCCATATTAATTAACATGTTATTTAGTTCGCTTCCGCGACTAAAATTATAGTGCCAGAAACTTTGTAGAGAAAAATCCTTTTTTATGAAGGAGTAGATGTAATTTAATGATTACTTTTCAAAAGAACATATCAAATGGGTTATGTAAGATTGAACGTTTCATTTAATCTTACAAAAATAAATATACTCAAAACACGTGAAGACGTTTATATTTGTGCACATGGCGCATGAATAATCAAGGTGTATTAATAGAAAATTGAACGTCGCAGATTTCCAATGCAAACATAAGGGGAAAAATAAACTGAATGTAAATATATCGATATGAGGCGTGTGCAACAGATCGAGCGAGCGCTAGCCAAAATTTCCTAAACCTGCAACACAAATTTTGGCAAGCGCTCGCGAGCGCTCTCTCTGCTGAACATGCATCTGCTGTCATACATTTTACACGTACTCGACGCATACAATACTATAGTCTGTCCCAAGTTATTGCTTCCATCACTTTTTGATGATTTTTTAATAACAATACACATTCCTGTGAAAGAAATACAGTTGAACTCGATAAAAGGGAAAATATCCAAGATATCTTCATTGACACATTTTCATTTTTAACTCATAACAATTCACAGGTACGAAAACAAATTTCTTTATTATACCTCGCACATTTTTTCAACGTTATCACCCGGGCTATTTCATGGTTGATACAATGCAAAATCCTTGTAGACTTTCTATTTTGGGTTGTGTATTGAATCCTGAAGCGGTAGAGGGGGCGTTTTAAAACAGATAATCTGGACATTTTTCATATAAGTGGATGAACGTACTTTGAGCACAAATGTATTTATGATTATCGAAATATCAAGCGAAAAGTGGTGGACGCAAAAACTCGGGACAGAGTATAAATGGTAACTGTTTAGTTTATACTCGATGTTTCTTAATTTTATTGTACTAATGAGTAAATGTTTTAGCCTACTATATAATGTTATTGTCAAATTTAACAGATGCGAAACGAAAATATTCAATTAAAAAAACGAGAGAAAAACAAAGTGTTGTTACCAAATTACACCTCACCCACCAGCCATCTTGTACATATACTGCAGTAGCCATTTTAAAAGAAATGAAAAATTCAATTGTAGTTTTTCAATGCCCTATTTATTAAATTCAGGCGATAAGACAGATATAGGAGATGAGTCTAATGACAGGAATGACAATGATGGCAACGCAACCCGTTCTACATCAGATGCAAGCCAGGTAAAAAGCTAGATTGCACAAAGCACATTGCATTTGTCTATTTACCGGCAATCATAAAATTGTATTTGACAAAGATTCAGCATTATGTTTCAATAGGTTATGATAACATTTAAGACCCAATTATTGTGATTACCAATACTTTTTTTTCCCTAGGACATACCTTGCAGCTCTCCATTTTAATGAAAATGTCACCAGGCCACAAAGTAGAACAAAGGAAGGAGAGAAGCAGTATTGTGTCTCACATTATGAAACTCTGCCATTCAGTCAACTGAATGTTAATTGAAAGGTCTGGAAAGGTGACTGAATGGCACAGCTATGCCATTCAGTCACCTTTCAGTTACCGATCAGTCACATTTCAGTTAACTGAATGGCAGAGATTCATCCTGTGTCTAGTATCGTTCAGGTCGACATGGAGAGGGAGTCGCAAAGGAACTTTTAGTGAGTTTCATGTTTGTATATAAATATCTTAAGAAAAATTCTTTAATATATACATGTAAAAGTATATATTGTAAAATTTATGTTCTCTACAATACAGATTATATCAATACATGTCTGATCTGATGGATGCTGTAGAGAGTCTGCGTTCTGTCAATGACAGTTACGTGAAAGCCAGGGAACGAAGCTACATAAACATGTGACCATCCAAATTTAAGTGAATGTCAAGCATAGTCATCCATTAAGCCCAACTGTGGACGAACGGAAACACTAATAATACTTTTGCAGTTTTATTTTTCTGTCGGCATTTTGTCTGTCGATGCATATATTTATTGATGTCAATTCCAAAGGTTTATTTGCTTTTTTCCCCGCAGTTATGTGCTTTTTTCGTTTACAATTAATGGTCAGGTATGCAGTGTTGCTTGCATAAGGCTTTGTCAGGGTATAAGGTGACTAGTTCTTGTGTCAACGCTAAATTAAAACAAGAATTTATATGCACCATTTAATCATCGTTATTCATCTTAAAACATTAAATTTTCTATCGATATTAAATAACACATAATAGCACAATTGGCTGTTCTGGTGTAAATTGACGTTCTTAATCTTAAATTTAATTTTAACTTTAAATAAATAAAAAGAAAATACTTTGTCTTACAAAATTACCACATTTAAGTATAAGTATCATAAGATTAGTTATGTTCACAACGTCTATGCTTATTGTTATTATGCCATAAAGTTCATTTCATCCACTTGAAAGAAGTGGCTATCGAAAAGTCTGTCTCATAAAAGTATTACATAATCAGTTATTAATCATCCAATTTTAAATCGTTGCATCGTTAATTTTGGTTTGGTTTATAATATGAAGTTGACATCAACTGACAGTCGAGCCTGGATAAAGGAAAATGTGTTTTGAAAAAAAAATCAAAACTTTATTCAAAACTTCTGCAAGTTCGTTTTGTAGTATGATGGAAACAATGTGGAGGAGATGAGAGAACGACCACAATTTCCCATAAATCGGTATATTGTCACATTTATTTAATTATGGTAGATAAATATAACAGTTATGGAAACCAACTGGTTTAAAATGTAAACCTCTGCGACTACTTAAACATTTTTGGACACACTAACCCCATTTTCTCGCTCTCCGTCTCTTTTGTTTCAAATAGAAATAAATTCCAATATGTTTTATGGTCTTTGTCTGGATCCAGTCAGGGAACAGATCACTATCCCGTTTTTTTTATTTTGTTATTAGAGCATCAAAGCATTTTAAGACCTGACTTGTGAAGATGGATTTGAGCAAACCCCACAACTTGTGCTTACATGTACAAGCAACGTTTAGACGGAACCTTTAGTACTGCATTGCAACCTACTGATTATAAACAAATGACAGGCTCTACTTTTGTCGTAGTACTAGATGATATGAGGAAAAAAGAAGTAACAGTTCCTTTCAATATATGCCCTAGAATTCAAACGTTGTTTATATCTCAAAAAAGTACACATATACCACCTTGAAAATATATGTGTAAAAACTTCCAGGTTATGCACTTTTAATTTGTTTCCAAAAGGAAATAATACCTTCGAAAATCTGTCATATTCTCTAAATTTAGTCAAAACTGGCAAAAATGGCACATTTTATCATTACTTTAAATAATTATTTTTTTTATCTAAAAATAATTTATAAAGAAGTAAAACTAGATAAAACATTTCATCAAAAAATCTAGGGAAAAAATAATTAGACCCGGCCTCGTTAAAATTACTCCATGAGATTTTCCTAAAATGTTCATATAACAACCTTAGCATGTGCTTTATAACATATAAAAAAAATTCCTGGCCACTTTCTTGACATTCAACGGAGATACTACGAGAGGAATCACCCGTACCCTCGTTTCTGGAATGTAGACATTTGTGACAATTTTTGTTTTGAAACATAAAAAAGTAATATATTCTTTTGATTTAATTATTAACATTAACAGAGTAATAAAATTAATAGAATATATCTAAGATTATATTAACCATTTATGTGTACATCTACATACATACATACATTCAGTGTATATTTCCCCTTATGTTTGCATTGGAAATTTACGACGTTCAATTTTCTATGAATACACTTTGATAATTCATGCGCCATGTGCACAAATATAAACGTCTTCACGTGTTTTGTGTAGATTTATTTTTGTAAGATTAAATGAAACGTTCAATCTTACATAACCAATTTGATATGTTCTTTTAAAGAATAATCATTAAATTACATCTACTCCTTCATAAAAAAGATTTTTCTCTACGAAGTTTCTGGCACTATATTTTTAGTCGCGGAAGCCAACTAAGTAACAGGTTAATATGGCTGTTCCATGTATGTTTCATATCCCTGACTCATAGCGTAAATAATGGCTTTATAGCGACAATACACATTGTGTGTTTTCTATTCCCTAGCCAAGGCTCGGGGATAGAAAACACACAACTCGTTGGATAAAAATCATATACCATCGCAAATCATGAGAGATTCGTTTTATCACATGTTTTACCATGTTTTTTGTTAATCTCAATTTTTTCTGTACAAATTATTATTGTGAGCCGCACAACACAATAACTTCGAGACGTCAACAACTTTACGCATGGAAAAAAGTTCCTTGAAGTTTAACAAACAAACATTTCATTTTCGAACAATTTTTTTATGAATTCATGAAAAATAAATAAAACAACATTAAATGCTTCCCTTTTACAACTCAACACTATTCAACTGTATTATTTTTTAGTTTTTCATTATACGTCAATCGACCGGCTAAACCTACGTAATGTTTAATTATGACGTCACGTGGCGTAAGAACACACAGTGTAATATCAAAAATTTATCTCATACGTGTGGTGTATACTACCCGTGTGATAAACCTTTGCTTTATCAAACGGGTGATGCTTTATCAAATACTTCCGGTCCGAACTATTTTTGGCACAGCCCCTCGCTTCAATGCTTTAGTGACCTATTTTCGAAGACTTTCTAGTATTTACCACATAGCTATATTTACTACCAAAAATTGATTTAAAATGGATTTTGTCGAAGATTTAAATTACAAATATAAAGGAAAACACATAACTGTGAAGTTTATAAAACTGCAAATCACGTTAGCTATCAAGGAGTTCATTCGACGACGCGATGAAAACAACGCTTTGGTTGTGTTTCTATACAAGAACTTACCGAAATAATGTCTCCCAAGACTTTCATTTCACCAGCAGTAAGCATCCTTATTCAATATTTTTAACTTCGAATCATTAGGCTAGTGTTCGTTTTATAAAACATCAATAACTGTTCCTTGTTTGAGTTAATTCAAACTAACGAGCATTCGCAACTTTGTGTATGTCAACAAACTTGATTATTCAAGTCTTCTGATCAGTATTTCCATTTAATTAAGTGATTAAGCTCTAAGAAAAGTTATTTAGAGATACAGAATTATTTCAAGGTTTATTTCAGTGAAACTTTACATTCATTACATTAAAACAGTTATATTTATCTCCGAAATGACGCACTAGATTGTATTGCGCAAGGTCACAACAACCGCATAACACAACGTTGCATCATCGTTTAATCTTTAAAAAAAATCAATTCGGGACTTTTAGGGGCTGTCTCTAAAGCTTCATAATGTAAATCAAATTGTATGAGATAAATAGAACATCTATAATTTTGTGATTTTATATTTGCTTTAGCCAACTCGTTGAAATGGTTATATTCGCTCGGCAAGCCTCGCGAATATATACACCATTTCAACTCGTTGGATAAAGCAAATATAAAATCACACAATATAGATATCCTCTATTTATCCCATGAGTGATATCCACCGTATATTGAGATAAACATGTGATATATATATATATATATATATATATATATATATATATATATATATATATATGCTACATTAAAAGTTTAAAATTTAACAATTTAAACTTAACTATTTTCGGTTTCTTTGGAAATAAATTTTTCGGCGCATAAGCTTGACACTTCAAAATTCCATGTAGATAAACTTATTTATTTTGTTTCGGCGTCAAGTTAATCCTGTCTTTGTTACAGGTCTTCTTTGCGGAAATGTGAGTAATAAATTATTGTTGTAACACCTTCTTTGGCTTAGCTAACAGTGTCAAGCATCGAAGAAATTTTGCCGAAATTGGGCGTTAACCTTTTTAAATGAGTTACCTGATTGGTCAATTTCAAGTCCGTAAAGTGACTGCGTTGGTAATGATTTTTACGAAATCACTTTCAAACTTGCGGCTCATCGAAATAAACATCTTTTAATTAATTTCTACGGATTCTGATTTTGATTCTTCATGTAAGCTCAAAATTATTTCTAAGTACTTTCTATTAATAATTATTTTGTAGAAGATCTTATTTTAAGATTATTTTGAAAAGTTTTTATTATTAATTTTATTTACTTGTAAAGAATTTGATTAATAAATCATAACAATTCTTAAATTATCAAATCTAAAATTCTGTTCAACTTTTATTAATTTTGTTCTTTAACTAAATAACGTTAGTAATTCATTTCCTTTAATATATTAATTAGTTTCACGAATTTTTCATATTATAATCAATTTGTCAACTTTAAATTTTACCGCGCTAAATTTAAACAAAAAAAAAACTCTTCTGTGCAAGGAGATAAACATGTTAACGTATACAAAACGAAAATAGAAATTTTATCCGCTAAATGCTAAAAACATGTTAAAATCTTATTAATTATTTGATTCTTTCGATAATTTATTTTCGATCCATCATGTTATTACATAGGAAACATTTTATAGGTAAGCCTTGTGCTTGATCTTGTTTTGATTTCTTTTATATGTTTTTATATGTTTACTGTACAACTTCATATTTTTATATTTGTGATTTGAAACACTTTCCAACTTGCGGCTCATCGAAATAAACATCTTTTAATTAATTTCTACGGATTCTGATTTTGATTCTTCAGGTATTGTGAACGTGAGTATCTCACAAAGCCACAAATCCGCCGAGCAATTCCCCAAACATCACCACGGTGAAAACTATAGTGTGATATATATATAATAACTGTCAACAAAAGTCACGTGATCAACATCCTGTCTCCCGATATTAGACTTGTTTACAAAATGGAGTTATTCCCATCAATTTCCCTTGAATATATCATTGTTGGTGTATTTAATGATATATTATTAAATCTAATGAAGTTTAGCTCAAATTTCAACAAAGCATACATTGCACTGTATCTATATCAAGTTCCGAAAAAAAAAGGTGTGGTCACGGACGCCTACGTAACACTTTCGAGTTTTTTTTTAAAATTCGATTTTCGGAAAGGCAAGAAAAGTTGCAATACCTTGAATTCACTGACTAAATGTTTTGCCCATATCACTATACGGATGTGATATAAAGAATAAATCCGAGTTTTTTGCATTCACAATGGTTAAGGTTTTAAACAAACGAGTGTGACATATGAAATATAAGTTATCGGGTCACGTGTCATTGTCATTTACAAACGTTGTATTAAAAAGAACATGAAGGCGGTAGTAGTAGTTCATTGTTCACATACATGTAAATCTGTTGCGAGGAACACTACCATATCAAATGCATCATCTTACCTGGATATATACCCACAATATATTGGACCAAATAAACACCAGAACTTCAGAGTATGCTGTCCTCGTGTGTTTTAACTTCTAACAGCTTTTTAAATCCGCAGAACTTTAATTCTCAGGTAATATTGACAAACATATTGAACAAGTCCATTTCAATTTCATAAAATTGGATGTTCATACTTTTCCGGGTCATAGATATTCATCAACCTTTCCAGCCAGATCAAGGAAGAATGCTCAATTAAACAGCTGTTATTAAGTGAAAAAGAAAAAAAGGACTCTGTAAGCTTTTGATGTTGTCAAAATGGTGTTTAGCAACCTTTTTATAATGGACTTCGGAGAAATCTTAGATTGAGATGTTAAAATTGTCTTTGTGATGACACGATATAATCTATAATGCCAATATGGCGTGTGATATTTTGTCAACAACTCCAGTTATTCTCTTATTCGTTATCAAATTACAAATCAATTATATTAAAGTACTGCACTTGAAGTTTATTGCGTGATTCTAATTAGCAATAGTGGCTCTTATTAGATACAACGGGAAATGCTGATTCATTTAGAGTGTGTTTCAAACATTCATTTCAACTTCTAAAGCATGAAATATGGTCAAGTTTAAGCTATTAAATAAGATTATACCAAACATTTTTAGAATGTCTATAAATGTAACCATGACACTGTTGTATAAATTGGCTGTGTACTCGTACGTGTTTCATAACTTCCGTTTTTATAAGGATTATCTATCATTGTTTATTCTTTTTTATATTTTCTAATACTGTGGAATCATTTTTTTTCGTGGGGGTCAATGTTCGTGGGTAGCCAAAATTTTCCTGGTTCGTGGGGACGTAATTTCGTTGGTTGTGTACTCGGGGCAATTTTGATGAATATTAAACAAATGCTTGTATATACGTTCGTGGGGATGTAAATTCGTGGGCAACCCACGAAAGCCAGGAACATTGGTCCCTCACAAACAATGATAATTCCACACTATGCAGACTACTTTTGAATGCCTTCTCTCTTTTTGTGTGTCAGTCGAACCCCCCCCCCCCCCCTGCAGTTTCTAAATATAACTAGGGAACGAATAGGTTGTGCGTAATCGACAATAGAACACGGGTATTAGAAAACAAATGTACGTGTTCGACTTTGATTTCTCTCATTTAAATAACATTAAAACCGAGGAATGTAGTTGTCAATATACCACAAATCCCTATGATTTCTATTCTATAAATAAAGTAAAATGTTGTAACTTGTCTCTTTTCATTGATCATGAGGTCATTCTCTTTAATTTGGTAAACGTTGACCGACGATTGGTCAAATAATCAAACTGAAAGTAAAGAAATTTATTACACTTGTAATGATTGAAATAGTGACCCCTCATCCACGTTGATAATATTTATAAATAACTTACCGTTGAAGCCCTGGTAATATAGTCTCTATCACTGTTTTTCCTTTTTATCTGTCTGTCAGTACCAGTTCGTTTTCAGGTTTTTTTTTAATGGTTTTAAGAATTGATTTGAAATTTGCTAATATGTAGTTTCCTATTCAGAAACTACGGCTTGTTTGAGTTTTGTTTTGATTGATCAACAGGTGTTAATTAATAAGTAAATAAAGTAACGAGTTTTAATTTTTGATCGGGTTCGTCCTTCACTTTGGTATGTGAAACTTGTTTCCATGAATTTAAATCTTATTTAGCAATAATTATAACATTCAACGGAGCAAGCAATCGGTTTAACAACTATAGTATGTAAAATGTCTTTATTTCGTTAGTTCCAATATAAAATAAACGATCTCAAGTCTATATTGTTCTTTACAAGTGATTTTATTCAATGCAGGAATTACAAAACATGGAAGTAATTTTCTGAAAATGAAAGCCTAGGTGAAACAGGTTCTTTTTTTTTTTGCATTACACCATATTGTCAAATTCATGATTTTGCTTCAAAAGAGCACAGTGGTAAAATCCATCACTAATTATTATCTCAAATTCTGATTTATATCTGTTTCTGAAACTTATAGCTATCCCATTTGAGAATATTATACTGCATACCATACATGTACATGTATATATAGCTTAATTTATGACATGATTTCGATTTTTTGATGAAAGTGTTTTTCATTAAGTTTTGTCTCAAAAGACTCTTTTTTTGATGGACAATAGAATAGACGAAGGTAGACCATGGTGGTAGATGACTCCTATCTACTATCTTCATGGAGCTTTTTAAATTTGAAATAGACTATTTTCATTTCTGTCTCTTAATAAGCAAACGTTGAACACTTATTTTGTTTATTATACTCTAGGTTTAATTTGCTGGAAAAAAATTGATTTTATGAAAATTGATTTTCATAATTGTCAGAATTTTTTTTAAAATACCTATTGTACTCTAATGAAGTTTCCAGTAGAATTATTCTGTTTAGCTTTTTTGGAAAACTTAATTAACTTGTTACTGCAAGGACTGCTTTGTCCAAAGTACATATGCAATGCGCATTTTGAAACCGTACATTTTGGAGATCGTTCTATTTACACTTTCATTTGATCAAGTAATATCAATGATTGTTAAAATATTTAAAATAAATTTGACTTGTTCTGCTTCACCGGTTGCCTTTAAACTTTCTAACAGTTTTAAAATGCCGATATGTAACCGAAACATGTTTTTGAAAAAAAAACATTATCCACATAGTATTCCTTTTAATAAAAGATCAAGTCATTTCAATAGTGTTTATGTTTAAAAAATAGGAATTTATTTTGTAGTCAAGTAAGTAAAGTTATTGATTAAGTTTATTCCTATTGAATACAATCCGTATCGTTACAATAAATATATATTAAACATGTTTAAGGTGCCATACTAAATCAATTTTCATGTACATTATAGGAACATTTTCGGTGGAGTGTGATTTCTTAACAAAACCACTTTCATGCAACCAGATATCACTTCTATCGTATACAGTGCAGAGAACGTATACACAGGTTAAATGATACATTTAATAAAATATGCTTATATACATTCAGATGTCAATCAAATCATTTTCAACAAAATCATTATTTATCTTTACTCATCTTCAATATTTTCTGCACACTCGGTATATCTATTTGAGAAATTTTGTTTTTCTTATTTTTATTCTAATTATTCTTGCTCTTTCTGATACAATTGATTGTATAAGATTTCGTAGATTTTCTTAATTTGTTTTAAAAAAATACTTATATGTGCATTTATACGACTTTAATTTCAGCCTATGTTTTGCTTTATTATATGTCCCTAATTAGACAAAAGTGTATGTTACTAACTTTCAATTATTTGTGAAAATACAAGTGATTCATATTGTAAGCGTTGTGGATTAGAAAAAGGTAAATCGAGAAATTATTTTAAGAATGCTAGTGCCAAACATATTATAGAGTGGAAAGATCGCAACAAGGCTAAAATGAAAAAAAGAAAACAATTTATTATCAATGAATAGCAGTTCACAGCGCAAGGAGTACCAGCTCACTCAAAATATAGCTTTTCATTGAAAACTATGTGTTAAAGTAGCCCTTTGTAATATCAAAAGCAAATGGATATCTCTCTGAGAGAGTATGTTAAGGTAGCAAATCAGAACACAGTCATTTTTAGTCTAAATTTATACTAATACTATACTATTTAGAATGAAAGTTTTTCCTAAATGTATGGAGATGTAACATCCTGTCATACATTCAAATCCACTGAATATATATCTTCCATTTGCTTAACTACCTTCAGCAAATTACTTCTATGTAACATTATATGTTCTATGTGAAAAATTACATGATTATTCATCCATTATTTGACAATTCAACACAAAGTACGTGTACATATCATATATACACATACTATTAACGCCATTATTGACTACTGTATGGCGATATCTTCATAATCATTTTCACGGTTTTCTGTAGACCTCCTTCTGATAGAAAGATAAAGCGGTATAAGCTTTTGGTAGCAACTGTAAAAGAGTAAATAGTCATGATTTATCAATGTGTATTAACAAGAATAAAACAAAGCCCTTTCCAACCGGAAACGCGTTATATTTCTTAACCATAATTTATCACCTAATTGTCTACGGACTTTTCCGTTTTTTCCCGATTACGACAAAGAGCACACGACGGGTGTGACCGGTCAGCAGAGGATGCTCACTCCTCCTAGGCACCTGATCCTACCTCTATCTTTTTGGAGGTCCGTGTTGCTCTGCTTTGAATTTGTATTTCGTTTTATGGATTTTTGAGATGGTTGTGGTTTGTTATTGTCATTTTTTCATTGAAACATGTGTATAGTGTTAAAACTACGTAAGACTTGGTGAAATGTTGTACTGAATTATCAAAAATCATTTTAATATGTATGAAATGAAATGCAAATCCCTTAGTACATTTTTTTGAAAATTTGCTTTTGCTGTGAAAGGGACGCGTTGCCATTTTTCTTTATCTAGACAAAGAAGAGGTTTTTATTTTATTTTTAGCTGAAAGTGGTTCATTGACTAATTAACAAGAGGCCCTGGGGTTGAGGTTGCTTCCACTGAAATTACATCTTTTCTGGCCAAATATTTATAAAGAAGACGATTTTTAAAGATATTTTTCAATATATTTGACCCCCCCCCCCCCCAATTTTTGCTACACCCTACCACCGGAGATTTAAAATACATGTAACTTGAATCTACACTTCCCGAGTTAGCTTACCAACAGAGAAGATTTTTAAAGATTTTCTGTATATATTCCTATGTAAAAGTTTGCCCCCCCCCCGTTTTGGCCCCACCAAACCCCCAGGAATCATGATTTTAACAAATTTTAATCTACACTACCTGAGGGTGCTTCCACACAATTTTCAGCTTTTCTGGCCAAAGGGTTTTTGAGAAGATTTTCTCTATATATTCCTATCTGAAAATTCGACTCCTTGTTGCGGTCACACCCTACCCCCATGGATTATGGTTTGAACAAACTTGAATCTACACTTCCTGAGTGTGCTTCCACACAAGTTTCAGCATTTCTGACCGAACGGTTTTTGAGATTTTCTCTACAAATTCGACCCTTTGTGTGGCCCCACCCGATCTCCAGGGATAATGGGTTTAAACAAATTTGAATCTACACAACCTGAGGATGCTTCCATGGCACCTGATCCTACCTCTATTTATTCATTTTTTAAGAGGTCCGTGTTTCCTCTGCGCCTGTTTTGTAATTTTCCTTTGGACTTTTGAATTCGAACACTGTTTGTTATCATCACATGTCATTCCACACACAAATCAGTGTTTCTGCCAAATGGTTTTAGAGAGGATTTTTTAAAAATATTAAGAAATTTTCAATAATACTTAATTACCTTCCCTTTAAAGAGGACGTGACTATTCAACAAACTTGAATTCCCTTTACTTAATAATGCTTTGTGCCAAGTTTGTTTGAAATTGGTCCAGTGGGTTAAGAGAAGATGAAAATGTAAAAAGTTTACGACAACGACGACGACAACAACGACGATGACAGACAACTGACAAATATTAATCGGAAAAACCTTCAGCTCAGGTGAGGTTAAAAGGATTGCAGAATGCAACTGATTGCTACTTTGCCATGATCGACATCCAATTTGATTATGCATAATTAAGTAAGATAGAAAGATAATTGTTTTAACAAATCGCTTTCCACTTATCTTGTATTTTTGGTGCACCGAAATGCAGACAAATATCAACATACTTTGCAAGACAAAGATACGTTTTCTGAACTTACTTATAAAAAAAGAATCAAAGCTATTTATAAATACTATGTAATCAGAACTGCACTGTGTCCTTAACTAAAATTCTTTTTTAAAGAATATCGGTCGTGATATACCTTTTCCTAACAAGAAATCCAAAAGCAATCAAGAGCAGCACTCCAAATGCCGAAACAAGTACAGCCAAGTAGAATAAATATAAGGGCCTCACTGAAAAAATCAGAATGTTAGAATTAATCAAACAATATTACATAATGTCATAATGTTTATATATTCTTAATTAGAAAGGATAACATTTTTTAAAATATTGGTAATTATCTTACAAATTCTGTTATCCTTAACTGAAACAAATCAAGTGATCAAACTGTTAATAAACAAGTATAATGTTACAGAATATCATCATCAAAAGTAGTGATATGATCTACAATCATCTTTTTAACGTTAATATTACCTAGCAAGTCGAAAACATTCAGCATTGAATATATAACAGTATCAAAAACAATAGTATCTAAAAACCAGTCTATCTGATCAAATTTTGTTTTCTGTCACCATGTGATTATTGTTTTACAGCCCCAGAACAATGGTCTTAAATAAGAGATTTGCGTTTAGTAGAAAACAAGAACAGTTTGAAAAAAAACATCAAAGGAGTATATGCGGTTTTATGCATTTCTCGCCCCCAAAATTGAAGTTCTATAGAGAGCTTTAAAATTAATTTGAAGATAGTTAAAATAATAACGAAATTAAGTATTTAAAAGGTTATCACCCAAGTGACGTCATAATGTTAATTTGACGTCATAAGGAATGGCTTATTTGCATAAATTAATGTTTTGGAGCACACATCCGACGGTTTTTCGACTGGGAAACATTAATTGAGTGCAGGTTTGCTCAAGTATTTTTTTAATATGATGTTATATTTATATGAACAAAATCTCATGTTAGAATCGTACTTGAGCAGCCGTGCGCTCTATACTTTCAGAGGCAAAATATAAAGGAAAACGGACGCTATTTAAGCAATGAATGCTTATTTTGGGATGTCGTCGGTCCTATAGCACACCAGGCCGTGCAGACAAATTGAATACCGCGCGTTAGCGCGGTATGATAATTTGTCTGCACGGCCTGGTGTGTTATAGGACCGACGACATCCCAAAATAAACATTCATTGCTTATATTTATATTTCTTTTAAATTCTTGCCTTGTCTGCAAATGTGATTTATACCACAAAATTACTGTATTGTCTTAAGGGTAAGTTCAATTGATGGAAGAGCTATTGTAACAGCCACAAGAGTGAACTCTGATTTTCGCTTGTGACGTTGCACTTCGACGTTTTTGACGTCATAATAAAAATCATCATCTAACCTAAGTGTGTTCATAGGAAATTGAACGTCGCAGATTTCCAATGCAAACATAAGGGGAAATATACACTGAATGTAAATATTTTCATTTGTTTGCAAAATTGTGGGGATAAGCCCATTTTAGTAACGTCATAGATAAAGACCTATTGGACAACGATGACTATTATCAAGAATAATGTGAGAGAAAACCTTTGTTTAACGTTTTTTGAAGATTTGATTTTCATACGATACTATTAAAAAAGTAGTGAAAATTGAGGGCAGATATTTTGCCATACCAAATATACTAGTAGACCTTTTTATAACGAAGCTTAAAAAGTAGCTAAATGAATATTTACTACAATCTGATTGTTATTCAAATTATGGTATTAATTTTTAGTAATTTAACTATGATTTTTTAAATCATAAATATTAATTATTTGAAGAATGATTCGTTTCAATACACAAGTTTTAAACGTATACTGTGGTTTCATTAATAATCGTTGGCATTTTTGTAGATTAAGTACTAATTCCTAATTGAACGTAAGGAATTAATATCCGCCAAAAGTCGCGAGAAATTTAAAATCTCGCTTTTATTTTTGGACAGATATAAACTGAATGAAACTATGATAAAAATGCGGCTTTCGCGTTTCTATGTTTTCGCGATTCGATGCAAAACGGTTGAATTACGGAATTAGGTACTCGTGTAAAATAATGGCATCTACAGTAAATAGTTTCATAATACATAGATTCGCTAGGTATGGCTTTATCAATGAAAAAAAAGTGTCAGATATCTTTTGTCAGATAACACTTGATTTTGTAGATTGACATGAACCATCGACTTCCACGGATAAAAGCGTTCAGAAATTTTGATGAAACCACTGTAATTTTGATGAAACCACTGTAATTTTGATGAAACCACTGTAATTTGTTATAAAATATCTGGTACCATGGTTTATTAGAAAGTTTGCTACTGCGATTCCTTCACTATTTTCAGTCACACATTGGATTCCTCCAACCTTTTCAACAACTGCTCGGTTTATTTTCAGAACCCTTTTGTTTTCGAGAAGCTGTATTGAAAAGTCTACAAGAAAAGAAATCTAATTTGCAATGAAAATTAGATATCAATATACGTCAAAATTAGTATGATGGAAATTTAGAAATATATTCAGGAATCAGATAATCACAGGAATTTATCTTCCTTAAAAAACAAACTTTACCCTGTAATGATGTGATTTTACTTCCATTTTTCATCCAATGGGTCACAACAGGATGATTTTCCATGGGTGAAGACACAGCATTGCACGTCAAGCGGACGAATTCTTCAGAAGATATTGTAAAGTTAGTTGTCAGGAAACTTTTTCCGTTTTCCGGAAAAACTGGAGGAGCTTAAGGGATAAATCAACATCATTTGATACTACAGTAATTTTAATCATTTGCTTCAAAGACAAATCAACATGGTTTATTTCTACAATGATTTACAAATTCACAATGGATAACGAAATAAATCAGATGTCTCTTGTGAATCGAATTAACATATTAGTTTCATTGATAAAGCTATCATTTATCACAATTGAAATGAATACTTTAAGTCGTTTTAATTCCACGGTGTTAAAATTTCAGTATTTCTCAAGAAGTACCAATCGCGTTGGTTTTAATTTCACGCTGCAAGAAATGATGCAATAATCAATGTATAAGCATTGAAACGTTTTTGAAAACTAATGATAGTATTCACGACGGGTTTTAATTAGCGGAAAAATGATAAGTCGCCAACATAGTGAAATTAAAACCATCTTGATTATTTGCCATTCTACAGTATTTAATAGATCAGCCTTTTGTTGAAAAATATGTTGAGGAAATACTGTGCCTTTTGCTCCAATTAATATACATTGGTATATATCTCAGACAAGCAAAAAAGTCAGACAAGTTTTAACAAGAAGTTTTACGTTTTAAATATCGATTGTTAAGTATTCGTAGTATGAATAAAGTCTAATTTAACCTCTTTTTCGTAAGTTATGTATATGTTCGATATTATGCAAAATAATTTTTAAAAGCAGGTAAACAATATGTGAATGAACTATCTGTTCGATCCAATTTAGTAAGGACCGCCCCCCCCCCCCCCCAAAAAAAAAAAAGATCATTTGGACAGGAAATAAAATTCCGGTTAAATACGTACATGTGACATTAAGATAAGGTGCTTGTGCCAGATTATTCTCTGTCATACACGTAAAATTGCCTTCGTCCTCGTACGTTACATTCATCACGTGCAATACTCTTCCGTATTGGCTTGTTCTATATTTGCTATTTGTTGTTATGCTAAATCCATGCTTATTTTTCCATTTTATTTCAGACACTGATCTGAAAAAAAAAACCCAGGAAATTAATTAGTTGCAAGAGCTTTAAATACGACAATGACCAATTATTCTGAAAATACAATATACTCACGTTCCAGAAAATATACATTGCAGAAGACCATGTTTTCCCAGATGTACGCGGGCATTACTGTGAAAAATTGGATGAGGGGATGCATCAGATGTTGAAGCTATAAGATAATGATTTTATTACATTTGATGAACAAAGATTGAAAGTCCTTGGTAACACACTAGTTTTACTTCAAACCTTCAATAAACAGTTGTATCGAGCTTCCTTTATTGAGTTCCCTGGTTTGTTCGTTCCAAATTCCACAAGCATATGTTTTGTTTTCAAAGTCCTTACTTAGATTAAGAAAATGAAGATTGCCTGCAAAATACAACGAAATGCACGAATCATTATGGGAACAATAAAAACGCCTTAAAACGTCACCGAATTTCAATGACTCAAGCAATGTTTGAATTAATGTGGTTAAATTCAATCAATCAATCGCCCCTCTCTTTAGATGTTATTCATTTATTTAAGAAATAAACAGCATGTTAAAAAAGGTGGACTTTTTAACATTGCTATGTTTTACTTATATTTACATTTGAGAAAGGCAAAACCTTCAGAATTATTTACATAAGCGTGTTTTATGTTGACATTATTGCAACTGTCAAAAGATAAGCACGTGTGGTAATCATTGCGAGGTCATTAAAAAGTTCACAGAAAAGAATTGAACGTTTTTGCTATTCTGTAAGATTATATAAAGAAACATATTTGCAATCGTAAATATTTCTTTGTCATTGGTTAACAAATGCTATTGTGGATGCTGAAAATCTTTATATCTACTTTTTCCCACTTTATTAAAGAACCTTTTATTTTGAATCTAATAGGAAAATAACATTTTATATGAATTAATCTAAAAGAAAATCATGTTGCGTACCATCCAGATCTATAGCAATATTTTCATCCTCCAATACATTGTTTTTAGTCCCGATTCCGGAAGTCCATTCAAATTGACAAGAATCTTGTGGCTCACAGCGTGGTTTGTAAAAACAATCGAGTTTACAATGATGATATTCTTCACAAGACTTCATCGACAATGGTCGAATATTCCAAAATTTGTCAAGAACTATACATATAAAACACATCATTCTACTATAATTAAGCACATTTAATTGGATTATGAAAGAATTTTAGTTCGATATCGTTCCATAAAATATGAGTATTCCAATCTGACCTGCTTCAGAAATCTTTACAAAAGGAGATACAGACGCTCCATATTCGTTCTCCGCAATGCAGTAAAAGACTCCAAAATTGTCTTTTGTATAATTAGTTATCATCAGGTCCCCACTATTAGTGTTGGATGTAATGTATTTTTTGTTTTCGACCTTCTGTCCGTTTTGGTACCAATAATATCTATGGTTTATAGATATTTTCAATCAAAAATATCTTTTCGTTTTCATTTCTCAACAAAAAAGTATTAAAACTAACACAGAAAATAAAATGGAATAAAAGATATCATAAGAAGAATAAATTAATTCGAATGACTTACTTGATTATCCCACTATAAGCCTGGCACTGAAGGCTCAAGGAGGAAAATCTATTCAAGAAATACTCGGGTTGAAACTCTGATGTTATAATGGGGGGATGATCAAATGAATGTGTTCCTGTGAAATTTATGTAAATATTAAAATAATTATTAAATATTATTTACGGTAAGAAGAGAGCAGAACTACGAATAAAAAAAAAATGTAATACACCTGTAGAGGTAAAATGTAATATAAAATACATTACCTATCAGAATGCATGTCATTAAAAAGAACTGCATTATCAAAACTGAGAAATATTTCCACGTTGTGATGCATCAATACACATTTAATATTGATTAAACGTGTTTCGTTTTTCTTCCTGTTTCCTACATTCTATTATGTAATTTTTTTAATAACTCGTATACTACTCGAAAATTCCTTTTATTTAAAATCGTATTTAAAGTGCACGACCTTTCATTATCCAGAATACTGTAAACCAACTATTATCAAAGATGAAAGTTAAAATAAAGGACTGCCAGTATACCCAATAAATAAATAAAAAAGAAATAATGTCAGACTGTGTTCTTTTTATTGGCTGAATGGGCCATGGCCGTTTAAATGAGGGTGCTGAGGCATCAATATATAGCCTTGTATGGCATCCCTAAAAATGCAAAATGGTGAACCCTGGGAACAGAAGTTCACAATTACATACTGTCGAAAAAAGCACATACACGTTATAACCAAGTCCAATGATACTACTGGTAAGCCTAAAAGCCACATCTATACTATGCTAAATGCTGTGGCATAGTCTGCACCACCAGTAGTATGCATAGGAGCAACCCATCTACACAGAGAAATGAACTTTAGATAAAAATAATAAGGTAATCACCAAAATATTAAAGAGTGATCAAATATTGATCACTGTCAGATACATGGCAGATGTGCATCTTAGGCAAAAGCATTGCCTGCATATTTCAAACTGACTGGGTATATATGTGCAAATAAGTTAAAAAAAAAATATAATCAATGTAGCAGCCACCTCAATTTGTGACTGAGACTATGACCCGCTAACTTGTCACAGCACAGCCATGGCCCAAACTCTCCAAATTTTTATGATACTGTTTCAGTTGTCAGTGGGTTTTGAAAGTCTGCAAACCCTTGTTACAACGCACTTTGAATAATTACGCACTTTGAATTTTTTTTTCAAAGTGCGTTAAATTTGGGACTAAGTCAACGCACTTTGAATTTTTTTTTATATTTTTCTTTGAAAGTGCGTTGATATAGTTGATATTAACGCACTTTGAAAAAAAATTGTGCAATGTTTAGTCGAAGTCGTTAAGACCCTCAAATATGATAGTTAAATGTTTTAACCTAGTTTTGCTTGAGAAGACATTGAAAAGAGAACCCATGAGATTTTTAGCTTTCCTAAATCACAATTTTGCAATGAAAAGGCTTGTCGATAAGATCATTTAATGTTGTAATTTCTAAACAGGAAACAAACTTTAACTCATAACCTATCTCAGTCCATTATGTGGACAAAGTCCAAGTAAGTGACTCTTATTTCACCTTTGAAATATTAGCGTACTTGTCTGCCCTCTCTCAACCAGCTGACAAAGAGTAACTGACTTAAGAGGGTAAAAGGGTCGTTGCCATTTTTAGACAATGTGAATCTCCATAAAAAGAAGAGTTGTATATGTAAAAGTATAAGAAAACATCAAGTGAAAATAAATGCAATTTATATTTACTAAATAATCGTAAATAGCTAAGTAAATCTGATGTGGATCTGATGGTTAATTTGTTGACCACTGAGCCTCCTTTATTAAAATGCATTTATCAACTTTTTAATCACCATCATCTTTCAAGTTCAACAGAGTTAAACGTTCTTAATGTCAATGTAAAACTCATGATTTAATAACCTTTGACCTTCCCATCTGTGATATGGTGTTTACAGTTTTAAATGCTGTAGCTTTCAACAAACATTACTTACAATATATTCATGTGGAATGTAAAAATCGATAATTTATGTAGCTAACCAAATACAAAGTAATTTTCCAACATACCCAAAGTTAAAAAAATAAATTTCCAAAGTTGGTCTTAGAAATATATTAACAGTGTAAGATCAAAATGATGAAGATAAAGCTATTTTTTAAGGATACACATATAATAAAAGAAAAAGTGGGCAAGCTCACATACTCCACTCTCGCCAGTACTTGACAACGCTAAGCATAATGAATGGCAGGGTATGCATTAAACACACAAAATAATTGATTTAAAACAAGCATAACTCCCAAAAAATCATCACATCAAAACTTGCAAGTATGCACACTTTTACTTTTCTTTTAACGAGAACAAAATTCTGAATTCAAAAGTGCGAAATTCCAATAAAATTTCCTTGTCATATGATATGCAGATCTACACATTATGTCTTCAATACCTACAAACTTGGCTGAAATTCCATACAGCGGGTTAAGAGGAGTTTCGCTTTCAAAAAAAAAGGACTGACTGCCTGACACAATGACTGATGGTTATACCCCTCGCAACTTGTTGAGCGGGGTATAATTAAACTTCAATATTGTAGTATAAATTTTTGTTATTAGGGCACCACTCTGCGGGTGGCCTATTGTGATCAATTTTACATCTGTCTGTCTAAGATCACTTGTCCAGGGCATATCTTCCTCTTCATTTAAGTTTCAGTCAGAATATCTATTGAATACTTACAAATTCTGTAATTTCCCATTTTCTGTTTAAAAGCCTCTTTCAAAAGAAGAATAGCGTACTGAATATCCGATATGGTCTACAATATCATCATAAGAAAAAAATCACAAATATTCTGCGCGTAGACGACAAAACAAATTTCAGAAATATTGGTGGAGAAACAGTACACATATTAATTGTAATTTACCAAAAGATTTTGACCTTTATATATAGCGATATTAAAGTTGTAATACAATCAAACCCGTGTCGACTTCAGGGGAGAATTTTAATATGACTATTAGGCGAAAAAACGCAGTATAAGCACTGTTCAAAAGTGTACACAAAGTTTGATATAAAATCGGACCAAGCAGTGGAAAACAATTAAATAATGAATTAAATAATGTATTAAACATCGCTGCAATAAATTTTATGAATATATTTTCCCTAAGAGATAACAAATTTAAGAGAAATATATACACTGTAAAGTAAGCGACCAAACCGTTAAACTCTTCTGCTTTGACTGATGAAGTAAATGCGTACTATAGTGACGCCAGCAATTCATGATCTTCTGACTAATTTACGCACGTTAAGTCATTAAAAATCAGATAGGATTACAAATTGCACAAAATAGGAAAAAATATATGGTCTGATCACTTTGATAAATGGATTTAACCTTAAATGGGTAAATCCTATTATTCGCAATTAAACTGGTTTGCGGCGAATAATTTTCGCGACCAAGCCTTGTCCACACCTTTTTCTTTATTGCCACTATATGTCAAATACTGGTCCGCGGCGAGAAATATTCGCGACAATAAGGCTTTCGCGAACCTCGCAAAAAAATCTCATACGCGAATTAAAGTTGGTTTACAGTATATGGAATGTCGTATCGGGATATGAATATGTAGAACCTGTTTATATGATCCATTTTGTATTCTTAGTTGTGATTATATTTTCATTCATTTTTTCATGTGTGTTCCTTAATAGTTCCCAAAGATTACAAAAGCACCGTGTCTGGATGAATGATATCAGCAGACCCCCCCCCCCCCCACGACTTTGCATCAAATACGCGTTCCTGCATATGCTAAGAGCATTTTGAATTTGATAGCACGGTGATGACTCAGATGCTGCCTATTACGTCCCTACAATCTTCTTTTACAAGAATTAGACAGTGGATCCTACGAGATGGAAAGAATCAAAGAGAAATTTGGAGTACATGGCTTTGTAAATTAAAATATATTCCATAAGAAAATTAACTCGTATCAAAACCTTTCAACTTAAGTCATATAATGTGTGTTTCAAAGATGTATCACAAATCATTGTTTCAAAATCATTTATACATCCAAATAGCTTAAATTGTTGTACTAACACCAAATCATTATGAAATATGAATTAACTTGAAAATAGTGAAAGATGAAAATAAATATTAAATGAAATTCAATTATCGAATTTCAAGAACCACGTGCATTTTAAAAGAATACGAGACATACTTCATCAGCTGTTCATGGACTTGAGGTATGATCCGTTTTGAATCCTGTGTTTTTTTTCATATGCATGATATTTAGATTGTTTATGGTCCCAAATCAATATTAATGAATAATCGTGCGACATAGTTGTAATTTTATGTCTCATGCGAGAAACAGTTGTTAACTTAGATAGATTCTGAAACCTTTTACACATTAATGTCTCTGAAAATCATCCAAAATGAATGACAGTATTAACAGAAAATAGGAAAGCAAGTTTCTTATAAGAATAATGTTTTGATTGATTATCATTTTGCTGTGAATTCATATGCAAAGTTGTTAAATATTTAACGAAATTTACGAAGCAAACAATTTTCCGAAATCGACATTTGTGTACGATAAAATAGCGGTTTTACTCAAACAACAGTATATATAGTCATCCAGGGTTGATAAGAAAATAAAAATACAGACACAATTGCTCATTTATCGGTAAAACAATGCAAGAAAACGAGCAGTTTTCCGACGATTTTCTTGTTTCTCTTACAATGGCGTTGACCTCGTTACGTCACAGTTCATCTCGCGCCAAATTGGCTTGATTAAAAAATCGTTCAGGTGTGAAATCGGGTTTTCCCCAAATATTTCGAAAAGTGCTTATGCGAGCGCATTAAAATTTTCAGCCGGTGTTTTTTTTTTTACATATATCTCATTAATATCAAAAATTGACCGGCATTGCAGGTACCCCTTAAGAGTTAAACAATTTTTTTTTTAGAACAAAAAACCCAAACAGTTTTTTTTTCAAGTTTTTAAATAAACAGTAGACTTATTAATAGTAAAGTAAAAATTGGCTAGACAACAATACTGAAGTGTGGTATGTGTACAATAATTTTTTTATAATAAATGCCAGATGGTGTCGGTGATAACTGAGCAGATAAAACATCAGAATTGATGTAACAAAGTAACTAACCAGTGGGTTTTGTTCTCGTATAAATGTCTTAAGGGGTGGAGTGCCTGTCTGGCCCCTGGGGATGGGAGGGTTTTGTTTGTTTTTTTTTAATAAAACATGTATTCCAGCCATCTTTAGTTTATCTATGAAAACATCTATGAAAACATAAACATAAAATCTATCTTGAAAGTTAACAAATATGGGACAATTATTCCCTATCAATGTCCTTGATGTAAGATTTTTAGATTTCTAATTAGGATACAATATTTGATATCAAAACATAAATTTAATGTAATTAATAGAACCATTAGTGGCACAAGTTTCATCTTCCTGTGCCTTTGATTAATTAAATTACCCCACTTGTTTACGCTATTTTGGGACAACCCTCGCATAAATAACGCGTGTGATTATTAGGAATTAGACTGATTTTAATTCTGAAAGAAAAACGAATTTGATTTTATTTATTTAATCATCACAGAAAGATTAGTATTTCATAATTACACAACATTCATAAAGAAAAATCCATTTGAATTCAATAGAGAAACAAGATTTTGGGGGATCTGTTTTTTTCGTTCGGAAGGTTTTTAGACGAAAGCAAGCAATTTTATGAATTTCTAATATACTTTTCATTTTACTATACTTTATTCATTACGCACATTTTTTAACATTTGATAGGTTTGTAACTTATTCTATATGTTCTGTGTGACATGTACAAAATTAAATATTATTAATATATAGAAAATGTCTGAATTTTTTAAACCAAATTTTGCGAGAAGTTTACCTTTGAAGGCCTATATCTAAAAGTTGACATCACTGACCCCCATGTTTTATTATGTCAAAATAATACTGAATACATATCTAGGTAAACTGGACCAATCGTTAAAACTCTTGATATTCAAAAAGTTTATATATCAAATCAAATTTTAACTATTAATGGAATTGTCTATTTTAAGTGCAAAAAGGTCATGAAAAAATGATGCAGCTTCATACAAATTTTGTTCATAATTCCTCTAATCAGTCTGACCATTGGGCATAATTGAAAACAATTTTCGATGATTTTTTTTCGATGATTTGCACATTTTATGTGCAGAAAGGTCAAAATAAGTTGGATATAACTCAGATGGATGAAAACTGACCCCCCCCCCCCTTTAATTTCTTTTTTAAGTATGTTTTGTCTACAGATTTCAATGACATAATACTTCTCAAGAAATTCTTGATACAACAACATTGAGGAGTGGGATGCCTTAAGAACAAAATAAATTTAAAAACTTGATTAATACATTGCTTTTTTACAAAGCAATATCATAATTTTATGAAAATATTGATAAAATCAACACTTCAAATTTTGGAGTTTCTGATCCTAAATTGGAACAAAATGTGAAAGCACATTAACGAGGCCGAGTACAGTTCGACTGCGTGCGCCTGCGCGCATCTTTTTATATTCAAGCAGCCGTAGGTGCAAAGTTAAAATTTTCTTTTGTATTGTGTTTTTATACTAAATTGACGTTATATAGACTGTTTATGAGTTAAGAAATAGTGATTTTATTATCTTGATACTGTTAGGGTAAAATGCTATAATGGCGCTAACGCGTCATCGTTTCCCGGTATTACAAACTATGTATAATCACGAATAAAAGAGTTTGAGGAGAAAAGGTTTTTTTAAATAACAATTTGTTAACATCAAAAGAAACGTATGAGCATTTAAAAAGTGTTAATTAGTTCAAAATTAATTTTCTAAGCCAATATATACCGCAATATGCCAAATTATGGGGAAAATAAACTTTGATATAACCCCGGACCAAACCAGCTGAGGATGTTAACATTTTTTTAAATTTCAACATTTGGTGACTTTTTACAATAGTTGTCATATATTTGAAAGAAAAAGAAATCCCTGAGGGAAGAAATACAGAAAATATGGGGGAATTGAGAAAATTTAGCGCATTTCAACAAATTCCCAAAGGGTCCCATAGTAAAAATAGTTAACTTTCGAGACAACCCTTAGGAAATCGGGATGATAAATAATTTATTTTTTATCTTAAAATAATTGATATGGAAGTAAAACTAGATACAACATTTTATTAAAATATCTATATACTCGGGACAATTTTGATGAATATTAAACAAATGCTTGCATATACGTTCGTGGGGATGTAAATTCGTGGGCAAGGGTTGCCCACGAAAGCCACGAACGTTGGTCCCCCACGAACAATGATGATTCCACACTATGCAGACTACTTTTGAATGCCTTTTCTCTTTTTGTGTGTCAGTCGACCCCCCCCCCCCCCTAAATATAACTTGGGAACAAATAGGTTGTGCGTAATCGACAATAGAACACGGGCATTAGAAAACAAATGTATGTGTTCGACTTTGATTTCTCTCATTTAAATAACATTAAAATGGAGGAATGTAGTTGTCAATATACCCCAAATCCCTATGATTTCTATTCTATAAATAAAGTAAAATGTTGTAACTTGTCTCTTTTCATTGATCATGAGGTCATTCTCTTTAATTTGGTAAACGTTGACCGACGATTGGTCAAATAATCAAACTGAAAGTTAAGAAATTCATTACACTTGTAATAATTGAAATAGTGACCCCTTATCCACGTTGATAATATTTGTTATTAACTTACCGTTGAAACCCTGGTAATATAGTCTCTATCACTGTTTTTCCTTTTTATCTGTCTGTCAGTACCAGTTCGTTTTAAATAATAGTTTTAAAAATTGATTTGAAATTTGCTCATATGTAATATCCTATTCAGAAACTACGGCTTGTTTGAGTTTTGTTTTGATTGATCAACAGATGTTAATTAATAAGTAAATAAAGTAACGAGTTTTAATTTTTGATCGGGTTCGTCCTTCACTTTGGTATGTGAAACTTGTTTCCATGAATGTAAATCTTATTTAGCAATAATTATGACATTCAACGGAGCAAGCAATCAGTTTAAGAATTATAGTATGTAAAATGTCTTTAATTTGTTAGTTCCAATATAAAAACAAACGATCTCAAGTCTGCATTGTTCTTTACAAGTGATTTTATTCAATGCAGGAATTACAGCACATGGAAGTAATTTTCTGTAAATGAAAGCCTAGGTGAAACAGGTTCTTTGTTTTTTTGCATTACACCATATTGTCAAATTCATGATTTTGCTTCATAAGAGCACAGTGGTAAAATCCATTACTAGTTATTATCTCAAATTCTGATTTATGTCTGTTTCTGAAACTTATAACTATCCCATTTAAGAATATTATATACTGCATACCATACATGTACATGTATATAGCTTAATTTATGACATGATTTCGATTTTTTTTTTTATGAAAGTGTTTTTCAGTTAGTTTTGTCTCAAAAGACTCTTTGTTTGATGGACAATGGAATAGACTAAGGTAGACCGTGGTGGTAGATGACTTGTATCCATATATATATGGAGCTTTTTAAATTTGAAATAGACTATTTTCATTTCTGTCTCTTAATAAGCAAACGTTGAACACATTTTTTTGTTATATTTTAGGTTTAATTTGCTGGAAGGTGCCATACTAAATCAATTTTCATGTAGATTATACGAACATTTTCGGCGGGGTGTGATTTCTGAACAAAACCACTTTCATGCAACCAGATATCACTTCTGTCGTATACAGTACAGAGAACGTATACACAGGTTAAATGATACATTTAATACAATATGCTCATTTACATCCAGATGTCATTAAAAACATTTTCAACAAGATCATTATTTATCTTTATTCATTTTCAATATTTTCTGTAGAATCTATATATCTATTTGAGAAATTTTGAATCTCAATGAAAATTTGCAGCTGCTCGAGTTAACGAATTTTTCTTTGCATTCATGTGCTTTCTAATATAATTGATTGTATAAGATTTTGTAGATTTTCTTAATTAAAAAAAAATACTTATATGTGCATTTATTTAAACAGTAAAATGCTCTTTTTGGTGGTTCATTCGGGATATGACTGGCGAAATAGAAAAAAATAAATACATACATACATGTAACCCGCGTTAGCGGGTTATGTAATTTTTTTCTGCAATGATCGCTACCTTCATAACCCGCATGAAACATAAAAGAAAGCATTTTATTGTTTATATTTACATCTTTCTTTTAACAAATTAATAAATTGATCGTAAAAAGTAAAAAAAAAAATTAACCATTTATGTCCCTATTAAGACAAAAATTTATGTTACTAACTTTCAATTATTTATGAAAAAAAACAAGTGATTCATATTGTAAGTGTTGTAGATTAGAAAAGGGTATATCGAGAAATTATTTTAAAAATGCCAGCACCAAACATATTATAGAGTGGAAAGATGGAAAGAAGGCTAACTGAAAAAAGAAAACAATTTATTACCAATGAATAGCAGTTCACAGCGCAAGGAATACCAGCTCACTCAAAATTTAGCATTTCACTGAAAAGTATTTGTTTAGTAGCCCTTTGTAATATCAAAAGCAAATGGATATCTCTCTGAGAGAGTATGTTAAGGTAGCAAATCAGAACACAGTCATTTTTAGTCTAAATTTATACTAATACTATACTATTTAGAGTGAAAGTTTTTCCTTAATGAATGGAGATGCAACACCCTGTCATACATTCAAATCCACTGAATCTATATCTTACATGTGTTTAACTACCTTCAGCAAATTACTTCTATGTAACATTATATATTCTATGTGAAAAATTACATGATTATTCATCCATTATTTGACAATTCAAAACAAAGTACATTTACATATGTACACATATTATTAACGCCATTATTGGCTACTGTATGGCGATATCTTCATAATCATTTTCAGGGTTCTGTGTAGACCTCCTTCTGATAGAGAGATAAAGTGGCATATGCTTTTGGTAGCAACTGTAAAAGAGTAAATAGTCATGATTTATCAATGTGTATTAACAAGAATAATAAGAACAAAGCCCTTTCCAACCGGAAATGCGTTATATTTCATGAAACATGTGTATAGTGTTAAAAATACGTAAGACTTGGTGAAATGTTGTACTGAATTATCAAACAATCATTTTAATATGTATATTGAAATGAAATGCAAATCCCTTAGTACATTTTTTTTGTAATTTTGCTTTTGCTGTGAAAGGGACGCGTTGCCATTTTTCTTTATATAGACAAAGAAGAGGTATTTATTTTATTTTTAGCTTAAAGTGGTTCAAATAAACAAGAGGCCCAGGGGCAACATCCCTTACCTGGGCAACAATAGCCAATGAAAACTTTAGGCCGTCTTTAGCGTATCAAATACAAAATATACAGATAACTTAGTAGAGTATATATCTTGATTTTCAAGGACTCAAATTTTTTCTCAACATAGTGTTAAGTTAAACATTGAGCTCCTTTTTTGTTTCAGTTTTTGAGAATAAGATTTTAAAAGATTTTTTCCCTATTAAGTCATCCTCATTGTAGCCCCTTTTATATCTTATCTAACTTGCATCTACACATCTACACTATTTGAGGTTGCTTCCACCCAAATTAAAACTTTTCTGGCCAAATATTTATAGAGAAGACGATTTTTAAGGTAGTCTATCCATAACTAAGGCAAATTTAACAATTTTGATTGATCTATACTACATCAAATACATATTTTAAAGTTATTATAAGGCTGACATAAACCAAACTCGGGAGTATGTATGTAGTCAATTAAATGAACTATTTGCACTAAAAACGTTTTTAAAAAGTGGATTGCCCTTTAGGAAAATTTTAAAAAAAATCATTTTCTGAAAATATATATGGTAAATTATGAATTATTTTAGTATATTCGAAAAAGGGGAAACGCTTTTGCAACTTTTTACCAAGAGAAATCTGAGAAAATTACATGTACTTAAAAAAATATATTTAAAAATGCATTTTTCCCATAGACTTCAATGTTAACTTCCACATATAATAAATTTGTTAATATTCATTTTTTTTCAAAATTTAAAAGGTGAATCTTTTTATTTAATGAACCCCTTAAAATCACACTCAGATTTTAGTGATCAAACTTGCAAATCTATTGGATATGAAATATGATAGTTATGGATGACTAAGATATTTTACTATATATTTGACCCCTCATTGAAACTACACCCTACAACTAGAGATGAATATTTAAAATAACTTGAATCTATACTACCGGAGTTAGCTTCCCAACAGAGAAGATTTTGAAAGATTTTTCTCTATATATCCCTATGAAAATTTCTGCCCCCCCCCCCCCCTCGTTTTGGCCCCCCCCCCCCCCGGATCATGGTTTTAACAAACTTTAATCTGCACTACCTGAAGGTGCTTCCACACAAGTTTCAGCTTTACTGGCCAAGTGGTTTTTGAGAAGATTTTCTCTATATATTCCTATCTAAAACTTCGACTCCTTGTTATGGCCCCACCCTACCCCAAGAAATTATGGTTTGAACAAACTTGAATCTACACTACCTGATCAGTGTGCTTCCACAAAAGTTTCAGCATTTCTGGCCAAATTTTTCTCTTTAAATTCGACCCCTTATTGTGGCCCTACTCGATTTCCGGGGATAATGGGTTTGAAAAAATTTAAATCTACACTACCTGAGAATGCTTCCACTAAAAAATCAGCGTTTCTGCCAAATGGTTTTAGAGAGGATTTTTGAAAAATACCAAGAAATTTTCAATAATACTTAATTACCTCCCCTTTAAAGAGGACGTGACTATTCATTTTAACAAATGAAATCCCTTTACTCAATAATGCTTTGTGCCAAGTTTAGTTGAAATTGGTCCAGTGGTTTTAGAGAAGAAGATGAAAATGTGAAAAGTTTACGACAACGACGACAGACAACTGACAAATATTATTCAGAAAATCTCACTTGAACCTTCAGCTCAATTGAGCTTAAAAGGATTGCAGAATGCAACTGATTGCTACTTTGCCAAGATCGATATCCAATTTGATTATGCATAATTAGGTAAGGTAGAAAGATAATTGTTTTAACAAATCGCTTTCCACTTATCTTCTATTTTTATGCACCGAAATGCAGACATTATTAACATACTTTTGCAAGACAAAGACACATTTTCTGAACTTACTTATAAAAAAAAGAATCAAAGCTATTTATTAGCTATGTAATCAGAACTGCACTGTGTCCTTAATTAATATTCTTTTTTAAAGGATTGTCGGTCGTGATATACCTTTTCCTAACAAAAAATCCAAAAGCAATCAAAAGCAGCACTCCAAATACCAAAACAAGTACAGCCAAGTACGATAAATATAAGGGCCTCACTAAAACAAATCAGAATGTTAGAATTAATCAAACAATATTACAGTAATGTTATAATGTTTATATATTCTCAATAAAAAAGGATAGCATTTTTTAAAATATTGATTATTATCTTACAAATTCTGTTGTCCTCAACTGAAACAAATCAAGTGATCAAACTGTTAATAAACAAGTATAATGTTACAGAATATCATCATCAAAAGTAGTGATATGATCTACAATCATCTTTTTAACGTTAATATTACCTAGCAAGTCGAAAACATTCAGCATTGAATATATAACGGTATCAAAAACAATAGTATCTAAAAACCAATCTATCTGATCAAAGTTTGTTTTCTGTCACCATGTGATTATTGTTTTACAGCCCCAGAACAATGGTCTTTAATAAGAGATTTGCGTTTAGTAGGAAACAAAAACAGTTTGAAAAAAAAAAACATCAAAGGAGTATATGCGGTATTATGCATTTTTCGCCCCCAAAATTGAAGTTCTATAGAGAGCTTTAAAAATTAATTTGAAGATAGTTAAATTAATATCGAAATTAAGTATGTAAACGGTTATCACCCAAGTGACGTCATAATGTTAAAATGACGTCATAAGGAATGGCTTATTTGCATAAATTAATGTTTTGGAGCACACATGTATGGGGTTTTTCTAATGGGAAACATTAATTGAGTGCAGGTTTGCTAAAGTATTTTTTAATATGATGTGTATAATTATATGATCAAAATCTCATGTTAGAATCGTACTTGAGCAGAGCTGCGCTCTATACTTTTAGAGGCAAAATATAAAGGAAAACGGACGTTTTTATAGCATTGAATTACAATGTATTCATTTTTGACGTCGTCGTGTCAATAGCTGCTAACGCGCGTTATTCAATTTGTCTGCTCACCTGACGGCAGTTATTGACACGACGACGTCAAAAATAAATAATTCAATGCTTATATTTGCATTCCCTTATTGATGAAATCAATTATTTCATTATATAAATCGGTATAAATTGCAGATCATGGAGGGAGTACATTAGTAACAGCAAGAACAGTGTTCTCTTAAACCAGTTTAAACTGGTTATCACATAGACTGTTGCGATTAGCCTGAAAATATAATCCATAAAAATAACTCTTAAAATTCTGCTTTTAACAATAGAATTAACTTTAGTGTTGAATAATTGTAAAATATAAAGTTTTAACAACATTTTTGAAATATATTTTTAAACCGATAACATAGAAATCAATGTTTAGAAACTATACTTACGTAAATTAGATGTAAATTTATACTCAGTAATTGGGTTGTTGCATTTAGAGGCATTTAAAGATCACCGAATATAATGGAAAAAAAACCACAGTAGAAAGTAAATATTTTCATTTGTTTGCAAAATTGCGGGAATAAGCCCATTTTAGTGACTTCATAGATAAACAGCTATTGGACAATGATGACTATTATCAAGAATAATGTGATAGAAAACCTCTGTTTCATGTTTTTTGAAGATTTGATTTTCATACGATACTATTTAAAAATTGGTGAAAATTGAGGGCAGATATTTGGCCATACCAAATATACTAGTAGTTCTTTTTATAACGAAGCTTAAAAGGTAGCTAAATGAATATTTACTACAATCTGATTGTTATTCAAATTATGGTATAAATTTTTAACTTTGATTTTTTAAAATCATAAACATTAATTATTTGAAGAATGATTTGTTTCAATACACAAGTCTTAAACGTATACTGTGGTTTCATTAATATTCGTTGGCACCAATTTTGTAGATTAAGTACTAATTCCTAATTGAACGTAAGGAATTAATATCCGCCTATAGTTGCGAGAAATTTAAAAAGGTACAGTTTCTTTTAATATTTGCATAAAATTAAAAAAGTCTTTTAAATCACATGAAAATATGCATACAATATCTTGAATACATGTGTATATAAACTACCAAGTTATACACCTTTATTCTATTTTCAAAAAACAATAATGACTTCAACAATTTGTCATATTTCTGAAATTTAGTCAAAAACGATGAAATATAGCACATTTTTTCATAGTAATTTGAAGAGGAAAACGTGTCCGGGGCCGTCACCCAGAACAAAATTAATATATTTTATGTGATATCACATGATAAAGTTATAATGTGAGTTTCATCATGCGGACATAGTTTTCTATTGAAATAACCATTGAAAAATTGGTGTAGTCTGCTTATTTTATTTTTTTTAAAATACGGGAAAATGCACTGTTTATGACGTCACAATTACCATTGTGAAAGTCTAATCAGGTAAATATTTATAGTTTCTTAATCTATGGGTATTTTTGTGTAAATAAATGTTACATTTAAATTTTTCATGATATTTTTAAAAATTACTTAAAAACAGGGCAAAATATGACTGAAACTGTACCTAGTTTTTTGTTATAAAATATCTGGTACCATGGTTTATTAGAAAGTTTGCTACTCCTATTCCTTCACTATTTTCAGTCACACATTGGATTCCTCCAACCTTTTCAACAATTGCTCGGTTTATTTTCAGAACCCTATTGTTTTCGAGAAGCTGTATTGAAAAGTCTACAAGAAAAGAAATATAATATGCAATGAAAATTAGATATCAATATACATCAAATTAGTACGATGGAAATATATTCAGGAATCAAACAATCACAGGAATTTATCTTCTTTAAAAACAATCTTTACCCTGGAAAGATGTGATAATGTTTCCATTTTTCATCCAATGGGTCACAACAGGGTGATTTTCCATGGGTGAAGACACAGCGTTGCATGTCAAGCAGACGAATTCTTCAGAATATATTGTAAAGTTAGTTGTCAGGAAACTTTTTCCGTTCTCCGGAAAAACTGGAGGAGCTTAAGGGATAAATCAACATCATTTGATACTACAGTAATTTTAATCATTTTAATTTTAATTAATTAATTTTAATTAATTTTAAATTAATTTAAGTTTGCTTCAAAGACAAATCAACATGGTTTATTTCTACAATGATTTACAAATTCACCATGAATAACAGAATATATCAGATGTCTCTTGTGAATCGAATTAACATGTTAGTTTTATTGATAAAGCTATCATTTATCACAACTGAAATGAATACTTTAAGTTGTTTTAATTCCACGGTGTTAAAATTTCAGTATTTCTCAAGAAGTACCGATCGCCATGGTTTTAATTCCACGCTGCAAGAAATGATGCAATAATCAATGTATAAGCATTGAAACGTTTTTGAAAACTAATGATAGTATTCACGACAGGGTTTTAAAAAATTGATAAGTCGCCAACATAATGAAATAAAAACCATCTTGATTATTTGCCATTCAGTATTAAGTAGATCAGCCTTGACGAGAGAAAATGTGTTGAAGAATATGTTGAGGAAAGACTGTGCCTTTTGTTCCAATTTACATATATATATTGGTATATATCTCAGACAAGCAAAATAGTCAGACAAGCTTTAACAATAAGTTTTACGTTTTAAATATCGATTGTAAAGTATTTGTAGACTAAATAAAGTCTAATTTAATCTCTTTAATGTAAGTTATGTATATGTACGATATTATGCAAAATCATTTTTAAAAGCAGGTAAACAATGTTTGAATGAACTTTCTGTTCGATCCATTTTAGTAAGGACCCCCCCCCCCCCCCCGAAAAAAAAAAATCATTAGGACAGGAAATAAAATTCCGGTTAAATACGTACATGTGACATTAAGATAAGGTGCTTGTGCCAGATTATTCTCAGTTATACACGTAAAATTGCCTTCGTCCTCGTACGTTACATTCATCACGTGCAATACTCTTCCGTATTGGCTTGTTCTATATTTGCTATTTGTTGTTATGTTAAATCCATGCTTATTTTTCCATTTTATTTCAGACACTGACCTGAAAAAACCGAGGAAATTAATAAGTTGCAAAGCTTCAAATACGTCAATGACAAATTATTTTGAAAATACAATAGACTCACGTTCCAGAAAATATACATTGCAGAACACCATGTTTTCCCAGATGTACGCGGGAATTGCTGTGAAAAATTGGATGAGGGGAGGCACCAGATGTTGAAGCTATAAGATAATGATTTTATTACATTTGATGAACAAAGATTGAAAGTCCTCTATAACAAACTAGTTTTCCTTCAAACCTTCAATAAACAGTTGTATCGAGATTCCTTTATTGAGTTTCCTGGTTTGTTCGTTCCAAATTCCACAAGCATATGTTTTGTTTTCAAAGTCCTTACTTAGATTAAGAAAATGAAGATTGCCTGCAACATACAACGAAACGCACGAATCATTATGGGAACAATGAAAACGCCTTCAAACGTATCCGAATTTCAATGACTCAGGCAAGGTTTGAATTAATGTGGTAAATTCAATCAATCGCTCCTCTCTTTAGATGTTATTCATTTATTTAAGAAATAAACAGCATTTTAAAAAAGGTCGACTTTTTAACATTGCTATGTATTACTTATATTTACATTTGAAAAAGGCAAATCCTTCAGAATTATTTACATAAGCGTGTTTTATGTTTACAAGTTTGCAACTTTCAAAAGATAAGCACGTGTGGTAATCATTGCGAGGTCATTAAAAAGTTCACAGAGAAGAATTGAACGTTTTTGCTATTCTGTAGGCTTATATAAAGAAACATATTTGCAATTGTAAATATTTCTTTTTCATTGGTTAACAAATGCTATTGTGGATTCTGAAAATCTTTATATCTACTTTTTTCCACATTATCAAAGAACCTTTCATTTTGAATCAAATAGGAAAATGACATTTTATATGAACTTATCTAAAAGAAAATCATGTTACATACCATCCAGATCTATAGCAATATTTTCATCCTCCAATACATTGTTTTTAGTCCCGATTCCGGAAGTCCATTCAAATTGACAAGAATCTTGTGGCTCACAGCGTGGTTTGTAAAAACAATCGAGTTTACAATGATGATATTCTTCACAAGACTTCATCGACAATGGTCGAATATTCCAAAATTTGTCAAGAACTATACATATAAAACACATCATTCTACTATAATTAAGCACATTTAATTGGATTATGAAAGAATTTTAGTTCGATATCGTTCCATAAAATATGAGTATTCCAATCTGACCTGCTTCAGAAATCTTTACAAAAGGAGATACAGACGCTCCATATTCGTTCTCCGCAATGCAGTAAAAGACTCCAAAATTGTCTTTTGTATAATTAGTTATCATCAGGTCCCCACTATTAGTGTTGGATGTAATGTATTTTTTGTTTTCGACCTTCTGTCCGTTTTGGTACCAATAATATCTATGGTTTATAGATATTTTCAATCAAAAATATCTTTTCGTTTTCATTTCTCAACAAAAAAGTATTAAAACTAACACAGAAAATAAAATGGAATAAAAGATATCATAAGAAGAATAAATTAATTCGAATGACTTACTTGATTATCCCACTATAAGCCTGGCACTGAAGGCTCAAGGAGGAAAATCTATTCAAGAAATACTCGGGTTGAAACTCTGATGTTATAATGGGGGGATGATCAAATGAATGTGTTCCTGTGAAATTTATGTAAATATTAAAATAATTATTAAATATTATTTACGGTAAGAAGAGAGCAGAACTACGAATAAAAAAAAAATGTAATACACCTGTAGAGGTAAAATGTAATATAAAATACATTACCTATCAGAATGCATGTCATTAAAAAGAACTGCATTATCAAAACTGAGAAATATTTCCACGTTGTGATGCATCAATACACATTTAATATTGATTAAACGTGTTTCGTTTTTCTTCCTGTTTCCTACATTCTATTATGTAATTTTTTTAATAACTCGTATACTACTCGAAAATTCCTTTTATTTAAAATCGTATTTAAAGTGCACGACCTTTCATTATCCAGAATACTGTAAACCAACTATTATCAAAGATGAAAGTTAAAATAAAGGACTGCCAGTATACCCAATAAATAAATAAAAAAGAAATAATGTCAGACTGTGTTCTTTTTATTGGCTGAATGGGCCATGGCCGTTTAAATGAGGGTGCTGAGGCATCAATATATAGCCTTGTATGGCATCCCTAAAAATGCAAAATGGTGAACCCTGGGAACAGAAGTTCACAATTACATACTGTCGAAAAAAGCACATACACGTTATAACCAAGTCCAATGATACTACTGGTAAGCCTAAAAGCCACATCTATACTATGCTAAATGCTGTGGCATAGTCTGCACCACCAGTAGTATGCATAGGAGCAACCCATCTACACAGAGAAATGAACTTTAGATAAAAATAATAAGGTAATCACCAAAATATTAAAGAGTGATCAAATATTGATCACTGTCAGATACATGGCAGATGTGCATCTTAGGCAAAAGCATTGCCTGCATATTTCAAACTGACTGGGTATATATGTGCAAATAAGTTAAAAAAAAAATATAATCAATGTAGCAGCCACCTCAATTTGTGACTGAGACTATGACCCGCTAACTTGTCACAGCACAGCCATGGCCCAAACTCTCCAAATTTTTATGATACTGTTTCAGTTGTCAGTGGGTTTTGAAAGTCTGCAAACCCTTGTTACAACGCACTTTGAATAATTACGCACTTTGAATTTTTTTTTCAAAGTGCGTTAAATTTGGGACTAAGTCAACGCACTTTGAATTTTTTTTTATATTTTTCTTTGAAAGTGCGTTGATATAGTTGATATTAACGCACTTTGAAAAAAAATTGTGCAATGTTTAGTCGAAGTCGTTAAGACCCTCAAATATGATAGTTAAATGTTTTAACCTAGTTTTGCTTGAGAAGACATTGAAAAGAGAACCCATGAGATTTTTAGCTTTCCTAAATCACAATTTTGCAATGAAAAGGCTTGTCGATAAGATCATTTAATGTTGTAATTTCCAAACAGGAAACAAACTTTAACTCATAACCTATCTCAGTCCATTATGTGGACAAAGTCCAAGTAAGTGACTCTTATTTCACCTTTGAAATATTAGCGTACTTGTCTGCCCTCTCTCAACCAGCTGACAAAGAGTAACTGACTTAAGAGGGTAAAAGGGTCGTTGCCATTTTTAGACAATGTGAATCTCCATAAAAAGAAGAGTTGTATATGTAAAAGTATAAGAAAACATCAAGTGAAAATAAATGCAATTTATATTTACTAAATAATCGTAAATAGCTAAGTAAATCTGATGTGGATCTGATGGTTAATTTGTTGACCACTGAGCCTCCTTTATTAAAATGCATTTATCAACTTTTTAATCACCATCATCTTTCAAGTTCAACAGAGTTAAACGTTCTTAATGTCAATGTAAAACTCATGATTTAATAACCTTTGACCTTCCCATCTGTGATATGGTGTTTACAGTTTTAAATGCTGTAGCTTTCAACAAACATTACTTACAATATATTCATGTGGAATGTAAAAATCGATAATTTATGTAGCTAACCAAATACAAAGTAATTTTCCAACATACCCAAAGTTAAAAAAATAAATTTCCAAAGTTGGTCTTAGAAATATATTAACAGTGTAAGATCAAAATGATGAAGATAAAGCTATTTTTTAAGGATACACATATAATAAAAGAAAAAGTGGGCAAGCTCACATACTCCACTCTCGCCAGTACTTGACAACGCTAAGCATAATGAATGGCAGGGTATGCATTAAACACACAAAATAATTGATTTAAAACAAGCATAACTCCCAAAAAATCATCACATCAAAACTTGCAAGTATGCACACTTTTACTTTTCTTTTAACGAGAACAAAATTCTGAATTCAAAAGTGCGAAATTCCAATAAAATTTCCTTGTCATATGATATGCAGATCTACACATTATGTCTTCAATACCTACAAACTTGGCTGAAATTCCATACAGCGGGTTAAGAGGAGTTTCGCTTTCAAAAAAAAAGGACTGACTGCCTGACACAATGACTGATGGTTATACCCCTCGCAACTTGTTGAGCGGGGTATAATTAAACTTCAATATTGTAGTATAAATTTTTGTTATTAGGGCACCACTCTGCGGGTGGCCTATTGTGATCAATTTTACATCTGTCTGTCTAAGATCACTTGTCCAGGGCATATCTTCCTCTTCATTTAAGTTTCAGTCAGAATATCTATTGAATACTTACAAATTCTGTAATTTCCCATTTTCTGTTTAAAAGCCTCTTTCAAAAGAAGAATAGCGTACTGAATATCCGATATGGTCTACAATATCATCATAAGAAAAAAATCACAAATATTCTGCGCGTAGACGACAAAACAAATTTCAGAAATATTGGTGGAGAAACAGTACACATATTAATTGTAATTTACCAAAAGATTTTGACCTTTATATATAGCGATATTAAAGTTGTAATACAATCAAACCCGTGTCGACTTCAGGGGAGAATTTTAATATGACTATTAGGCGAAAAAACGCAGTATAAGCACTGTTCAAAAGTGTACACAAAGTTTGATATAAAATCGGACCAAGCAGTGGAAAACAATTAAATAATGAATTAAATAATGTATTAAACATCGCTGCAATAAATTTTATGAATATATTTTCCCTAAGAGATAACAAATTTAAGAGAAATATATACACTGTAAAGTAAGCGACCAAACCGTTAAACTCTTCTGCTTTGACTGATGAAGTAAATGCGTACTATAGTGACGCCAGCAATTCATGATCTTCTGACTAATTTACGCACGTTAAGTCATTAAAAATCAGATAGGATTACAAATTGCACAAAATAGGAAAAAATATATGGTCTGATCACTTTGATAAATGGATTTAACCTTAAATGGGTAAATCCTATTATTCGCAATTAAACTGGTTTGCGGCGAATAATTTTCGCGACCAAGCCTTGTCCACACCTTTTTCTTTATTGCCACTATATGTCAAATACTGGTCCGCGGCGAGAAATATTCGCGACAATAAGGCTTTCGCGAACCTCGCAAAAAAATCTCATACGCGAATTAAAGTTGGTTTACAGTATATGGAATGTCGTATCGGGATATGAATATGTAGAACCTGTTTATATGATCCATTTTGTATTCTTAGTTGTGATTATATTTTCATTCATTTTTTCATGTGTGTTCCTTAATAGTTCCCAAAGATTACAAAAGCACCGTGTCTGGATGAATGATATCAGCAGACCCCCCCCCCCCCCCCCCACGACTTTGCATCAAATACGCGTTCCTGCATATGCTAAGAGCATTTTGAATTTGATAGCACGGTGATGACTCAGATGCTGCCTATTACGTCCCTACAATCTTCTTTTACAAGAATTAGACAGTGGATCCTACGAGATGGAAAGAATCAAAGAGAAATTTGGAGTACATGGCTTTGTAAATTAAAATATATTCCATAAGAAAATTAACTCGTATCAAAACCTTTCAACTTAAGTCATATAATGTGTGTTTCAAAGATGTATCACAAATCATTGTTTCAAAATCATTTATACATCCAAATAGCTTAAATTGTTGTACTAACACCAAATCATTATGAAATATGAATTAACTTGAAAATAGTGAAAGATGAAAATAAATATTAAATGAAATTCAATTATCGAATTTCAAGAACCACGTGCATTTTAAAAGAATACGAGACATACTTCATCAGCTGTTCATGGACTTGAGGTATGATCCGTTTTGAATCCTGTGTTTTTTTTCATATGCATGATATTTAGATTGTTTATGGTCCCAAATCAATATTAATGAATAATCGTGCGACATAGTTGTAATTTTATGTCTCATGCGAGAAACAGTTGTTAACTTAGATAGATTCTGAAACCTTTTACACATTAATGTCTCTGAAAATCATCCAAAATGAATGACAGTATTAACAGAAAATAGGAAAGCAAGTTTCTTATAAGAATAATGTTTTGATTGATTATCATTTTGCTGTGAATTCATATGCAAAGTTGTTAAATATTTAACGAAATTTACGAAGCAAACAATTTTCCGAAATCGACATTTGTGTACGATAAAATAGCGGTTTTACTCAAACAACAGTATATATAGTCATCCAGGGTTGATAAGAAAATAAAAATACAGACACAATTGCTCATTTATCGGTAAAACAATGCAAGAAAACGAGCAGTTTTCCGACGATTTTCTTGTTTCTCTTACAATGGCGTTGACCTCGTTACGTCACAGTTCATCTCGCGCCAAATTGGCTTGATTAAAAAATCGTTCAGGTGTGAAATCGGGTTTTCCCCAAATATTTCGAAAAGTGCTTATGCGAGCGCATTAAAATTTTCAGCCGGTGTTTTTTTTTTTACATATATCTCATTAATATCAAAAATTGACCGGCATTGCAGGTACCCCTTAAGAGTTAAACAATTTTTTTTTAGAACAAAAAACCCAAACAGTTTTTTTTTCAAGTTTTTAAATAAACAGTAGACTTATTAATAGTAAAGTAAAAATTGGCTAGACAACAATACTGAAGTGTGGTATGTGTACAATAATTTTTTTATAATAAATGCCAGATGGTGTCGGTGATAACTGAGCAGATAAAACATCAGAATTGATGTAACAAAGTAACTAACCAGTGGGTTTTGTTCTCGTATAAATGTCTTAAGGGGTGGAGTGCCTGTCTGGCCCCTGGGGATGGGAGGGTTTTGTTTGTTTTTTTTTAATAAAACATGTATTCCAGCCATCTTTAGTTTATCTATGAAAACATCTATGAAAACATAAACATAAAATCTATCTTGAAAGTTAACAAATATGGGACAATTATTCCCTATCAATGTCCTTGATGTAAGATTTTTAGATTTCTAATTAGGATACAATATTTGATATCAAAACATAAATTTAATGTAATTAATAGAACCATTAGTGGCACAAGTTTCATCTTCCTGTGCCTTTGATTAATTAAATTACCCCACTTGTTTACGCTATTTTGGGACAACCCTCGCATAAATAACGCGTGTGATTATTAGGAATTAGACTGATTTTAATTCTGAAAGAAAAACGAATTTGATTTTATTTATTTAATCATCACAGAAAGATTAGTATTTCATAATTACACAACATTCATAAAGAAAAATCCATTTGAATTCAATAGAGAAACAAGATTTTGGGGGATCTGTTTTTTCGTTCGGAAGGTTTTTAGACGAAAGCAAGCAATTTTATGAATTTCTAATATACTTTTCATTTTACTATACTTTATTCATTACGCACATTTTTTAACATTTGATAGGTTTGTAACTTATTCTATATGTTCTGTGTGACATGTACAAAATTAAATATTATTAATATATAGAAAATGTCTGAATTTTTTAAACCAAATTTTGCGAGAAGTTTACCTTTGAAGGCCTATATCTAAAAGTTGACATCACTGACCCCCATGTTTTATTATGTCAAAATAATACTGAATACATATCTAGGTAAACTGGACCAATCGTTAAAACTCTTGATATTCAAAAAGTTTATATATCAAATCAAATTTTAACTATTAATGGAATTGTCTATTTTAAGTGCAAAAAGGTCATGAAAAAATGATGCAGCTTCATACAAATTTTGTTCATAATTCCTCTAATCAGTCTGACCATTGGGCATAATTGAAAACAATTTTCGATGATTTTTTTTCGATGATTTGCACATTTTATGTGCAGAAAGGTCAAAATAAGTTGGATATAACTCAGATGGATGAAAACTGACCCCCCCCCCCCCCCCCCTTTAATTTCTTTTTTAAGTATGTTTTGTCTACAGATTTCAATGACATAATACTTCTCAAGAAATTCTTGATACAACAACATTGAGGAGTGGGATGCCTTAAGAACAAAATAAATTTAAAAACTTGATTAATACATTGCTTTTTTACAAAGCAATATCATAATTTTATGAAAATATTGATAAAATCAACACTTCAAATTTTGGAGTTTCTGATCCTAAATTGGAACAAAATGTGAAAGCACATTAACGAGGCCGAGTACAGTTCGACTGCGTGCGCCTGCGCGCATCTTTTTATATTCAAGCAGCCGTAGGTGCAAAGTTAAAATTTTCTTTTGTATTGTGTTTTTATACTAAATTGACGTTATATAGACTGTTTATGAGTTAAGAAATAGTGATTTTATTATCTTGATACTGTTAGGGTAAAATGCTATAATGGCGCTAACGCGTCATCGTTTCCCGGTATTACAAACTATGTATAATCACGAATAAAAGAGTTTGAGGAGAAAAGGTTTTTTTAAATAACAATTTGTTAACATCAAAAGAAACGTATGAGCATTTAAAAAGTGTTAATTAGTTCAAAATTAATTTTCTAAGCCAATATATACCGCAATATGCCAAATTATGGGGAAAATAAACTTTGATATAACCCCGGACCAAACCAGCTGAGGATGTTAACATTTTTTTAAATTTCAACATTTGGTGACTTTTTACAATAGTTGTCATATATTTGAAAGAAAAAGAAATCCCTGAGGGAAGAAATACAGAAAATATGGGGGAATTGAGAAAATTTAGCGCATTTCAACAAATTCCCAAAGGGTCCCATAGTAAAAATAGTTAACTTTCGAGACAACCCTTAGGAAATCGGGATGATAAATAATTTATTTTTTATCTTAAAATAATTGATATGGAAGTAAAACTAGATACAACATTTTATTAAAATATCTATATACTCGGGACAATTTTGATGAATATTAAACAAATGCTTGCATATACGTTCGTGGGGATGTAAATTCGTGGGCAAGGGTTGCCCACGAAAGCCACGAACGTTGGTCCCCCACGAACAATGATGATTCCACACTATGCAGACTACTTTTGAATGCCTTTTCTCTTTTTGTGTGTCAGTCGACCCCCCCCCCCCCCTAAATATAACTTGGGAACAAATAGGTTGTGCGTAATCGACAATAGAACACGGGCATTAGAAAACAAATGTATGTGTTCGACTTTGATTTCTCTCATTTAAATAACATTAAAATGGAGGAATGTAGTTGTCAATATACCCCAAATCCCTATGATTTCTATTCTATAAATAAAGTAAAATGTTGTAACTTGTCTCTTTTCATTGATCATGAGGTCATTCTCTTTAATTTGGTAAACGTTGACCGACGATTGGTCAAATAATCAAACTGAAAGTTAAGAAATTCATTACACTTGTAATAATTGAAATAGTGACCCCTTATCCACGTTGATAATATTTGTTATTAACTTACCGTTGAAACCCTGGTAATATAGTCTCTATCACTGTTTTTCCTTTTTATCTGTCTGTCAGTACCAGTTCGTTTTAAATAATAGTTTTAAAAATTGATTTGAAATTTGCTCATATGTAATATCCTATTCAGAAACTACGGCTTGTTTGAGTTTTGTTTTGATTGATCAACAGATGTTAATTAATAAGTAAATAAAGTAACGAGTTTTAATTTTTGATCGGGTTCGTCCTTCACTTTGGTATGTGAAACTTGTTTCCATGAATGTAAATCTTATTTAGCAATAATTATGACATTCAACGGAGCAAGCAATCAGTTTAAGAATTATAGTATGTAAAATGTCTTTAATTTGTTAGTTCCAATATAAAAACAAACGATCTCAAGTCTGCATTGTTCTTTACAAGTGATTTTATTCAATGCAGGAATTACAGCACATGGAAGTAATTTTCTGTAAATGAAAGCCTAGGTGAAACAGGTTCTTTGTTTTTTTGCATTACACCATATTGTCAAATTCATGATTTTGCTTCATAAGAGCACAGTGGTAAAATCCATTACTAGTTATTATCTCAAATTCTGATTTATGTCTGTTTCTGAAACTTATAACTATCCCATTTAAGAATATTATATACTGCATACCATACATGTACATGTATATAGCTTAATTTATGACATGATTTCGATTTTTTTTTTTATGAAAGTGTTTTTCAGTTAGTTTTGTCTCAAAAGACTCTTTGTTTGATGGACAATGGAATAGACTAAGGTAGACCGTGGTGGTAGATGACTTGTATCCATATATATATGGAGCTTTTTAAATTTGAAATAGACTATTTTCATTTCTGTCTCTTAATAAGCAAACGTTGAACACATTTTTTTGTTATATTTTAGGTTTAATTTGCTGGAAGGTGCCATACTAAATCAATTTTCATGTAGATTATACGAACATTTTCGGCGGGGTGTGATTTCTGAACAAAACCACTTTCATGCAACCAGATATCACTTCTGTCGTATACAGTACAGAGAACGTATACACAGGTTAAATGATACATTTAATACAATATGCTCATTTACATCCAGATGTCATTAAAAACATTTTCAACAAGATCATTATTTATCTTTATTCATTTTCAATATTTTCTGTAGAATCTATATATCTATTTGAGAAATTTTGAATCTCAATGAAAATTTGCAGCTGCTCGAGTTAACGAATTTTTCTTTGCATTCATGTGCTTTCTAATATAATTGATTGTATAAGATTTTGTAGATTTTCTTAATTAAAAAAAAATACTTATATGTGCATTTATTTAAACAGTAAAATGCTCTTTTTGGTGGTTCATTCGGGATATGACTGGCGAAATAGAAAAAAATAAATACATACATACATGTAACCCGCGTTAGCGGGTTATGTAATTTTTTTCTGCAATGATCGCTACCTTCATAACCCGCATGAAACATAAAAGAAAGCATTTTATTGTTTATATTTACATCTTTCTTTTAACAAATTAATAAATTGATCGTAAAAAGTAAAAAAAAAAATTAACCATTTATGTCCCTATTAAGACAAAAATTTATGTTACTAACTTTCAATTATTTATGAAAAAAAACAAGTGATTCATATTGTAAGTGTTGTAGATTAGAAAAGGGTATATCGAGAAATTATTTTAAAAATGCCAGCACCAAACATATTATAGAGTGGAAAGATGGAAAGAAGGCTAACTGAAAAAAGAAAACAATTTATTACCAATGAATAGCAGTTCACAGCGCAAGGAATACCAGCTCACTCAAAATTTAGCATTTCACTGAAAAGTATTTGTTTAGTAGCCCTTTGTAATATCAAAAGCAAATGGATATCTCTCTGAGAGAGTATGTTAAGGTAGCAAATCAGAACACAGTCATTTTTAGTCTAAATTTATACTAATACTATACTATTTAGAGTGAAAGTTTTTCCTTAATGAATGGAGATGCAACACCCTGTCATACATTCAAATCCACTGAATCTATATCTTACATGTGTTTAACTACCTTCAGCAAATTACTTCTATGTAACATTATATATTCTATGTGAAAAATTACATGATTATTCATCCATTATTTGACAATTCAAAACAAAGTACATTTACATATGTACACATATTATTAACGCCATTATTGGCTACTGTATGGCGATATCTTCATAATCATTTTCAGGGTTCTGTGTAGACCTCCTTCTGATAGAGAGATAAAGTGGCATATGCTTTTGGTAGCAACTGTAAAAGAGTAAATAGTCATGATTTATCAATGTGTATTAACAAGAATAATAAGAACAAAGCCCTTTCCAACCGGAAATGCGTTATATTTCATGAAACATGTGTATAGTGTTAAAAATACGTAAGACTTGGTGAAATGTTGTACTGAATTATCAAACAATCATTTTAATATGTATATTGAAATGAAATGCAAATCCCTTAGTACATTTTTTTTGTAATTTTGCTTTTGCTGTGAAAGGGACGCGTTGCCATTTTTCTTTATATAGACAAAGAAGAGGTATTTATTTTATTTTTAGCTTAAAGTGGTTCAAATAAACAAGAGGCCCAGGGGCAACATCCCTTACCTGGGCAACAATAGCCAATGAAAACTTTAGGCCGTCTTTAGCGTATCAAATACAAAATATACAGATAACTTAGTAGAGTATATATCTTGATTTTCAAGGACTCAAATTTTTTCTCAACATAGTGTTAAGTTAAACATTGAGCTCCTTTTTTGTTTCAGTTTTTGAGAATAAGATTTTAAAAGATTTTTTCCCTATTAAGTCATCCTCATTGTAGCCCCTTTTATATCTTATCTAACTTGCATCTACACATCTACACTATTTGAGGTTGCTTCCACCCAAATTAAAACTTTTCTGGCCAAATATTTATAGAGAAGACGATTTTTAAGGTAGTCTATCCATAACTAAGGCAAATTTAACAATTTTGATTGATCTATACTACATCAAATACATATTTTAAAGTTATTATAAGGCTGACATAAACCAAACTCGGGAGTATGTATGTAGTCAATTAAATGAACTATTTGCACTAAAAACGTTTTTAAAAAGTGGATTGCCCTTTAGGAAAATTTTAAAAAAAATCATTTTCTGAAAATATATATGGTAAATTATGAATTATTTTAGTATATTCGAAAAAGGGGAAACGCTTTTGCAACTTTTTACCAAGAGAAATCTGAGAAAATTACATGTACTTAAAAAAATATATTTAAAAATGCATTTTTCCCATAGACTTCAATGTTAACTTCCACATATAATAAATTTGTTAATATTCATTTTTTTTCAAAATGTAAAAGGTGAATCTTTTTATTTAATGAACCCCTTAAAATCACACTCAGATTTTAGTGATCAAACTTGCAAATCTATTGGATATGAAATATGATAGTTATGGATGACTAAGATATTTTACTATATATTTGACCCCTCATTGAAACTACACCCTACAACTAGAGATGAATATTTAAAATAACTTGAATCTATACTACCGGAGTTAGCTTCCCAACAGAGAAGATTTTGAAAGATTTTTCTCTATATATCCCTATGAAAATTTCTGCCCCCCCCCCCCCCTCGTTTTGGCCCCCCCCCCCGGATCATGGTTTTAACAAACTTTAATCTGCACTACCTGAAGGTGCTTCCACACAAGTTTCAGCTTTACTGGCCAAGTGGTTTTTGAGAAGATTTTCTCTATATATTCCTATCTAAAACTTCGACTCCTTGTTATGGCCCCACCCTACCCCAAGAAATTATGGTTTGAACAAACTTGAATCTACACTACCTGATCAGTGTGCTTCCACAAAAGTTTCAGCATTTCTGGCCAAATTTTTCTCTTTAAATTCGACCCCTTATTGTGGCCCTACTCGATTTCCGGGGATAATGGGTTTGAAAAAATTTAAATCTACACTACCTGAGAATGCTTCCACTAAAAAATCAGCGTTTCTGCCAAATGGTTTTAGAGAGGATTTTTGAAAAATACCAAGAAATTTTCAATAATACTTAATTACCTCCCCTTTAAAGAGGACGTGACTATTCATTTTAACAAATGAAATCCCTTTACTCAATAATGCTTTGTGCCAAGTTTAGTTGAAATTGGTCCAGTGGTTTTAGAGAAGAAGATGAAAATGTGAAAAGTTTACGACAACGACGACAGACAACTGACAAATATTATTCAGAAAATCTCACTTGAACCTTCAGCTCAATTGAGCTTAAAAGGATTGCAGAATGCAACTGATTGCTACTTTGCCAAGATCGATATCCAATTTGATTATGCATAATTAGGTAAGGTAGAAAGATAATTGTTTTAACAAATCGCTTTCCACTTATCTTCTATTTTTATGCACCGAAATGCAGACATTATTAACATACTTTTGCAAGACAAAGACACATTTTCTGAACTTACTTATAAAAAAAAGAATCAAAGCTATTTATTAGCTATGTAATCAGAACTGCACTGTGTCCTTAATTAATATTCTTTTTTAAAGGATTGTCGGTCGTGATATACCTTTTCCTAACAAAAAATCCAAAAGCAATCAAAAGCAGCACTCCAAATACCAAAACAAGTACAGCCAAGTACGATAAATATAAGGGCCTCACTAAAACAAATCAGAATGTTAGAATTAATCAAACAATATTACAGTAATGTTATAATGTTTATATATTCTCAATAAAAAAGGATAGCATTTTTTAAAATATTGATTATTATCTTACAAATTCTGTTGTCCTCAACTGAAACAAATCAAGTGATCAAACTGTTAATAAACAAGTATAATGTTACAGAATATCATCATCAAAAGTAGTGATATGATCTACAATCATCTTTTTAACGTTAATATTACCTAGCAAGTCGAAAACATTCAGCATTGAATATATAACGGTATCAAAAACAATAGTATCTAAAAACCAATCTATCTGATCAAAGTTTGTTTTCTGTCACCATGTGATTATTGTTTTACAGCCCCAGAACAATGGTCTTTAATAAGAGATTTGCGTTTAGTAGGAAACAAAAACAGTTTGAAAAAAAAAGACATCAAAGGAGTATATGCGGTATTATGCATTTTTCGCCCCCAAAATTGAAGTTCTATAGAGAGCTTTAAAAATTAATTTGAAGATAGTTAAATTAATATCGAAATTAAGTATGTAAACGGTTATCACCCAAGTGACGTCATAATGTTAAAATGACGTCATAAGGAATGGCTTATTTGCATAAATTAATGTTTTGGAGCACACATGTATGGGGTTTTTCTAATGGGAAACATTAATTGAGTGCAGGTTTGCTAAAGTATTTTTTAATATGATGTGTATAATTATATGATCAAAATCTCATGTTAGAATCGTACTTGAGCAGAGCTGCGCTCTATACTTTTAGAGGCAAAATATAAAGGAAAACGGACGTTTTTATAGCATTGAATTACAATGTATTCATTTTTGACGTCGTCGTGTCAATAGCTGCTAACGCGCGTTATTCAATTTGTCTGCTCACCTGACGGCAGTTATTGACACGACGACGTCAAAAATAAATAATTCAATGCTTATATTTGCATTCCCTTATTGATGAAATCAATTATTTCATTATATAAATCGGTATAAATTGCAGATCATGGAGGGAGTACATTAGTAACAGCAAGAACAGTGTTCTCTTAAACCAGTTTAAACTGGTTATCACATAGACTGTTGCGATTAGCCTGAAAATATAATCCATAAAAATAACTCTTAAAATTCTGCTTTTAACAATAGAATTAACTTTAGTGTTGAATAATTGTAAAATATAAAGTTTTAACAACATTTTTGAAATATATTTTTAAACCGATAACATAGAAATCAATGTTTAGAAACTATACTTACGTAAATTAGATGTAAATTTATACTCAGTAATTGGGTTGTTGCATTTAGAGGCATTTAAAGATCACCGAATATAATGGAAAAAAAACCACAGTAGAAAGTAAATATTTTCATTTGTTTGCAAAATTGCGGGAATAAGCCCATTTTAGTGACTTCATAGATAAACAGCTATTGGACAATGATGACTATTATCAAGAATAATGTGATAGAAAACCTCTGTTTCATGTTTTTTGAAGATTTGATTTTCATACGATACTATTTAAAAATTGGTGAAAATTGAGGGCAGATATTTGGCCATACCAAATATACTAGTAGTTCTTTTTATAACGAAGCTTAAAAGGTAGCTAAATGAATATTTACTACAATCTGATTGTTATTCAAATTATGGTATAAATTTTTAACTTTGATTTTTTAAAATCATAAACATTAATTATTTGAAGAATGATTTGTTTCAATACACAAGTCTTAAACGTATACTGTGGTTTCATTAATATTCGTTGGCACCAATTTTGTAGATTAAGTACTAATTCCTAATTGAACGTAAGGAATTAATATCCGCCTATAGTTGCGAGAAATTTAAAAAGGTACAGTTTCTTTTAATATTTGCATAAAATTAAAAAAGTCTTTTAAATCACATGAAAATATGCATACAATATCTTGAATACATGTGTATATAAACTACCAAGTTATACACCTTTATTCTATTTTCAAAAAACAATAATGACTTCAACAATTTGTCATATTTCTGAAATTTAGTCAAAAACGATGAAATATAGCACATTTTTTCATAGTAATTTGAAGAGGAAAACGTGTCCGGGGCCGTCACCCAGAACAAAATTAATATATTTTATGTGATATCACATGATAAAGTTATAATGTGAGTTTCATCATGCGGACATAGTTTTCTATTGAAATAACCATTGAAAAATTGGTGTAGTCTGCTTATTTTATTTTTTTTAAAATACGGGAAAATGCACTGTTTATGACGTCACAATTACCATTGTGAAAGTCTAATCAGGTAAATATTTATAGTTTCTTAATCTATGGGTATTTTTGTGTAAATAAATGTTACATTTAAATTTTTCATGATATTTTTAAAAATTACTTAAAAACAGGGCAAAATATGACTGAAACTGTACCTAGTTTTTTGTTATAAAATATCTGGTACCATGGTTTATTAGAAAGTTTGCTACTCCTATTCCTTCACTATTTTCAGTCACACATTGGATTCCTCCAACCTTTTCAACAATTGCTCGGTTTATTTTCAGAACCCTATTGTTTTCGAGAAGCTGTATTGAAAAGTCTACAAGAAAAGAAATATAATATGCAATGAAAATTAGATATCAATATACATCAAATTAGTACGATGGAAATATATTCAGGAATCAAACAATCACAGGAATTTATCTTCTTTAAAAACAATCTTTACCCTGGAAAGATGTGATAATGTTTCCATTTTTCATCCAATGGGTCACAACAGGGTGATTTTCCATGGGTGAAGACACAGCGTTGCATGTCAAGCAGACGAATTCTTCAGAATATATTGTAAAGTTAGTTGTCAGGAAACTTTTTCCGTTCTCCGGAAAAACTGGAGGAGCTTAAGGGATAAATCAACATCATTTGATACTACAGTAATTTTAATCATTTTAATTTTAATTAATTAATTTTAATTAATTTTAAATTAATTTAAGTTTGCTTCAAAGACAAATCAACATGGTTTATTTCTACAATGATTTACAAATTCACCATGAATAACAGAATATATCAGATGTCTCTTGTGAATCGAATTAACATGTTAGTTTTATTGATAAAGCTATCATTTATCACAACTGAAATGAATACTTTAAGTTGTTTTAATTCCACGGTGTTAAAATTTCAGTATTTCTCAAGAAGTACCGATCGCCATGGTTTTAATTCCACGCTGCAAGAAATGATGCAATAATCAATGTATAAGCATTGAAACGTTTTTGAAAACTAATGATAGTATTCACGACAGGGTTTTAAAAAATTGATAAGTCGCCAACATAATGAAATAAAAACCATCTTGATTATTTGCCATTCAGTATTAAGTAGATCAGCCTTGACGAGAGAAAATGTGTTGAAGAATATGTTGAGGAAAGACTGTGCCTTTTGTTCCAATTTACATATATATATTGGTATATATCTCAGACAAGCAAAATAGTCAGACAAGCTTTAACAATAAGTTTTACGTTTTAAATATCGATTGTAAAGTATTTGTAGACTAAATAAAGTCTAATTTAATCTCTTTAATGTAAGTTATGTATATGTACGATATTATGCAAAATCATTTTTAAAAGCAGGTAAACAATGTTTGAATGAACTTTCTGTTCGATCCATTTTAGTAAGGACCCCCCCCCCCCCCCGAAAAAAAAAAATCATTAGGACAGGAAATAAAATTCCGGTTAAATACGTACATGTGACATTAAGATAAGGTGCTTGTGCCAGATTATTCTCAGTTATACACGTAAAATTGCCTTCGTCCTCGTACGTTACATTCATCACGTGCAATACTCTTCCGTATTGGCTTGTTCTATATTTGCTATTTGTTGTTATGTTAAATCCATGCTTATTTTTCCATTTTATTTCAGACACTGACCTGAAAAAACCGAGGAAATTAATAAGTTGCAAAGCTTCAAATACGTCAATGACAAATTATTTTGAAAATACAATAGACTCACGTTCCAGAAAATATACATTGCAGAACACCATGTTTTCCCAGATGTACGCGGGAATTGCTGTGAAAAATTGGATGAGGGGAGGCACCAGATGTTGAAGCTATAAGATAATGATTTTATTACATTTGATGAACAAAGATTGAAAGTCCTCTATAACAAACTAGTTTTCCTTCAAACCTTCAATAAACAGTTGTATCGAGATTCCTTTATTGAGTTTCCTGGTTTGTTCGTTCCAAATTCCACAAGCATATGTTTTGTTTTCAAAGTCCTTACTTAGATTAAGAAAATGAAGATTGCCTGCAACATACAACGAAACGAATCATTATGGGAACAATGAAAACGCCTTCAAACGTATCCGAATTTCAATGACTCAGGCAAGGTTTGAATTAATGTGGTAAATTCAATCAATCGCTCCTCTCTTTAGATGTTATTCATTTATTTAAGAAATAAACAGCATTTTAAAAAAGGTCGACTTTTTAACATTGCTATGTATTACTTATATTTACATTTGAAAAAGGCAAATCCTTCAGAATTATTTACATAAGCGTGTTTTATGTTTACAAGTTTGCAACTTTCAAAAGATAAGCACGTGTGGTAATCATTGCGAGGTCATTAAAAAGTTCACAGAGAAGAATTGAACGTTTTTGCTATTCTGTAGGCTTATATAAAGAAACATATTTGCAATTGTAAATATTTCTTTTTCATTGGTTAACAAATGCTATTGTGGATTCTGAAAATCTTTATATCTACTTTTTTCCACATTATCAAAGAACCTTTCATTTTGAATCAAATAGGAAAATGACATTTTATATGAACTTATCTAAAAGAAAATCATGTTACGTACCATCCAGATCTATAGCAATATTTTCATCCTCCAATACATTGTTTTTAGTCCCGATTCCGGAAGTCCATTCAAATTGACAAGAATCTTGTGGCTCACAGCGTGGTTTGTAAAAACAATCGAGTTTACAATGATGATATTCTTCACAAGACTTCATCGACAATGGTCCAATATTCCGAAATGTGTCAAGAACTATACATATAAAACATATCATTCTTCTATAATTAAGCACATCTAATTGGGTTACGGAAGAATTTTAGTTCGATATTATTCAATAAAATATAAGTATTCCAATCTGACCTGCTTCAGAAATCTTTACAAAAGGAGATACAGACGCTCCATATTCGTTCTCCGCAATGCAGTAAAAGACTCCAAAATTGTCTTTTGTATAATTAGTTATCATCAGGTCCCCACTATTAGTGTTGGATGTAATGTATTTTTTGTTTTCGACCTTCTGTCCATTTTGGTACCAATAATATCTATGGTTTATAGATATTTTCAATCAAAAATATCTTTTCGTTTTCATTTCTCAACAAAAAAGTAGTAAAACTAACACAGAAAATAAAATGGAATAAAAGATATCATAAGAAGAATAAATTAATTCGAATGACTTACTTGATGATCCCACTATAAGCCTGGCACTGAAGGCTCAAGGAGGAAAATCTATTCAAGAAATACTCGGGTTGAAACTCTGATGTTATAATGGGGGGATGATCAAATGAATGTGTTCCTGTGAAATTTATGTAAATATTAAAATAATTATCAAATATTATTTACGGTAAAAAAAGAGTAGAAACAACGACTAAAAAAAAAATGTAATACACCTGTAGAGGTAAAATGTAATATAAAATACATTACCTATCAGAATGCATGTCATTAAAAAGAACTGCATTATCAAAACTGAGAAATACTTCCACGTTGTGATGCATCAATACATTTTCGCAGAATGATAAAACATTGGAAGATTTGAAACTGAGTACACATTTAGTACACATTTAATATTGATTAAATGTGTTTCGTTTTTCTTCCTGTTTCCTACATTCTATTATGTAATGTTTTTTAATAACTCGTATACTACTTTAATTCCTTTCATTTAAAATCGTATTTAAAGTGCACAACCTTTCATTACCAAAAATACTGTAAACCAACTATTATCAAAGATGAAAGTTAAAATAAAGGAGTGCCAGTATACCCAATAAATAAATAAGAAAGAATATCTGTCATACTGTATTCTTTTTATTGACTGAATGGGCCATGGCCGTTCAAATGAGGGAGCCGAAGCATCAATATATAGCCTTGTATGGCATCCCTAAAAATGCAAAATGGCGAACCCTGGGAACAGATATTCACAAGAACATACTGTCGAAATAAGCACATATACGTTATAACCAAGTCCAATGATACTACTGGTAAGCCTAAAAGCCGCCACCAGGCTATGCTAAATGTTGTGGCATAGTGTGCGCCACCAGTGGTATGCAAAGGAGCACCCCATCTACACAGAAAAATGAACTTTAGATAAAAATAATACGTAAATCAGCAAAAACTTAAGGCCAGCATTTTTTGAAATTTCGGTTTACAAACCCGCCGACCCCAGGTTTTTAAAAATAAAAATAAAAATAAAAGGTCCTGAACTAGCTTATAATTTTATTTTCCCTCCGACCCGAAATTTTCTTTCTGGTAAAAATAAAAATAAATGCTGATGCAATCATGTGTAGTCAAAAATAATGCTGTTCATGTATTGATTAAAAAGACCGAGTTCTTTCCGATCAAGTCACGGGCACTAGAAGTTACCAATTTATATATATATATATATATATATATATATATATATATATATATAGGGCCTACTCCTGTTTGCTTCCGCCCAACCCTACAGTTTACCATAGTTTACTACCCTATTAAGTTTTGTAATCGGCGACTTAGCCAGAATTTCCCCAAGAAAGAGAAGTTGAAGTCTTTCTGAGTTCACAATTCTATAAATTAACCTCATTGACAAGAAAATGATAAGTAACTAATGTAAAAGACATTTTCACTGCAAAATAAATACTAAAATAATCATAATTTAACCGTTGGGAAATAGATCCTCTACATAACGGTTGTAAGTGGGTCTTGGGGTTGGACTAATAACCCTAAATACAATGAAGCATAGGAGTCCTATGACTGAAGTAAAGAGACTGATTTTATCTGTCATTTAGCTAATATAATAACGAAACATTTCCTTTAATAAAGATATAATTATATTAAATAAATAAAATTTTGCAAATTAGATATGCTTTTTAATTTTTTTTTTTTTTTAAAAATCTTTGATTTCTTACTGACAGTTATGGACATGCTTCTAATCCAATTTATTTTCAGTAACAGTATTTTAAAATTAAGTTTTGAATTTTTGAATAGCATTGTTAACTTAGTCAAATAAATGATTTCTCAAACTTGTCCGTATTTTTCTGGCCTCAATGTATATATATACAATATGTGCTTGTATAAAAAAAATGAAGAAAACCCTTCTTTTTTATTCATTATCTTATTTATCCATCTTTGATATTGTGTTTACAGTTTTAACTTTACTTATATATTTACAATATATTCATGTGGAATGTAAAGATTTTTCTAATAAATTGATAATATATGTAGCTAACCAAATACAAAGTAACTTTCGAACATACCCAATGTTAAAATCTGCATCAGGAGAAGGCAAATGATTTTCCGAAGTTGGTCTTAGAAATATATTATCAGTGTAAGATCATAATGATGAAGTTAAAGCTTTTTTTAAAGGATACACATATAATGAAAGAACAAGAGGCCAACATGCCTTTACGGTCACCTGAGTACCACAGCTCAAACACAGACCTGTCGAGGAATCTCAAATATGCATTTAATTTTCATTCTTGAGTAAAAAAAAGTACCGGTAAAATATTGTAATGACTATTACATCTCTACCTGAAATCTTTCAAAAAGGACTATGAAACCTATAATTTTGGCGAACAACTTTTAGATCATTATAGAGTGCATGACCTGATATTGAAAAGGTGCAAGACTCTGATAAGAAATAATTTTTCCACATTTGTTTACATTCAAGATAGGTTTATGTGTATGTTTTCATAGATAAACTAAAACAAGATGGCTAATTTACATGTTACATTTAACACAACCTCTCATTCCCTCAATCCCAAGGGTCAGACAGACACTCTCCCCATTTAAATAGGGCACTTAAACGACAAGAGAAATGTCAACAAGAGAAATGCCGTTGTTCTCCCTTTATATATTCCAGCTTTTCCAAATTCAACCATCATTAATGTATCATCATCTGGCTATTATACCAAAATCAGTTTGCATGTACCGCTTATCAGTTATTTTGGCTTACTTTACTATTAACAAGTCTATAATTTTTTATTTAGAAAGTTCAAAAACTGATTTGGCTGTTTTGTTTTGAATAATTAACATACTTGTATAACTCTTTTAATCATACAACTTCTTAATTACAATATTTTTAATGATTAATTACTAAATATGAACAAGCAAGGGAAGATAACTCCATTATGAACATGCAAGGGGAGATACCCCCTCCCCCCCCCCCCCCCCCCCCTTTGAACTCTTTCCAACACGTTCACAATATCTTAACTTTGATAGACAGTTTAATTCCTTCTCTGTCCTAAATATGTGGATTTACTCATTTCTTTCATTGAAATTCCAGAGCAGAATAAAATAATAAGACATATACCCCCCACCCACCCATCCATAACCCTTGCCTTACATGAAAGTGACATGAAATATAATTAAAGATGACAGCTTTAATGTTTTTTTTCTTCTAAATATGCAGTCAGTTTGTATTCTACGTCAAAAGACATTTTTAAACATTATATACATCAAAACTATATGACCATTTTGGCCACACCCTGCAGTAAGAACCCCTACCCTATACACTATACGACTGTTTTGGTCCCGCCCTAGATTCAAAATCCCTACCATAGGGGACATAAAATTTACAATTTTGGTAGAGGGCTTTATTTCATTTTTTAATATGCAGTCAGGTTTTATTCAGTATCAGCAAAAGTAAAGAAAACAATGTTTTAACATTGAACGCATTAACACTCTCTGACCATTTTGGCCCTACCCTCGAGTCAGAACCCCTACCTCGGGGGATAGGAAATTTACAATTTTGGTAGAGGGATTCCTACTCTATAAAATTTGGAATTCGTTTTTTCTTACAGACGTGTAGGAGTAGAGACGAATATTTTTAAACATTATATGCATTAACACTATATGGCCATATTGGCCCGCCTTATGGCCTGAACCCCTGACCAAGGGGCCAAGAATTTCACAATTTAGGTAGAAGAGTTCGTGGACATGATCACCGTGCTTTCAGTTTTTCCCACACATGTGTAGGAGTAAAGAAGAAGATTTTCTAAGATTTAATACATTTTCATTATATAGCTATATTGGTCCCGGCTTAGGGAACCTCTGTCCCAGGGGCCATGTATTTCACAATTTAGGTAGAGGAGTTCATGGACATTATAACCATGCATTTAGTTTTTAACAAATATATATGGCCGTAGAGAAGATTTTCTAAGATTTCACACATTTTACTGTATGGCCATATTGGCCCCACCCTAGGGCCTGAACCCCTGACCCAGGGGCCATGAATTTCACAATTTTGGTAGAGGGCATTAAGGACATCATAGCCATGTATTCAGTTTTTTCCTCACATGTGTGGGGGTAGAGAAGAAGATTTTTGAAAATTTGGCATTTTTTGCATATTTTGCCCAGCCTGTCCCCCCCCTCCGGGGGTGGTAAAGCCATGAATTTCACAATTTAGATTTCTCTTACCATAGAGATGCTTTAAACCAAAAATGGTAATAATTGGCCATGTACTTTTCAAGAAGAAGTTAAAAATGTACAATTGTTAACGCACGACGCGCAGACGAAGACCAATGGCAATAGGTCACCTGAGTGACGCAAGTTACCTAAAAAGTGGGAAAGCTCACATAAACCACTCTCCCCCTGTACTTGACAATGCTACGCATAATAAATGGCAAGGTATGCATTAAACACACACAAAAATTTGATTTAAAACAAGCATAACTCCAAAAAAATCATCACATCAAATCTTCTTGCAAGTATGCACACTTTTACTTTTGTTTTAACAAGAACAAAATTCTAAATTCAAAAGTGCGGTTTAAAAGGAGTTTCGCTTACAAAAACAAAAAGGACTGACTGACACAATGACTGATGATTATACCCCTCGCAACTTGTTGAGCGGAGTAAAATTAAACTTCAATGTTGTAGTATAAATTTTTGTTATTAAGACACCGCTCTGCGGGTGGCCTATTGTGATCAATTTTTCCATCTGTCGGTTTGAGATCACTTGTCCAGGGCATATCTTCCTCTTCATTTAAGTTTCAGTCAGATTATCTATTGAATACTTACAAATTCTGTAATTTCACATTTTCTGTTTAAAAGCCTCTTTCAAAGGAAGAATAGCGCACTGAGTGTACGATATGGTCTACAATATGACGCTCTTCAACATTAGACAGTTTCTATATTTTAAAGTAGCTTTACAGAAATGCAATTACCCCAAATACCTGGCTAAAAGAGTAAACTGCAATGTTGAAATTTAGTACATCTTACGGAACTTCCGAATGGCATACACTTGCAATATAAATGTTATCATTAATCTTGTAACCCAGCAGCTGATAATCTGGATAAGGTTTGGTCGCGAAAATTAGTCGTTGCGAACCAGTTTGTCTCTTGTTTAGCGCGAAATAAAGTCGTCGCGAATAAAGTTGGTTTACAGTACTATATTATCTGACATGCGAACTTAAAATTGTAGAATGCACCTGGACATTTTGGTGCCCAGCATGAATAACACGGATCATAATAAGAAAAAATTCACAAATATTCTGCGCATAGACGACAAAACAAATTTCAGAAATATTGGTGGACAAACAGTACACGGACTTAATTATAATTTACCAAATGATTTTGACCTTTATTTATAGCGATGTAAAGTCGTAATACAATCAAACCCTTGTCGACTTCAGGGGCAATATGACTATTAGGCGAAAAAACGAAGTATAAGCATCGTTCAAAAGTGTACACAAAGTTTGATATAAAATCGGACCAAGCAATGGAAAACAATTAAATAACGAATTAAATAATGTATTAAACATCGCGGCAATAAGTTTTATGAATTTAATTTCCCTAAGAGATAACAAATTTAAGAGAAATATATACACTGTAAAGTAAGCGACCTTACCGTTAAACTCTTCTGCTTGACTGATGAAGTAAATGCGTACTATAGTGACGCCAGCATTTCATGATGTTCTGACTAATTTACGCGCGCAAAGTCATTAAACATCAGATACGATTACAAATTGCACAAAATAGGAAAAATATGGTCTGTTCACTTTGATAAATGGATTTAACCTTTAAAGGTTTATCCACACCGTTTTTTTTTTATTGCAACTATATATCAAACACTGGTCCGCGGCGAGAAATATTCGCGACAATGAGGCTTTTGCTAACCTCGCAAAATTTCTCGCACGCGAATTAAAGTATATGGAATGTTGTATCGGGATATGAATATGTAGAACCTGTTTATATGATCCATTTTGTATTCTTAGTCGTGATTACTTTAGAAATTCCATTGAACATGTATGTCATGTTTTGCAAAGATAATGTCATAAACTTTTATTAATTTTCCATGCATTTTCATCCACATTTTTTTATGTGTTTACCTTACATAGTTCCCAAAGATTACAAAAGCACCGTGTCTGGATGAAGGATATCAGCAGACTCCCCCGCCCCCCCCCCCCCCAACAACTTTGCACGAAATACGCGTTCCTGCATATGCCAAGAGCATTTTGAATTTGATAGCACGGTGATGACTCAGATGATGCTAATAACGTCCTTACAATCTTCTTTTACAAGGATTAGACAGTGGATCCTGCGAGATGGAAAGAATCAACGAGAAATTTGGAGAAGGTACATGGCTTTGTAAATTAAAATATATTTCATAGGCAAATTAACTCATATCAAAACCTTTCAACTTAAGTCATATAATGTGTATTTCAAAGATGTATCACAAATCATTGTTTCAAAATCATTTATACAGAATTAAAATCAGTCTAATTCCTAATAATCACACGCGTTATTTATGCGAGGGTTGTCCCAAAATAGCGTTAACAAGTGGGTTAATTTAATTAATCAAAGGCACAGGAAGATGAAACTTGTCCCACTAATGGTTCTATTAATTACATTAAATTTATGTTTTGATATCAAATATTGTATCCTAATTAGAAAACTAAAAATCTTACATCAAGGACATTGATAGGGAATAATTGTCCCATATTTGTTAACTTTCAAGATAGATTTTATGTTTATGTTTTCATAGATGTTTTCATAGATAAAGTAAAGATGGCTGGAAAACATGTTTTATTAAAAACAAACCCCCCCTCCCACATCCCCAGGGGCCAGACAGGCACTCCACCCCTTAAGACATTCATACGAGAACAAAAACCACTGGTTAGTTACTTTGTTACATCAATTCTGATGTTTTATCTGCTCAGTTATCACCGACACCATCTGGCATTTATTTAAAAAAATTATTGTACACATACCACACTTCAGTATTGTTGTTTAGCCAATTTTTACTTTACTATTAATAAGTCTACTGTTTATTTAAAAAACTTGAAAAAAAAATTGTTTAACTCTTCAATGGTACCTGCAATGCCGGTCAATTTTTGATATTATGTAGATCTCTGTGGAAAAAAAAGCATCAGCCTGAAAATTTTACTGCGATCGCATAAGTACTTTTCGAGATATTTGGGGAAAACCCGATTTCACACCTGAACGATTTTTGAATCAAGCCGATTTGGCGCGAGATGAACTGTGACGTCACGAGGTCAACGCCACTGTAAGAGAAACAAGAAAATCGTCGGAAAACTGCTCGTTTTCTTGCATTGTTTTACCGATAAATGAGCAATTGTGTCTGTATTTTTATTTTCTTATCAACCCTTGATGACTATATATACTGTTGTTTGAGTAAAACCGGTATTTTATCGTACACAAATGTCGATTTCGGAAAATTGTTTGCTTCGTAAATTTCGTCAAATATTTAACAACTTTGCATATGAATTCACAGCAAAATGATGATCAATCAAAACACTATTCTTATAAGAAACTTATTTTCTGTTAATACTGTCATTCATTTTGGATGATTTTCAGACACATTAATGTGTAAAAGGTTTCAGAATCTAACTATGTTAACAACTGTTTCTCGCATGAGACATAAAGTTACAACTATGTCGCCCGATTATTCATTAATATTGATTTGGGACCATAAACAATCAAAAAATTAAGACCAAATATAATGACCAATCAACATAATTACTTCCGATATTAATTTCTTGTTTACATTAAAAAATATTTAAATTGCTGAATTTTTATATTTTGTCATTTTTTAAGTGATTAAATAAGTGACAATATTAAGGCATTTTTTGAACATTAGTTACTTTTTAATAGTCACATGATCCATATTCTCCACTGATTGACGTACTATATACATGTATACAGGTTATGTACGCCTGCTCTTACACAGTGTAATTTATTTTTCTTTTTTATCTGAAGATAATTGAGAAGCTTATTATACACAAATCAATTTATCAGTCTAGAGGTGTAAAACCCCCTTTGTTCACCAGACCCGTATACCATGTATGTGTACATACCCAAGATATACACGTGTCTGGAGCAGTAGCTCCGTTAGTTTACCTGCGTCATTGTCTCAGATCATTCGTGTGTTAAGTGATATTATGTAATTAAAAAAAATGAATTATGGACCTAAATCTGCCCATGCATGTGTATCGTAAGAATCGGTTAAAAGGCGATGAGAATAGCAAAATTTTAAATCCTTTAAAAGGAACTCTGACTTAAATAAGATATTTACGGATATAAATTTTAAATCTACAATACATAAATATGTAGATACGTCAAAGCAGCAAATCTATTTCAGTCATTCTGGCTGTAAAATCGAATTTATTTTGTATAGCTTTTTAAGGAAATTTCTCTCCTGTTGACCTCGCGACGTCACTTCCGCTGAAGCATCGTTATCGTCTAATTCTATTTTCTTTTGATTGGATTTTTTAAAGCAGGTAAAAATAGCCAGTTCTAAGCGGCGTAACTCCGTTATTTTTGACTCGATTTCGATGCGTTTTTTTTGCATTTAATTCTAATAGATAAATTCTATGACATAAGTTTCACATGGACTGGGCTGGAGGTACCCTTTAATACATGTATTTTAACTTTAATTGCATTATTTTACAATGATTTATTATTAATTAGAACAAGCAAGGGAAGATAATTCCATTAAATGTTACACCCCTACCCAAACTCTTGCAAAAAGCTTTGATGATATATTTAATTTTGATAGACAGCTTCATTCATTCTCTTTTCTAAATATGTACTAATTTTTTTCGTTAAAATTCAATAGCTGAATAAAATAATTAAAAATTTTAACATGATATTCAGCCCATCCACACCTATTAATTGGATTGATTTAACACTATATTATTAGTTTGGGCCCACCCTCGAGTCAAAACCCCTTCCCAGGGGGGACATGAAATTTACAATTTGCGTAGAGGGCTTCCTTGTCTACATGATTATGAAATCAGTTTTTCTTACAGATGTGTGGGAGTAGAGAAGCAGATTTTTGAAAGTAAAGTTGAATTCCTAAAATAGAACACGTATCCATTCAATATCGCCAAGTGACAATTTACCATGTAGTTTTCAAGATTAATTTAAAATTGTTAATGAATGACAAACAGCAAATGCCCTAAATAAAAATACATGTTCAATATATGGTCATATTGACCCCCCCTCCCCCTGCCTCAACTTCTCCCCCATGGCATGGGGACCACAAATACATGATGTATCACCATTTAACATCAGGACATTATAAACATGATAATAATGCATGACTTTATCTCCAACAACTGTGATAGTACGGAAAAAAATAAATCAATACAATTTCACTATGTTGCCACATTGGCCCCGCCTAGAGCCTGAACCCCTGTCCCGTGGGTCATGAATTTCACAATTTAGGTAGAGGGCATCATGGACATCATAACAATGCATTTAGTTTTTCTCAAATGTATATGGGAGTAAAGAAAATTTTCTAAGTTTTAATACACTTTTACTATTTGGCCATATTACACATGTAGACCCACCCTAGGGCTTGAACCCCTGTCCCATGGGTCATAAATTTCACAATTTAGGTAGAGGGCATCATGGACATCATAACAATGCATTTAGTTTTTCTCAAATGTATATGGGAGTAAAGAAAATTTTCTAAGTTTTAATACACTTTTACTATTTGGCCATATTACACATGTAGACCAATCCTAGGGCTTGAACCCCTGTCCCATAAGTCATAAATTTCACAATTTAGGTAGAGGGCATCATGGACATCATAACAATGCATTTAGTTTTTCTCAAATGTATATGGGAGTAGAGAGAATTTTCTAAGTTTTAATACACTTTTACTATTTGGCCATATTACACATGTAGACTCACCCTAGGGCTTGAACCCCTGTCCCATGGGTCATAAATTTCACAATTTAGGTAGAGGACTTCATGAAATCATTAGAATGCATTTAGTTTTTTTCCCAACATGTGTGGAAGTAGAGAAAAATTTTGAAAATTTGGCCTTTTTTGTATATTTGGCCCCGCATATGGCACCCCGGTGGTGGTAGAGCCATGAATTTTACAATTTTGATTCCCCTTACCATAAATATGCTTCACACCAAAAATGGTAACAATTGGCCCTATAGTTTTTAAGAAGTTAAAAATGTATAATTGTTAACGCACGTCGCACGACAACGGACGAAGACTAATTGCAATAGGTCATCTGAGAGACTCAGGTGACCTAAAATTGCAAGGATAAGTACTTTACGAATATAAAAAAATTAAATAAAATATGCATTAAGATTTGTTATATATTCTATTATTTACCCAATCAATAACTTGGTTATAACGAATTTTTAAAGATTATTATATCGCGTTTTGTGACAAGTTGAAGTTTGAGCTCGTAGTAAAAAGACGACGTCAGTGTTAAATTTGAGGCGGCGAACCGATAACTCATAAAATTTTGGATATACCTTGAAAAAAAATCCTATGCCGGTTTTAAAGTAAATAAAAATACCAAAATCGGCTAGAAATGGATTTAGAGTAGGAGAATAAGTAGTCTAACATCATCGAAAATAAACAATTGAATATCAAGTCATCAAGTGAAAAAGAAACCCCAGCCGATAAAAAAGGACGACAAAATGCTGGACGACACATTATCGGAAGACGTTTGGCAGCAAGTAATACAGGACATGTTTGGAGTCGGCAGACCGTTTGTTTTTAAGGAGAATTCATAAAAAATAAACTTTGGTCAACAAATCTATCTAAATATTTATTTATTGATAGTTTTATTTTGTTTGCCTGTTTTGGTTTAGTCCAACCAATTCCCAAAGAGCATGCAAAGGACTATGGAAATCAAAGATTATCGGTCTGGTATTATTATATCATTTCATTAATTGTTAATAAGTAAATTAATGATAAGGTAAAATGAGGGTTAATTAGGTTCCCTGACCAATGCTACATTACACGTACATCTAAAAACTTTTTATGTGCATATTTTCCAGAATTAATTATATATAAAATAAATTATTCCTTACGTATATTTTCATATATTCGTATTCTTTTTAATATGAGTTCACAAAAAAGAAGAAAAGCTTTTTTTATGCGGTACGCCAAGGCTTTCCAGCCAAAAGAAATCGGTGGGTTTCTCTTCAATTTGCCAGTATTTTCAGCAGATGAAATGGCAGAAATAGCAAAGCAAAACAAAAGGACAGGCTCGAAATTCCATATGGCACAATGCTAGGAATGGACGCATTACTGACTCCAGTTAATATCTTTTATTTTTTCCAGTCCATTATTTAGAAATATCAAATAATGTAATTTATATGAAATAACAAGCAATTTAATAATTGTTGAAAATTTCAAAGGAATACACCATCTGAAATTTAAGCCCTTCAGACTTTTGATTTGAATCCATATCCCATAATTAACATTTCAACATTGCTGTTTATTTCTTAATTAAAGTAAAGACACATTACAAAATTCTGACTTTGATTTTTTTTTTTTCAAAAATGTCAGCAGCATCAATACATTTATTAATATAAAGGTTAGACCACACCAATATAATTTCTTGTTCGTCGGACATCCGATGAAAAAAGGTACAAGCGGGCGAACAATTAAATAATAAAATTATTTTATTTTGTTGGCAATTTATTTAGGCGGTACATAAATAAATTTTTGCGGACTGTTATATTTTTTCTACTTGTTTCTGATTTATATATTAAAACTATTTAAAATACGAAAAAAAAGAGCGGAAATAGAACAGAAAACAGCACAGAATTTCCTGGACAAGAAATTTTATTGGTGTGGCCTTAAATAAATAAAAAATATACTCCGTATTTACCAAGTTGAACACTATAAAACCAAAAGGACATGTTTCAGTTTCACCACTGTTGGAACAAATAATTGGAGGAACAAATAGTGTAGGTATTTTGAATGATGGCTAGGACGTGAATATTAAAAGAGATGAAATATAATTTGATTTCCAAATTTTTCTCAATGAAAACAAAGAAGTATATATATTTTCAAATGCATTATTGTGTAATTGAATAATGATTGATAGTTTATTATTTTTTTTACTAATAATGCAGATGATACCAAGCCATCAATCATGGACAAGCCATGGAACCTGTTGCAAAGCAGCATTGCGTAAGAATGAGGAAAGAGAACCACACAAGATTTAGGGATTTTTATTCATCCACAGCATTCTTACATTGGGGCTAGCCCAGATATGTTGATATCTTGCTCCTGTTGAGGAGATGGGGTTCTTGAACTTAAATGCCCCATTATTGCTCAATGCAATGTATGCTTACCGAGCACATGTAAATACCAAGGAAAGTCCCTTAAGTACTTCGAATGTGTAGATGGGAGTGCCAGTCTGAAAGAAATACACTGCATATTATGCACAAATTCAAGGCCAGTGGCTGTTATAAGCAGAAATTAGTGTGACGACTTTTTCATCTACACAAGCTATGCAACTTTTTGTGACAGGATATGTTTTGATTCTCTGTATTGGTCAGATGTTGTTTCAAACTTAGATTATTTTTTAGAAATATTTGGCATCGTGTTTGTCATTTGATGCAGATCAGTTAGTGGTTTAGATGACCATGAACACCAACCAACAGAACTTAATGTGGAGGAAGGTAGCGTGTATTTTGTAGAATTTGTAATCAGGTAGTGAAAGAGCAAGATGGCATATCTACTTTTAGAGAGGGCAGCATCGCATGCGATAGTTGTGAAAGCTGGTATCATTTTAAATGTGTCAAGATGACATAATCTGTTTTACAAAACACAAAGAGATGGTTATGTACAAACTGTAGTTAAATTGTTGTTCTAAAATATTTAAGTACAGATTCAGCATGTATCTGTTAGAAAATGATCTTTGTTGAAGTAAATGCTTTAAAATTCTGAAATAACTATGCTCATCCGTAAACCGATATGGACGGAGCGATAACGTCGAATACGGTCTTTGCGTACTTTAAATATAGTCATGGTTCTAAGCAACTACTATGAGGAACGCTACATTGCAGCTGACGTACAGAAGATGAAACGGAATTCACGCACGTTTGGCAGCCTCGAGGTCGCAAGTATGAATCCAGTCAGTTTAACGCTGACCCACAGATTCCATATTGTTTTTGAAGTACGTTCATTAAAATAGCAAGGTCTACGGTATCGAACGCGGCGATGAAAGCCGTTACTTCTTGTTTTTCCATAGCGTTCAAGAAGGTCATTTACGAGTCGTAAAAGAGCAGATTCACAGGAATGGAAACATCTGTAGACCTCCTTAATACTTATAAGACCGGAAGGCCCAAAGAGGTCTTGTCATTCTTTAATCATCCAAATACTTTTTTATATAAAACATTATCAATCAAAATAGATATCATAATCGTTAGATAGTAATTAAGGTAGTCCATCCATAACTATCATATTTCATATTTAATAGATTGCAAGTTTGATCACTATAATCTTGGTGTGATTTTAAGGGATTTATTAAATAATAATGATTCACATTTGAATTTTTACAAAATTTTGAATATTACCTAATTTATCACATAGTGAAATTAACATTAAAATCTATGAGAAAAATGCATTTTTAAATACATATTTTTAGTTCAAGTAATTTTATCGCAAATCTCTTGGTAAAAAGCTGCAAAAGCTTTACCTTTTATTGAAAATACCCCAAAAAATTCATAATGTACCATACATAGTTTGAGAAAATGATTTTTTATAGTTTTTATAAAGGGCAGACAACTCTTTAAAAAGGTTTCAAGTGCAAAAAGTTCATTCAATTGACTACGTACATACTCCCGAGTTTGGTTTATGTCAGCCTCATAGTAATTTTAAAGTCAGTATTAAACATAGTTCAGATCAATCAAAATTATTAAATTCCCCTCAGTTATGGATGGACTACCTTAATATTCAATTCTATATACACAATATTTACAACTGTACATGCATGTATTTATTTCCATGTGTTTTAAATGTTTCATTCCTTGGTTTCTATTCTCCTTAAAGTGCTGTCATAAATTCCACTGACTAAATTATTCGCCCGGTCATAAATGTTAGCATCAAGTGAAATCTGTAGGTTTTCCCGTTTACTCCTTAACACGTCGTACTCGCTGTTTTCAGCACTTAGTTCGTATTCATTGTTTAAATGCGTTTCATTACGAAGATCCGAATTTGCTTCTGTCAGGTTAATAAAATTCCTATCCAGTCCTCTTCTAATGGTTGCTGTTGCTGCATCTTGTGTTTCATTGGGATATGAATAGATGTATTCATTATTATTAACGCTCACATTTCGAGTTCCACATTTTCTATGAACTCTGAAATAATTAAAACTTTGTACTACATCCCTTTTGATACAAAATGTAAATACCTAAAAGTTGCTCGCCTGAGCAGCAATATCTAACTCTGACCCAAATGCTACATGAAACTACATAGCTATACCATAAAAACAGACTAAAAGTATAATTACATATCAAATTCACATTAACTTAATATAACCTTCATCTATGTCTAAGAGGTCTAAGATTGAGTACAAGGGAGAGGGTGTATAACAGGTTTTTTTCCAAATCTAATCATGTATCATTCTGCTCACAAATTATCTTTACTTTCGCCAATCTCATATATCATACTCAAATTTATACGGATCGGGATCAGTATTCCTGTCTCAAAAATGGGCATGTTTTTCACGACTTTGAGCATGACATTGTCAATAAGTCACTATCAAACATTTTGGAGCAGAAAAAGAAGATCTAAACTCGGTTTCATACCTTGTAAATTATTTACTAGTATATTTTGTATATATTTTTTTATTTTTTTAGGTTGATTTACTTTGTTGATTTTTCTTTGATATAATTTGAACACTATCTTGTATTATAAAATTACAAAAAGGATAAACACCCCCTCCTTCAACAAAATCCCACATCAATTTGTAGGGAACTTTTAGAAATAGAAGTTTAGGTAACTTATCTAACCTGTGGATGACCCAAACAACTGCAACGACGATCAACAGTAATCCAACAACAGTTGTCGGTATTATAATAATCAGTTTAGGGTCGTTATCTAGAAAAGAAACGAACTACATGTACATCTAATCGTGCTACGTATAGGCTTTGCACAAATATATTTCGAGAATCCGTATTATAAAAAGCAAACTATGATAACATCCATAATTTGACAGGTTGGAAACATATAATTCAGGCTTCTTAAAAATGAATATAGAACTTATGGTGTTGATTAGTAAAGTAACGAAACAACAATTAGGTTAAAATGTATACATACTTGTTGACACCTCTGGAATATTAGAACATTTAAGCGTTGTAAACACACTAGAGTCCGTTTTAACTGCCCGTGAAGTGCCAGCACAATAGTGTGACTTTTCTGGATCTGTGTTAAGATAACTTTCATATTTCAATCTTTAAGTATATTTATATATGATTTTACCCCCAATTAGATATATACATATCTGCAAAACTATCTTAAGACCCTTTATTGAACGTAAGAAATGTTTGAATTTCATAAGAGACCATCTTCTTGTGTTTTAAGACATTAACCATTTACTTATCGAGAATAATTATCTTAACTGATGTTTTAACCCGTTAATTACAAATACATCCGATCCTGTTTTTATTCAATATCTATTCAACTCTCACAGTTGCACCAAACAAAAACAACACCCTGCCACCCCTTTATAAAGTTTACTCTGTCCCAATTTATTCATAAAGCACATTTGCTTGAGTTATTCGTTTTCCATATATGAGGAAGATGGCCATGGAGTGCCCGGAAAAAACCAACGTGTCCAAGCGGCGGGCGACCACCATACCCTTTCAGTTAAAACCACTGTCGATCACGGAGATCCAACTTGGGTCGCAGCGGTGAGAAGCGAATGCATCGTCAACTGCGCTACTTGGACAACCAAAGAAAAAAGATGTCAGAATTTTCAAGAAATCATTTTTTCGTTCCTGTAAAGTTTGCCGGGTAAACAGTAATAACGTGCCAATGAAGGAATCTTGTATTCTGGCTTTCATCGATTTCAATCGAATTACCTTAACAAGAATGTGTTTTTTGTTAACGCTCATCAAACAGTAAGGGAAACGGCTGCTTGGGACAAACTATAGATAGCTATTTAATCGACTATACAAAACGGAATGAGCTTTTTTACTATAAATATTATTGAAATCCCCCCCCCCCCCCCCGGTTTTTATGCTTTAATCCTCATGGTTCCATGGTTATGCCTTTTCCAATGATTTTCTCCCAAACGAGTTTCCCCTCTCTTAACAAATGGATGTTCCTTTTTGTCTATGAACATGTATATATGTCAACACATCTTTGGATAGAAAAAAATAGATGTCTTTAATATAATAACCAGAAAAATGTTGGAAAGACAGAGAAATGTGCTGATTCATTGGGACGAAGATTGACGAAATTTACAAATAACTCGTTCTCAAAGACACTGGAGCCATATTTACAACAAAAATATGGATTAGAGCTCGCTATAATTTCAATATGTCGCACAACAACGTAGTTAGAAAGGTTTTCTGTTTTATCTGTCGTATCAAAAGGGAAAGAAATGAAACCATATTGTAACAATGATACACGTATACGTCATTGACATACTCTGTAAATTGATATTTTGTGGTCAGAAATAGAAATATAATAGAATGTTTGTTTGGACTGATACGTTTTCCACTAAAAGGTGGGAACAAATATACTCACTGCTTGAACAGAGGTTGATACTATCATTATGTGTGACCGAGTTGTGTGTCGTGTAAAATGAATATATTCCCTCATCCGAGGAACTTGCATCTGAAATGATAGTTATCAAGCATTTACTGGTAAACAGACTTGTGCTGTTTAGTCATTCGAAATGTTATTGCGACAAATATGAAATGTGTTTAAAATATACAGTTTTATATCATGCATCTATTGCAGAAATCGCAATTTGTTCCGATCGCGTAATCGTGTAAAATGTCAGATAGTGTTATTAACATTTTTAAAGAAAGCACTTTTAACTTTATTAAATAGATAAAAAAAATCATAAATAAAATATCATTCTGGACGAAGAGGGTGCAAAATACACACATTGAGTATTAGGGCCCGGCTCTGCGAGGGCCCTATAATGATCAGTATGTCTGCCCGTCCGTTCGTCTGTATTTCCGTACGAGATCACATGTCTTGGGCATACATTCTCTCCCATTGTCCCAATCTCGTTAATACTTCACCTACAGAGTGCCTAAAAGTAAAGAATGTGCAGTGGCCTTAAAACAAGTTTCTAGGTCTAAGATTAAGGTCATGGCAGTATTATCTGAAAAATCCTTGTCAGAATCATATGTTCTCTCCCTTTGGTCCAATCTGGCACATACTTCACCCACAGATTGCCTTTGCTCAAAGGGTGTGCAGTGAATGTTCCTTTCTAGATCAAAGATCAAGGTCATATCAGACCACGCAACAACAGAAAATTCAGAGCACATTTTTTACACATAAAACCGCTTGATTCCTTTACATAGACGCTGTTTTAAATACTAGTGATATTAAATTCATTATTTTCAATATTGGACTATTTTTTTATAAGTTGTTTTACGGATTTTTTTTTTTTATAGAAAACGTCCCTTGGTTGGTGACAAAAAAACTCCTTAAAACAAAACTGTTCATTCTTCAAACTTTAATAAACAAGTGACAAATGCATCTCAAAACATTGTACTTCTTCATATCTTGGGTGTATTTCTTTCTGATGAAGGCTGATTGTCCTAGCAGGAGGAACAAATCAGACGAACATATGTGTTGTAATTGGGGCTTTATGGACCATGGATATCGACTTGGGTAGCTCAGTGATAAGGCACATGACTAGAGTTGAAGGGGGCTCGGGTTTGATTCCCAATCAAGCGTTATATTTTTTTCTTTTCCATTACACATCCATAATACATGTATGACCGGATACGAGTGTCCTCTCCATCAACCACATCAGTCACCACAAAAATAACACACATCTGCAAAACGATAAAGTTTAATTTAATAGTGCCTTGGTTAAAACAGTAAAAGCTGAAATACAGTGCACATTTAGACACATCTTAATTTGAAATATAATTTATTCATTAATTTCACAGGGCTTTGCATATCATAGAATTTATTTGTTTAACAGGGCTTTGCACATCACAGAAATTATCAAAGAAATTATTTAACATGACTAAGCATACAACAAGCCTTTATGTCGGCCTACCTATAATTTGGTCAGTCTGCCTGTTCAGAGGTTGTTCTGTTTTCAGATTGCAACTTCCTTTAAAGTAAACAGAGTGGACGGTTCTTATCCAGGTCTCCCATCAACAAATCTCGATCCTTAAAATCTTAGATACTCTTACCTGTAATGTATTGCATATATTTGTAACACATGTACACATAGTTAAATTTCTCTGACACTATTCATTTTAAATTTTATAATACAGTTGAACATTTGCTTTTATAAACTGGAACTAACCTTTAATTATTGTCAAAATTGTAGTAACTGTCAAAAACTTCGTGTTGTGCCCATGGTGCCAAAACCCCGTAGTAATTAAAGACAAGCGTGTGTCAGATGGTGCGTGCCAGCACTGGATTCATTTGTTTAATTCCAAGATCTCCTCCACCACATTCCTTTAAACTGTTCTACATTTACCATTCTCAACGAAACATTTTAAGATTATGTCCTGGAAAAATACGATTCCCCGTTCATAGACAGGCCAAGTTAATTTAATCTCATTCCATAAGATGTTTGAAATTAGAATCAAGTTTGAACGTCCCTGCTAAATTAAAGCATTTCCATGATATTGATCAAGAATATGTAAAATTCAACCTAGGAATGAACATTTCCGGACTATCGGATTATTTTTAAACGATGAACTAGAAATTCGGTTGGCGGTAATAAAAAAAACCGTTTGAATGGAATTTTTATTTTTTTCAAATAATGCAAAAAACAGTTGGCGGATCCGTAAAACAACTAATTAAAAAAATGGCCTTGAGCAAAAAAAAAATTAACCGTTTTAAAGGATCGTATTAGGTAAATAACTATTCATAAACTAATGGTTTGAATACTTCCCCTGCTACGTGTATACTAATGAATGGAACAAGATGTAATTATAATCGAGGCGATTATAAAGTCTCCCAAACGAAAGAGCCCATCATTTGGGGTAGGGACCAACATGGGTCAAACATTACAGATAAAACGATTTAATACTTGATTAATTCTATTTCGAACATTTGATGATGTTCCCCATGGCTCATTTACTGTATATCATGTGAACCGACATGACCCAAGGAACAAGAATATATATGATTTATGGGTGGGGATCTCAACTGTTTTCAAGATATTTGGGCACTTCCTGTTCAAAGGGGGGTCAGGACCACCCCAAGAGCCCATGACCCATATACCATTTGATGCCCCTTGACACAATTTGTGTAGGGGTTGGATTCTCAACCGTTTTCAAGATATTTGGGTACTTCCTGTTCAAGGGGGGCCATGACGACCCCCGGGCCCATAACCTACACATAATTTGATGCCCCTTGACACAAGGAACAAGAATATATATGGTTTAGGGTGGGAATTTCAACCGTTTTCAAGATATATGGGTACTTCCTGTTCGGGGGGGGGGGGGGGTCAGGACGACCCCTGGAACCCATAACCTACATACCATTAAATGTCCCTTATCACAAAGAACAAGAATATAAATAGTTTTGGGGTGGGGTTTTAACGAATTTGATATTAGGGCACTTCCTGTTTCGGGGGGGGGGGGGAGGGAGGAACCACCACCCCACATGGCCATTAACTATATACCATATGATGCCATTACACAAGGAACAAGAATATATATGGTTTAGGGGTTGGAATGTCAACGAACTTTGAGATATTAAGTAATTTCCCAAACTTGGGGGTTGGGGCTGACTCCAGGGACCATATCTAATGTACCATATATATTGCCCATAACACCCAATATATGCATCTGAAGACCCAATGTCACTATCTTTAACGGCTTTCAAGTTATAACCATTTATAATATAGTGTATAATTTTTCCCTTAGGATTCAATTTTAGACCCCACCCCCATTTGACCCCCAAAAATATGGTTGACCAACCCCAAATTAAAAAATTTAAAACAGGGTGCACAATTAAATATGCACGCCTATCATGTCCTAGAGTTTTGTACAGTTCTGTTCAGCCATATCTGAGAAACGTGATGGACAAGTTCAGAGGCGAGAAAGAAGAAAAAGAAGAAAAAGAAACCGTACAAAAACAATAAGTCTCCAAACTTCGTTTGGGAGACTTAAATATGTATATGTATGTAAAAAAACAGCTTGGCGTAAGTGAAAGAATAAAACAATCTTAGTTTATTGTAATTGGGAGAGAAAATAAGTACCAATGTGAATCATGCTGGGGGAAACCTATCAATTGACCCAATTTTGTGTAAATCGAGCTTAAAAGATAAAACTGTGCCCAATTTCGATGATGATGCAGAATGTTTTGACAATATTCCAAATAAACAAAATATTTATATGAACCCCCAACAAGAACTGCAAAATACATTACTTATCGAAGGATTTTTCATAAAAATATTTTTGATTTAATGTCATCAATCACTTGCGCCGATGCGATTTATATAGATCATATGCCATGTAAGGATACGCAAGTCACGTGCTAAAGAAGAACATATGACGTCCCAAAAATGCATTATATGAAGTGTTTGATATCGCTGTTAATTTATGTAACGAAATTTTAAAGAAATTCGCCCGGTTAAAGTTTTTTTTTTCGATAATTGATAGAGTATCATTTTCTGATATAAATTTAGCTTCGGACAGCCTTAAAAAAGCTGCGTAATCTTGCTCGTATTAAACCAAAAGAAAGCCTGATGGTAAGGGGTAATGAGCTTGACTTAAAGTTCTATGCCAATCTGAAAATTTCTAAGTCAAAGGTCAATGTCATAGCAAAATCCTCTGAAATGGTTTATTCCTAGTTACCATTATTCAAGCGGGGCCCTTTGAGATGGTCACCGTCTCAACGGTGTTTAGTTACATTTACACTTGTTATAATTTTAACGGTAATTTACAGTGGTTTATTATCAGTCATTAATGATTCAAGAAAATTTATCAGACTGGCCAACCTTTTTGAAGATCTTTGTGACCAGCATTATAAAGGGGCATGGTCACGATTTTGGTCAAAATTATTTTTCTGTGTTTAATGTTTACAACGCGTTAGTAAGGCATTTGCAATAGTCAACCAAAATTTGAGTGTCAGTCGCCATGTTATTAGCAAGATACAGAGCTCAGAATTCTTTGTCATGTAAACAAAGCTACGTCATGTTTTTGTTTACGTTTCGAATGTTTAGACCGAAAATGAATGTGATAAACGCTAGGAATTATGTATTTATTCTTAAAACGAATTAAAACAGAGAGAAATCAGCTTGAAAAAAAGAACTTTTTCCGGTATATTGAACCAATGTAAACAAAAACAGGACACGAGCCTTGTTTATATGACAAAGAATTGTAAGCCCTGTATTTTGCTTATAACCTTACGACTGACACTAACATTTTGCATGATCATTAGAAATGCATTTCTAAAATATTATAAACAATAAAATCAGAAAAATAAAATTTGACCAAAATCATAACCATGCCCCTTTAATGTCTCCAATTTACCTTGATAATACATCTTTGTTTCAAGGATTGTAAAATCAAGTACATGTAAGTAAAGAAAGTAATGAAATTACCTTTTTATTTTACAACTAACCGATTTCTAAATAATTATACCTCCGCTCCGTAGGAGAGGGGGTATACTGTTTTACCCTTGTCTGTTTGTCTGTCTGTCCGTAACAAAATATTCTGTCGCATTTTAATTTTCGTCAGATATTTCTCAGCAACTGTTCATCGCAGGTGCTTCAAATTTTAACACACTGTTTATTTAGGCATGCCATATGGTTGGATCCATTTTTGTACCAATCAGATGTCAACTTCCTGTTAAATGACGACTTTTTATTTAAAGCCTAAATTTTCAAACAAATTCTCGTCAAAAATTTCTCAGCTGCTATTAATCACAGATGTTTGAAATTTTAACACACTCTTTGTTCAGGCATGCCATTTCAAACAAATTCTCGTCAAAAATTTCTCAGCAGCTATTAATCACAGATGTTTGAAATTTTAACACACTCTTTGTTCAGGCATGCCATACAGAGGGATTCATTTTTGTACGAATCGGAAATCAACTTCCTGTTAAACGACGATTTTGTTTATTTTTAGTCTAAATCTTCAAACATGTTTTCATCATAAACTTCTCAGCAACTATTCTCTGCAGATGCTTGAAATTTTAACACACTCTTTGTTTAGACATGTCATATGGTGGGATCCGTTTTTGTACCAATCAGACGTCAACTTCCTGTTTAATGTCGACTTTGCTTATTTTGTGTATACTCACATCAGAGCAGGGGTATTACTATAGCGAGCATTGGCTCACAGATGTCTTTTTTTTTTTAAATCGGCCATAATTGTTCGGACTGAATAACTGGTAAATCAGTTAGCGATTGCCATCCCAAATTTTGTTCGACTTTCGGAAGTTTTCATTGCAATAATTACAATTACTACAATGAATTCCCCATTTCAACAAAAAAAATATTACCAATTCTATTTAACTTGTACATTTCAATAAATGCATTTTGTTTAATTTGATACCAAGCTTGAAAACTTACTGAAGACGTCGAATCTCACCGAGATTATATTACAGGTGTCATATTTTTGAAAGTTTTCCGTCCAACTATATTTGTCGTTCTCGCCATGGATTTCCCCTTTTATTACCCGAACTGTATTTATGATGCTATTATTTTTTCTCAAGAGTAACTCAACTTCAGAGTTTAAATAGTCTACGATGGGTAATCCAAAAATGGAACAAACAATGGAAAAGTTTTCTCCTGGTTTTATGGAATTTGTCGACGCATTGATTGCAACTGAAATTATACAAAGATTATGATTACTTGAAGGCATTTATTTAAGGAATAAGGACTCATTCTTTGAGTACTATGAGTTGATAATTTCGGTCGGGGCGTGATCAAATCTAATAAAGCCCGAAGGGCCTTAATGGATTTGATCAAGCCCCGACCGAAATTATCACCTTATAATATTCAAAAAATGATTCCTTATTACTTATATTTAAATAATTTTCAGCAATTGTACGATTAAATATAAAAATATAATTTATGTAAACCTCAACAATACGTCATTTGAATTTATTGGACTGTATAATACAAAATCGATTGGTAGTGTTATCACAGACAACGAACTGAAAAATGTTAATATTTGTAAATAATATTAATTAAAAATAATCTGATTTTGATTAAGTTTTAAATTGTTAAAAAAAAACCATAATTCTTAATTTTTATAAAATTTTGTTAAAATATTTTCTTCATCATTTTTTTGAGAATATTGTATTAGTGTAAAAGGTACTTGCAATGATTTTGGGGAGTTTAATACCGGGGTATTTTGAGAGAACTGTATTTTAATTAATTTAGGTTTTATTAACATTGAACCTAGCTTATTTTTTCATATCAGGACTTATCTTTTTCTTTTAATAAATAATCAATAATTGGCAGAAATTTGGTGTTTTCACATAAATCCACACATATGTATAAACATATTTCATACATTCCAAAATTCTACATATGGTAATAATTTATTGATTAGAAGAAGTTTTCTACATGGTGTGAAATATGTGTTGTTTTAGCCAAAACAATAAAAATTTATAATAATAAACAAAAGATAATGAAATGAGAGAGAGAGAGAGAGAGAGAGAGAGAGAGAGAGAGAGAGAGAGAGAGAGAGAGAGAGAAAAGGGGTGTACATATATCAAATTATATAGTCACATATACATCAGAAAAAAATATTTAAACCATCACAAATGTCATAAAATTTGTTACAGCTTCTCACAAATTGTTTGCCAGTGGTTTTCATAATTTAAGTATCTAACATTTTTCAATAACAGATATTTTTCAAGCAGAATCCTGTTTTTAATTATTTGTTGTATTGTATAAAAACTCAGGTATGGGTTTTTGTTATATTTGGTTGCAAAAATAAACCATTTAACAACCATATATGATGCTAAATTGTGCAGTTTATAAAATTAATGCTTGGTTTCAGAAATTTACAAAATAAAACTGATTTCCTATGAAAACATATGGAAATATCAAATTCATTTAAAAACATTCTTCAATGTCACAACATAGTTCTTTTACATGAAAACATTCATGAAAAAGGTGATCAATTGTTTCAATGTCTATCTTACAGAAGCGAAATAAGGGAGAGTCAATTAATTCTAACTTGTGCAGATAGTGAGTTGTAGGAATAATCCTTTGTATAATTTGAAATTGGAGCCAATTGAGTTTACTTTCTTAAACAGCTTTAAAGCAGGGATAAAAAATTCTATTCGATTCTAAGTCGGTGAAATTTTATCCAAAATCTCTCCATCTAATTGATGAAGTTATTGGTTCTCTTTTATTTGCAATTAAAATGTTATACATTTCCTTACATTCTTTTGTATCCTTATAAAAAAGATAAATAGAGTTTGGAATTTTAAGTTCATGTCTGTATTATCTATGTGTTTGTTGATCGCGCTTTCTTTAAACCTGCATGTTTAATAAAATTTCTATTCACTTTCATGATATTTCATATTTCTAAGCTACGAAAATTCCCATTACAGTCAAATATCACTAATTAGCGTAAACCCTGCTCTACAATATTTTTTAAATATTGAAGAATTACCTATCTGAATGTGTGGGTTGTCCCATAAAGGTTCATTATTTAATTGTTTCTCAGTGCGATTACTTTTGTTGATTTTAATACTTTTGTCCAGCTTAATAGCACTTCTTTCCAAAATAAGTCTCGTATTGTTTTTTTAAATCATTTCAGATATAAAATTTAATCCTCTTTTCCATAAATTTGTTATTTCAATGCTAAGCTTGTTTCTAAAGGTTTTACCCACTTAGCTTTAGAATTAATTAATCTTTTAATCCAGCTGGATATTAGGGCAGTGCTCAACGTTGGATAATCAATCATTTTTAGCCCTTCATATTTGTAATCTTGTATTATAGTTTTTCTTTATTTTATGCATGTTTCATCCCCATAAAAAGTGGTACAAATCATTTTCCAATTTTTTTTTTGTCACGTTTTTATCTGGATTAGGCAAACTAATATTATGTGGTTTAATTTTGGTATAATTAATGATTTTATTATTTTAAGTCTCCCTATCGGAGCTAGTTTTCTGTTTCCATTGATTATTTTATTAATTTCTAATAATTTAGGAGTATAGATGAGCACAGACATTTCTTCTAGATTAATTGAACATTTGATTCCGAGAAGGTAAAATGCTCTTTTGTTCCAGTCTAGTTTCCATCGGGTATGATGAAAAACATCTTTAGAAAATGGTTTGCTACCTATCTATAACACATTTGGTTTTTTTTGGAAATTAATTTTAAGACCAGATATATTTTCAAAGAAGTCTAATTCTCTTAGAATAATATCAAGTGTTAGGAGAGAACCATCTGAAATAAGAGATGTATTGTCTGCATATTGGGACAGCTTATATTCTACATCACCAATTTTAACACCTTTTATGTCTTTATTATTTCTAATTATTATTCAAAGAATTTCTGCACAGAGGAGAAAAAGATAGGGCGATATAGGATCTCCTTGTATGTAGCCTCTTTGAGGATATATGTAAATTGATCTATGTCCGTTCTGTAAAAGACATGACTTTATTCCTTTATAAAATGTGTTACTCCATTTGTTTTAGCTTATTATCAAACTTGAAAGTTAAAAAATCTAATATATGATAAATATATTCCTAAGAAATTGTGTCAAAAGCCTTTTCAAAATCTATTAAAATTAGCGGTCCAGGAATATGTTTATGATCTGTATATTGTTTAATGTCATAAATTAATTTTACATTTTCTCCAAAAATCTACCTTTAATGAACCCAGTTTGGTCTCCGTTTATCAGTTTATCTAAGTGTACTTTATTCGTTCTGCTATACATCATGACAACATTAAAAAGGGGAATAGGGCGCCAATTTTTCAAATACTGTTTAGGTTTCCCTGATTTTGGTATGATTTTGGTATACAAGTATTTACACTACGTTTATTATGGTCTGAGAATTGACCTATTTCAGAAGAATTATTGATAGCTCTGGTCACAAATACACCAATGTCTTTCAAAAAAAAAAACTTTAAAAATTCACATGGGAAACCGTCTGGATCACGACTTTTGTCATTCTTAATTTTTAAAGAAAATTATACACTTCTATTATTTAATTGGACCTCTAAACTATCAGATTCTTCTTTTGTTAATATATATAAAATTTGCTTCGTTTTAATTGGAAATCTTCTGTACATATAATTTCTCTTTTTCTGTAAAGATTTTCGTTAAACAATTTAATTTCCATTAGAATTTCGAATTGGTCAGGTATAATTGATCCATCATCTTTTTGTATTCTAGGAATTTGTTTACTTATAAAATTTCTGGATTCTAGACTCAGAAAATACTTTGTGGGCTTTTCTTCTTCAATCCATTTGGCTCTGGGTCTAATACATCGTCCTTTTAATATGTCACTACTAATTAGTTCTAATTTATTCTGTTTTTCATCAAGTTCAACAACTGTGTTTTGGGTTAAGTTTTGCTCGATTTACTTACTTCAGTCTAGTTTTAATTTCTTTCATTTTATTTTGTTTTTATCTTTTTGTAGCTAGCATAAGACAATGACTTACCCCTAATTTCCATGAGTAGTGTGTCAAGAAATAATTGATAAGTAATTGGTAGGCAAAGATCTTCGTTTTTAATTGTACTGATACTTTCTTTAATCGGCAGGAATTAGTCATAAAACTCCGGAATTTAAACTGGAATAAATTTGAACTTTTTAATCGCCAAGACCCGAGCTTCCGCTTCACATACTTTAAGATAAATTCTCTGTAAATATCAAAATTTGGTAGCCACGCAATGTCACCAATTTTCATTATATTTCGTATTTTGATACCCTCTGGTGAATAACGATGCAATACAACGACCGGTTGTCATAGTAACAAAAGCAAAAGATTGAAAAACGACCGTTTTAAGCTATTTTGAAAACAAATTGCAATTGATTGTAGCAGTTTCAGTTATACAAAATAAATTAACTAGATCAAAAATATCGATTATAATAAATTGATTGGAATGACCAAACATGTTCGTAACTTTTATGTAATATCAGTTGAAGTTGATTTTAGAAAAAAGGAATGTATGCAGTATAAAGAAAATATGTTAACATTGATGTTTTAAGATTGTAAAATGGCGTTTTATCTTGAATTAATGTATATGACACGCCATCGATAGTCTGTCTTCCTGTCTGACCGAGATCTTTAATGTTGCTTTACCTTTAAGACTGTTGTATTTTTACCCTTTTTTGAACGTTTTATTACTAACGCCCGTTCTAATCAATTAAAATCAAAGTCCTGTGATTAAAATAAACTTAAACTTAATAAAATTAAAATCTTATAGATTGGAACTCATAAAAATCATTGAGAAATAAATAAAAGCGGATTGATTACATCAACAATGACGTACCACTCATTTTCGTATAAATGAGCAAAAAAAAAACAACAACACAGGACTTAAGGTGGCTCATTACATCAAGACTTTTGCTTTTCGAGACACAATATCACAAGATGGGAATTTAAATATTTTTTTTAAATTTTTTATATCAATGAATATATCAATTAATTGAATATCATCATAGCTCAATGGTTTAAAGTACCGTACATAACGAGTTTGAATCGGCTTTTGTTCATATTATCTGAATGAAATGTTTAAAAAGCATAATTTCTAAATCCAAAATTACATATTTTTGGCCTATTTTATCATCATATCTTATTTGTGAAACTATTTAAATGTGTAGTGAGCCAACTCAATATCAATTAGGTGTGAAAAGCAACAATACATTTACAATCGGTTGACAAAGATAACTGTTGCCATAGTAACCGAGGCTTACGATGGAACAAACTGTAAATCGTACTTTGCGTAATTAAATTTGAAGATAATTTTAATAGATTGCCTTTATTGATTTTAGGTATTTTTAGCCTTTTTTGTTGGTTCTTGTGAAAAAGTGCCTAAATGTTTTATAAGACTCATTACACAACAATTATTGTTATGCAACAAAAAGTGTCGTTGCTAAAGAAGTTTAGATAGCATTGAAACCACGCAGAAATATTTTTATTTTTGAAAACTACATTGTAATAGTCATTATTTTTCGGAAAACGAAATTTTCGATTTTTCAAGATGCTTTAAATAAAAATGACTCAAAATATTATTTTTCTATTTTGAGCGATATACTATACCTATGGTTCTCAATTTTTATTTTTAAACTATTCTTTTAAGATTGGCATTATTTGAATTTTAAATTAAATGAAGAAAACAAATTTTGGAATCTTTGTTTAGTTGCCATTAAAACACTTTGAAAATATGCGTTTCTCCACGTTTCTTTTTCTTTAGATAGAAATCTGACAATTTTTTCTGGTGTAATATTTTACCGTAAAACCCCCCAAATTGTTGCCATTACTCAGAATGGACTCTCAAATTAGCTGTTAAATCTTTACCTTCTTTTCAATAAAAAAATCGTTAGGCTTTTTCACTTATCAAATTGATCTAAAAGCGTACGGGAAAATATTTTCAGAAAATTTGTTTGCTAATTATGTCGAAAACATTGATCAAAATATACTGAACTTTAAACACTGTGCCGGATAATTATGCCAGTGCCAAGATGGCATTTTTGCACCCGTCTAAGCTGCATATATCGAAAAATTCAAATCTGCCATATGATAGACCATTGCTTGAAGAGTTTACAACCACCTTTGTTATCATTGTATCCCACCTGTCAGGTGAGATATTTACCTTTCAAAAATAAATTCCTACAGGAAAATAATTTTTCCCACAGGAAAATAATTTTTCCCATACGAAAAACAATATTCCTACAGGAAATTTGAAATTTCCTATCGGATTACAAGAACTTCCTATAGGAATTTCAATTCCGATACGATTTGATAAAATCAGATAGGAAATCTTAATTTCCTATAGGAAAACTACCTGTTTGAATCAAATTCCTACAGGAAATACGTTTCTCCTATAGGAAATATAATTCCTATAGGAGTTTAGAAAATCCTACAGGATTACCAATATTTCCTGTAGGAGAATCATTTCTGCTATGGGAATTATCATTTTCCTATGGGATGTTCATTTTCAAAGGTAAATATCTCACCTGTCAGGTGAAACACACTAAAATCAAAAGTGGTTATATAGTTTTTAGACAATGGTCTATCATTTGGTATATATGGATTTTTCTGAAACTGCATCTTAAGCGGGTGCAAAAATGCTACCTTGGCACTGGCATAATTATCCGGCACAGTGTTTTTAGACCGAAATCTTGTTGAAAATCAATCCCGATTCAATTGATATTAGCTAATGTTATTTTGTACCTGTTTGAAATAAGAACCATTTTAACAGGAGCTTGGACTTTGGGTAGTTGTGTCCAACAGCAATGTGACGCAGGCCTATTCATTTCATTGCTGGCCACTCGGCCATGGCTCTTTGATATCAACAAGATTTGTCTGGCTTTTGAGCGAAGACTGCGCATGATCGCCAGTTTTACCTCGTTTTGATGCAAGAAATAGCGAATTACGTCCTATCGAAAGTCCAAGGTCTTGTTTAAATGGTTCTACTTTTATATACATGTACATGACACGGGCGTATCTAAAATTTTAACGAGAAAGTAATAAAAATAGCAGTTTTATTTTAAATCTGTTCCCAATTTTCTAACCACAGCATACAAATCTAATATAATTAATTGATTGACCTGTTGTCGTATACTAGTAATTAATTACATCCTTAATTTGACAACTTTAACTGGATCATGGTTATATGGTTTTTTTTATGAACTTAAGGAAACGGAACCTATTTTGTCTAATCATATTCTTACACCATTAACTTGATAATATTCTAAGGATTATCAAATATAATACCCGGAGTTTGTAAAATTTCAGACATACTATCAATATCAGTTTGTATAAAAAAGGGTAAATACTGCTTTGCGTTTAAGCATTAAGAAGTATATAATCCTATCTGAAATAAGCAATCTAGTTATTAAATAAGCAACCAGTTTGTCCCGAAATGAACAAAAACGTGTTTTCTGTATGGAATAGAATTCAAAACGTGTTTTGGGTTTTTGCTAATTTTGTATGCAATGTGCCAAAAAAAGTGGTTAAATTTTCTGGAAATAATTCTAATTTCTTTAGACATTTTATATTATTCAATTATTTAATGCCTGAGCAGTCAATAGACCCGATTATTTTCCCCGAGGTGCAGGGAACAGCTCAGTGTGTTCTATTGCCCGAGGTCAACAGCTCAGTGTGTTCTATTGCCCGAGGTCAACAGCTCAGTGTGTTCTATTGCCCGAGGCCAACGGCCTCGGGCAATAGAACACACTGAGCTGTTCACTGCACCTCGGGGAAAATATTCTGGTGTATTGATTGCATTAAATGATTGTTTTATTACCTAATTTTATTTTTAGTATCTTGTGTTCACAATTCTATATTACAGAAGGTTTTCATATAATTCTGCATTCAGGTCATTGACCTAAATGATGAATTTTAAGAACGATATTAAATCAAATATAATGCAGTGGTCTTTTAATCTTGTAGCAATTATTTTTTTTTCCAAAATACGTTGCCGGTCCAATAGACCGCAGTCTATTGACCGGCAGTCTAATAGATCGGTGTCTATTGACCGGCAGTTCAATATATTGGTAGATAGTTAAGAAAAACTGAATACACATACAAAAATAGACGAAAATATTTATTCTGTAATAAAAACAACAAAATCCCTTTGAATAGGTAATAATTGATACTAAATGATTCTCGATCAGAAATGAGAGAAAAGTTCCAATTCATATTCTCAAAGGTAAGCGAGGATTTTGATTTTTGTAACTGAGGTATTGATTTACACAATTATATGAGACTGAGTGTACACGTACATTGTAATTGTAGGATTTTGTATCTTTCTGTCCTCTTTAATCGTATTTAAATTATGAAAATATGTTGTCAATGATTTGATTTTCATTTCACATTGATACGAAACGTAAACTGAATACAGGTTCAGTTTGCCTTCTTTCAGTATGACAAATCTTTAGATTGCATTAAAACATAAAATTAATTATGATATTGCTCACAAGAATCTGTTGTAAGACTCAATGAAACACGCATGTGTTTGCATGCATCAAATTGAATGTACTTCTACATTTAATACAAGCTATTCACAGACAGCAAAAGAATGTCAATGAGAAAGAGTATATGTCATCAAAAGCTGGCATTTTCATTGTGAATATATATTATTTTTTACTCCAAAAGTGGTTATTAGCGCCTCTAAAAAGGAAACTTCCTTTATAAGTCAAGTCTTACCAGACTGCACTCTAGAATATTACATGACATGTACACGAACTACACATTCTTATTTCCTATGTCGCTTTTATTGGGGAAACACTCACTGTACAAAAACCATCCATTCATCAATTTCAATTACAATATAGATTTTAATGAATATTAAAACAAAAAAAAACTCTTAAGTTAACACATTTTAAATGAATAGATATCTACAAACTTACCAGAAAATGTATTCACAGCCGTTATTTGATACACTGATCCCACCAATATAAGTGTAAAGAAATGCATTCTTTGCATAGACATGGTAGTACTATGGTGTATGTAAGATGTTTCCTATATATATAGTTATGTAATTGGCTTCTAAGTGGGAATGTTCATAATTGTTCACCCTTACTTCTAATATTGCATTCCCCACTTCCTGATGATATTTTATAAGTATTTTCAGCTCATAAATCTTCCTTATTAGCTCACATGAGCCGGTCCCAAGAGAGCTGATTATTTTTTTTCAGGCGTCTTTTGTCGATTTGTCCGTTGCATTAACTTTACTTGTTTTCATCATTTCTTGAACCAATGAATAATTAAATATATTAATCATATTTGGCACAATGAATTTTGAGATAAAGACGGCATTGAAATTTAGGGAAGATGATTTTGAAATAACGAGATAGGTTTGCAGCTAAAAACAAACTCGACTTAAAAAAAAGTGAACAATGAAAATGTTAGTAGTAAGCTCCATTACTGAAAAAAAAACACCGAAACAGATTCAAGTCTGTTCAAATGAACCCAGGAAAATGTAGAATGGGATAGTAATGTTTCAAAGTTCATTATTGTAGCAATAGGAATACCCTTGGAAAATGTTCACATAGAAAACGTTTTAGCATGTGACAGAGCATGTTATATAATTGAAGCTAGTTCATTTTATAGAATTTCAAGTTTGTTTCTATTAACAACAGGGTGGTGAGAGAGGGTCCAAATCTCTGAGGTAGGAATGGAAAAAGTCTTTGAAAAAAATATCGATGCATCAATTGAATACATGATTAATATTTCCTAAAGAAAATGTAAATGACCTGAATTTGTACTTTAATATGGGCAGACATAGACTTTTGTCTTTCTTTGTGTGTGTGTGGGGGGGGGGGGGGGGGGGCACTAAAGTTGATCATAAAGATGACATTGCAGTTTTGAGCGATGTGTGATCCATAAGCCGCTTGTCATGAATTTTGTTATCATTCGGGAGACTTGTATACAGTAACCACTTAGGTATGATAAAAATACACTTAGGATTAAATGAAGCTTGAGTGAATAGATAAACTTGTATCGTTAATGATGCACAATTAATTATAATCAGAAATAATGAAACGTTTACAAATTTTTCCCAAGAGGCTAAAATGTACACTTGTGTCGTTCTAGAGTACGTTAAGGAAACATATAAGTGTCTTAATTGTCCTCTTAAAAAACGTTGAAATTATAGGTATTTGTTACTTATACATGTATCTCTTGTTTGTAACAAGCCGGTATTATTTGACTGGTTAATCTATATCAATGTACTTTGTTTTTGTTAACAAACAAGTAAACTTTGTAGACACACAGTTTCAATTATCCTTACTTTGTGATTGATATTTTATTAAGGGAATCTTCTTTGGCCAGAGAAGAGAATTTAAAATCTGAAACGAATGAAATAATTCTACAAAAATTGTAATACCAGTAAATTTGTAACGTAAATATGAAAAATTGATGATATTTGAATTCGGGGCCGTTCAGTTTTTATTTTTCGAACCGAACATGTGTTGTATATGATGATGTTCCATATCCAGTTATAGTCCAAAATGTTGACAATGGTGATGTTGAAGTACCAGTTAAGCAGAAAATAGAAAGTAATTGGTACTTTTCGCCGATGATAACAGTTATATTGTGGTACGAACATTTACAACTTCTTTGCCAAATAAGTGAACCAACAAAGTTGATACCAGGCATTGTATCAGCTTGTCATATTGGGCTTAAGTAGTTTTAAAATTGTGTAAATATGTCGAAGAGACAAAAAATTCTAGAATTTATTCATACTGTTTATTCTGCAGTTTTTGAGATTGCATTGAATTTGATGTTTCCTAATAAAACTTGTTCTTGCGCGTTTGATTATCAAGTGAATTCGATAATGGTTTTGAACAAAACGTCATTACTGAAACGCCTTGATATAACCATAAGACTTTACCATAACGTACACTAAAAATTGCGATAAATTTCAAATAATAGACACAGACCAATTTTTTTATTGTTGGAATTAGTTTATTTGTATATTAAATGTCTAACTGTAATTTTAAAAGCTATACTTTAAGATTTAGATTATATTTTTCATAGACAGTGAATGGTTAAACCCGCCAGGCTTCCGCAACCCTGGACTTGTATATCAATATATTCTGAATTTATTAAGTGAATAGAGCCATGGAACCTTTAATATAATACTTGATATTTGGTGTGTATTATCAAGAGACCACTACATATTATGTAAATAAATATATAATGATTTCATCTATGAGGCATCATTACATCCGTCGATGCAGTGAATTAGGTCACATTCGTCTTTGATCAGTACCAGTGGCGTCGGAAGCAAATTGAAAGTTGGGGGGGGGGGGGGAGGGGGGCTAAACTATAAACCTATCAGAAATCTTGACCAGTAAAAAAAGAAAGGTTTATGTTTACGTCTAATTTTGCAAAAAAAAATGGGGGGGGGGGGGGGGCTAAGCCCCCCCCCCTCCTCCCCCAGGGTTCGGACGCCTATGAGTACCAAGGACTAACAGGACAACTACTACTACTAAACAAGCATGGAACACTTTAGCGATTAAGAAAATAAATGGAAAATGTCAATTGACATTTGATTTATAAGTATTATTTGAAAATCCGTCAAAAATCAACAAGTGAGGATCAGGTTAATGTATTGTAACGTGTTATGGGTTCGGTGGTTTAGATCAGTCTGGGGGATGTGTTTATATAGTAATTAAACATGATGAATACCGGCATGAAACTATAACTAAAATCACGAGTCAATATATACATATAGTTGTAAGGATTATCTATCATAAGCAGACAAAACAAGTAAATCACAAAATACGAAATGACGGCCAAGCTCTATGATCTGTGGGATGAAATCCGGGGCTCTATCCGAGGCACAGGTCTCAGCCTCGAGATCTGTCCTGATAAGGCTCTATGCCTATCTCGTTTGTACAGGGCTGTATCCCTGTAGCCGACACAAGCTGCAGCCAGGTACACACAGTTAATAAAATGCGATAAAATTAATCACATAATTAAAGTATAATGGAAAACAAACCGATTTCAATAACAAAAACGTGAAGTACTGTAATGACCCACTATACATTAAAAATATCTTTTTTTTCCAACTATTGGACGCTTTAGAAAAATAAGACAAGTCCGTATATTGGTGGCCAAAGTCGCATATAGTATTTAAACAACGCACTATGTTGTGACTGAAATGACTCAGTGGTTAGGGTACCAGTTGATTATCGTATAGAACTATGCTTTTTAGGTTGAGAGTTCGATACCACCAAAACTTGAGGCAATTGTTTTTTTTTATCATTTGTTAAAATATTCAAACCAATTTTAGCTCGAAATTGTGCTTTTGCAAACTTGTAATATCAAATACATTTAAATGAAAAAAAAATTAATTTGAAATTGTATTTTACGATTATACCAATGGGCATTTGCACCTTCTTATTCCCTAATCTTCTTTAAGGAAAGCAGTTGTCCCATTCCAAGTCAGTTCAGTAAATTCAGTGGGTACAACACACCCCTGCGAATGTTATTGTCATTTAAATTTAGACCACGTGGTTTTAATTGACCCTTTCAGTTTCGCAGTAAAAATCGTGCCTCGTGGTTATAGTCTATTTCTTAGAATCTAGGTTCTTGTAGTCAAATATAAAATCTAGACGTGTATTGATTTCAAACTTTATTTTCATTAATTGGTAGATAAAATGAGTTCTAGAAATAAGTGTGACAATAGAAAATATAGTTTTTTTTGCTGTTGCAACAATGAACAACAAGAATTAATTTTCGATCCGCGCCTGACCTAGTAAGTGCATCAATAGTGAAACAGACAATACTATTTTATGCAGAATGTTCCTTGAAAATGGCTCGATACACTATGTTTTTACACAGAACAGACACCCATTTGTTTTTTTTTTTTAAAAAGCATGGTATTGCACACCAAAGCATTAAACATGGCTATGATTTATTCAAGCAAACCAATTTTTATATTTTCAACCACGTGTAGAGTGGTTGAACACGAACGATAACTCTGTTCTGAATATCATCGTTTAGTTTAAATAACCGCTAGATGATGAAATAAGACAGAGATTTCAATAGATTTTCGTGTTTTAACATATACCAAAGTAAGATATGATATGAAAAACGACCAGTACTTACATATTTTGAGAATATTATCCGAACACTCATACTTCCGCTTGAAATTTCACAGGAACTGAATAAATCTCGAGGAAGTCTCGTGAACTTTCATTCTTTCATTTCACCTCTGGATTTATTACAGACTAACAACGATAAAGAAAACATTCCGAACACATTCGCAGGGGTGAACAACTTAAAAAAAAAAACATCACCACAAACAACCATTTACAATGAAGCGCATTGAACTGGTAAACATTTGGTTACCTGTAGTCACTTGTTAAAATTTCTCTTAAAGTTATTATCTTTTTAGCTCATGTACATGCATTTAATAGATATCTTTGTTTACATATTAATCCAATCGACCATATGCGAATGGTACATGTATGACCGTATTACTAAATTACTTTATGGAATATTAAATATTGATAGCGGATTAGATTTTGACCAATTGTTTAAGAATTTGAAAAAAGGGAAAACCATGAGCATTTTTGACAATAATTTGCACACACCAATTAGTCCCTTTGTTTTAAATCTCTTCCGGTGTATACGTATTAGAGGGTTTCACGAATAAACACCGTAAATGAAGCCCTGCAGGCATTCACACCTGTGCTAATCAGAGTACACCCCTAAACTGAGAAAGAAAAAAATGTCTCCACTGTAGTGTTTTACACAACTGAGATTGTCTTTTTTACATGTAGCTCGTGCTTTTTTAAATTTTCAGTAGATCAGGAATGTATGATAATATACTGACAATTTATACGTCTCTTGGTAGATTTATCATTATTTTAAGATAGATATAATTAATAAAAGGTTGCATATGTGCATTATCTGGACGGATGGTATACGTTGACAAAAAGTTTATACGTAACTGTTGTAAATATAAGGGTTGGACCCATTATCATAGCACAAGAAAAGGTGCGCCCCTTTGAAATGCTGTATGCATATAATTCACAATCAGTATTTTAACCCGATGACCATATATTGAGGTAGGACCCAATATTATAACCCAAGAAAAGGTCCGTCTTGTTGAAAGAACTCGTCATTTATTGATAAAGTGAGTTTAATATAGATTCTTGTAATGATATTTTTTCAGTTGATCTTCTTAATGTTGAAGTGGACATGAAATTGACTTCAGCGTAGTTTTTATTTTAAAAATGTAAAGAGAAGAGTTACACATTATTTATTATTATACTTGTATAATTGATTTTCATCGTAAAATCTTTCAATTAAAGGAGTGAGACCCGGTACATGTATTGTATCCCTAAAAAGATCGCAAAATAAGTGTAATGTTAAGTAAGAGAAGTAGTAAAACATTTATAATTGAGTTTTATCCGACGATTTTTAAAAAATGTGAAAAAGGTCTGGAATTCATAGCAAACGATTGTCCGTCTCTTTAAAATAATCATAAAATAAGGTAGATTAGTCATATTTGTCTGACGGTATTGATTTTCATCTAATGACCTTGTTATTTTTTTTTTATTGGGGGAGGGGTCAAGAAATGCTCTGCATGATGTTTATATGATATTTGTGATGAAAAAAAGAATTAATGCTATATGTGGGTGTAGCACGCAGGAATCTAGCATAAAATGTTACCAGGGGTGTCAACATTTGCCTTTTTCACACGAATATTTTCTTTAAAAAAATTTACCGTATATTCTTTGCCAGATGCAAAATGGTAATACAGCCGAAGGAAAAGGGCTCTTTACTAATCTTACAAGCATTTAATTTCTTATAAACAAATTAATTCCTTTGGATACTACAAAGGCAAAGGTCCGATCCAAAATTCCGAAAAGAAGGATCGAAGAACTGAACTATTTATAATAATTAGCATAACTTACACATGTACCATAGTGCATATAAAAAATAGCAATGATATTGCTTGCAGGTATCGTTATAATTGAATTGTAAAGAATATTTGATTTTAAAATGGTTAAGTTTTTAAACGTGTATCATATTGGAAAGATATGCAAAAAGGACGTGTGAAATGTCCATTGTTTACTTGATTTCAAACGGTCAAACACCTGAAGGTGTGAACCCTTCACACCTGCAGGGTGGTGTGTGTATATTACACCTGGTTCAAGCCATTGTTTAATTAATGACACCAATCAGCAGAAGTTATGAAACTGGTCAGTTTCTAGGTCAAACTGCGCATCGTCGCATTGTATACGTGCAAACCGTCTCCTAACATACAGTAAAAAAAAAATGATAAATGTAGTTGTACACCCGCATATTATTATTGACCTGGAAACTTTTTATATCTTGAATGTATTTTTATAGATTGAGTAGTCTACTGTAATCTAAAATTTATATTCCACTGGCTGACTTTCTTAGCTTTCAAAAAAGCTAACCTTGTAGCACGATATACCAAGGGTTCGTGAGGAGCGGTGCGGATAAGAAACCCTTGGATAGCGAAGGTGAAGAATAATTATATACTAAATTATATTTTAACAAAATTATCTGGGTGGCATCCGCCGCCCCTGCTGTCCCTGTTCCGACGCCCTTGATGTTTTGTTAACTATTAATGAAATGATAAACAGCAAATGTGTAACTTTACAATGTTTTACTTTCAACCAAAACTTATTATCTGTATTCTCCTAAATCTACCACCTCCTCCACCACGTATAAAAATTCGTTTTAAATAAATGAGAGCAATTATCCTTTAAACAACAAAATTGTGTTTTAGAAATGAGATTTAACGATTTATAAAACAGAATTTTGGTGTAGCATTTCTTCTTATGTGTTTAAATCAGAAGTCATTAGGTCATCAGCTCAGCGTCTTACCACCTTTCCGAATCGCTCAATTCCGCCATTTTGAAGTTGACTTCATAGCTACTTTTAAATTAAAAACCACAGACTCGCATTTTACTTCCTGTTTAAGAAATATTTAGGGGGTTAAATTCAAACAGTCAAAATTACCGCTAAAGCGGGCTGTCGGCGCAAAAAAGGTGAATACAAACGGAGGGACACTTGACCATGAATTGATTCAAAATTATGTTTACCTTGCAGTTTAAATTCGGAAAGTTTACGCTTTTATTAGAATTAATGCAAATATTTAAATGCGTGATAAAAAAAGAGATGCTTATACCCAGCGTTTAATGAACTACATTTTAGATATAATCACCTGTTGTGAGCCTTCTCTCGAAGAAATGTAAATATTCAGAGCCCGCGAGAGAACACACTTATATGTATACTTTGAACCTTCTTTCAGTGGATCATCCTTTTGCAGTTTCATTCGTATAATTTTTGGCGGAAGCTTAACACGTAATAATAGTGTGTTGTGTTACGTCTTACTGCCATAGGATAAAGAAGAGTGTCAAGTAAATGTTACTTCATATATTTAATCAGTAGAGGGTTTGTTGGATAAAGGATGTGCCATGATCGTGAGTTTAAGTTTAGAATAAAGTGAATTTCACTTGAATACGTTTCTTCTTTATGTCCTTTATTAAAGTGGACACATATGAGATTGTCACTATTCTATGATGTCTAAATATATTTGGATGAGGTTGTACCATCTTTTTTTCCAATGCAGCGAATCCTAGCATATTCAACAAGGGGCCCATGGGCCGCATCGCTAACCTGAGCAACGACAGGCATGATAAAATCAGCTTTATGAGGTCATATACAAAATACATGTATTTTAAGAATGTAGTAATAGATCCTATTACACGTAAAAATAGCCAACGGATCACGGATCAGTCAGTGTAAAAAATATAAATAAATTAGTTTTGATAAACGATTTTTTCTTTCATGTCTTAATTCTTGTAATTTATTGATACATGTACAGTGTACATGCAGGTTCGCTACCCCAAGAAATTAAAACCCATTTAAAATCATAACAGCCATGATTAAATCGTTCATAATTTAAGATATTTTATTGCATATGCATAAGTTACAAAAGAGGCGGGTATAATGATTTCATGTTCATGTACCAATCCATGCACTCTCACGTGGGTGGGAAAGTTGATATTATTATATACATACGACCGTTGAACAATATGGACGACATTTTAAAAATATAAGTATTTTGTAAAAGAAAACGGATGCTTTAACTCCAGTACTTAAAAATAAATAACATCGATATAACCTCAATCTATAAACCGACAGCATGTCTATCTTCTCGCCACTTTAAATAATAGATTTATGAAAAGGTTATTCACCCATTGAGGAACATTGCATGTACACTCAGTTTAACTGTTATATACATGTACATGTTTATAGGTTGTAAGTATCGTTATCTGGTGTCTTTAAAGTGGTATCATAAATCCCACTAACTGAATTATTTGTCCTGTCATAAATGTTGCCATCGACTGAAAGCTCTTGATTTTCCCTTTTACTCCTTAAGACATCATATTCACTACTTCCCTCAGTCATTGCATATTCATCGTCTGAACACATTTTATTGAATTCGATTTTGTCAGCCGAATGAAGCTTTGAATAATCCTCCTCAAACTGGTCGATATTGTTGCTTGGCCTTCTTTGAATGTTTTCTGTTGCTGTTTCTTGTGTATTAACCGGCTGAGAATAAAGGATACTGCTCATTAGACCGGTATTTCGAATTCTTTTAAATCTACAGTATCTCTTGACCCTGAAAAAATCAAATAAAAATGAGCTTTGTAAAGCAAAATTATAAAAAAAAATATTAATGAATTTGAATTTATTTAGACATGATCTAACCTGTGGATGACACAAGGAACAACAATAATAATCAACAGGAAACCAACGGCAGATGGCGCTATTATAATGATCAGTTTGGTATCTAAGAAAGACATTGATTACACATCAAGGTACATGTATTTCATGTATTAGCAACAAGAAATTGAAAAATAAAAACGCACGTTTAATTTCGCAAAACCATATAAATTATTAAATATGATCGCTTATTACAAGTGAATGGAATTAAAAGACGCATGTATCGTATATTTCATTTATTATAAAAGATGTAGTTCTGAAAATTAATTATTTCCCGAATTTTTTTAATATCCGTATTCAGATATTGCTGAATTCACTCAGGATTTTAAAATAAGGTAACTTAAAAATGATTGCTCCTGAAGTTTTCATTATTTAAAGTATGCCAATCTCTCCAGTTTTATTTCCATTAATAGATTTTACGGTTGTTGAGTTTACAAAAGGTATATAAATGACAACTCCTCAATAACTAATGTCGCCATCTTCTACAACGTCATCATTTACATATACATAACCGATGTCAGGGAGTTTGAAGAACGGCGACTAAGGTGGAATAACACATCATCACAAAATGGCTGACTTCTGATCGAAACGACATTTCGTTTTATTGAAAGGATTTTATCGAGGGTAGCATTCAACTTACTCCGTAGCCGAGTGGATAATTTAAAAGTATCGGGCTTGTGACCCGTACATCCCGAGTTCGAATCCCGCATGCCATTGGGCTTTTGTTGATACTTACTGAATTGAATTTTTTAGATATTCATGTTTTATCCCCATACTGCAAATTTTTCGCTTAATTGACATATGTACAGTTTATTTATCACTGTATATTTCATAATCAATTAATTTACTGTTAAGTGACTTTTTCCAGATGTGTTATTCCACCTTAAATTGTTTGGTTGACATTCACAAGCATCTTGGCTTCAAATAGGAATGATTTTTCCTAATCTTCAATCGAAACCGGGAGTTTCCTTTTACTTTTTTACTGTTGAAATTCCCCAGTTTACTGAGGTCTTCCACTGTTTATTGAAAGAGCCAACATAAGGCTATTGAATACCGTAAATTGCGCGAAACATTTCGGAATACCAAATTCCACTGATGACAAATAAAAAAAAACATCTTTATATATATGTTATATTTGTTTTCTTTACCAAAAAAAAAAAATAAATAAAACTACAGTGTAGGTCAATTACCTACTTTTTTAGTAAGTGGCCATTGAATATTTAAAAAAAAAAAAAACGAGAGAGAGCGTTCTAATTTTACAAACCTTTGATAATCCTATTGTATATACCATCTTAACAATATATTCAAACCATTTAAAAGACACCCCCCCCCCCCCAAAAAAAAACCCCACTTTTAATTTTACACTTTGATAGAGATTTTATTTATTCTGAAATTATAATCATTAAATAAATTATTTAACAAGGAAATACAGCTTAATAAGGGCAGTGAAGCTTAAACAGAAATTTAAAAAAAAATGGTTTTTCGCAACAATTTTTAAAGTGTTGCAGTCCGAATTTCCGCTATCACTTTTCTAAACTCTATCCATTTTTTTTTAATTTTAGAGAAAAAGTAAATGATGATATTACTAAAACATTTATAGTCTTAAGTTACATATATTCATCTTACTTTACTGGAAACAAAATCACATGTATATTACTATAATTGGTCAATGATCAGGGTTTGTTTTTGTTTCGTTTCTTTTACATATGCTGCCTTTTTATGCTTTAGATCATTTTTATACCCCCGCTCCGAAGGAGAAGGGGGTATACTGTTTTACCTTTGTGTGTCTGTCTGTCTGTCTGTCTGTCTGTCTGTCTGTCCGTCCGTCCGTCTGTCCGTCTGTCCGTAACAAAAATTTCTGTTGCATTTTGTCGCAACTATTCATTGCAGATGCTTGAAATTTTAACACACAATTTGTTTCAGCATGCCATATCGTGGGATATATTTTGTACCAATCGGACGTCAACTTCCTGTTAAATGACGACTTTGTTTATTTTTAGCCTAAGTGTTCAAAGAAATTTTCGTCAAAGATTTCTCAGCAACTATAAATTGCAGATGCTTGAAATTTTAACGAACTATTTGTGTAGGCATGCCATATTGTGGGATATATTTTTGTATCAATCAGACGTCAACTTCCTGTTAAATGACGATTTTGGTTTTTTTTTTTAGCCTAAGTGTTTGTTTAGGCATGCCATATCGTGGGATATATATTTTGTACCAATCGGACGTCAACTTCCTGTTAAATGACGACTTTGTTTATTTTTAGCCTAAGTGTTCAAAGAAATTTTCGTCAAAGATTTCTCAGCAACTATTTATCGCAGATGCTTGAAATTTTAACACACTATTTGTTTAGGCATGCCATATGGTGGGATATATTTTTGTACCAATCGGACGTCAACCTCTTGTTAAATGACGACTTTGGTTTTTTGGTCAACAGGAAGTTGACGTCCGATTGGTACAAAATATATATCCCACGATATGGCATGCCTAAACAAATAGTTAGGCTAAAAAAACCTTCCTGTTAAATGACGATTTTGGGGGTTTTTTTTAGCCTTAATGTTCAAACAAATTTTCCTCAAAGATTTCTCAGCAACTATTTATCGCAGATGCTTGATATTTTAACATACTATTTGTTTAGGCATGCCATATCGTTGGATATATTTTTGTACCAATCGGACGTCAACCTCATGTTAAATGACAACTTTGTTTATTTTCAGCTTTAATTTTCAAACAGATTTTTGTCAAAGATTTCTCAGCAACTATTTATCGCAGATGCTTGATATTTTATCATACTATTTGTTTAGGCATGCCAAATCGTGGGATATATTTTTGTACCAATCTGAAGTAAACTTCCTGTTAAATGACGACTTTGTTTATTTTTAGCCTTAATGTTCAAACAAATTTTCCTCAAAGATTTCTCAGCAACTATTTATCGCAGATGCTTGATATTTTAACATACTATTTGTTTAGGCATGCCATATAGTGGGATATATTTTTGTATCAATCAGACGTCAACTTCCTGTTAAATGACGATTTTGTTTATTTTCAGCCAAATTTTCAAACAAATTTTTGTCAAAGATTTTCAGAAACTATTTATCGCAGATGTTTGAAATTTTAACATACTATTTGTTTAGGCATGCCATATCGTGGGATATATTTTTGTATCAATCAGACGTCAACTTCCTTTAAATGACGATTTTGTTTATTTTTAGCCTAAGTGTTCAAAAAATTTTCGTCAAAGATTTCTCAGCAACTATTTACCCCAGATTCTTGTTTTGCATATTTACATCAGAGCGGGGGTATTGCTAGTGAGCATTGGCTCACAGATCTCTTTTATTTTCATTTTTTCGCATTGCATTTCATAGAATTATCTGACGGAAAAATTTGGTATAAAACCAGCCAGAAATCTGCAATTTTTTAGTGAAAACAATCTGATAACTTCCTCTGAATTTCATAGAGGCTATCTATTCTGTAAAATGATTACTTCCCTTTATCAGATATGATTTCTATTAAGAGTGGCAAAATATGACTTTATTCAGACTAAAGGACGCCGGATTACGGCTGTTCAGAAACGCTTAGCCAAAAAAAAAAACCCAACCCCAATCATCCAGTTGGCAGTACACTAATTAAATCATGAAATCAAAAGATACATGTAGATACAACGCTTTACTCACTACTTAGACTTATAGGTGGTACCCCGGTATTTTGGACTATCGTTGTTGTAAACATGTTATACTCCGTTTGTGAGGTGTTGATACAGGGAACTGGCTTTTCCGAATCTATAAAAACATAGTTATTATTAAAATATCTCAATTGTATTATATGTTTATTGAATCAATCTAGTTTTAAAGTCATGTTTTTCTATCATCCATCCATGTATTGATCGATGATACGATAATTCAAGTGGGTACAATTTCCGCGATATTGGTATACTGCAAATCAATAAATATATAAATGGCATATATTTGAATTCCAAATTTTTGAAATGCACTACTTCCTTCGAATATTTATTTTAAAATTTGCCTCCCCGTAAAATTCCTCATTAAAAGTATATTGTGCTAAAATCAAAATTGCGTCCTTTTTTATTTATTTCCGACTAAGACAAAATGCACATTTTAAAGAAAATGCGCATAAAATTTACCAGGCTTTGAAATGTATAGTCGTGTGTATAATTACTGTTTCTGCCTTCGCTCATACGCAGTTGAATTGGTGAATAAGGCGTGTAAAATGCCTATATGAGAAAAGGTGAGATACTGTAAAATTAAAATATCAACAAATCTGATAATTTCTTTTTAAAATTATTAAAAATGACATGTGGTGATAACTAACAGTGTTCAAATTCAAAAGACTCTGTGGTATCTTTTATTCCAAGTTCACTGGGATATATTGAGTCGACATAAGTATGGAAATAACGATTGTTAATTGATAATACGTCGTCGATATACCTGAATATTCAGTTGAAAGCCACAGCGAGTGATTTATTTTTTTCTCGTACAAGTTTTTGAATAAATTCTGCTTCATATGAATACAAAAATAGGTCTGCTAACAATTGGGCACATTGTTAAGGTTTAAAAAAATTGTAGGGTTTTTGCAAATTTCTACCTCAGGGAAGGGGTGCCCCTAAAAAAATCCTATCTTAATTTATTCCTTTGATCAAAACTAATCAAATTATCTTAGATATTTTTAGGGGCAGGCCTGTCCTGATGGATATCTAGGCTAAATGTCATACAGAAATAGACCGTTTTACTGCTAAAAAGACGTTTTAGCCAACTGTAAAGGCAAATTTAAGAATTACAAATGTAATATGCTAGGTTCTAAATGAAAATTTGAAAAAATAGATATATGTTCAGTAGAAAAGATCTAATGAACTTTGATTTATGAAAGTGATATCGTCCGGGAAACCGATCTTCCATTAGGTCAATTTTTTGTTATATACAAGTGATCCTTTTGGTCTGGCCTTAAAATTGGCCTGACATCAAATTTGGCCTCTACCAAAATGTTTGGCCTCAATTTTATTTTTAGGTCACCTAAGTCACTAAGGTGACCTATTGCAATTGGCCTCCGCCCGTCGTGCGTTAACCGTTTTACATTTTTAAAATTCTTAAAAACTACAAGGCCAATTGTTACCATTATTTTTGTTTGAAACATCTCTATGATAAGAAGTCTAAATTGAGAAATGCATGACTTTACCACCGCTGGGGCTTATGGGCGGGGCAATATATGCAATAAAGCCAAATTTTCAAAAATCTTCTTTACTCCCACACGTGTGAGAAAAAATAATTAAATGCATGGTTAAGATATCCATGGAGCACACTACGAAAATTGTGAACTTCATGACCCCTGGGTCAGGGTGGTTTAGGGTGGGGCCAATATGACCATATACTGAAAATGCATTAATTTTTTAAAAATCGTCTCTCTACTCCCTTATACATTTTTGAAAAAACTAAATGCATGGTTATGATGCCAATGAAGTCCTCTACCAAAATTGTGAAAATTATAGCCCCTCATTGCGTTTAAACGAAATAAAATAATTATTTTCCTGACCTCAATTGGCTTCCGTAAAATGTTAAAAATATTCAATTTTTTACGCTATTGGGCTACATATCGTTATCAAGAATAATATATTCTCGGATGTAAAAGTATGAAATTGAATAGGAAAAAACAAATCATATGATAACTATTAATCAGTAAAGATTAAATAGGCAAATAATATGCTTTTTCAAAAATAATCTATACATGTAAATTTGGCAAAAACATTTCGAATTCCAATGCATGATTTTTAAAGAGGTCTCACAATTTTCGTTGCACTCGTTAATACCTGTTTTGACGAGGCATAGGAAAGGAAGACCAAGAGTGTTGTTCGGTGGTTGGAATGTTGTGTTGCCATCCATGTTAGTTACTTGTTTGATTACTGGTCGAAACACAATGGATGAATGTTGGTATACAGCCAGGCATATGAGTGATTTGTTAGCTTTGTCAGTTGGTGTAGTGAGGAAATCGGAGTCAATACTTGGCAATGATTTGCTCTGATTGATGCATAAATCCATGGCATCTTTCCATTTTATGAAACCATGGTGCGTGACGTTTGATCCGTCTACAAGAAAAATCATGTTCTATACAATGACAGTTATTAGGGCCCCGCTCTGCGGGTGTCCTATAGTGATCAGTCTGTCCGTCCGTCTGTCTTTCCGTCCGTCTGTCCGTCCGTCTGTCCGTCCGAGATTGATTGTCCTGAGCATATCTTCTCTCCCATTGGCCCAATCTGGCTTGAACCAATTTTCAAGGTCAAATGTGAAGGTCATAGCAGAATTATATGAAAAATCCTTGTCCGGAGCATCTCTCCCTTTGCTCCAATCTGGCTCATACTTCAACCACATGGTGCCTTTGATCAAAAGGTATGCAGTGATCTTGAATTATGTTTGTAGGTCAAATGTCAAGGTCATAATGGATCAAACAAAAATCTTTTTTTTAAGAGCATATATATACTCTCCATTTAGCCCTGTTTGGCTAATACTTTATTCTAACGAAACCTTTTGGTGAATGAAGTGCAGTGACCTTGAACCATCTCAATGTGAAGGTCATAGTTGATCTCTTTATAATCAGTTTTAGACTGTATATTATTTCCCATTTTCTTAATCTTACTCAAGTTGAACATTAATGCCTGTATTTAAGGGGTAATGGGATTGAATTAGAAGTTCTATGCTAGCTGAAAATTTCTTAGTTATAGGTCAAGGTCAAAGCAAAATTATCTGATATTCTTTTCATCCTATTGTCCATTATTTAAGCGGGGTCCTTTGAAATGGTCACCATCTCAATGTTGTCTAGTTATTAATGTCATTAGGTGATTGAGTTTGAGAAAATAGACACAAATTCATTAAACTAAACAAATACTGTTGTTTGTTAAAAGATTTCAATATTTTTGCCTTATTTTGCGGTGTAGTATATACCTATAGTATGTCAATCCGTCCCCTTGACTCTACATGCCTTATACTACACCTATAAATTGCTTGTTGGATTAATGATGTATATTGACCTTGAACTTTATTTTTATTTATAGGTTAGATTCAAAGCAAATGTCCTTTAAGTTTTAAAGTCCATCTTAAGAGGGCTTGATGGTTGTGGCCATTTTGGGGCTATATTGATCTCCTGAAAAGGAAGAGCTCTGTATAAAAATACAGGAAAACATACAAATTTTAAAGCTAAAATCTATGGAATTTTTTTTACTAAATAATAGTTTATAGCTTAAAAACATTTCTAAAAATTTAAAACAGATCTGATGACCAATTTGTTGAACACCCAGCCTCCTTACGTCAAGCACATTGAGATGATCACCATCTCCATAATGTCAAGTTCATTAATAAAAAGACCAAGTTAAGGAATAAATCCTTCAAATTACCATCTGCAATAGGTAGATTGATTAAATATTGCACACAAACAACATATAAAGATTATAAATATCCTCCAGTAGATTTGACAAATGTAATTTTTTAAAGAAACAAGAAAACAAACCATGTCGAAGACAAAATGCATCACAGCGATCACTCTTTGAACATGGTATTCCACGTAGTTTGTTTTGTTTCAAGTCAATGTAAGCTGCATTGCAAGTTATACTTTTTTCTTCTATGAAAGAAGGAGTACCTGGAAGAAAGTATTTTACAAAACTGATCTATTATAATTTTATAATGACAGACAATGATATATATTTTGAATTTAAAATAAAATATATTTTCAAACAACCTAAAGATAATGAAAAATTATCAATATATTGTTTATGGATACCATATTAAAAACAATGGCACCTACTGTCTATGATGGAATACAACTCTATATATTCAAAGGAATCCGTTCGATCTTCTCGGCAATATTCATATGAGACTTTTTTTGCCTTGGCGTTTTCACTTGGATCGAATAGTTTACATCTGTTAAGCTTCTATAATTAAAACATGAGTCCATGGGCCACATCCCTCGTATGACAAAATTATCAGAAGATTCGTTTTCCTAAATTTTCTCATATGAAAACATATCTTTAAAACACCAAAATACCCATTTTCTGTATTTATGTGTCTAAGCCGATTGCGTCAATAAATAACATTTTTCCAGATATAAAAACATACTACATTGAAATTTTGTTCCCTGTCTGTGGTCCCTTTATTGTTCAATGTCAACGACATCCAAAATAAAGCCCTTTGTTGAACTTTGCACACCTCGTAGCCCCAGTTTTGATTTATTGTAGATAGTATGAAAACTCTTACACTTTATCAGGATGCATGCATTTTGACATTTTTTGGTCCATATTTTTCTGAAATAAACTTAATATGTCGAATTTGCATACTTCCAGTGGCCCCAGTATTGATAAGTGATACATTATGATGGTTTAGATAATAGGGAATTCAAAAACAATAACCCAATAATAGACTTTTTTACCATATATAATCGGTTTTAAGATGGGGAGTGTCTTTATTGAAACAATCCCCATTCCTCTTTATTTAGAAATGTTTTGTTCTACGTTAAGTTAAAATTGGACTAGTGAATCATAAAGAAGAGGCCCAGAGGTCGCATCGTTCATCTGAGCAGTAATAACCATAACTCGGATCAAATCAGTATATATTACAGTATGTAATTCTAAATATATTGACAATAAAGTAAAGTGGGTCTTGCTAGAAAAGAAATGAAATATTCTGTACTTTCAGAATCGACGCACCCGTGCTTTCACACAAGTTTCAGCTTTTCAGGCGGAATGGTATTCCAGAAGATTGTTAAGGATTTTATCTATACATGTATATATCTATGTAAAAATTCACGCCCCCCCCCCCCCCCCAATTCTGCTCCGAAGATCACGATTTAAACAAACTAATTAAATCTACATACCCGAGGAAGCTCCCACACAAGTTATAGTTTTTGACCACCCCCCCACCCCCCATTGTGACCCTAACCTACTCCCAGGGGTTATGAATTGAGGAAACTTGAATCTAGTTAAATCTACCCTATCATACAAGTTACAGCTTTTCTCACTCATTGGGTTTTTAGAAGAAGATTTCAAAAGATTTTTCTTAATATTCCTATGTAAAAATTCGACACCCCCCATTATGACCCCACCCTACCCCCGGGGATCATGATTTCAACAAACTTGAATCGAAACATCCTGAGGATGCTTCTTTACAAGTTTCAGCTTTTCTGGTTAAATTATTTTTGAAAACTACCCGCAAATATTTCAAAATTCTAAATTATCTCCCCTTTTAAGAGGACATGGTCCTTCATTTGAACAAACTAGAATCCCCTTCACCCAATATTGCTTTGTGCCAAGTTTGGTTGACATTTGCCCAGTTGTTGTTTAAAAGAAGAATTTTAAGAAGAAGAAAATATGAAAATTTTATGACGATGACAGAAATGACAGACAACGGACAAATTTTGAGCAGAAAAGCTCACTTGAGCCTTCGTCTTAGGTGAGCTAAAAATCAAAAGATTACCGACAGAGAGACAAAATGATTGACGCATGACACCATGTGATCAGAAAGCTAGCTAATGTTCATATTATTTTTAATAAAAAAGGCTCAATATTATTTTAAGACAATTGCTTCACCGTGACTCCAATTAAGGGTAGGTAGTCAATCGTATTGGTCCATTCAGTGACATCGATTTTTGTACAGTCTTCTTCTTTAAATTTATCTGCAGTATAGTTGTAACATCCTGTAAAACAAACCATAATTGCAGAGAAAAAACCGTTCTTTAAACAAATCATGAATGTTAAAACTGTTTAAAACAAAACTTCATTTTAGATGATGTGGGTAATATTGCGACAAGATCATTTTCACCCCTGTTCCACAAAATCAAATTATGTATAAATATTGAACTTAATCATCAAAGGATTACGTTACAAACGTTACATTGTTTTGATATATATAAAAGTTTCTGTAGATTACAAAATCAAATTAGTAAATTGTTTCGCTTTAAAGGATAACATTTACCTTTTTACTAACTTACTGATCGCTAATTTTTGCAAATGATTAATATCGTTTCAACCGATTAACCAATTTAAAAAATGTCATTCCTTATATATATGGCTACTCGGGGATAAATAATTATAACCTAATATCTTAAATCATAAAACAGGCTTTAAGTAAAAGGTAGTTTTAGTTAAGAAAAATAGTCATAATTGGATGGTTTTTTTTTAAGTAAAGGGTTGCATTTTATGGACATATTTTTTTGTTTACTATTGTATATTATCCAAAGGCTTTAACGTACGATACCTTCATAAGAGACCCATGGTTTGGATATAACAATGCTCTGATTGTTAATATTAAACGTTGGAAGAACGGGGAAAAACGCTGATTCATTTGGATGAAGTCTGATTTGGTGTACAAACGAATCATCCTCAAATTCGCTGAAGCCATAATTACTGCAAACATACGGGGTTAAGGAAGCGTTTGCTTTTGGCATAATTACGTAGTTAGAAAGGTTCCCTGCTCTACTTGAATCTATTGGATCAGAAACAAAAGAAAACATTTTATACAAAAGCATGTTAGTGACACATTGACGCTTTTTAATTTCCTGCACTTTAATGATACAAAATTGCACTTTAATGTGTAAAATTTACACTGAAATCTGTAACTTAATGTGTAAGTTTTACACAGGTGGCAAGCAACAAAAAATTGTCAATTTTGCATCAATTACTTCCGTAATTCTAACCATTTATCACAAAAAAATGATGTTGTTACATTTTTATCAAGAAATGAATAACTATCTGGATAGCATAAAGGAGATGGAATACTGTAGTCATCCTAATGAAGATAATGCCTGAACTATACTCACTGCTTGTATGTAAGCTTATGCTGTTATATATTGTCACATTGATGAGAGTCGCATAGCATGAATATAATCCTTCGTCCGAAATGCTGGCATCTGAAAAAAAAATGTGATTAATAAATATTCTCTCTCTCTGATAAACATTACTAGCCTTATAACTTAACTGGACGAGGGACAACATTGTATTTTTGCTAGTAATACCTTTATACACAAGTTATTCAGAATTCTTAATACATGTGTGAATTAAATAAATTATCGGGACTGATACATGTAACATTTACATAATCTAAAAGATTAAATCGGTGAAATGTGATATCAGGCATTACAACTTACTGGAGACGTCTAACCTCACTAAGGTCCTGTTGTGGAAACCATCATCTTTATAATAGAAGTCTACAATCCAACTATAATTGTCGTATTCCGATAATCTGCCATTTTTGAGATTGGGTATTGAGTCTTTCACTATTCTTTTGATATATTTATTTTGTCTCAAAAGAATTTCTACATGTAATGAGAAATTATCGACTTCGCTTAATCCAAAAATATTAAAATCAATAGAAAAGGTTTCTCCTGTTTTTATGGAATTTGTTGACGCATCGATTGAAACTAAAATACAAAAGATAGCTATAAAAAATTTTGGAAATAACAATTAAATAAAATAAATTCTAACCTTCATACAATTTATATTCTATAATGCAAGTTGAATAAACAAGCATTCAAAAATGAACGATTGTGTTAGTAAAACAATTTCAATCTTTTTCAAAACGTGTGACTCGTATAATTTGAACTTTATTCTACATGTGCTTGGATAAATACGATACGCGATATAACACAAAACTTTCGCGAATAAACGCGAAACTTTCACGAATAAACGCGAAACTTTCGCGAATAAACGCAAAACTTTCGCGATTTAATACTTTAGTTTCGCGAATAAACGCGAAACTTAAATATAAATATTGTCATTTCATACAAGAACCCTCATGAAGAACAATGACTGGAAACAAACACATTTTAGTTTTAAAGAAAACAAAATAATCTTTTTTATATATAGATATAAATAAATCTGATAAAACGTCATACAAATTAACATAAATTCAAACGTGGGAAATCTTTAAAATCTTAGTACTGATTTTCAAACGACATAATGTATTGTGCTTCTCATATTCTCATAAGCGCTGTATTATAGAAAATGAGGCATCAACATTTGCATATGAACAATTTTTATTCGAATTAAAAGTTTTATCAAATATCATTGTAAAATTGAAAGAATATTATTGTTTAAAACGTTATATATGTGATATCACCGCGACATAAATAAACGTCTAGTTTGACGGTTTCATATCAGAAAATAAGGTCAAGCTGTGAATTGAAATAAGTTCAATCTATACATTTTTTGAGCCATTGATAAACAAGTCGTTTGAAAATCAGTACTAAGAGTTTAAAAACTTCCCACCTTTGACTTATATTAATTTAAGAAAAAAAGAAAATTAATAAATGCCTGTTCGAACACATGGTCGGCGAACAAATGAAATCCAAAATATTATGTTAAAACAACAAATTATCATAATACAACAATAATGAATACGTCAGGTTAAAACAAAACTAATTAAATCATGGTTCAGCACATACCGCAGAATGCGCTATCAGCCGTTATTTGGTAAATCAATCCCAAGAGAGTCAGTGTTAATAAATTCATTCCGTACATAGATGGGATTATGCTGTCGGTAACTTTCACGCTGATATCAAACTAAATACACTTCCTGGTTTATGAGAATGTTATACTATTGTTGGTGTATTGCGCACTTCCCTTGATGTTTTGCTGTACTTCAGTTTGAAGCATCACTCATCACTTCCGTTCGCAACTCAAGGTGAACCTGTGCATTTCATTGAAAAGGCAAAAATGCATAGCAGGCACGTAGCATTTTTTTTGAAAGGGGGAATCAAACAAAAAAGCTAAAAAAAACATATCTATCAATCCGCCAAAGTTCTAAATCCTAATCTGTGGATGTGGTGCAAAGTACCTAAAACAAGTTTTTTAATGTTCACTTTCTAAACTTTTTCAATAATTAAATACATGTTCCCAAAAAGGTAGGGGGCCAACTCAAAGTGTTTTACTTGTACATTTAATACAATGTATAAGCTATTCACAGCAAAAGAATGTCAATGAGAAAGATTATATGACGTAAAAAGCTGGCATTTTCATTGTGAATATATATATATATATATATATATATATATATATATATATATATATATATATATATTTTTTTTTTTTTTTTTTTTTTTTTTTTTTTACACCAAACACGTTTATTAGCCTCTAAAAAGGAAACTTCCATTATCACTTAAGTCTTACCAGACTGCACTCTAGAATATTACATGACATGTACACGAACTACACCTTCTTATTTCCTATGTCGAATTTATTTGGGAAACACTCACTCTTAAGTTAGTCTTAAGTAACTCTAACACGCGGTATTCAATTTGACTGCACCGCTTGGTGTGTCATAGGACCGACGACATCCAAAAATAAGCATTCAATGCTTAAATAGTTATGTAATTGGCGTCTAAGTGGGAAGTGTTTATAATTGTTCACCCTTCTAATATTGCTTTCTCCACTTCCTGATAATATTTTAAAAGTATTTCCAGCTCATAAATCGTCATTATCTCACATGAGCCGGTCCTAAGAGAGCTGATTATTTTTTTTCAGGCGTCTTTTGTGGATTTGTCCGTTGCATTAACTTTACTTGTTTTCCAATGAATAAATAATATTAACCATATTTGGCACAATGAATTTTGAGATAAAGACGGCATTGAAATTTAGGGAAGATGAATTGGAAATTAACGAGATAGGTTTGCAGCTAAAAACAAACTCGACTTAAAAAATAGAGTGAACAATGAAAATGATAGTAGTAAACTCCATTATTGAAAAAAAACCCAAAACAGATTCAAGTCTGTTCAAACTATGAACCCAGGAAAATGTAGAAGGGGTAGTAATTTTTCAAAGTTCATTATTGTAGCAATAGGAATACCCTTGGAAAATGTTCACAAGATCAAAAGAGTTTTAGCATGTGATTGAGCATGTTATATATTTGTGGAAGCTAGTTCATTTTATGGAATTTCAAGTTTGTTTCTATTAACAAAAGGGTGGTGAAAGAGGATTCACACCTGTGAGAAAAGGATGGGAAAAGTCTTTGAGAAAAAAATTTCGATGCATCAATTGAAAACATTATGATAAATATTTGCTAAAGAAAATTTAAATTACTGAATTAGTCCAGAATGACACTTGATAATCAAACGCGCAAGAACAAGTTCAATTAGGAAACATCAAATTAAAAAAATTGCAGAATAAACAGTATGAATAAATTCTCGAAGTCTTTGTCTCTTTGACATATTTACACAATTTTAAACTACTTAAGCCCAATATTACAAGTTGATACAATGCCTGGTATCAACTTTGTTGGTTCACTTATTTCGCAATGAAGTTGTTGTGAATGTTCTTACCATTATCATTATGGATCACATCGCTCAAAACTGCAATGCCGTCTTTATGATCAACCTCAGTGCCCCCCCCCCCCCACCCCAACACACACACACACACACACACACACACACACACACACACACAAAGAAAGACAAAAGTCTATGTCTGCCCATATTAAAAGTACAAATTCAGTCATTTACATTTTCTTTAGAAAATATTTATCCAGTCTACAGCAAGACTGTCCATGGAAGACAGAAAACGACAAATTGAAACCTAACCAAAAATGCAATTTACCCAAATCTACACCACAACCAAATGTTAAAACTAAAAAATCCGCAATACAAAAGTCTCCTTATTGATAGAAGATTTGGAAGACTCAATTAACGTAAAATAAAGTAGAACTCTTAAGTTCAAAGGGTTATCTAAAAAAAACCTTAACCAAAAGATATGCAATCCCGGCATAAAACAAGACAAAAGAAAGGGCCAGTGCAGCCAGTGTCACCTGAGGCTGGGCCACACCAAATGGCACTGCGACTATGGTCCCTGTGAAGGTCCAAAGATGTGTGGAGACCTTGGCAAACACGAAAGCTAGAAAAAGGCATATACTGAGACTACACAAAGTGTGAAAGCAATTAACGGAGAATTAGAAAAACTCAAAGTTTATTAACAAAATAAAAACTCCCAAATTTTAGAAGAAAGCTGTTCTTCATTTTTCAGTAAAGTTCTGCCTCACTTGGTGAATACTAAGGTTGATAAGTATTATTCAATAGGAATGCACGGCCTCCAGTCATTGCGAATGGGTGCCATACATCCTGAACTAGCAATCCTCGAGACTCATTACGGTGGACGAGTGCCCCTAAGTAAAGAAAAAAAGCTAGTAAAGAATTTCAGAACATTTTGAAAGAAAAAAAAATGGGTATTAAAATCTACTTTAAAAAATGATCCGGTGCGTGTACACATGGATAAAAAAGGTGTCAAATTTCCAAAGTTTAATGCTGATAATTCTATGCCAGAAAATCTTATTGTGCCCTTGGACCCTGGACATGTGGACACAAGCTGCATCCCGATATTTCTTCCGTATATGTTTTCCATGCCCCGCGGATATTCTATGTCCCCTCAACATGCTGCGAGCACAGCAACAAATACAGAAGAAGAACTTAGCTTACCCCTTAATAAAGGAAATTCTAAATTAAACTAAAAGCTGAAACATGTGTATATATGTTATTAAAAAAATTCTTTATTTGCAATACAGTACATGTAACAGGAAGTTAAAAATACAAATGAATTTGTAACTAAAAATATTTTTGATTCTTTTGAACAATATCACTATTTCTGAACATAGTTGGAAAGAAAGTGTGTGTGTGTGTGTGTGTGTGTGTGTGTGTGTGTGTGTGTGTGTACATTGTACTGTGTGAAATTCCTGCTTGTGTTGTTTAGAAGAGGGGCAGTTCCCAAAGCATTGTGACGAATACTCGTTTTAAAAGAAATGGGGGTGTCTAGTTTAGAACATACTATTCAAACGAAAATTTTTACCACTTCAATGCGCTTCAATGTGAATGGTTGTTTGTGGTGTTGTTTTTTGAAATTGTTATACCCATTGAATTTATTGAACTGACTTGGAATGGGACAACCGCTTTCCTTAAAGAAGATGAGGGAATAAGATGGCGCAAATGCCCATTGGTATAATAGTAAGATACAATTTCAAATTAATTTTTTTCCATTTAAATTGCAAAAGCACAATTTCGAGCTAAAATTGGTTTGAATATTTTAACAAATGATAAAAAAAATAATTGCCTCAAGTGGTGTTGGTGGTATCGAACCCTTAACCTAAAAAGCCAAGTTCTATACGATAAACAACTTTTTTTTTTTTTTTTAGCTTTTATTGATCAATCATACAAATTTCACAACAACAGTCATCATAATGGTTATCAGAGCATCATATATAGTTTGACATTTTACAATAAAAATATCGTTAGAAAATAAACAATAATACTCCTTCGGTTTCTTTCAACAGTGAATTGTTTTTAAAAACTTTTTAAAAAACATTTTCTGTTGTTGTTCACAATACACATATAATGATAGTTGTAATAAATATAATGTCTGAGCAAATATTTGCAAAAACTTGTCAAATGTACAGTTTTGTTATTTTGCAACATAAGCTGTCTCCTTCTATAAATTGTGAATCTACATAAGGATATAAAAAAAATTATCAAAAATGTGTTAACACTTTTACAGTGCATGAAGATAAAACATAATTTGTATTTTCAACACAAAGTGAAAAAATAGGTAACCACACTTCTTTCATATAATCATTGTTTTGAACAACACTTTTCCATTCTTCTGGAATAATAGATAATAATGTTTTGTAATCTTCTTTGATATGTTTTGCTTTAATTTCAGAATTACATTCATGTATCATTTCTACTATATAAGATGCAGGCAAAAAACCAGGTATCACTTCATAAAATATGTCTCTGATATGTGTGATCCCCGCTTTTATAAAATGATTCCATTATAAAGTCTTGTTTTGATTGACAATTTTTGGATTAAAAACAAACAGTAATTAAAATCATCGTTTAAACGTTCCTTGTACTCAATAGTATCCTTCACAGCATACCAAGCACTAAACATTCCTTTATAAAAACAAGGTAAACATTGTAAATCTTTTTTGTTCAACTGCAGAAGAAATATTTCAACACCTCCTTTCAAATCACAAATTCTTGATAAAAAATAACTAAAAGTGTGTTTCCATACAAACTCTTTTCTTGTGCAAAAATATTTTGCTAAAAATTTTAATCGAAAAGAAAACATTTTCAAATAAATATCCATTTTTAAACCACCATTTTCTTTTTCTCCGACAATTGTCTTATATGACACTGTGTACCATAATTCCATTAAAAAATTAATACATTCTTTCTGAATTGTATCTCTAGCCCAGAATGGAATATTAATTACAGACAATATGAATACCATGGTTTAGACATAAGTAATGTATTTATAACATTAACTCTTCCATGTATTGTCAACAATCTTTGCCTCCACAAATTAAGAACTTGTTTGATATTTTGAACTTTGCTTCTCCGGTTCAAATTTTCACATTCTAAAATGTTTTTACAAAAATAAACTCCAAGAATTTTCATGACATTTGTTTCTGGAATATTGATAAGTTGTTTATCATCTGATAACAATTGTCATGTTCCTAAACACATGACTTCAGATTTTTGTACATTAATTTTGGCACCAGATTCTTTTCCATATAATTCAAAAACATCCAATATTTTAAAAAAAAGATTTTTTTATCACATACTTGTATCATCTGCATGTTGAAAAAATAATGCATTTTTATCACACATAGGAATATCTATTCCTTTAATAAATTTGTTACATTTAATTGCACAGCTTAAAGGTTCTGAACATAACACATATAACAATGCAGATATTGGACAACCTTGTCTAACAGAGTTTCGAATTGGAAAATATTTTGTTAAATGACCATTGCTTTTAACACTGCTATAAATATCTGTATAAAATATTTTTACCCATTTTCTAAAATAAGCTCCAAAACCATAAGCTTGTATCACATCTAGTAAATATTCATGTCATGACTTACTCTATCAAACGCTTTTTCTTGATCAATTTTTACAATATAACCTTCCATTTGATCCATTTCAACCATTTCTATTATATCTCTGATACTTACTAAAGTGTCTGCAATATCTTTTCCAACAATACAACATGTTTGATCATTTGAAATTACATTTGGTAACACATGTTTGAGTCTATTTGACATTATTCTTGCTATTATTTTGTAATCAACATTTAAAAGACTAATTGGTCGCCAGTTTTTCAACAATCTCTTATCAACTTTTTTCTTATATAATAATATAATGACACCCATCTTCATAGAATGTGACAATGTTTCTTGATTTTCTATTTCTAAAAATAGTTTGTACAATATGATTTTCAAATGGGGTAAAAATTTTCTATAAAATTCAACAATCAATCCATCAGGACCAGGACTCTTATTGCTGGCCATTTCTTTCACAGCTTGTTGTATTTCATTAACATCAATACATTTATCACATGATGCTGCATCATCGTCATTAATCTTTGTATTAATTAATGATAACAAACGGTTTTTACTATCATAATCAATTGTTACACATGAATACAACTTAGAATAAAATTCATACTGCAGATTAAATATGGAATCTGCATTTTCTGTAATTTCACTATTCTCATCCATCAACTCTTTTATAGTATTTGACTCTTGTCTACTCTTTTCTAAATTCAAAAAAATATTTCGTACATGTATCTGATTCATTGGCCCATTGTGCTTTAGATCTTAGTTTAGCTCCTCTACATTTTTCATTTTCAAATTCACTAAGATCTGTTTTAAGCTTTTCAAAATTTTCTATGTGTACATTTTCACTATCAGCTATTCTTTCTGACAATCTTTGTAAACTGTTTTCTATAATACTCTGTTTCTTTCTCTTGCTCTATTCTGACTATAATTTTGTGAAAAATTTTTGATTTTGTATTTTAAATTATCCCACCACACCAAAATTGATTGGTCAAATAATATACATTGTTTTTCACTTTCAATGAGTTCTTGAACTTTGTTTACGTAATATTCATCATGTAAAAGTCAATTGTTATGTATCCAAACACCTGGACCTCTTTCAGACACATCTGTATTAAAATTCATAACAATCATAGAGTGATCACTCATTGTTGTTTCTACATAAAAAATATTTCTAACATAGGCACATAGAATTTTTGTGATCAAGAAAAAGTCAATTCTACTTTGAACCAGTATATTTTCTCTTACAACTTTCCTTGAAAAAACTTTTTTCTTTTCATTTCTTTTTCTCCAAACATCAACCATATTATGTTCACTCATCATATCTATCAACGCTTTGTAACTCTGATCATACTTATGTACAGTTTTTCCATATCTGTCTATGTCTGCAAGAGTATTGTTAAAATCTCCCATAATAATTGAACTTGTAGAACGTGGCATAATGTCCATAACATTATTAAAAAACAATGATCTTTCTTTTACATCATTTGTAGCATATACATTTATAATGTCACATTTCTCGTCATTTTCTTTGTATTTGATATGTAAATATCTACCATCAAATCCATTTATATTTTCAACATTTGTTTTAATACTATTCTTTACTATAAATGCTACACCTTTAGATGACACATTTGTGCTATCATAATATATGTCACCGTTCCATAAATGTTTATAATTTTCAATAAAATTGTCTTTCCAATGGGTTTCCTGTAAAGCTACAATGTCATATTTTCTATCATCAAATAAATTAAATACCATTTTCATTTTATCAACATTGCACAATCCGTTACAATTCCACGAGGTTATGAAGTAAATATTTATTATTTTTTTCATTTTATTTGTTCTTCTTTGCTTTGCCTTTGTTTTTCTCTTTACTTTTTCTTTTCTTTGTGTTTTTAACGGTAACTTCCGTGTCAAGGTCCGATTCCACGATTGATGATTTTTTTTCACTTTCGCGCATTTCGGAATCTGTAACATCAGGAGGTTTATTCTCGGATTTTGTTTCTTTTGTTTTATCACTATCGCTTTTTTCGCTTTGATCATTAGTTTCGGTCACCCCCGTGTCTTTTTTCTCTACATCTTGTTCATCTTTTGCGGTCGGTTTTGGTCACCGATCTCTTGATCATCGGTTTCTTGGTCCCCTTCTGGTGCCTCTACGTCACTGTCACTGTGTACATCCATGTCGTCCTCGTTATTCGACTCATGGTCCCATTCATCGATTTCACCTTTGTCTCCGTGTTCACTCACCCGGCACAAACATCTGTGTTCCCATTCCTCACATTGCTTACATCGGGTAGATTTACATGCCCTTGCATAGTGCCCTTGTTCATTGCATTAAAACATCGGAATTCTGGACATGCCCTAAAAAGGTGTTCACTAGAATAGCACAGCGAGCATACTTTTAATTGTCCGTTGTGAATACATCTGTAGTACTCTTTTTGAAACTTTATTGTGTATGGAAATGATGTCATATGATCTGGTAGTCTGACTTTTGAATATCGTGTGCCGTCTGCTATCGTAGTACCTGGATAAAACCTTCTGTTGATTGGCGACAATAGTTCAACACCCATTGATTTTTATGTTGTTTCGATTTCATTGTCATCAATATATGCGGGTAGGTGCATGAAACTAACCACTAACGAGCTCGGTATAACTTCATGACATTCGAAAGTGTTGTCGCCTATTTTTATCCCTTCTAGGAGGTACTGTAGTGAGGCTTTTCCATCTAATGTTATCTGGTACAGATTCCCAGATTTTGGTACACATGCTAGTAAACTACCAACTCCACAGGTCTCATGAATGAATTTGATAATTTCCTCAGGTCTGACAAAGGAATTATCTTTTACATTTACAAATAAAGTGTTTTCTCGACGGTATTTTCTGTCAGCAAACAAATTGTTGGATCCGCCAAAATGGCGACCACCTGACGTGGCAGCCATTCACACTTGATTCACTATTTACATTGTCTTATTTCAGCACAATATATACAAAACAAGCAAAATAAACAAAAGTGATTTACATAAAGTCTTCTCGTGGAAGACAAAGTTAAGTGGTTCACTATAAACAATAGACACTGTCGGTTGTATTCGAACAGTCAAAATATACCGTGGTCACCTTGCCATTAGCAAACCGGAACTCCACGATAAACAACTGGTACCCTAACCACTGAGTCATTTCAGTCACAACGTAGCGCGTTGTTTATGAATTCCTTGTAATACCGGCATTCTTCGGCCTAGTTACTCTTTAGACTTATGACATCCATGTACCAGTAAATAGACTGATCGCTTAAAATACATGCATGTAGGAACATGATCACTATTATTAAACCTGACTTCTGAATTGATAATAAAACAGTTTTGAAATTTTTTATCTGTACAAACTCTCTTTTCTTTCCCTCTCTCAGCTACTTTATGACGCCATTTGTTTACACGTGTTACGTCATTTATGTAGAGTACAACGGTACACAGATAACTTCATATTCATAATAGAGCAAATTATAAGAAATGTTGAGGTTTTTACAATAATGATTCTTCTTATATTCATTATGAAATCATTACTGCATATTTTTTTTACTAATTAATATTGACCATTTTAACTGCAATACTAGTATACGGCTTGTAGTTGTGAGTTATTTATATATGCTGTGTCTAAGGACTAATAAACTAATTTAAAAAATACTCCAATTTCTCCATGGAACCGTTTTATTTTTCGTTAATTTAAGTCAATTTTCAACAAAAGTCGATTTTTACATTTACGTATTTATTTAATCATTGTCATATTAAAGAAACTCATCTTACGCCTTAGCTGACCAATGAAAACATCCATTTCTTGTTCATCTTGAAAATAGAAAATAATAAAAAACGAAAGTGGTCGCAGTCTTGTACATAATATTTTCTGTTTTTATGTTAATAAGCAGTCTTAAATTGTGCTATTCTGAAATTTTGGTCTATGTACTCGATTGCGGCCTTATAGAAATATCATATCAGACATTACAAAAACCCGTAAATTTCACAAAATCCGCATATAAAGTCCGGTTTCGGAGTTTACAATTACTAAACGCGCATGAATTTTAGCAAACAAAAGTTATTTTCATACATGAGGTGTCCTACATGAATTATTCCGGTGAACCGATTGAAGATATCATGTGTTTGATTTTTCTCATTTCGACAGGGCCAATATGTAATACTTAGCGTACCCAGTTCTTTGCATAGTTTGTTTAACATGTATTGTTTAATTGATAACCTCCCTTTAAAAGCAAAGATTCATCAACGCAAATTTCTTCATGGAGATGTATTTAGATTTTTAATAATTTGCAGATTCTATAGTCTTTTTGTTTCATTTCTTTAAACGATTGATTTCCTCCTTGACACGTCTCATTTAAATATTTTATCCATAGTTTTGAAAAAAAATAAACGAGATGTTTTCAACTTTTATTAATTATTTTTATTTAGAAGTAGAAAACGTCTTATTGACATAACTGCACGTTTTATTAAATATTAATATTCTGTAATGATTAACAGCAAATGTGAAAGTCTGCAATGTTTTAATATCAACCAAAACATATATTATCCGATTTTCATAAAATTACCCCTTCCTCCTCCACGTATGAAATTTCGTACAAAATAATTGAAAGCATTTATCCTTCTGTTGTGATGGTGTATATTTCTAACATGCAAGTGCCCAGTTAGTGAATAACTCACCAGGCTGAGTTGTATCAATCACAGGATCGTCGAGAACGTCCGTCTGTGATAGGGTTTCTATACAACTGTTGATTTCGCGCACCTGATCAGCTGCCTAATTTATTAAACCCTGAACCCGATGTAAATAATGTATATATCGATTATCACTACATTCCTCCCCGTTTTATTTAAAAGTGTTGGTATATAAAAGTTATAAAAAACCTATTAAAACAATCTAGTTTGCCAAATGACACAAAGTGCACTTAGCTGTGAACAATCAGTCTATCCGACTGAATATACAGCAGTATATAAGTGTGTCATAGCAATGTGATGCATAAAAAATATTTACAAATACAACTGAATTTGAGAACATAAACAGATCTACAAAATGAAGTGTTTTATCCTAAGCTTAAAATCCTCTATCAAATAATCATTTCCTATGTCAGAAAGATGAACACCGTCATCTCTGAACAAATATGATTTTCTTGCAATAACTTTTGATGATGTATGAAATGTTCCCTATCTAAGATTTTTTTAACTTCTGAATTAATAATCGTTCTTTCTTTCTCCCCTTTTCCCCATTTTAAGTTCCACCAAACAAGCATAGAAAGTATTTCTGAAAATAAAATATGACTCCGAGAAAATTCTTTCATAACAGCACTTAAATCCCTCTGAATTTTTGAAAATAACCTTTTTGAGCATGCAAATTTGATATCATTGGAGCCAAGATGGATTATAATGAAATCTGGGTATGGAAATTTTGATTTACACAATTCGATGATATCTATTAAACTCTCCCACTTCATTCCTCTAACACCTTTCCAAAAAATCTCACGAACATCTTTATCAAACTCTAAGTTTCTGATTCCTAATTCAGTTGCTCTATTTTCACTCCTGCAGTATACAAATGAAGAACCTGATATCCACACAACATACTTTTTGAACACTTTTGTAAGTAATTCAGACAAATCTGACAAATTAATCAAAATACTTAAAATTTTCCAATGTAACAGACAAGCTGCATTTGTAACAGGATATGGAACCAGTGGTAATTTTTCACCAGAGAACTTAGGATTAAGAAATTTTTCTCCAACTTCTGAATCTTCAACACTAAACACTGATCCCTGGCAACATTCAAAGCGCTCGTCATTGTTGATAAATTTGTATAAGTTTTAAAAGTTTTCCAATTTTAGAATCTGAATTATGCGTAACAAAAGACCAAACATGAAATCAACCCAAAACATATCCAAATGTTGAGAAGTGTAATAGTTGTTGTGATTTTTCTGATTGTGAAAATCCAAAAAATGTGCTTGTCCAAAGTTAATATGACAAACTGAACAACTCGTCGATGGTGAAGCATACCAAGGTAAATGATCTCTAATAATATGCCGTTTAACATGTGTAAATTTTGCCAAGCACACAGGACATGGTTTGCCTTTTTTACTTTTGGTGGCTCCTTGAATTTTAGGCGGACTTGGTGGCTCAATGTCTGACCCAAATTCATAGTCGGGTACGAATTCATCCTCCATCATGAACGACATAATATTATAAAATATATCATATAGTAAATACTGGTAATAATACTTCATGATACACATTTTTTTAAAATATGTTTATAAATACATAAACAAACTATTGTAATCACGAGACCCAATAGGGAATATATAATCTACATCATCTTCAAAAGTTTTCCATTGTTTTCTAGCTCTTGTACAAAATGGGCAATCTCCACAAGGAAGTGCACTTAATGAGACATTTGGTCTATAGTCATTACATGATGTTATTGAATCAGGGATTCTAGACAATGCATCTGCATTTGGATGTTTTACACCAGACCTATGTTGAATGATCATGTTGTATTGTGATAATTCTTCTAACCATCTAGCTAACTGACCTTGAATGTTTTTAAAATTGGTCAACCAAACAAGACTATTATAATCTGTTCTAACTATAAAAGGTCTTCCTAATAAATAAAAAATGTCTAAATTGTCTCGTAAAAACAACAATAGACAAAAGTTTCTTCCTTGTTGTACAATATTTTCTTTGTTGTGGTGTTAGAACTTTGCTAGGAAAACAAATTGGTTTTTTTCTATACCATCTTGAACTTGACTCAGTTCTGCCCCAATACACTTGTCTGAAGCACCTGTATCTAATATGAACATTTCATCAGGATCAGGGTGGTGTTAATGTGTAGCATATAAAAGAGAATCTTTCAAGTTTTTAAATGCTTCATGATGTTGGTCAGTCCATTTGTATTCTGATTTTTTACTGACTAACTTGTGTAATGGTTCCACATATTCAGCAAAGTTTTATCATGATCTCTATGATAATTCATAAATCCTAAAAAAGACTCTAATTCTTTCACAGTCTTAGGTTCAGGCCAATTTTTCATAGTTTCAATATTCTCGGGTGTAATCATAACTCCATTGCCATTGACAATTTTACCTAAAAATTTAACTCTTTCTGAAACAAATTACATTTCTTTGGTTTAAATTTTAGGTTGTATTGTTTGAAACGTGCCAGTACATGTCCCAGTTTCTTCAAATGATCTTCAAAATCAAAACCTAAGACTAAGTTGTCATCCAAATAAGCTAAACATTCAGTCCATGTTAAGCCATGTAATACCAGCTGAATGACCCTACTAAAAGTTGCTGGGCTGTTACACAGACCAAAAGGTAGCCTATTGTGTTCAAACAAACCATATTTTGTAATAAATGCTGTCTTATGTTTGTCATCTTGATGTACAGTGATATTCCAATATGCCGCTTGCATGTCAAGGGTACTCAAAAAATAACTTTCCCTTAATGATTCAAGGCAATCATTCATATTCGGTAATGGAAAAGCGTCTTTGGTAGTTACTTTGTTTAAACCTCTGAAATCAATGCAATATCTCAAACTACCATCTTTTTCTGACAAGTACTGGAGATGAAGCCCAGTCTGATGAGGATGGTTCTATGATACCCTTTGTTAGCATTGGTCTAAATGTTCTTTTTCTTCTTTTTCAAAACATAAGGGCGTTCTCCATAACTTTTTTCTAATAGGTTTTACATTACCAGTATCAATTCTATGCTGTATTTCACCATTAAATGAACCCATATCAAAATCATTCTCAGCAAAAACTTCTTGGTAAGAAATGATGAATTTTGCAAATACAATAGATTGCTTTTCAGTAAGATTTTGAATAGATCTTTCAAACATATCTGTTAAAAAAGTTGGAATTTTGAATTTCTAATTTCTAATTCAATAACATGATCTAATTGCATTCCAATACCCACATCTGAGTTTCTTTTCACAGTTAAGAATCTATCTGTGAGGTTCTTCAACAAAATGAAACTTTGATCACAACTAATGACACAATTAGGTGTTAATAGACCATTTAGATCTCTACATGGGTTTATAACAACATCAAAATTCGATGATTTGTCAAACATGATTTCTGCATATGCACTAGATCTTGGTGGTATAACAACTCTCTTTTTTATTTGAACTCTCAAAATATCAATTCTTTCTTTGCTTTTGTTAGCAACACATTTGGCAGAAATGGTATTTTGTGCAATAGACAAAGAAAAATTCTGTTAACTGATATTTACCTTGTTATGTTCTAAAAAATCAAGGCCTAATATGACAGAATCATCTATATTGTTATGCAAAATTCCACACGGTTTTGAAATTTCCTATCAATAAGGGAACTTTTTGACAAATCTTAGAATCTATGTTAGTTCCGCTTATACCCTTGAGAAGCACATGGCCTTTAGTCTTGGGATTAGGATGTAACCTCTTGTAAAGGTTTTCACTCATAACAGAAACCTGTGCTGCAGTATCAACTACAGCATCTATCATCACATTTTGAATTTGAATGTTTAAATTTAGTTTGTGGTTGTGGCCTGGGGGTATAACTTTGAGCTGACGAATGGCCTATTTCCTCAGCTCGAGAGGGTTTAAATTTCCTGGGGACTTTGTTGGTGATTGTAGGGGTCATCTGTTTTGTGATGGTGATCTAGATCTGAAAAATGTGTTACTTTGAGTTGAACAGTTTCTCGCAAAATGCCCTATCTCCCCACACTTGAAACATTCACTTCCTCTTTCTGAAACTGTTAGATCTTGACCTATTGTATCTTGTTGGAGATCTTTGTGTTGACTTAAATCTGGGTCTTGACTCTCTCTCTACCTCATTCATTTTCATTCTTTCCAATATTTCTCTTAGTAATCTTTTTGTTTCCCTGTTGTCATTTTCAAGGGCTGAAATTCTGGTTTCTAGGGATGGAGTTGTTTTGGGAATGGCTTTATTGACTAATCTAATGTTTACATCTTCTGTGTTGGGTAATGTCATTTTTTTCTTCAAACGTCACTCTTCTAACATCTTTCTTTGTTCCCATGATCAATTTTTGGTTCGTTATTGGGCTCTTCATGTGTTGAACCGCTTCATCTAGTGTTTTGGGATCTTTATCTAAAGTTACTAATGCCGCTCTTTTCTCCACACAACCCCTTAAGAAAGCATCGATGTTAATAGTGCTTCGAAAAAATTCTACACTGTCTGGATAGGCTTCGGGTGATAATTCTTCTATCCTTTCGGCAAATTCTTCCAGAGTTTCGTCTGCCTTTGGATCTCTTGCAGTTGACGACGGATTATATGAGGCTGGTCTTTCCTATCAAACCTTTCTTTAAATTTCTGACATAGCAATTTAAAATCCTTTTGCACATTTTCCAGTCTTGAACTAAAGAATTTTAACGCTTTCTCTCTCAAACATTCAATCAATTTGTGTAGCTTTTCTCTCTCATTCCACAAGTATTTTTGGGCAATGTGATTAAACTGAATGTAGTAAGGCTTCCACTCTGATTTTTCGTCACAAGTTGACAATTTGGGTGGTGTGGGACTGTTTTGTATTTTTGACAAACTTTTCTGTCCAACTTTTTCACTGGTGGTATTGTAATAGACCCTATGTGGGGCCAGCCTATTTATGTTTGAGATAAACTCTTCGTTCTCTCTTTCTTTTTTCATTTGTCTGAAGTCTTTCTCTCTTTTTTCTATTTCTTTCTCTCTTTGATCTATTTCTCTCATTCTTTTCCTGAATAAATCTTCCCTTTCTGTTCTCTCTCTCTCTCTCTCTCTCTCTCTCTCTCTCTCTCTCTTCTAATAATCTCATTTTCTCTTTCTGTTCTTCTAAAGTCTGTAACTGTTCATCAAATTTCCTCTCTCTGATTGCAAATCTTTCTTTCAAATCTTCCTCTCTCCTTTCAAACATACTCTGAAAATCATCAGCTATTTTATTTCCTTTTTCTCAGGTTGTTTTCATGCTGTTTTGTAATAACGATAATTCTTCATCTTTTTCATCTAATGTACGATCTCTGTGTTTCAGTTCATTCTCTCTTTCTCTAATCATTTCTTCTTTCTCAACCAGCTCTTTCTCCAACATATCAATCTTTTTCAGTAAATCTCTTTCTTGTACGCTAGACTCTACTGTGTTTCCTGTGTTGACTAAATTTGATGGTACAACAATTAAACCTTCCTCTATCAAGGGATCCCAAATTGAGCTGTGAATGCTGGGAATGATTTTGAGGTCTTCTAAAGTAATTTTACCTTTAATGTTTTTGATATCAATAATTTTCTTTGCTCTTTTGTCCCCAATATTTCGAATGTTTTTAACTCTTCAAATGATGCTTTATTGATATCAATAGGAGTAGCCATGATCTTGATATTTTACTCCCGTATACACCTATCTATACTATTGATCTTACTTTATGTATAAACTAAATCATCAGACAATCCGACGAAATAGTCATGTTGTAATTGATCTTAAAACACATGTCGGTGTATAATAGAAAAAAATTGAGGGAAAACGCAATAGGAAAAAACAAAATCAAAATATCAAGAAAAACAATACAGATCTTTCAAAAATATACCATTACTTTAATTGAAATGAATAAATATCTTCGAAGATCGAATCTGGAAAAAAATTCAATTATGGCGCCAAAATGCACGAACTATTGTGCGGGGTATTTAATCTGAAAAAAAAATATATATATATAACAGATCTATACGACCACTTCTGACACCATTGTTGTGTTGGTGTATATTTCTAACATGCAAGTGCCCAGTTAGTGAATAACTCACCAGGCTGAGTTGTATCAATCACAGGATCGTCGAGAACGTCCGTCTGTGATCAGGGTTTTTATACAACTGTTGATTTCGCGCACCTGATCAGCTGACTAATTTATTAAACCCTGAACCCGATGTAAATAATGTATATATCGATTATCACTACACTTCTTTAAACAACAAAATTGTGTTTTAGAAATGGGACTTAACCGATTTATAATTCATTATTAAAGATAATGTAATTAAGAAGTTGTATGATTAAAGGGACATAAGGACATAGACACGATTTTTGATAAAAAAATTATTTTTTATTTTTATGTACATGTATAAAATGGTTTACTTGTGTATTTTGAATGATTCACCAAAGTTTGAATGTTAGAAATCAACTTACAAGCGAGATACAGAGATAAAAAGTCGTTGGTTTGTAAACAAAGCTCGATTCCTATATTTGTTTACAAATAATGTAAAGTAAAGAAATTAATATTACCATTTCTTTGACAAAATAACTTGGGACAAACAATATAAACTAATTCAATGTGTTCATGAATAATTTTATCAACAATAAAAAGCAACATTTGATTGAACTTATACCAATACAACACATATGTAAACAATAATAGAGCTCGAGCTTTGTTTACAAAACAAAGGATTTTAACCTCTGTAACTCGCTTGTAGCTCAATACTTAACAATCAAATTTTGACATAACAATAAAAACATCCATATTGACCATTCTAGACATAAAAAATGAAAAAATAAATTTTGAAAATTTGATCTCAAATCGTGTCTATATCCCTTTAAAAGAGTTATACAAGTATTTTTATTATTTAAAACAAAACAGTCAAAACAGTTTTTGAACTTTCTAAATAAACAAATAGACTTGTTAATAGTAAAGTAATAATTGGTTAGCCAAATTCACTGATAAGCGGTACAAGTAAAATGATTTTGACATAAACTCTATTATGATCTTAAAGTTTTTCGCCAAAATTATAGGTTTCATAGCCCTTTTAGAAAGATTTCCGGCAGAAAGTTTATCGTCATTACAGTATTTTTTACTCCTAAATGAGTAAATGCATATAATGTTATGAATTCCTCGACTGGTCTGTGTATGGGCTATGGTACTCAGGCGACCATTAATACCTGTTGATCTCTTGTTACGGACCGCCAGAAGGCGGCCGTTATTTGATATACATTTAGAAATTGTAACTGCGTTTCTGCGAGATAGTTTTTTTATTGAATTAATATTATGCTTATATTTATGAATTAAAAGTAAATTTGCATGTAGAAATATGTTTAATGCCTTTAAAAATATAATATATTTTTTTGTTTTTACTCGTAAATGAAAAGTAGGTGATAGACTGTCGTGATAGGCGCGTTTTTATCGAGACTATAATCAATCTATTCGGAAAATTTCGGAGTTTTCCTTTCTTTTCAAAACAATGTATCGGGATCGGTATACACTAGATTTATAGTTCCACTTAGGAAAAAAAATATCCGGCTTATTTTTTACCTTTAAAATTGTCCAGTTCTTCCGGATGAACATGATCTTACATGTACCTTAAAAATAATCCATTTCTATTTTATTATGTGGTCCCTTGAAATCATATAAACTAATGAATTCAGTTTTGATTCAATACAATGCAACAAAAAAATAAAAATGGTTTGAAATACATAATCTCCAAGAGAATAATGATGAGTTAAACTTTGTATTAGAATAATGTAAAAATCAATGTATTCTCCAGTACTTCGTATTATGGCAATGGTTATACAATTGCCGTTTGAAATGCTTACAGTAACGAACTCGATTCTTAATAATAATATTAGTGAAATGTTAAACTTCAAAACGTGTTGCTGAAAATATATTAAAATTTACCATAAAAATTAGTACAACCAATTCGTTATTTTCTTCTTTGTGGTGTGTTTTTTATGTAAACAACCAATGATGATTCCTACAACAATTATATTTTTTGCGGCCCATTTGACGCTTGTGTCAATATGTTTTCTTGTTAACTACATTTTAGATATCAAGTGTCGTGAGCGTACTTCCTGAAAAACGAAGAAATGTACATAGTTAGAGTTGTCTAACTCAGCGTTCAAGTAACGACATTTTAGATAATATTAGTTGTTGACCTCCCGCATTCAGGAGAGGACATCTTTTAAGTAAATTTCGAGCCTCATATCAATGGATCACCCTTTGGCAGTTTCCTTCGGATTAAAATTTTGACGGGAACTTTTGACACAAATAAACACATAATAATACAGTATGTGTTGTTTTACGTTATACTCCGATAGGATAAAGAAAAACCGTGTCATAAACATGTTACTGGCGAACAGATAAAAATGTAAGATAGCCAATCTAAATAAAAGTCGTAAAAAGGTTGTTAAGCAGACAAATAAATACAATAGAATTAAACTTCGCCACACTGCTACCCAAATTTCGAGTATGATTAGATCTATCCATGTAAATTGCCTTCAAATCCATTTAAGTAATACATGTATTGCAGTCATGGACCATGATCGACCTTTGGGGTTACTCCTACTTTGGGATCAGTTAGGAAAGCTTGTAATAAATGTTGAATCCTACGCAGGAAATGCTATTTGTAACCCAGATAATATATGTCAGCTTGGTCCATGTTTGTTTTTGGGTACATTATGAGGCCTTGCATGAACAACAACTGTAATTCTTGGTCGACGTTTGGAAAAGACATACAGGGGGGTTGTCTTTTTATAAAAAAAAGAAATAAAACGAAATTTTCCGTCAAACTAAGACCTGATGACCTCTTAACTTCTAACTGGACTTAAATGATGCAGTAGTGCATTGTGTGTGTGCTGAATCATAAATGGACTAATATACTAGAAAAAAACAGTCATCTGTTCACTCTTGAATTTTTTCAAAGCAATAATTATATTTAGCTAGGTTTATAGACTAATGCAATGCTGTTATCTCTTGTCGGGGGTTTAAAAGAGTCTCTTTGACAGCCGCCTTGTCGTGGCCTGATGACAATATAAAGAAGCAAAATAAAGTACAAACTTTGACAAATATGCAGTTGCGACGTATAGAAAAGCGGGAAGCTGATTGAAGTTCTTATTTTAATTTCTAGTCTTCCAATAAATAAAGGTAAGGAAAGAGAAGACGGGAGGGACTTTTTCGTGCAGATCCAACGGTGCCAGTTCATCCAAAACAACAAATATCACTAATCGAGTTGGACTTGCGTTTACTATCAATTAATTTTAAAGTTTTGAAAATGTCTCGTATGCAAGATCAGATTTATAGTGCTACGCCGGTGCGTCTATTCGCCAGAATGTATTTTAATGATTAAAATGGACCTAAAGATGATGTGAAGAAATTTTAAACGATTCTTCTTTTTATCACTTTCCGAGTTTGTCCATTTAAAAATAATTTAATCAAATTTTCTTTAAACCTATTTAGCACATAAAACGACAATCGTTTCAGAACTCGGGATGCTGGTAGGGGACATATATTGCTTATTCAATACTTTCAGATTTAGGAATATGATAAAAACATTTTACAAAACAACAGATATTCAAAATTATAAGTCTTTACTAAATTTGCATGTAATAATGAAATATTTACAAACAAAAGTATTCGAAAAATTACACCATACTGCCGGTGAACAATAACGGTGACCTATAAATAAAACTCTTTTTGTAAAGAAACCGAAAGCTTCAACTCTAGTACTTTAATCTATTTCTCTCCACGTTAGAGGCAAAATAGTTAAATATTCATTAATACATAGACGGACAATACACTAAGTTGAACTGTTATATAGATGTACATGTTTATAGGTTGTAAGTATCGTTATCTGGTGTCTTTAAAGTAGTATCATAAATCCCACTGACTAAATTATTTGTCCTGTCATAAATGTTGGCATCAAGTGAAAGCTCATGGTTTTTCCTCTTACTCCTTAAGACATCATATTCACAACCCCCTTCAATCATTGCGTATTCATCATCTGAATACGTCTTATTGAATTCAATTTCGTCAGCTGAATGTAGTTTTGAATAGTCCTCCTCAAACTGGTCGATATTGCTGTCTGGTTCCCTCTTAATGTTTTCTGATACAAATACTGCTCCTTCTGTATCAACGGGGTGTGAATAGATGTATTCTAAGGACATCAAGCCTGTATTTTGAATTTGTTGATCTCTTTGAATTTTACGTTTTCTTTTAATTCTGAAAAAAAAATAAAGTACAGATTAAAACAAAATAATATCATTATATACATGTATATGCCATGTCATGTACAACGTCGTCAACCCAACCCTACATGTAACACTCCACTTTAAAAATAATTCCCCATATTGCACAAACAAATAAAAACAATAAACTCATTGAATCAAACGAAATAAAACCAAATATTTATAACTAATATTAGGAATTTTTAACTAAGTAATAGCCTTTTGAAAATATTAAGACATAATCTAACCTGTGGATGACACAAGAAACAACAACGACTATCAACAGGACACCAACGGCAAATGGCGCTATGATAATTATTTGTTTGATATCTACAAAAAAATTATATTATTATACATAAAGCTTAAAATCTTAAAGTAATGCAAAGAAGCAAAATGCTATTAATTTCTCAATATCATATCATGTTTGAAACACAGATAATATGTACTGTACAAGAAATTACGAAACGTATGTGTTATATCTTTTTTTAGCCGGGCTTTTTGAAAGGAAAGTCCTGGCTATAAGCATGCAAACTGCAAGTGTTTCTATAAATAGCACAACTGCAAAAGTAAAACAAAACAGCGACATAGTAGAAGCTTTCGGTATATCAAATAGTTTCACAAAATGCAATATACAGTATTATTGGGGTTTTTTTTGCGAATGAATTTACAGTATTTGGTTTTTTGGTGTTTTTTGTGGGGGGGGGGGGGGGGTCTTATTAATTACGTGTTTTATAAACAAGACTATGTATTTTGGGCACATGTACAATGCACATGATATTCCATGAACTACTATACAAAGCATTGGTATTTGGCTGCACATCGATAAATAAGGGATTGATGTAATATCAAAATTCATTGCACTGATTTTTTTTTCTTCTAGACACACACATAGTTGTTAATAGCCGCTTACAAAACTCTCTGACGCTTCGCCGACATTAAAAGCATGAGAGAGAGAGAGAGAGAGAGAGAGAGAGAGAGAGAGAGAGAGAGAGAGAGAGAGATTGTCAGTCTTTACTACACAACATGCAAAATTACACATCAAAAGAGGCCGGCTGTCAGTATTCCAGTACTTTGATTAAAAGCAGTTTTCAAATTAATTCTGTTTTTCAACTTTTTCTTTACCCCACTCACACATTCACGATTCCAATCACAATTTTATCGGTCTAAATTTGATGTGCCCATTATTCTCGGGATGTTAAGTGTTTTTAGTGATCATCTTGCGCATTATCTTGTTTACTGTTCGATCACTCAATGTTCATCAGTGATTTGAAACGATATCGTTATCGATCATAATTATCAAATTATATATATTTATGATAACAATACTTATACTATTTAGATAATGAACCTTCGGCTCGTACATTATGTATCAAAGACTTACAGCTATTTTTATGGTACATACAAAAAACAAGAGGATTGTTATGATTAGAACTGTGGTGTATGTACTTGTCACAATTTTGTATATATGTTGAATTAAAGTGTTATTAGTTTTTTATTTATTTTTGTGAGTAACGGCGCTCCATAGAGTGCTACGGTCAGCTAGTCATTGAGTGTTAGACCGGTTTTCGTGCACAAGTTAGTTCCGGCCAGGTCGTTGATGAAAGAAGGTGTGTCCTTCAGTGAGAACCTTCGTGGTGTTTGTCAAAATGTCTTAGGACCTGTGTGGCCTATGTCTATTTCTGTCTGTGTGAAATGAAATCCTGTGTGGAGTGTTTGGAAAGAATTCCTGTGTGGTATTCCTGTACATTAAACCGTGTTGAGAAAGAACAGCAGTAAGTGAGAAGTATTTTTCATTAAGTTTAGAATATGCATACTTTAGAATATAAATATTTTTGTCTTTTGTTAAGTGTTTTATGATATTTTTGTTTGTTTGCATAAGAATATAAGTATGGTAGCCCGACGGTTGAATAATTTATTTGAACAGTATATAGTGTTGTAATTTTCACTGAGGACCCGACAATGAATTTTAGGTGACTAGCTGTGGTCGACGATTCTTATGGTTGTGTTATCCGTGGGTGCAGAACAACTACAGACGACCCATAGTCGACGCGAGAAAAGCGACGCACGTGGACGCGCAGGCACATGGTGACGCTGGTGATTGAATTGAGTAACATCCATGGTAACAGGTTCATACTACATGGCAGTGTGTCACGCAAGTGTACCTGAATATGCTTTATACATGTACATGTACGACGTATCCTTATCGCCTTGATTAACATAAATGGTGGTTCCAAATATGCATGTACCTGTTGCGTGTGTAATTCTTCATATAACTTAGAACACAGCGTACCAAAACCAAAACATTGTCCGGACTAAGAATTAACAAGTGTCATCAGCCAAAGTCGGGTTATTTATTCTGTTTATATATATGTTGGGGGGTATTTAGGGGGTTAGTATATTTTTTTGTTAATATTGTTTGTGTGTGTGTATTGTGTGATTTTTCAGTTATTTGCGTGTGTGAATTGCGTGTATTGAGTGTTTGAGAGTGTGTGTGTAGAGAGTGTTGTATGCAGTAGTTATATTCTTTTCTTTACACTGTAAATAAAGTTATTTTCACAGTTCTGCCTCTTTATTTATTCAAAGTTCAGTTTATAAACGAGGGAATTTCCAGGCCTTTTAACACAAATTGTGACAGTACTTAATCTGATATTTACATTTGTTCATACATTTTCTTTTATAAAACCTACAAAAGAGCAAAAAGGTCATTTTTTTTTGGGGGGGGGGACTTTACTCAGGGTTTGAGTTGTCAAATTCGGAGTTATAAAGTTCAATGTCATGAGTAAAATTTGTTTTCAACTAAAAAGGTATTTGTGAAATGAATTATTATTGACATAACATTTGATATTTGTATATTATGGAATAAGGCTCAAACAAAAGTGGACTTATAGCAAAACAGGAAATTTGGACTAAAATTTTGATTTAGTTTTCCGCTAAAACTTGTTTGACAGTACAATAATATAAAAAGTTAGGATTTTATTTGTCAGCCAATATAATTTGGCATATTTTCTCTTGGTTTTATCTCACTTATTCATTAAGATAATCGTATGGCACGCAATGCAAAAATATTGTAAAATGATTACAAACGATAAAAAACACCAAATCTCAAAATTTTGATCATTGTCATCATATAAATATTATGCCAGCAGAAAATGGTCTAATTATGTAGTTTAATACTATAAAGGTTTTCATATTACCCTCATTCCATTTTTATTTAAACTGAAACGAAAATGGGTATGGATTTGAAAACTGATAGAGAATATTCGGACTGGAATATTTTTAAAAAAATTTCCCTGAAAACTTAATGCTTTGTATCTTTTTAGTGCCACTGTCATTCTTAAACTGTATTTCATTTTTCAGAGAGTTTAACTATTTGTAATATTTTTACAATTAAGAAAATCTCAATCATAGTGACTGTATATTTTAAGGGATTTTTCTTAATTTAAAAAAAAAATATTCAATGGCAATTAACTAAAAAAGTAGGTCATTTACATACTTTTTTGAAAGTGAAAAATAACACTACAATCAAAGGTCTATGACATACAATAAATGGTTTTTCATTATCCTAAGTGGTTTTTTTTTTCATTCTGAGTAAACGTCATCTTTAAAACACGATTGTTGCATCATTCTGAACTAGTTGACTTTCTCAAATAAATAAAAGAACTAAATAGCAATGTTTAAAAGTTCAACTGGATATGAACTTGGTTCAGTACGTGATCAATTTTGTAAGAAGTCCTTTAGGCTTCTCAGGATTGCATCAAGTTTCATCACTACGGACTTTACAGGATTTGATCACGTCACCAACAAAGATCATAGCACGGTGAACTTTTTAAAATTGCTGTAGATTTTTTTAAGTGTGTCGTGCCAAGTGGCACGATTGACTATTGTCTAGCTCTTTAAAAATTAAGCAAAATGGCATTTTCTATTTCAAATCATTTCTAAAATGACACTGACATTTATGGCCTGTTTGGCCTTTTTAAGACTTCGTCGTTTTTTTCTTGTAAATTCTTTAATAAAGCGTCGTTTTAAAAAGCGTTTTCATTAATCCATACTAACTGTTCATTACAAATATACAAGCACAAAACTTTATTAGAAACTTTCACTTCAAGATCCTTATCAATAATGATTTTTTTAAAACTATTTTTTAGTTATATTAAAAACTTATTGTTTTTTGTCACATGTATATGTAGGACACTATGAATTATAAACCTAAAATTGAAAAAGAGTACATTATGTTTGTGACGTATTAAGAAGCACATTATAATTAATACAGATCAAGTGTCAAACATAATAATTGTAAATATGCGCTAGTAGTTGAAATAGTCTCCTTTTAACATGGTTCTGATACAAATTCGAAACACACTAACTATAGAAGAACCACAAGTACATTCACTAGTATCTATAATTCTGGTTTGATTTCAATAGTATCAAAATATGTGCGGTTTGCCAGTGAGACACACCGACGATAACAGTTGATTATAAGCTCTTTAAACAATCATGACCCATCGTACAGATGATTAAAATACTTGTGTGGCACTAGCATTATTTTCCGGCACAGTTTCGAATCGGATAATAGTAATGTCATGATCCAGGAGAAATAATATATTTGGGATAAAATACAAAATACCTTAAGAAATCCCCTCAAATTTTACGTTTAATATATCTATTATGGATAAAATATTTCCTTTTAAACAATTCCTTTTCATGCCAAGTATTGTAGAAATTGACCCTTGTCAGACGAATGAACGCCAAAAAAAGGCCAGATAAAAACGCTTGGCTAAAATAAGGCTAGTATCTAGTTTGCAGTAATCAAATTAAGCAATCAACAGATAGTAATAACGTTTCACTCACTTCTTTGGTTCAAAGGTCCATGTGTCGTAGCTGGTACCCCGATATTTGGGACTTCCGTTGTTGTAAACACCTTATTGTCCGTTTCTGAAGTGCTGATACAAGGATTTGGCTTTTCTGAATCTTTGAAAACATACTGATAATTACAATATTTCAATTTTATTACATTTTTTATCATAATAAACAGCAAATCTCCACAAGTTAGTTCTTATCCATCTTATTTATATCTGTTATAATATGAGTAAAACTTAACCCCATTTTTTTTTAACAGGCAACGACCGTTTCTTTTTGCCATTTCTTTTTTACTATTCAGAGATATATTGATTATGAATGGCAAAAGAGTCTCGGTATTTTAAGGACTTGTAATAGGTGAATAATTGTAGTCTAAAGACTTCATTTCAAGCATTGTCTTAATACAAAAATGCTATTTACAATAGAGATTCCAAGAAAACATTTTTAGACGATGATATCATAAAGATATGAGAGTACTATAACATCCACAGAGTACTATAACATCCACAGAGTACTATAACATCCACATAGTACTTTTGTTTCTTATATTTATTCGGCAAATAACCGATTGTCATTTTTAATTGATATGGAAATATATTATAGGATAGTACATCTTATATACATGTTACTATAAATAATTATTTCAAAAGTAAATAATATTCAAATAATCATTTTTGTTTATTTTTCAGAAAACGTTGGGGGTAAGTTTACGTGGAATTTTAAAAAATAATTGTTGAATTTTTAAATCATGAATAATTTCTATGTATGATTTTTTTTTTTAGATGTCTCACACTACTCATTGCATTTTCGGTGTTAATAAATATTCTCGCACGTTCACCAACCTGTATTGACTCGGCATAAAAAGGGAAGATCGGAAGTACTGTTTTCTGGTTGTACAGTTGTGTTGCCATCCATGTTAGTTACTTGTTTGATTACTGGTCGAAACACAATGGATGACTTTTGGTATACAGCCAGACAGATCAAAGTATTGTTATTTTTGTCAAGTGTTGTATTGAGGAAATCGGAGTTAATGCCAGGTAGTGATTTGTTGAGACTGGTACAGGTGTCCATGGCATCTTCCCAACGGATGTATTTGTGGTAGGTAGCATTTGATCCATCTACAAGAAATCATGTTTCGTAATATGATGTTAGATATCAAATGATGTCGACAAAAATAAAATATAAAATCCTTTATTCAATGTACTGTTTGTGAAGGCGAAAGTGGAAATTACCAAGATATAAACGTTGAAAAATCTTTGAAAGGGGCATATTGGTTACGATTTTGGTCAAATTCTATTTTTCTCTTTTATTATTTACAATGCTTTAGGAATGCATTTATAGTGATCAAATGAAATTTGAGAGTCAGTCGTAGAGTTATAAGCAAGATACAGGGCTCACAATTCTTTGTCATGTAAACAAGGCTCGTGCCCTGTTTTTGTTTATATAGGTTCAATATACCAGTGTCAATTCTTTTTCAAGCTGATTTGTCTATCTCCTTATTCATATTAAGCATAAATGAACAGTTCCTAACGTTTTAGACATTCATTTTAAGTCTCAAACTGGAGTTTTTACTTCAACATTCAAAATTAAACAAAAGCTTTGTTAACGTAGCAAAGAATTGTAAGCTCTGTAACTTGCTTATATCTCAACGAACGACATTCAAATTTTGGTTGCTTATTAAAAATGCATAGATGAAGCATTGTAAAGATTAAAATCAGAAAAATAATTTGGACCAAAATCGTGTGATCATGTCCCTTTAATAAGATACACAGTTCGAAAAATCTTAAATTACCGTCTGTCTTATTAAGGATGGACTCAATATCTCAATAAGAATCACTGTTAAATATACCGTGTTGAAGGCAAAATGCATCACAGCGAGCATCTGAACATGGACTTCCCCTTAGCTTATTGTCGTCCAAATCTATGTAAGTCGCATTGCAAGATGAAACTTTTCCGTAAATGAAAGTTGGACTACGTGTACCTTAAAACCAATTTACAAAAAAATTTATTTCCCAGTGCTCTCTCTCTCTCTCTCTCTCTCTCTCTCTCTCTCTCTCTCTCTCTGAAAAAATAAAAAAGTGGTAGTATACATTTATAAAGTTCAAAACAGAAGCTATTTTCGAATTCAAAATAAAAGTGAAACTGAATTTTAATAAAATGCTTATAACGTAGTAAACACCAATATAATGAAAAATTAGTAAGAAAAGCACGTACTGTCTATAATGGAGAACAATTCTATATATTCCCCTGAATCCGTATTCTCTTTTCTGCAGTAGTAATATGAAACCTTTTCAGCTGTATCATATATACTTTGATCCAATAATACGCATCTTTTATTCTTCTAAAATTGTAATAAGCCACTTGATAAACTTGAGAAAGTTCTCGATGAAAGTTTTTCTACTTAAACATCTGTATATTTTCTAATATTCAAATCCGAGCTATGATTTTACCAATACCAGGTTGGTTAAACATGTTTTACTGGAACCTGTTTATAACAGGTGAAATGTTGCACATACTTTTGTACATTCCGGAAATAAGATATCTATATACGCTATTGTTATTAATTACCATGTTGTTGTTTTACTCATAGAGCTCACTAAAATATTTATTAATTATCATGTTGTTATATTACTCACAGAACACACTAAAATATTGTTATTAATTACCATTTTACTATATTAGCCACAGAACTCACTAATATAAAAAAACACCTTTTTATACAACGGATGCTATGAACCAAAGGCCCCAGTGAAGTTGTAGGCAATTTTCTTTGCCGCCATTTTAAAACCCAAATCATTTATCTTGACAACTCACGACTAGGAAAAATCAAACACTTTGACATTTCCTTAAAATCCAAATAATATTTATTTCAGCGTTTGACTAATTATAAACCGCGTATATATGTCTTTAACTTGCACATGTTCTCATACATAAAAATGAACTTAATTGAAATGCATACTAAATAACAAAGTTTTTTTTCGAAAGGGTAAGGTCCATTGTTTAAATAATTTCAATTTCATTTACTTTAGGATATTATATGCGTAGTTTCGTTGGCAATGGTTCTGTCCTAGTGTAGGTCAAGAGAAGAAGTAAAAATAATTATAAGTTTGTAGACGCTCGGAAAGATTGAAAAACAAACGTCAGTCAAAGGGGATAAAAATCTTACCCGAGTTTATAGAGCAGGTGGCCATACAATATTTGTTAAAACTCAAATATAATATTTAAGTTAAAACTCATATAAATTGATTAAAGTTATTCATGAATTAAAAATATTCTCCAAGCAATTTTGTTTTAAAAATTCACTGTACCCTGATTCCAATTAAGGGAAGAGACCGTTTCCCAGTAAAGCATTTTGTTACACTGATTAATGTACAATCCACTTCCTCGGGTTCATCTATAGTATAGTTGTAACACCCTTGAAGACCAATCATAACAGAGAAAAATTCAATAAGGTCTTTTTAAAAACAATAGTTTCTTAACTTTTTTATTTTACTAAATAATTTTATCATGATAACAAAGAGGTTGGCTCCTTTTAAATTCTAGCAATCAATTCATCTTTGTGAAGGATCTTCAAATTATTCAATGTATTACTTTTAAATTATTTGCTCGTTGGAATATTATTAAATTAATTTTCTCAATTCGAAAGTCAACACAAAGGTATCAAAGAAAGCTTTTAAAAATGTTTCAATGGAATGGTTATTCAAGTTGGAAATTAATTTTCGCTCCCTATTTAAAGTCACAGAAATTAATTGTTCTTTTTCTTTTTTATATCACAGAGTGTAAAATTCCTTACCCTCAAGAGAAACCCATGGCATGAATATGTTAGTGCATCCTTTGTTTGGATAAAATGCTTCAGATACAGGGAAATATGCAGATTCGTTTGGGCGAAGTCTGATACGATTCAAAAGAGATTCTCCCTCAAAAACACCGAAGCCATATTTACAACAAATATGTGGAATTGAGCTCATCACTGGAGCTTCACTTTGTCGCACAATAACGTAATCCGAAAGGTTCTCTGTTTTATCTGTTTAATTAAGAAGAAAAACACTAAAAGGGTAAAATTAACATAAAACGTGTAATTTTGCTTAAATCTAAATTAAGAAAATTTAATAACGATCTCATTTACGGAATATAAGACAATATCATTGATACAAGGATATACTTACTTGTATATAAATCTACACTGTCATGTTTTGTGAGCGACTGGAGAGTCACATAACACGAATATATTCCCTCATCCGAAAGACTGGTGTCTGTAATTAGACTTTATAATTATATTAAACAAAACCATCGTATATTAGACGGTTTTTTGAATTATACTGTATAATTTATTTGGTATAAATTTCCAGTCTTTAAGTAAATATACAATTACAATAAAATCCATGCATTTGACAACATTTTATTAGATACAACCAACTGAAGTATACTGTTTATCATTATTAAAAAAATGCATTGGATGTCAAGATAAAAAGAAACTTACTGAAGACCTCTAACCTTAAAATCATACAAGTTCTGTTTTGAGACTCATCAGTGCAATTGTAGATTAATGTCCATCTATACTTATTGTTTGTATTTGTTGTTTCCCCTATTATCACTTTTATCGGTATTATGATGTTATCATTTTGTCTCAAAAGAAATTCTCCGTGAAGTTTCAGGTAATCAACGTCGTCCATAACAAAAATATTACAATCGATGGAAAAGTTTTTTCCTGGTATTATAGATTTAGTCGACGCTCTGAACAGAACTGAAAGAAAAGAATATGGTTATTAACACAAAACTAGACACGAACTTGGTGCGAGCAACGAGTTTGTCTATTGTTGGATTCTTGATAAGAGGGAATATGATCTTGATTGAGAATCATTTGAAAGATAAGAAAATCAATCAAAATTAAACAGAAGTTTTTTTCTTAATTTGGTTAAACTTTAATATTTTCAAAAAAATTGCTATAAAGAGTTCAACATATGCATTAGCAACATGATCATTAAGACCTTTTTGAACGCCTTATTTAAAGTACCAGCTCCTTTTCTTATTACCAATTGCAAGATCTTATGATTTTAATTTTTTTTTTATTGACATCACTTTTTTGCAGTTCTGAAGATATACTGAAAAGAAACTATCACAGTCCTTAAACCAATTATTAAGACGTACTGTTTAATTAACTTATCAATTACATGTTAATTGATGGCTGTTTAGTCTGACTGTAGAGAGTATTTTATGGATGGTTTAAAACAATGGTTCTATTCAGCATATGTATATTTATAGACAACGAAGTAGTTTTCTTGATCCTTTATGCAATATTTCTTTGAATAAAAGAATGCAAAATGTATTTACAAAAACAAACCATCCTGTCAAGAATTCATGAACATCTAAAAGGGTGACGGACAATATCACGTCTGTTGAATTCATCTGTTGAAACTGTTCAGGCTGTTCTTAAGTAGCACAAGAATATCAGGGGCAAGAATTCAGACTTCAAATTGTTTTATTTATTCTATTACCATTTCCCTGCCGAATTTTCTTTTCTGTTACACTTTATCTGATTATATATTTTTTTTCCTAAAATCTCTTGCAATGCTTCATAAATCTAGCATTTCGTTGGCTCCGTTACTGATTGATTTAAAAATACTAAGTATCAAATATAAGATTTTATTAAGCATTTTATCTTCATTGAAAGGGTTTTAACAAGACTGGTAGCGAGACAACACGTGTAACAACCTTGCTTCCCAAATCTCTTGACTGAATGATTAAGAGTCCTCCGATTGCGAGAAAAACATACAAAATATCGTTCAAATGGCATATTGCAATTTAAGATTTTATGGTTCAAATTATTTTTACAAGTAAAAGAATATCCATCAAAAATATCCAACCTTGCCATTTATTTATTTTTTTTTGTTACAGCTCATATGGATATTGATTGAATTTATTAATCTTTATACGATTTTATAAGCTGAAAATATATACTTATTACAAGCATTTATATTTCATTTTATTTCCATATATCAATATCTTATTCATGTCAATATATCAAAATATTGATATTTAAACTATCTTGTATTAATGATCTACTATATTGCTTATCAATATGCAACATGAAATTTCAGTTTTAAAATGATTTTGAAACAAAATCATTTTATCATATTTGCTGCAAATTATTTTCAATGTATTATAAAAACAAGTTGCTTTTCAAAAATTGTCAAAATGCGTATTCTTCATATTCATGCTGATTTTAATGAATGATTATGTAGAGAAAGTGTTTAACATTTTACTTCTTCCTAGAACCACTGGGCCAAATTTATCCAAACTTGGTATAAAACATCCTTATGGGAAGGGAATTCTTTATTGTAAAACATAAAGGCGAACCCTTTTTTAAACGGGATCTAATTGCAACACAGTGAAAATAAGGTAATTTCAAAACATTAAAAAATCTTCTTTTCAAGAACTACTTCTCACGGCACTTGTTTCTGTTTTAAAATATACCCCCAAAGTATAATACTAGTAAAACAAGATATATAACTGCGAATTCCATGGAGTACCGCCTTTCGTAAATTGCAATCATTTTTACTTTCAGACGAAACCCAATGAGAAAATGCTTATAATTATTCTCTTTTACAATAATTTACCTACAAAATCATTTTTGGCATGCTTGAATTTATCTCCATTAAGAGATTTTAAAGACTGGAAAGAGTTTTTCAAACACTGGAAGAGCCTTTCACATCACTAACCTGTATGCGTACTGGTCTAGGGCTGAATAAGTGCGTGTCTCCTGATAACTATCATTACGTATCACGTATAGGGTTTTGGGGAAAGCTTAAGGTAGTCCTATACTCGGCACTAAATGGGCTCAATCATTGAAAGCCTAGCTTTAAATTATAGATATACATTCTTGCTTTACATATATATAAGAAAAAATATATTTGTACATGCTGGTTTTTTTCTTATCACCTCTCAGACAGGTATACCCCCTTGCCAAAATTATTGACATTGATGAAATTTGCCAGACGTCTGTTTTTCCTAAAAATAATTACTAATTTAGGGAAATTAGAACTGGATATACAAAATAGAGTATCAAATTTATTTAAACCATATCACATCGATATTTTTGCGCATATTGTTGTAAGTAAGTACGCTTTATGGACATGATGTATCGAAATAGAATACAAAAAAATGCAATGCATCTATCGTGTTTGGTCATTTTTACTATTTTATGGACTCAAACCTAAATTCATGGTGTTTATTCTATAGGATGACATCTTAGAAAAAAGATTTGGTAAAATAAATCATATGTTGGCGGATTACTTTTCGTGCTTTAAGCTCTAAACCAAGTTGACCCTAAAGAAAAATTCCGTACAAATCACATTTTGATACAGTTTTTCTGCTTAGGTCTGTCAACAATGTAAGATATCATTCAAACATTAATTAATTAACGATTAATTAAATACGAAATAGCTCCTATCTCTATATTTTAGTAAAAGAAGAAAGAAAAAATCTGGTCAGGGTACCCATCAAAACAAAGACGATATGTGCATACCTGAGATCCTGGTTAATCAGAGATTTCGTTTTTCATTTTACTTTAACAAAATCGAGTTTCTCAACATTTATCATCTCTATTTCTTATACAATACATTCATTACCATTCAAATTACTTATTATTGCCATTGTTTACAACAGCGATGTAGAGCAAAATCATTACTGATATCTAAAACGCCATGTAAAAGTCGAACCAATGTTGTAAAATCCGTATTATGACGTAGTGCGATACTCGGACTAAATATAGTGATAACGATGTGTGAAATAAAGATTTTATATGATAAATATGGTCACCATGATCACCATGCTTAATTTTTGCTGTGTTTTAACACAAGATATCTAATTCCACATTCCATGGAGTACCTTTCTGTGAATTGCAATCTTTCTTTGCTTTCAAAGGAAAGGCACCGGAAAAGTGTTTATTACCATTATCGTATACGATATCGTATAAATATATGACATGTTTGCCTTATTAATTTTATTTATATTTGCATAAGCAGCGTCCATTGTTATTATTGTTATTATTATTATACTTAGGTACATATAGGGGAAACTTTTATTACAGAAATTGTAAGCGCCAATGCCACTGCATTAGAAATGCCAATATTTACATGTACATGAAAGCACTTATACATGTATAAATGAGGATTTTAAATTGTCAAAACCGTGATCCTCGGACCAATACTGATACTAATGCGTATAATATTTTATTCTTCATTATGTAAACTTTAGTACATTTACATCTGCTTTAGGATGAGATATTCCATGCAGGTAGATATCTGCATATTGATAGCTTTAAGTTAACTTTGTACTTAATAACTTACATGTAAGTATCTATGTTTCACTGATTAAAACATGAAAAGTGAAAATCTGTCTCTTTTTTAACAAAACATCTACGTTAGCCAAGGGTTTTCGGTCCACTCCGCTCGTCCCCATAAACAGAAAACCGTTAGCTAACGAAGATGCATATGTATATGAAAATTAATACATTTACATATAAAAAAAAATCGTTTATTTGTATAATGAACCACCAAAAAAATGCAAATAAAATACAACAGGACATTATAACACGATATTATTATAGTCTGTCGCAAGTTATTTTTGCTAAAAATTTTCTTAAATTATTCTAGATTTATAAATACCTCTGGGTTCATATGAAGTTCAATCATTCAAACCCACAATTTCCCATTTGAAACGCCCCCTCTAGCTTGTCAGGTTTCAATACACGGCTAAAAATGAAAAGTCTACGGGGATTTTGCATTTACAAAAGAGATGAAAATACCCGGATGATAACGTTGAAAAATTGTGCAAGGTATTCCGAGTGACTTCCGAATGGAGAAAAGATGTCAACATTCCCCGTTATAAATCTCCTCAAGAAATCTGTTATCGTTCCTGTGAATTTTTACGAAGAAAAAATGATAATGTTTGAATGAGCTTATCTTGGAAATTTTCCCTTTCATTGATTTCAATTGTACTTCTTTCACAGGTATGTGTATTTTTATTAAAAATCGTCTAAATGTGCTGCATAAATAGCACTGTAATTCCGTTGATGAATGCATGCTTGTTTATTCAAATAATTACATGAACTTGAATTCTATTATATTCCTGGTAACCTCTTACAGGTATTCTAATGGCAACAAATGTAAAGCACTACATTTAAGTCTTTCACAAGAATGAAATCAGGCCCAGATTAATATTTTTTCCAACTGAATAATCCAGGTTATAGACTTCAAAACCACTTGATAATGTTAAAGAAATTGTCCGGAAACAAGACGCATCAAATTTTCCAACTAGAGAAAAGATGAATGATACAGATTAAAATGTGAATTTACAGATAAAAAGTGTGAATTTTACAGATTAATGTATAAATTTTACTTACTAAAGTGTAAAATTCACCCATTAAAGTATGAATTTTACACATTAATGTGTTTAAAGTGTAAATTTTACCACATTAAAGTGTTAACACATTAAAGTGTAAAATTTATACATTAATTAAAAAGTGTAAAATTTACAGATTACAGTAAAAATATTTACAGATTAAAGTGTGAAAAACAAAAAAAAAACAAAATTAAAAAAGTGTCAATGTGGCACTAATACCCTCCCGTACAAAAAACCACCCAACTTTTCAGTTTTATCATTATTCATTTTCTATTTTTGCTATTTTTGATATGTTGGAGACTAAGATAGTAGGATTAGTCAGTTGATGCCACTTTAGAATTTATTAGCAAAAAAAAAATTATGCAAGAAATATTATCAAAATATATAGGGAAGAAATAATTAGACTCGGACTCGTAAAAAACAACTTACAAATCTCTTAAATTTATATAATAGTTTGTACTAAATGTAAATATGAACCATAGCGTCGCCATTTACGTTGATGGTACCATTTCACATTTTTTACAGCGTAATTTGTTGTGAGAAATTACGTAATCGTCAAGCGCAAGTTTTGTTCTGTTCCACAACTCATAAGAGAGAATGGTAGATTTTCTTGACTACTAGAGCGTTGAAGTATTCAAACAAGGGTATTATATACATCTACTATCCGTACATGTACATGAAAAATTATATATGCGCACCAAACTTTCCGTTTGGAACCTAGGAAGTTGATAGAATTTGCGTTCGAGTGATACGTAATTGTACTATCTTTACAATAAAACAGACTAACACTGTAAGTGTGCGAACAGATCTTACACACTAGTATTTTCAAGCTGATTGTTTCTTTAGTAGATTGCTTTCACTGATGGTTTGTCTTTTGTAATAAATAGTTCAGTGACTTTAATATCATCATTTAACTCCAACTGGTAAATGATCCTTGAATAACCTTTGAACATGTTATTATGATAATTAATTTCAACAATAAAAATGTGCATTAATCATACTAATTCTTTCCCTCTGCATATTATCAAAGTGAATATAACAAGTATCATGAAACAAAAAAATGTAAAACCACCGTACCATCATGATGACACAAAAAAAAAACTAAATGCAATGACTGGGACTACATGTATTTTCACACTCACCGGAGAATTCGTTGTCAGCCGTTGTTTGGTAAATCCACCCCAACAAAACCAGAGTAAACAAATCCATTTCTTGCTTAAATGTGACAGTCAATCTTCCTGTCTGCATGGATATCAAGCACACACTAAACCCTTGTTCGTTCATTGCACACTTTTAACAAAATATTTAAGTGCAAGCTACGAAACATCTTCCTCTTCCGTTATCGATGCAAATATTTTTGTTCTATTTTAACACATAACACTGACGGCGGTGTCGACTGCCTCCCCAGTAATTTCAGTCTAGTACATCTCTTTAAAATGTTTTATCAAGAAGGTGTGAGTTGCTTGGACAATTTGCATATATTTCCAAAAGAAAAGAAAGATATGCGAAAAATAAAGATCTCTTAACATTAAGCTTCAATATTATAGACTCTTAAATCTTTTTTAACTCTTTTATCAATATATATTCATCCTTTTTATTGACACTCATAAATATCTCAATGATATTTTGACTCAATCAACTTTATCTATTCACGATCTTCAGAAGTATCTCCTCCATTTTCTGAGAACCAATAACAAACATGGACGTTCACCATGCAGCTCAGTGCAGATCTAATGTGACATAAGATAGTTGTTAATGCTAAATTATAAAACGATATAAGCCGTATTCATTGATTGAAAAAGATTTCTTTTTGTCAAGCTAAATATGTTAACGTTATAAAATTTCTGTAATTTATACAATTTGATTTAAACGCATTTAAAAGTATTAAATATAATTTTCAAATATATGTTTTTTTGTCAGATGCGGACAGTAAACGACTATTTGAATTATTTTTTGTCATGACGTTGTGGCGCAAGCTTATATTGTACACAGTACAACGTCGCCGCGAAAGCGTGGTCAGCATGTTTGGTACTGGATAATACATTCATGATCAGAGACAAAAGGAAGAAAAAGACAGAGATATAAAAAAAAGAAATAAAGTGGAATAAAGGGGAAATTTTTATTGTCACCCACTTTGAGCAATAAATTCGTGTGAGGGGAGAGTTAATTTCACTTATAACTCATGTAAACAAGATCGAGCTTTCGAACCATTTAATGCGCTTGTCAGTATATGGAACGCCATGGCTGCCTTATAGCATTAAACTATAGCTATATTATGTCAAATTGTTATTACATGATGTCTAATACCATTACGTGGTGTTAAAACATCTTTACGTTTGGTCAAATCATTATAACGTGATGTCAACGACCCATTAGGTGAAGTCAACATATCTTTACACGATGTCAACTTTTTACGCCGTGATGGAAATTATCCCTACAATATGTCAACATTTAATAACAGGGTGTAAATTTATTTTTATTTGAGGTCAAAATATTATGACATTATGTCTACACTATATTACATCGGGCAAATATTACCTTACGTTATGTCATTATTTCATTATATGAAATGCTATGTCTGCCTTATAGCATGAATATATAGCTATAATATGTCAAATTGTTATTACATGATGTCTAATATACCATTACGTGGTGTTAAAACATATTTACGTTTGGTCAAATCATTATAACGTGATGTCAAACACCTATTTGGTGAAGTCAACATATTTTTACACGATGTCAACTTTTTACGCCGTGATGGAAAATTATCCTTACAATATATCAACATTTGATAACGAGGTGTACATTTATTCTTATTTGAGGTCAAAATATTATGACATAATGTCTACACTATATTACATGGGGCAAATATTACCTTACGTTATGTCATTATTTCATTATATGATCCAGATATGTTATATTCTGTCAATACATACTTTTCATTATGTGTATGTGCACCTTTACATTATGTCAAAACTTTATTACGTTATACGAACACGGATATCCTCGGCCTTTTACGTTCGTGTATGCTAATAGTGATCAATATAAAAGAAAACCGAATTAAAAAATCTAAATAATTGTTCTTAAGAATGATATATAAATAAGTAATTTGAAATTGAACTCTAAATTTAACTTCAAGAAAAACTTTTTAATAAAGTTTTTTTTTGTTTTTATATCTATTACGTACTTCCGGTGACGCGCGTTCTGTAAGGTAAAAAGTAAAAATGGCGGGTGAGAGCGAAAGGAAAACCGTCGTTCAAGAAATACTCTGTGACATTGGTATGGTTTCTTTATACGAACAGTTTAGCAAACAAAAAATTGATAACTTGGAAACATGCAAAGCTTTGACAGATAGTGAATTGAAAACCCTCGGTCTTCAAACCATTGGAGATCGGGTGCGGTTTAGAGAGAGGATCGTGAGGCAAACAGTGATTTCGAGCAGCTCTGCAGAAGATCATCAAGACACTTCTAGAAGAAACAGAGGTAAAATGATCTTGATTTTTGCTTCATTAGAGACATTTTTTCATTGAACAGAGTAGAATTGACTATGAAATAAAAAAAAATCGTCGTGCATATAAATTACTCATCCCCTATTTGCACAACCGTCGTGTATTCACTCTCATTAGCTATTTGCAAGACCGCTATGTATTTACTTTGTATTTTTCTAAGGACCATGTGGACTATTCACGTGTTATATTCATAATGTGTTGTTTTGTCCCTGGTAAAATTGGGCACGCAATGATTAATTATGAAAATGAAAAATAGAATGAAATACATGTATAAACGACAAAATCACACCAATTTAGTGATGCTACACGAGGAATGAATCTAAAAAAATATATCAGAAATATTTGGGGATTGAAAAGAAGGTAGGTTTCAACCAATCGATAAACGGGGTGTGTATATTTCAACCTGGCTGTTTCTTTATATAGAGCTATGAATTAACTATATGTTTCCATAAGAAATAGAGGGAATTATACTCGGTAGATGTAAATTTATATATGTATATAAATTAGTTTTTATAATATTGATGCCAAGAAGTTTTAGAGGGAATTATGAAATAACAAATCACAGTCTCGACTATCGTGATGACTTATAACATTGTTCATTTCCTATTGATCTTAAACTTAAGTGCATTAGCCAACTTGCATCATTCTCTATAATCCAATATTTGTTTCTTAGAAGGAACATAATTCCTCATCGTCGGAAACCCACTGTTTGTCTCGCTTCTCTTACCTTAGGCGGAAACCCACGGTCGGTCTCGCTTCTCTTACCTTAAGTAAGAGAATCGAGACCGACAGTGGGTTTCTGACGATGATAATTCCTCAAAAGACGTTTTTGTTTTAACAAAGGCGAAAAAAAAAAATACAGCATATTAAAATACACTGAAGATCATTACTTTCTCAATACCAGTAATAGTGATATATATGGGTTGTTAAAAAAATTATCTCTATCACTCTGCCAAAAACATTTACGCAAAGTTATGGTTTTTGTGACAGTGTGTAAGAGTTATGACACTAATATTAATTGAATTTTCTCTGTGGTCATTTTAAATACTTCACCAAAGTTTGAATGTCATTTATGATTAGTCGAGTTACAAGCAAGATACAGAATTATTTGTTTTATAAAATAATATGTACATGGTAAAAATTTCATATAATTTTTTAGGAGTTTTTTTTTGCTGCAAATAAATTGAGTGTAAAAACACATTGAAACTGTTAATGTTGTCAAGTGTCATTTTATGTAAAATATGGTAAATCTTCAACCAGATAATGTTATTTGTAAAAAGCAAATACATGACATGACTTGGGCTTTATTGTCAAACAAACTATATACAATATACAATATACATGAAACATGGGTTCATCAACAATATTTCTGCCGCAGGACCCCCCCCCCCCCCCCCCCCCCCCCCCCCCCCCCCGTCTTTTAATGGACATGGGGTCTGGTGCAGACTACATCTCATGACTCGTCGTGGGAATAGATAAACCATATAATGGAGTTTGGATTTTACATCCATATATAGAAACTTTTAATATAGATCCATCCAAGAATTATTAGCCATCTAAGTTTTCTGCCTTAATGGTATACCCGGTACATGTATGTCACTATATAGGAAAAGCTTTTAACTAATATGACAGGTTCCATATATTTTTCAGTAATGCAATTATTTCGACCTACAAGAGGAGGTCCTCGCCAACGCCACAAGAAAGGATCTGTAAGAACGTGGACAGGTCATTTCTTTTGTATGGCTGATCGGATGGCAACTAAGCCACCAAAAACATCAGAAAAACTTGCTCTACAAAATGCTGGACTTGGCTTTAAAAAGATTCAGTTCCAAGAGATGGACACAGAGGAAACGGTATTTGAAAAATTGATCAGCACAGATGGCTTTCCACAGTTAAAAGATGTTGGGGGATTTGAACTTTTACATTGTCAAAGCAATTGCCGTGAGTTGCAAGTAATTTCCTGTCCATGGTCAGTGGAATTCCTGAAGAAGGTTATAGGAACACAAGCCAAGATATATATCAGGCCAATCCAGAAGAACTTGAAAGTCATAAACATTACTGAAGAAGGCCCTAGTACTCTCAAGGAGTCATGCTCCACTTGCCACAAGTTGTTCTCCATCAGTGAATTGCGGGAACATGTCAATCAATGTTCCCAAGTGGATGAGGGATACTTACCAGACTTGGATATTCAGGCAGATGTTGACTTTGAGTCTATCACCACGGCTTTCAATGAAGTATCAACTCCAGCTTTAATAGAAAGTAGTGTAGTTAATACCCCTGATAACACATTTGCAACAGCCATACTTGAATCAGCAGAAACACATGAAGAACTGGAAGTTGAATCAGTTAATATCTCTAGTGTACAAAACTCAAGTTCCAGTATCATAAATAACCAAACCCCACTGGGTCAGTCAATATCCAATATTGTTGAATCAACAGCTCAGTACTGCACACAAAATGGAATATTTGATCCCACTGAAATTTTACGCTATTTTCAAAAGAAAATAGTAACTGGACGGAAGTTGGATATTGTGGATGAGACTGTTTTGCTTGAAGGGAAGACCAATTTCATTTTGGTGGACAGAAATAGAATAATTGAATCTTCATTTGAAGAAATACAAGCAATAGAGGATTTGCGCACCTGTTTAGAAGTACAGTTTTATGGGGAGGTAATTTTTTAGTTAAAAATGATTACATGCATGTATTTCTAAAACTGAAATGCCTATACATGCATATATATTTGTCAAATATCAGCAGTCTTCAATAGTTAGTTAACTGTTAACTGTTAACTGCATCTTGAACATCTCAAACATTAATTTGAAGAATTAAGAAAGTATTTCGGACTTTAAACATTGTGAAAAGTAGATGATTTTTATATATTGACACAACAAAGGGGTAATTTAAATTCTTATCACCAACTGTAGAATAAATTGCCTCCTGTTTCAAAGTGCCCCCCCCCCCCCTATTGAAAATCCTGCATAATTTAATTGTTTTTTTTTCAATTTTGTAGACATCAGTTGACCTGGGTGGGCCAAGAAAAGAGTTTTTTGTTTTAGTATTGCAAGAAATCAAACAGAGATTTTTCCAGCCAGTTAGGGAATGGTCAGAAGATTATGAAACTGTAGGAAAAATAATGGGTGGGTATAGGACATGCAATTTCTGATATGTGTTGTGTGTGTGAGAGAGAGAGAGATATAGTTCCATAATTGTTCAAAGAATAGAAAGAGAATTTGTGCAAGTTTACATCAGATATTATTTTTGGAGAGTGAACAATACAACAATAATGAGTTATAGAAATGTTTAAGGTGTACCTATCGACCTTGTTTCTAAATTTTCCTATGAAATAATACATTTATATAGATGTATAAATTTCAGCATTAAGCATGATTCAAAATGGAAAACTTCCTAGAGTCTTAACACCTGAGCTGATGGAAGAAGTTTTCAAGAGTGAAAATTCAAGACCCTTCATCAATGATCTTAGAAGAGGTCTGGATGCTTTGGGTCTCTACACGGTAAGAAGTGTGTTTTTGTAACCTCTTTGGATTGGAAAGTATAAGGATGTGTGACCTCCAACTTTAGAATACTGTTTCAAGAATGATACATTTTAGCATTTTCGTCTTCTCTTTATTAGCTCACCTGAGCCGAAGGCTCAACTGAGCTTTTTTGATCATAATTTGTTTATGGCCATTGTTGACATTGTAGTTTTTGTCGTAAACTTATCACATCTTTTACTTCAGAACCACTGGGCCAATTATATTAACCAAACTTGGCACATTCTTGGGGAAGGGCTTTCAAGTTTGTTAGTTTGTTCAAATGATGGGCTAGGTCCTTTTTAAATGGGACATAATTAAGAATTATTGAAAATTTCTTGGTATTTTTCAAAAATCTTCTCAAAAATCTTTTGGCCAGAAAAGCTAAAACTTGAGGTGTAAAGCATCCTCAGGTACAGTAGATTCAAGTTTGTAAAAGATATGATCTTCAGAGGGGGTGGGGGTCAAAAAAGGAATAAAATCTAAATTCTTCTCAAAAACTCAAATGTTATATTTGGTATTAGATGTACTTATATGCAAGCATTTTGACATATTGTTGATTCTTAATTGTTTAGACTGGGCCCCTGGACAATTTTTGGTCCACATAAGAGGTTCAAAGTTTGATGTAGGTTTATATATAATTATGCATATAAACAGCTGTTAAAGATCTTCTTGAGAACTGCAAAGCTCAATTTGTGTTATGACTATAAATCATCATGTTACAAAAGGGACTCAATGTTTTACATATTAAGAATATTGAGAGGAAAATTTGCATTTTTTTTTATATTGGATCTATTCTACGTACTACATTGTCCATATATTTTGTATAAGACTCCATAAAGCTGATTTTATTATGGCTATTGTTTCTCAGGTGAACGATTGTTTGAAAATGTACAACAACTTCTTTAATGCCATAAATAATCAGGCCTAAACAATTGAAAGAGCAAACACTTACTTTTTCAATTATTATTTTTTGGGACTAGACAACACTCAAATGTTGCAGCTATATAACTTAGCAAGGCACATCAGTATATATACACCAGTCAGCATGTAAATAATAACAATGGTGTTGTGTTGTGCATGTACATTTACTATGCCAAAAGTAGTAGTCAGGGTTTGATACATATTGCACTGGCCTTTGGCTTGTGCACTGTGTATCTATAGGCTTGTTCACTATGTTTCAAACCCTGACTACTATTTAAGTATGCTTAACACAAATTGGGGAGTGTTGGGTATGTGAGCTTGCTCACTTTTTCTTTCATTGCAACCATGAAAGTGTATTTCATATGCTTTTTCCTTTCTTTAAAAGCTTGCAGTTAAACTACCAACATTGGTGAATGTTTTTGCACCTGGTACTCCATCTCCTCTTACAGTGAAAAAATTGAGTCATTTACTGCATCCAATGTTTAGTGAAGAGGGATCAAACCGAAAAAAAGTTGAAACAGCCATCTATTCAAATTTTGTGAAATACATGCGTGAAGCTGCAAGTAAGTATTTATTTAAAATAACAAAAGTTTGAAGTTTTGAAAACACAGTTAAATAATTGTATCAATAGTTAATGTCATGTCTGAAATCAGGTCAGATGTCACTATGGACACATTTAGAATCCAACAGACATCAAAATCAGTAAAAAGGCCTCAGGATCATGAAGCTTAGACTTAAATCAGAACATGTATGCAGTATATAAGTTCTTATTAAATCATGCAAGTTAAATTCAAAAACTCATAATTTTCATCATAAGATTGTTTCCTGTGTTTTGGCCACTTACACATTTTAAAAAATCTATGATAAATAAAGTCTCTTAAGAAGTAGAAAATCCCAATTGATTTCAGGTCCAAAGGTTTGTATATCATCTATTTGATTCAACGTCCTCTGCTCGGTGGATGAAGTGTTGGGCTTGTGAATCTCGAATCACATCCACCAAAGGCTTTTGTTCACACTGACTTAAATTTTAGAAAAAAATATCCCCCCTCCCCCAATTGCCTATTTCTAGCTCACCTGAGCTGAAAGCTCAAGTGAGCTATTCTAATCACTTTTTGTCTGGCATCTGTTTGTTGTTTGTAAACTTTTTACATTTAGACTTGTTCTCAAAAACCACTGGGCCAATTTCAATAAAACTTAGCACAAGGCATCCTTAGGTGGAAGTGTTTAAAGTTTGTTACATGAAGGCCACGCCCTCTTTAAATCAAAGACAGATAATTAAGAATTATTAAAAATTTGTTGGTATCTTTCAAAAATCTTCTCAAACACCAATTGGCAAGAAAAGCTGTAACTTGTGTAAAAGCATCCTTAGGTAGTGTAGATTTGAGTTTGTTCAAATCATGATCCCTGGGGGTAGGATGGGGCTTCAATGGGGGGGGGGTCGAATTTTTACATAGGAATATATAGAGAAAAGTCTTTAAAAATCTTCTTCTCAAAAACCGATTGGCTAGAAAAAGCAAAACTTGTGGGGAAGCATCCTCAGGTAAGGTAGATTCAAGATTGTTCAAAACATGATACCTGGCAGTAGGGTGGGGTCACAATAGGAGGAGGGGGGGGGGAGGACAAATTTTTACATAGGAATATATAGAGAAAAATCTTTAAAAATCTTCTTCTAAAAAAGTATTTCCCTAGAAAAGCTGTAACTTTAGTGAAGGCAACCTCAGATAATGTAGTTTAAAGTTTGTTAAAATCAAAATCTTGAGGAGTAGAGTGGGGCCACTTTGAGGATCCAATTTTACGAAGGAAAACATTTGAATTATTCAAATGATATAATATATGGACTTACCGCAATATAGGTCAATATTTTTTTTACCTGACGCCAAGCCCTCGACCTTTATTGTGCTTTGATCTATATTAGTTTTTTTGATGGAGAAGAGGGAGGGATACATTTTTTCATGGAAAATGCTCAAAAATTCTCAATTAGCTTTATTATTTTTGTCCTATATACTGAAGTCGACCTATATAAACTCTTTTTTATTGTTTTCACCAGATCGGCTAATTCGACCTATATACAGCATTGACCTATATTCCCGTTAATACAGCTATATGCAAGCATTTTGACATATTGCTGATTCTTTTAAATTGTTTAGACTTTGGCCCCTGGACGATTCTTTGGCCTCACAAGGGGTTCAGAGCTTGATGTAGATTTATACTGTAAAACGAGAAAAATATGGCACACTACAAATTTTGGCGCAACAGCCCCTAAGCGCTAAAATTAATAGTGTGCCAACGATTTTCCATAATTATGTATTCATTTTTTCATGTTTCAAAACAATAACTTCAGTTCATTTTAGTGTGCTTTTATGTAATATCGGACGGACGATTCTGCATGTATACATATTCACATAGTTAAACAGTGTAACCGGGTAGTGGAGTAAGTTCTGTCAAAAAAACATGTGTTAATTAATTTGATTTTATTGTTTATTAGTACGTAATATTATCACCTTTATTTAAAGCTGACCTTCTCCCCATGTCACTTCTTCTTTAGCACCTCGAGATGATTATGTGATCAAGCGTGCGACCATCCACGCTGACCATACATGATTGATTAATTTATAGCTTTCTGATTGGCTGATGAAAAAAACTTTCTAGAAACAATAAACTTTTTAAAACTTTTTAGAAACAATAAAACGTTCTAGAAACAATAAAACTATATCAATGTGTGCGTTTTTTTAAATGTACAATTACAACAAATAATGTGTACTGTTACATATACATTTGATCGTGGTGTTCGAAACTCGTACATAAATTCGCTGGTAACATTCGATTTCCCTTGCATTCAAATTTGTAACTTTTCTTGTGTTGTAGCAGTCGCTATGTTAAATTTAATGTCCGATAACTTAAACTTGTTTACCAATAACAAACACAGTATCACCGACTAATGAAGTCTACTGACAGTTTGGACAAAAGCAAAGTTATTGTCTCCATCGACAGTTTACCTGTGTGCGTGAGTTAAAATCAAATTCTTTGTGTTCACATGCTTGGGTCACATGCTTGGGTGAACACAAAATGAAATTTGGACGTGATCAGACAACAACATTTTATTTTATTTATTTAAAATAAAAGGTTCATGCGCTAAAATTTATTTGCGCCAATATTAGCACTTGCGTTTGCGCTAAAATACGTATGCGCCAAATTTTCTCGTTTTACAGTATCCCATATATAAACAATTGTTTAGGATCTTTTTGAGAACTGCAGTGCTCAACATGTGATATGACTATTAAATCATCCTGTTAGAAAAAGGACTTGATTATAAACTTAAGAATATCCAAGTGGAAAAATGGATTTTTATTTATACAGGATCTACATGTATTATACTACATTGTCCAGATATTTTGTATTGACTTCTTTAAGCTGATTATATCATCCCTATTGATGCTCAGATGAGTGATATGGCCCATGGGCCTCTTGTTTTTATTTTGCATTTGAGCTTTTTCTTGCATTTCAATAATATTTTTTGCTGTTCAAACTTCAAACACTTCAGTCTTGATGCATTACAACTTTATTTTCAGGTGGTCGTAGAGGCAATGTAACATTGAACAGTATATTGCAGTTTGTTACCGGAGCAGATGAGGAACCTATACTTGGATATGCACTGCCCCCATCGTTATGTTTTGTCTTGGCTACAACTTCATTTCTACCTACCTCCAACACTTGCATTAATAAGTTAAATCTCTGCATCCCAGAGAAACTTGAGGACATTCCTACTACTGATGTTTTGTTTAGTTTTTATGATTATTCTTTTTCCAACAGTTACTTTGGATTAAAATGATTTTGTTTTGGAACATCATACTGTAACTTCAGATAGAGATAGATGTCACTTTGAATAATTCTGTTTTTTTCTTCAATTTGATCTCACTGAGGTGACCTATTTGTCCATCATTGTTTATAGCTTTTGAACATTGAACATCTTTTTTTTTCTGCAATTTTCAAAATTTCCTTGATCAAACTAAGTGTGAAGCATTTAAGGGAGGAAATTTTCATGCCACTCCCGGGGGCCATATATTTTGAGTAAAAACTTTTGAAATAATTGCAATTTTAAAAATTCTTTAATTTATACTTCTTTACTGTCACCATATAGCAAACAAATTGATTGCATTTTTAGGTCACTTGAGTCACTCAGGTGACCTATTGCCATTGGATTTCATCCGTCATCGTCCGTTGTTGTGTGTCGTCCATTAACAATTTTACATTTTTAACTTCTTGTTGAAAAGTACACGGCCAGTTGTTACCATTTTTGGTGGGAAGCATCTCTATGGTAAGAGGAATCTAAATTTTGAAATTCATGGCTCTATTACCCCCAGGCGTCATAGGTGGGGCAAAACATGATATAAGCGGAACATATAACATGATTTGGGGATAAAATTATGCCAGATGGTAATGCAGCAACAATGGTTGGATATTTAAAAAACTGGAACATAAGAAGGGAGTAGATATGATTAATAGTATTGGTTTTTGGTTGTTTTTTGTTTTTTCGTTTAAATGCCCCACAGGGAGAGTTTCCGCCTGGCCCCTGGGGATGGGGGATGGGAGGTTGTTTTAAATAAAACATATACTAGCCATCTTGTTTAAGTTTATGATCTGTGAAAACAAATACACATAAACCTATCTTGAAAGTTAACAAACCTGGGGAAATTATTTCCTATCAGAGTCTTGCACCTTTTCAATATCAGCTAGGTCATGCACTTTATGATCTTAAAGTTTTTCACCAAAATTATAGGTTTAATTTCATAGTCCTTTTGGAAAGATTTTAGGCAGAGAGGTGATCGTCATTAGACAGGTCTGTGTGTGGGCTATGGTACTCAGGTGACTGTACGGCCTGTTGGCCTCTTGTTAATGTACCAAAATGTGAAATTCCTGAACTATTCTTTAAATATTATTATTAAATTTTATATCCTTTTACATGTACAATCATTCTTAGATCACTGTTCAGGCATTTGCATGAGTGTTTTGTCTTAAGAAGTTTAAGGCCCATTTAACATTACATTGTATATAATTATGTATTTTATTTCAATAGCTTAAGTAAGCATTAATGATCAGAATATACATCTTAATAAACAATTTCTATGTTGCAATCTTATCTCGCCAGGATAAAACTAAGTTTAAGGAAATGCAATTGTACTGGTATATGTTTCCATTTTTCAAGATTAGTCATTCAAGTTCAAATTATGACCAATAAAGTCAGGATGACCACATCATGGTTATAATTAAATAATTCAAAGTTATTAATAAAGAGAAAAATATTTGTGAATCAAAGATATAGTGACATTTCAGCTCCCCTAGATGAAGTCGGGGTAGCTTATGCTATACCCATGACTTTGGCATCCCAATCTGGTTAGAAGTTTTGGAGCAGGCCCTTTATCAAAGTTATTACTTGTTTTATCTTCACCAAACTTGGATGCAGAGCTGATGCTGAGCCAAAAATTTCAGATGCTGGAGAGGGTGTTTAGGTTTTTAAAGCGGCCTAATGTTTTTGAATCCTCTTCCCTTGATGGCCATATTTATTTTTTATTGGTTCTATCTTTACCAAACATATGAAATTTTTATAGGAAATTGTATCATATAATGTGATATTTGTATCATAATAAGATATTGTCACACAATACAATGTTGTATCATACGATACGATATCTTAACATGATATGTTACAATATTAGATAATATGAATCAGATAAAATATCAAATCATGTGATGTATTATATCATATTGTATAACTTTTTATCATATCCACTGATACAATATATTCTAAAGAATCTTAATTTATAATATAGTATGATAAATCAAATTGTACATCTGACCGGATACAATAAATATGTATCATACTATACAATATTTTAATTATTCACATATTGTGATAAAGGTGGTCTCATCAAGGTGATGCTTTGTCTTGAAGAGCTTTAATATTTCAATATCTATGTTCTTGAATTACATGTAATAGATTAAAGAACGATTGTTTACAATATAGAAAAGTGTGCTTTTTGATTTAGTGTAGAGTTGAGAAAGCCATTGGTATATAACATAAAAAAAAATTGAGATTTTTGCATTATTTATGTTTGTTATAATAAATCGATGTGTTTTATGAAGCTCTTATTTTTTCATATAAATCACAAATTAGAATTTATGAAGAATAATTTGAGATACAATTTTCTGTCGTTTTTTACTCACAATATCGCATAAAGAGGGAGAGAGCTTACAATTCTTGTGAGGATCTCCGACAATTGCTGACACAGAAAAATCAGAAAGAAAGGTCTTGGGTTACAAAGCAGTAACATTTTCGTCACTTAATATTCTAAGAGTTTTCTCGTATACATCAATACCAAACTCAAGTGACTCCCAATCGCGGGGACATTCATTTGCTAGTAGGTTTTCGCACCTTTGTGTGATATTATAATGAAGAGGTAGCAGAGTTGGCCGTAGATCACTTTGCTGTTCAGCAGCATAATTGAATCCACTTTCAAAATCTTCTGCATCAACTGATGGTGTGGGCATATTGAAGCGTCCAGCGGTAAATAAGCATGACGGGGAGGCATTCACTGTTCTTATTTTATGCCTATTCCATGCTTCTCGCCAAATGCCCAAGTTGACATTGATTTTGTCCTTGTACACATAGTGCAGCGCCATGATGTGGGTTTCATTCAAAGGATCCAATAAATTTTGTTCCTCCATGAAGTAGAAGAGGTCATAGAAATATGAAAGAACGCCCTCAAATATGTCTCGCCATAATCTTTCTATTCGTTGATTATGAGTGCTTTTTCCAACTATGATAGATTTATCAGATCCGTGAACTCTTGTCATATATTCAGCTACTTTAAGATTTTCCAGTCCTTGGTCTGAACGCACGCGAAGAGGTATTCCGTAATTTTGAACACCAGATTCAAAGCACTCGAAAATGGTATCTGCTCTGTTATTGTCCACACATTTGAGAAAGACCACAAATCGACTAAAGCCATCAATACCTCCTGCTATAACTAAGTTCCATCTGATTAATTTATGATTGGTGTCCATGTGCCAAAGATGGTTTGGAGCAGCAACGCTGTAAACCCTCCTGTGTAGACGTCTCTTCTTTCGTTGTTCAATTCCATCGCTGTCAATTCTTAGTAATGCATATCGTAAACGGGATCTTGTAACCTGTAATTGAATTTATATTTTCAACTAGTAGCTTTAAATCGAGTGCTGAAAAATGAAAAGTCACCTTCATCCAAGTTCTATTTATATATAAATTGAATGTGAAGTATACAGTCCTTTATTATTTCTTCTCATTTCAATGCTTTTTAACCGGGCTTTCCAAAGGAAAAATCCAGTTATTGAAATGGTGAAATTGGCGGGCGGGCAGCTGCCAAAAGGGTACCCTTGTTGTACGGATAACTCCTCCTACAGTTTTCAAGATAGGAATTTGTTCTTTTGCAGATCATTTGTACATATATCAGAGGTGTGCATATTGATAGGATTTCGATTTCTGATAATTTATGAAAAAAATACCGGTTGAACTTAGTCATTTTTTGGCAAAATATTGCATATAGAGTACCCCTATTGTACGGGTAACTCCTCATACAGTTTCCAAGAAAGGAAGTTGATCTTTTGCAGATCAATTGTACATATATCATAGGTGTGCATATTGCTAGAATTTTGATTTCTGATAATTTATGAAAAAAATACCAGCAGTAACTTTTTTGGCAAAAATATTGCATAGAGAGTACCTTATTTCTCTAGATATGTAGTGTTCATCAATTCAGGATTGACAAATGGATTATGGACTCTGTTCACACAAAAGAAAACCCGGTTTGCTGTCACATTGACAGCTTTTCACTTGTTATCAATATGGTTTGATAAATTGGCCAATTATAAAGTAACTACTAATTAATAATAAATCAATAGATTTAATATTTTTGTCATTTAGAATCCCGGAATTTTCTCAATAAAATTATTAAAAAAGTGTTTGTTTCAGAAGAAAAGATTTTATATAAACAATCAGAAATTATGGAAGAGGTTAAGTCCTTCTATGAGAAGTTGTTTAAAAATTCAGACTCAGAGCTTGTAGATATAGATATACAGTCTGTTGTCCAGCCTTTAGACATACCAAAATTAGACAATATAACAGCTGACTTTCTAGATAGAGATATTAGTGAGAGAGAAATTTTAAATGTTTTAAAGGGTATGAAAAATAACAAGTCTCCAGGGAGTGATGGTTTTTCAGCTGAATTTTATAAATTTTTCTGGAATGATCTAAAAATATACATTACAAGCGCTATTAATCATATCTTTGTGCATGGTCAGTTGCCAGTGTCCCAGAGACTAGGAATCATATCATGTCTGCCAAAAGGGGATAAACCCAGGCAATTTTTAAAAAACTGGAGACCTATTACTTTACTTAATGTTTTATACAAGCTAATATCTGGATGCATCAGTTATAGAATAAAATCCACCTTAGACCTACTTATTTCAAATACACAAACAGGTTTCATACAGGGCAGATATATTGGAGAAAACACTAGATTTATATATGATCTAATGTCTTACACAGAAATTAATAATTTGCCTGGTTTACTTATGCTTATTGATTTTGAAAAGGCTTTTGACTCGGTATCATGGTCTTTTCTTTATAAGGTGCTGCACTTTTTTGGATTTGGAAACAATATTATAAAATGGGTAAAAATTTTAAATACAAATTTTAAAGCTTCAATCCTTCAAAGCGGCTTTCTATCGCAGCAGTTTGAAATACAGAGAGGTTGTCGTCAGGGTGATCCCGTAGCCCCATATCTTTTTATTCTCTGTGCAGAAATCTTAGCTATACTTATAAAACAAAATAAGGATATAAGAGGTATTTTTGTCTATGATAGGGAACACAAAATTTCCCAATATGCTGATGATACGTCACTTATCCTTGATGGTTCAGCTTCATCCTTGTTTAATGCTCTTGAAACTTTAGAATTATTCTCAAAAATTTCTGGTCTGCAAGTTAATAGCTCAAAAACTAAAATTGTATGGTTTGGATCAAAAAAATTCTCTTCTGAAGTTTTCCATCACTCTAGATGGAAACTAGATTGGGGGGCCACTGAATTTGTACTATTAGGTATTCATTTTTCAGTGGACGTAGAAAAAATTCCAGATTTAAATTATGACATTCAAATTCCCAAAATTATTGCTTTGATTCAACAATGGGAAAGAAGAATTCTAACTCCCATTGGAAGAATTACAGTACTTAAGAGTCTTATTGTACCTAAATTAAACCATTTACTCATTTCCCTACCGAATCCTAAGAAAGATACAATTACATTTTTGAATAATGAGTTTTTTAGATTTGTTTGGAAATCCAAGTGTGATAAAGTCAAACGTTCAATTGTGACCCAAAACTTTTGCATTGGAGGTTTGAAAATGTTAAATTTTAAAATTTTTATAATTTCACTTAAATGTTCTTGGATCAAAAGAGTGGTGCAAGGGGGACAATCATGGATGAGCATTTTTAAAGCTATCTTTGGTGACATAGGGGTTGGTTTTTTAGAGTTTGGTGATAATTTTATTAAAAAACTTATAGAACAATGCAATAATATATTTTGGAGAGATGTCTTTGATGCTTGGCTTAATGTTATGAACGTACACTCTAACCAAATTTGTGATTCTAACAATAATATAATATTTTCTCCAATATGGCATAACTCAAACATCAAAGTAGAGAAGAAGTCTATGTTTTATAAAGAATGGTACAAAAAAGGTGTAAAAATTGTTAAAGACTTTTTACATGATGATGGGTCATTTTTATCAAAATCTGAAATTGAAAAAAGATTTCATTTGAACAAAGTATGTTTTATGCAATATAACAGCATAATTAGTGCTGTTCGAAAGTTTGTTAAAGACTCAAATTTTTCAAAGGAGAACTATGTCAATTTTGTTGGTCCTTTTCTACCCTTCTACTGTGTTGAATTACTTTTGTACAAGAAATGCACTAAACCTATTTATAATTTAATCAATACAAATGTCCAATGTATTATTCCAAACTCAATCATTCGATGGAATTCAAAAATTGTCATGAGAGGCTACTCCGAACTAATTTTACAGGATATTTTCAAAGTATGTTTCAAAGTTACAACAGATACTACTGTACAGTGGCTACAATATAGAACTCTACATAGAATTCTTCCTGTAAAATCGTATCTAAAAAAGATAAAAATAGTTGATAATGATATATGTTCTTTTTGTAATAATGAAGTTGAAACTATTGAACATGTATTCACATCCTGTTCCTTTGCTTTAGATTTATGGAGTAGTTTAAGTATGCATATATATCATGCTGTTTCAAAAAGAGTTGGCTTTAATGAGTATAACATATTATTTGGAGAGACTCCTCCTTCTAATTCTAACTTAGTCATCAACTTTTTGATCCTGTATACTAAACAATATATTTTTCAATGTCTGTACAACAAAAAAGTTCCAATATTTGCAGGTCTATTATGTCACTTAAACTTTAGATATGAAATAGAAAAATGTGTTGCTATAAGAAACTCTTCTTATGATAAACATAATGATAGATGGTTTGAATGGAAAAATCTTTTTCTTAATATTTAACTTCAAGAGCTTTATTCATTTCAGTTTATGCAAAATTGTATCAACTTGAATAGTTTTCAAAAATTATGAGATCATGACTTGTATGTATGTGTGTATGAATGTGTTATATGTACAGTGTATTATAAAATGAAAAACTGCAAATAAAAAAAAAAAAAAAAAAAATCAATAGATTTAAGATATTATAAGTCTCACTAGAAGTACAATTCTCTGTTTACCTTTATTCCTTTCGTAACTAAAAGTTGCCTAATCATCTTTTCACCACAACGAGGAAATTGAACAAGAACATCTCCCAAACATTCATCCAATGCATCGTCAGAAATATCCGTGTAACATTGGCTTCTCAGGCCATACTGTGTCATTCTTCGGAAAATTGTCCTTTCGGAAACCGATAATAGTTTTGACATATCTGATACAGTAAATCCCAATTCTATCAGATTTTCAAGAACTTCTTCTCCAATTTCATAACAAATTTTGAAATCAGAGCCTCGCGTGCTTACACGGCTTCCATATTTTAGGCATTCTAGTCTTAATTTCATAATGTCTGAAGGTGAACTTAATCCTAAACTTAGCAGTTCAAACTTGGATAACTTACAGACAAGATCAGGTGTTATTTTTTCTTCATTAAACCGCAAAACAAGGCTGTTGAATCCTATTTTGAGTAGAATTTCCTCCATTTTTCTCATCGCATGGAAAATTCAGAAATCATTTCTAAATGTACATGTAGATCATTTACATAACGTGATCATAATTTAACATAATGCTAAAAAATTGATCACCAGTTAATGAAAATTCGAGATATCGATCATGCTGAAACGTAATGACCTCATAATAGTATAGAATTGTCTTCATGTAAAGATCATCGCACATCTGACCATAAAGTTTGGACGAAATGTAAAGTATTTCTGCGTCACGTAATAAACTTTTAACACAAAGTTCAAGAATATTGTCTAAATAATACGATACATTTACAAACTTTAATACAGTTTAGACATAATATAAAGAAAAAATTATCTCAAATAATATAGTGTTGTCTTAACGTACGGATAAATTAACATCACGTCATACAGGAGAGACATGTAGTAAGGAAATCTTTACCTGAAGTAATACAATGTTTGCATCATGTAATGCCGTGATGAAATAACGTAAGGTAATATTTGGCCCATGTAATATAGTGTAGACATTATGTCATAATATTATGACCTCAAATAAAAATAAATTTACACCCTGTTATTAAATGTTGACATATTGTAGGGATAATTTTCCATCACGACGTAAAAAGTTGACATCGTGTAAAGATATGTTGACTTCACCTAATGGGTCGTTGACATCACGTTATAATGATTTGACCAAACGTAAAGATGTTTTAACACCACGTAATGGTATATTAGACATCATGTAATAACAATTTGACATATTATAGCTATATATTCATGCTATAAGGCAGACATAGCATTTCATATAATGAAATAATGACATAACGTAAGGTAATATTTGCCCATGTAATATAGTGTAGACATAATGTCATAATATTTTGACCTCAAATAAAAATAAATTTACACCCTGTTATTAAATGTTGACATATTGTAGGGATAATTTTCCATCACGACGTAAAAAGTTGACATCGTGTAAAGATATGTTGACTTCACCTAATGGGTCGTTGACATCACGTTATAATGATTTGACCTAACGTAAAGATATATTAACTCCACGTAATGGTATTTGACATCATGTATTAACAATTTGACATAATATAGCTATAGTTCAATGCTATAAGGCAGCCATGGCGTTCCATATCAGTACCTCAAACATCAATTAGTTTTATTTGTTACATATGAAGTTCACGGATATTAGATTTATTGAACATATTATTGCTAACATTTATTTATTGTCAGGAAGTTCAGAAAAAGTCATCTTTGTCAACGTCATAATAGTATTTTAATACGTCTTAATTTTGTAAACAAACTTGATGTCTCTTCTTGCTGTTTCCTTCAATTACTTTTCCGTCGCCCATGTGCTTATCCTCAAAAAACGTATAGCGAAAAGCGAATAGTATTTCAACTTCTGAATGCCCGAAAACGTAAATCATTTAAAAAATGCATTAAAAAATGTCGAACTGATCGAACCATGCACGTCCCTTGTTCCATTTTACCCTGTTAACCGGTACAGTTGTTTGAAAAGTGTTAAAAATCAGAAAAACGTGAATTGAATCACATCATGAAAATTTTGAGCACTTTCTCTATATAGGATATATTTTAAAACATCACGATTATTTTTTTTTTACGAATGACTGGCTTATGAATGGATTTTTTTTTCATTCTAAATACTCGAACATGAATTTAAAAATTTTTATACATTGGAGTTGAATGAATAGTTGAGGTAAAACACCCATGTAAAAGCTTCAAGATGATCCTCACCGTTAAACTCCCTGTTTTAGTTTTGAGTGTATTGGTGAACTTTATTCCTGCAGAAGGTAACACTTCATAATAATTTGATACTTTTGAATTCTTTTTATCCGGTGTTTTGTTAAACTAATTTTTCCGGTCAATTTTCCATATATCAAATAAATTATCATTATCTTTATCTAGAGAAATAAGCTACATGTACATATTATCTTATTTTAAAATTTTAAGGTCAAGTCTAGTAAAAGAAATATGCCTACAGGTTTATAACATTCAGGATATAACTTCTTTCAGTGATGCTTCATAACAATTTTAGCTTTGAAAGGGTGTACCTGGGCTTAATTTTTTGGTGAATGCAATTGACTAATGAAATATATCTAGAGTGCCTACAGTCTCTCGAAAAACGGCATCAAACAAGCTCTTCACTCCTTTAAAATAATGTCAAATTGATTATAGGTTTCGGGAATACTTTTTCAATGCTTTAACATAGAATTTCAATAAACTGTTTCATTTTCTAAATAATTCCTTTAAAGTCGTTAAGTACGGGAAAAAGATTTTACAAATCTATTGCGACGTCTTAATGGTTCTAGCATCAAAAATACACTCTGAAATTAATTACTACATCTTGACCATAAGAACTTGATTAACACAAAAAGAAACTGATATTACACTTGTAATAAGAAATGTATGAGATTACTTTTATATCGTAAACTTTTACTTCGGGGATCCTAATGCATGCAGGTTATAAGTGTGACTTGCGCAATTCAAACAAATACGGGGACGGTGGTGTGTCGACCTTAACGGTAGGGAACCCAAATGGATTTAGAAAGGTAAGTGAAATAATTGTGTCAGTTATAAGACTGAAAAATCTTTGTGTATGACATCACTGACTTACTGTAATTTGTAAAATTTGTAAAATTTTAGGCCAATTATATGTACTTGGTTTCCGGAACAGTATTTCTCAAACCTTTTTTCTATTGCAACATGGACACAATTTTTGAAAGTTATTCTTTCACAACTTATCCGCACCACATCATATCAAAGAAATGTTAAACATAGCAATAAAATATCATTACATAGCTTTGATACTCATAATAACACCGGTTTTTTTCAAAGGTTCTTTTGACTTTAGAAATGTAATTTGATTCTGACCTGTCTCTGTTTAAATCGATGCTAATGCGATATTAAATAGTAAACACTAGAATTTAACCTGTTGATCGATATAAATGGACATAATTGAAAAAGAAAATAAAGTACTGTCACAACCATGCACTTTCTACCACTCTTACTTCCAAAATATTTTTCCATTAGACTTTAATAGGCGAAGATCATGGAAAAGAGTTTCCTTCATCTGGTTTGGATGGTATTCAACCCCCCCTCCACACACACACACCTGAATATTCTTTTCATATGGTTTAAGTAATTTAATAGTAATTTTTGTGAATATGTCGGATATTTTCTCCTTTTTCGACCACTTTCGTCACAGTTCAATACAATTTTGTATAATATAATTCACCTTTTGTTTTTAATTAAATGAAAAAAAAAATTGTTCTATGTTATGACTCCAGCAAAACCAAGTGAACCCACCCCCACCCCACCCGCGAATCTAAAGCTTATGCGTGCATTTAAAGAAATTGCTGCTGCGCAGTCCAAGTTTATATTTCTAGTCTTCGTGTGTTTTATAAAAATTCTTTTTAATCTAAGACTTAATGCATTGAAGGATAGCAAGATCCTTTGTAGAACGTGTACACTTCTTTTAAATCGTAAAATGTTGGTCCGCTCTGTTTCCTAAAATCTAAATGAAGCGGAAGCTCAGGTCTTGGCGATTACGAAGTTCAAATGTATTCCGGTTCATGGACTTTTCGGACTAATTTTTGCTGATAATTAATTAACGCTAATAGGGGAAAAAAGTCCCGATTGGCAAAATTAAGTTTGGTACAATGCTTATAATATCTAAAGCGATTGACAGTTCTCACCCAATTTACTGGTGTTAAAACATTTAAAAAAAAATCGAGTCGATATATTTTTATATAGTGGGACATGTATAGATTTATTAAACAAGTTTTCTCACAATATCAATGTTTTCTGGTAACTTTAACAATGCGGGATGCTAAAAACTTCTTTCTAATGAAATCTATAGAATCCGACTGTTTTCAAATTTATAAACATTTAGAGTAAATTAATAACAATAATAATTTTTGTATTTTATACAGCCATGTCTACGCGCAATAAAATATTTCAAGCTTCGACTACCGATTGTTTTGGATTAATATACACCAAATTTATATCTTTTGAGTAATAGAATAATGTGTACATAGTGTTGTTCTTAAAAATATATTTATATATGCTGTATTTTTAAGAATTTGATTTTGCTACAAAAACATGCTAATATGATACTTCTATGTAAATTTAACATTTATGATGGGGAAAAAAGATGAAAAAAAAACCATTAAATTTTATTATAATAATAAAGATTTCTTTACGTGGGTCTGTAAAGAAAACCAATTTTTTAACAAGATCACAATAATGAAAATTAGCTACAATCAGAGCCTCTTAATAGCTTTTCCTCAAAATTATGGGTAACAGAAGTGTGTAAACCAAGTTTTGCGGGTCATACAATAAACATTTATAAACAATTCCAAAATAAACATTGCAGCTAATATTACTCAAAACACTATCGAATGTTATTTACGTTTATTACGTTACAGTTGGCGACGGCCGAAGACATTAATATAAACACCCGTCCCTTTTAGGGGTAATAAATTGCCAATTACCAATTTAAATGTTAATGGATTTCTCTCAATAGGTTTTGTTTTATAATCGCTTTCTGTAATTATGCTATGTATAGAAATAGAAAAATTGTGACGTGCTTTCTTTTGATTAATAAAAATATTTAACAATAATGTTGTAAATTTCATCTTTCATATCTTTATGTCTATCAATGCAGCGTAACGTAACCTACTGGCATGGGCTGCAAGTCACGAGTCAAAAAACCGCTCGGACTTTTGAAAATTTTAAAACAATGATTTAATTTGGAATATGGTATAATATCATTTACATTAATATATCAAGGTGCCCTAATAGATATATCCCGATTAATATTATGCTATTTAATGATGACTACGGCTTTATTTCATCGATAAGTAATAGTATAATGCATGGTTAACAAATATTTAGTTACTGATCGTTGGTTTCCGACGAAAGAAAGTCCAGATGAATGTTTATTAAAGTGTAGCAGTAGTTCAAGACATTTCTTTGTTTTTTTAAAGCACGCATATTGTCCAATGATTGAGTTTAAATTGCTCAATGTACATCAGCTAAAATAGAGATCTCCAAGCGACCTCAACCCTTCACCCACCAAAACCTGTTCCACAACAAAAAGTTTTTTAAGACTTAACTGCGTCGTTACCACTTTTAAATCGAAAAATCCATCTTTAAAACACGATAATTGAACATCAAACGGACTTATAACTAATTGATTTTCGACATTAAAATACCCTATTTTCTTTTACGACAGGTGTATTAATGAATTCAATTTTTCTTAGTCCTTGCAAAGTAGCTTTTTCTAACAAATTTTGTGTAGCATTTTGTTTTGAGACAGGCCTAATTCTTTTCTTGGACGATGGCTTAACTTCAACATCGGAAAACATCATCACTCGAGGATTAAAAAACCCACTGCCCATGAAAGGAAGTTCTTCGCTCGCTATAAGAGGCGAAACTGGTGGAGCAATCTGTCGTATTCCGAAAGGGTTATTGTTCGTTTGCTGGTTGAGAGGAAGGTCAATTCTCATCCGATTAGACGTTTGTTGGCTAGGAAACTGAGGCCGTCTGCGGTTTTGGAAAGTTCGTCTGTCTGAAATGTCTAATATCGGATTAAATAGATTGTTTGTCAGAGGCAGAGATGGATCTTGAAGAAAGAGGAGAGCTTCTTCGTTGAAGTTATCGAAGAGTTCAAAGGCAAGAGGATCTAGAAGAAAGTCTTGGAAAGGAAGGAAGAGAAGAGGATCGAGAGTTTCGAAAGGAGGCCCACCTTGTTGAAATTGAAGATTTTGAGTCTCACGCTGTAGCCCGCGCTGCCTCTGTCGTCGACGATCTGTCCGAAACGTAGGTCGCGTCGGAGAGTTTTGGAAAGGAATTCTGTTCAAGGGGATTTGAGACGGGTTTGGAAATCCTACTGTTGGTTGGGAAGGACGAAAGGGAGGACGAAGTGTTGGTGCAACGTTACGTGAAATTAGTTGTCTTTGTGAAAAATTTGGAAGGCCTTGCCGTAGCGATTGGGGTAATCCCTGATTAACACGAAATTGTGGTGTGGTCACAAATGCAGCATTATTAGACCGCCGTCCTATCTGATTATTTGAAATCAACGTTTGATCTCTCCTAAAGTTTTGAGACCTATCTTGTATCCCATCCCAGACTTGTGTATTCAAATTCCTGGTGCGTTGATCATTTATAAAACGCGCTGCGTTGCCATTTTCTACAGGTATTGAGTTTGGACGAGTGCGTTCAAGATTTCTTTGAATATTCGTAGGAATCAAATTAGGTGTAAATTGCGAATTTGGTATAAATGGACTATTAAAATTAGGAATTTCCAAATTATTTACTGGTATTTGTCTATTTTGTGAATCAATTGTTGATCCCTGAGCTGCGGTGTTTTGAAATGTCCTCTGTGGCAGCAATGGCCTTGGTAGTGGTGCAAAGCTATTCATTGCAGTTGGCTGCGACTGGGGCTGTTGGGCTCCTGTAAAAACTTGCTGCTGTTGTTGCTGAACTCTTTGTGAATCTATAGAGTTAAAGTTAGGACGAATATTTGGTAACGTCGATGATGTAATACTTGCAGGATCTATGCCAATGAAATTGTTTCTTTGTTCGTTTCTAAAGCTGCTCACAAAATTTTGAGCTGTTCTAGAAGGATTTTGGAAGATATCTCTGCCCACAGTTCGCGGCTCGATTCCATTGCCCGGGTTTATTTGACCTTGTTGTATTTGAGGTCTCTGTATTGAAGGTCTCTGTACTGGAGGCCCGCCTCCTATTCGGAACACACCTGGTCTATTTACGATGGGTTGTCTCACATTAGGAAATTGAGGTAAACTTGTTTGAATTCTAGGCTGGAAGGTGGATCGCGGAGGTGGCAAAAGAGGTCTGTTAACCGGTTGTCTAATGTTAGTGTTAAGAGGAGCTCGGCGCATTGGTTGATTTACATGAATCCTATTTGCGTTCATATCAGACAATGATTGTCTTTGTTGTCCACCAATTCCATTTTGAGCAGTGTTCCCTGCTAAAGGAAAATTAATTGGGATATTCATATTCCCAAAGACATCAGACGGTTCGCCTAAATTTGGACTGTTGAACAATGAGTTATGTGACCACATATCAGATTGCGCAGCTTGATCCGCCGGTAGATTATTTTGAATTACCATACTGTTTTGAGCAGGGAGTTGGTTGCTATTTGATGCTAAAGTACCAGTCAAAGGTTGCTGTCTACTAGGAAAAGAAGGAAATGAGGGCTGTGTATCAACAGGATTGTTGTTTACTGGAGTGCTGAGTTGATCTTGTCCAGAAGTAATTGATAACCAATCTCTAATCACAGAAGACGCAGGTGAGGCTGTATTCGCTTGATTAGTTAAAGAAGGAGGCAGCTCTTCGTGTGGCAAGTTCTGGTGAAAAATTGTGTTAACATTAGGACTAGGTTGGTTCCTAGTTAATTCTGAAGATCCTTGAGTTGTCGAAGATTGACCAGACATTGACATCATCGAACGGAGATTCGGTAATTCTGGTCCTATTGGCGACACTTCACGTTGACGGTCCGTGACAGAATCAGAAGCACGAATAGTATTGTTTGGAGGAATATCATTGCTGGTTCCAGGGGGCAGTTGGAAATTCGTCCCAGAAATCATGTCATCAAGAAAATTTCCATTTGAAAATAACGCATTGGTTCCAGATGAATCGGGTGGAGTGATATTATCAAACAGGTTATTCACCGAAGAATGTGGTGGTCTCACAGTAGTTCCTCCCAAGAAATCTAATGGCACGTTAGCAAGGCTTTCAAGGTTAGGCATAGATTCAGATCCGGAGAAAATATTCCTTCCAAATGGATCTGGGTCAGCTGCACTAGGATCGTTCAGCGGCCTTGCAAATCCGAATTCAGGTCCATTAATGCCTTAGATTATGAATAGGATAATAAATGTAAGATTAATATGAATTAGATATAAACGAGAGAGAGAGAGAGAGAGAGAGAGAGAGAGAGAGAGAGAGAGAGAGAGAGAGAGAGAGAGAATTACCATTACCATTTCTCTGTTGAGCGGAAGTAACGTATACTGCCCCCAATAGTCCATAAAGAACTGTGACCAGCCTTAGCGTCATACCTGTAATGTAATTTACTTATTCATGAGATTTACATTTGTATAGAAATTGGAAAAGAGAAAGGAAGAAGAAGAATGATATTCAACATTAGCGTTCATATAAGTATTTTACACTTTTAACATTTTTTTTTTAGGTGAGACCTAACTTTCACGTTAAGTTGTGATCAAAAGTTTATGTGAATGTAAGTTTGTAACATTGCTGGCAATCAAATAAAGAAATAGAAATAGAACCATTTTAACAGGAGCTTGGACTTTGGGTAGTTGTGTCAAACAGCAATGTGACGTAGGCCGGTCTATTTCATTGCTGGCCACTCAGCCATAATTCCTTGAAATCAACAAGATTTGTCTGGCTTTTGAGCTACATGTAAGACTACGCAATCTGTGTATATTTCACTTGAAACTAGCGTCATTTTTAACTTGTTTTGATGCAAGAAAAAGATAGTTACATCCTACTGAATGTCCATGGACTTGTTAAAATATTTCTAACAATTGTATGATTTACTACAAAACTATCCACCATTCCCATTATATTGCTAGTTATGTTGTATTTGACTAATTCTTTCACTCATGAAAATAAAAAATCAATGATTGGAGCTTAATCTAATCAAGTTTTCAAATTATCTTATAATGTCATCGATAATGTACAAATGAAATAATCAAAAAAGGTTCACTCTGAAAATAGATTTGCATGGTCATTTAAGGGCTACTAAATGGCGATGATTTGAGACAAAATTATTATATATACATATTTAATCTTCTGCAAAAAGAGTTTTATGTTGATAACAACGTTGAACATATCTAAAAACAATTACATCGCATTTAACAAATTCAAATCAGAAAATTTGGAGTTATTGTTAACAACAGAACTACAATGAAAATAATCATATCTGTATAGCCCTATATGCTAGCAATTCTCATTTAGTTTATTTTATATATAATGAAGAAGGTAGCGAAAAGAAATTGTAGACGGTTTATCTATGTGTCTTTTATGTACAATCCGTTAATTAATGATATTAAAATTACTGAAAAAACCTCGATAGCAGCGGCTAAATCATCCAATAAATTTTTATACTAAATAGATCATAAAATAATTAGGCCTACCTGACGCTTGGTAAAGGATCTTAGCTCAAATCATATTTTAAAGCTAATATTTTTTGGCATGTGAAAATAACCAATAAAGTATCACGTGACCTCGTTGGACATGCTCGTTATGAAAGCGTTTACATATCTACTCGGTAGACAATGGTTTTCAAAGGTGTCGAACTACATACAAATGCAATCTACCGTGACAGGCGTACACATCTTAATGAGCGAATTAAGACCGTATATCTTCGACGGTCTTAGTTCAAACGACTGACCACAAAGTAAAAAGGAAACGAACTTTGTTCCACTACTATTCATGGCATGTTCCCCTCTTGCCATCATACCTTTCTTTCACCCTTTTTTGTCTCTCTCTTTCTCTCTCTCTCTCTCTCTCTCTCTCTCTCTCTCTCTCTCTCTCTCTCTCTCTCTATCACACATACACAAATATATATTAACACATTTTTTAAGATTCATCTTTATCCAAGAGTTTAAGTATATATGTTAAAAAGACGGATATTTAACTTTGTAAATTAAAACGCAAAAGTGCATGGTTCCCAACAACTGTAAATTCAGCTTGTCCATCAGATCTTGTCGTCATTTGACCTCATAGGAAAATTAAAACCTATCCTATGCGTGATGTCCGGTGTTTCAGTAATCAGCCCGTATATATTTGAAGATGTTTGCGTATCACTGGACTTTATCTTACTTAAAATTAGAACGAAATTCGTTTCGGACATAAGCTTATCTGTTGACAAACAAACTGATCTGCAGGACCACGATGAAGGTTTATACATGTAGCTAGCTCGAAATATATAGACAATGAGGTTTTTGGTTGTGGTCTTGGTTATTTGTCTCTCGACAGTAAGTTTTTAAACTTTTTATCAAAACATCAACAAATTATACGGATGGTAAATCAATGAAAAAGGAAGAACTAAAAAAAATATACAATATTTTCAGAAGGATTTTTTTTTAACCCTTTTGAGCAACACGCCTGTCTATTATGAGCATGCATATGTGTGTTATATATGTGTGTTATCATCGGATAAATTGAGTAGCCATGTACATGTATTTACTGTTTTCTTCTGCAAGGTTACACATGGGGCACCTGGCCATGGTATGTATATTTATGAAATCATTGTAACACCCATAGAGTCAAGTTATTAATAAGTTTTTTAATACATAATGATATCAATAGCTAAATCAGAAGACAACACGTACTTTTTTCTGCCTGTAGGTCGAAATAATGACACCACAGGGGCTTTACCCCAAGATCCCAATGTCATGGATATCATTGTCCAAGCTAACATGGGTAAAGTTCTTGTCCATAGATGTTTATTGATTTAGTCTTTTATATACTGTGGAATCATTAAATTTCTTAATTAAATAACTCGTGGATGAGAGGTACCCACGAATTCCACGAAATTTGAGCCTCCACGAAATCTAATGATTATACAGTAATCAATTCACCTTTTTTTGCATTCAAATCAACTGGTCGTTTTGAAAATGAAATACATGTACTAGTACATGCAATATGTATAATATATATATATATATATATATATATATATATATATATATATATATATATATATATATCTCCACAGAGTCCAGGATTCTGAATGATATTTACGAGGGGGATATCGCAAGACATGCTTTGGTATGTATACATTACTTTTCTTTGAATATTAAGGAGGCTGGATGGTCAACAAATGAACCATCAGATCTACCTAGAATTTAAAGATAATTATGATTTGTTAAGCTATTATAAATTGTTATTAAGTAAAGAAAAAATCCATATATTTTGCCTTTAAAATTTTAGTATTTTCTTATATTTTTATGTAAAGCTCTTCTTTTACGAGGGATCAATACAGTCTAAAAATGGCCACAACCATCGATCGAGCCCTCTTAATCAATTAAACCAGTATCGCGGAGATATTGATGCATTTTTAAATGATTTTTTTTTTAAGCTATTGGTGAAATAAGCTATTAGTGCACATACGAATTGGGATATTTATGCCATTCTTTTTTTGAAATGCATGTAATCATAAATCTTATTTTATTGTTGCTTATTTTCCACGAATTGCAAACAGGAACTAGCTATGTACATGTATAATATGACAACATACGTACATGTATTTAAGGTTACTAAAGGTCTGCTTTCATCTGGATCTTTCCTTTTCTACACTAAGCTTATACGGAAAATGTATAATTTCTCTATGGAATCCATCCCCTTTTTCCGGAAGTTAAGAAACAATATCAAACATCCGGCATACTAAATCTGGCAAGAAACATGTCCATGCATTACACTATCTTTGTCCTATCCCGGTACTTGAGGTGAATGTGAAAATAAAATTTCCCGAATGAGGAAGTCTAGAACTTGAAGACGACCTACATTTTCTGTTAAGATGTCCGGTATATAACAATTTTAGACTAATTTTCTTTATATAATATCATTACCCACTCATAATTTTAAAACTTTTTCGTATTAAAGAGGAAATGTATATTTAGGCTATTATTTTGAAATATGAACTAGTATTGTCCATTTTGGTCGGTTGTTAAATACAAGTTTGTTTATATAGATGTACTTTATGTATACCGGTATCATGAATAAAATACATGTACTTCTTAAAATATGAACCATTTCAGAATGAGAATAATGATAAAAAAAATTTACATTGATGGAATCCAACTCTGAAAATCAATGTACGAATATATTAACTTTGTATGCATTATTATGAAAACATATTTTACATTTAGTTAATGTTTCCGTATTGGAAAACATATAAAGCCATTATACGTGATCTATATAATTCTTTCATTGATTTGGTAAGGAATAATAATGAAAGCACGAAATTTTCAAACATATCTATTTTTTTTTGTGTCGTTTATGATTTCTCCAGAAAATAAACACCATTACAATGTGTGTACCTGGCATGTCATTTGTAGTAACTATAAATGAGCCAGTGTATGAGAAAAGGGGTCTTATGACATAAAAATCACAAAATCATGTTTTAAGTGATTCTTACAGAAGAAAACATGATAAATCAGATGATATTAAAATTAATAGTCTAGCTTGGTTATAAACTCTTCATTTTGACATTGCAAATCAGTCTATTTTTATCATGACGTCAGAATTTCTTGGTTTTAACGTCAAAAAATTGAAACCAAGACGTCAGAAATGCGATAAGAATTATATAACCAAGGTTGCCCCATTGAAATGATATCATAATAAATTTCAGTAATTAACAAGGTTTCAGGGGTTTTTTTTATGTCACACAGATTGAGAATAAAACCAATGTGTTTAAATTATGCATATCCATTTAAAACCGCGGAACATTAACTGGCAAGATTGGAAATATACAGCTTACGTCAATTTCACCTGTTACAGTCAAAATGTTTGAAATGGGCGGGAACAAGTTGAAGCGGACGTCTGAGGAAACATTGAATTGAAACTTTAATAAAGAACAGAATATATGAAAGTATTGGTAATTCCGGTATAATTTTTGAAAACTTCAGATAGCTGTGCAATGTTGGTGTATTTTCTTAAAACTTTCGGTCGTCTACCTAAAGATATTCAATTTAATTTTTCTTGTTGCTCTTTAAGAATAATTATATTTCACTTATAATTATACTATAATATATTTATTTAATTAAAGTTTAGTGAACCTTATTTTTTGCTATTCATTTTTTTTTTTTGAGAGGTCCGTGTTTGCTCTGCTCCTGTTTTGTAATTTTCCTTTGGACTTTTGAATTTGAACACTGTTCGTTATCACCACACGTCATTCGTAGAATGCTGTATAAATATCTTGGATATTATACAAACGCATAAACGCATATTGTTTTTACCATTGATCTGCGTAATGTACAAATGGTGAGAATTTTGTTGTTTATATATATTTACCGGTATATATATATCACAATCTATTTTCAATCTATTTCTTAAGAAAATTGATTGTAAATCATACAGCTCTAAACTGATAAGACTGAAATTTATGCGATCCTGTGAAACGATTTCGGCATATTATTTTTCGCATTCCTCTAATTTAAAAAAACTGCTTTAAACGCGTCATTTAGCTTATTTAATATCATCTTTATATCAGGAAGCTATCATGAATAATTTTTTTGAATCATTCATTGATGTCTTGTTTGTACTATTGGTGTTGACTATTTCGTGGCTTATTTCTTGATTGATGAATACTAAAGCTACATTGAGAGAACGGACCAAACGAACCTGCACAGACTTGCACGGACCTCTTGTGTAACGTTCTGATAGACAATAATTATTTACACACTTTACTCACTTTTTTATGGATAATAAGTGATTCAAGAATAGATGTAAATGAAAACAAAATATGCTCTCTCTGGTTATAAACATGGACTATGAAGATAGCAAGCATTGCAGAAAAAATATACATTTACATGAATTTCTTCAAACATATATTTTTTATAATGATAGCTACCTTTTTACCCGCATGAATCACAAAAGAATGCATTTAATTACACTTAAATATGTGGACAAAAAAAACTTTTCTCTGATACTCCCAATTTAACTGAGGCCTTTTAGTTTACATTAAATAACCTTCATTTTTTTTTTGTAAATTTATCCTTACGCTTCATTACACTTTATTGATTGATTAAGTATCAGTCACATTACCTAGCGATGCGGTTAACGATGTGCTACCGATGCGTTTTTAGATGAAAATGGCGTGGATGCCAGCCGGACACCCATAGTAAGCGGACGGTGACTGAGGTCATCGGGAACATCTGTGGAAGTCATCGGAAGAAAATAAGTTGTAGTTAAAAATCACCGATGTCTCCACCGATGTCAAACATCGGTTATCATCGGCAATACATTATTAACACATCATTTAAGAATCAGCCAATGTATGGCCGATCATTGTCCGGTGCCCTTTGAGTCTGAGGTTAGAGGTGTTTAACAAACATCGGCCGATTATCGACCTATCATTTGCCCATAGCCGGCCGATGTACTGCCGATATACGAACGTTGTTCACCAATGTACGATGCCTGTTGCTGTGACAGATGTATTAACGACTACTTGGCCGATGAGGACCGATGTTGGGTCATCGCTCACATCACCGATAACCACCGATTACCAACGGTCTACGGCGAACAGTCGAGTAATGTGACTAAGGCATTAATAGGATGTTGATTTTAAACATTGTACCTTTAGGAACGTTTTTGAATCAAAATTTGTGTTGTTATTTAAGATACAAGAATCGCACATGATACCGGTATATTATATCATTGTTTTGTTTTCTAATTTGATCGCATAATTTCGTTTTCATCAGAGAGAGAGAGAGAGAGAGAGAGAGAGAGAGAGAGAGAGGAGAGAGAATAGAGGGGGACATTTGTTATAAAACTCTTGTTTTTCATTTGCTTTAATGCAAAAACTTTCGAAATGGTTTTAAATTATAGAATTGTTTACCTCAAAATTATCTTTTACATGTGTGGGCGTAATTCATGCCATTGTTATGCAAGATTTTCTTACATATTTTACGACGGCTGTGTTGAGAATGCCGTGCAATCATACAATAGTTCCCGTGTGATCTCTATAGTTCCGTATTAACATTAGTTATGTTTGATGTCCGATCAATGTACTTGTCACTAAATTTACCCTATCTACACAAGTTGACATCAAGCGCATTTTGAGCATCGTGTTTTGTTTTTATTAAATAGTGTTTTATTTCTTTTATAGCATACATATATTTGTAGTTGTTTTGATTTAATAATAACTATACCGGTATAAATATGATCAAACATGTACATGTGGTTACCGTTAATTGAAAGCGTATGTGATGTTCGTTAAAAAACTGAATACCTAAGCTATGAAACAATGTATGTAATAATCGATCTCTAAATCAAATTATGGATAAGTTCGTTATTTCATAAACAAATTTTAAATAGATTTAAAAGAAATTTTGAAAATTATAGAAAATTGTGAAATACCATGATTACGTAATATAGGGATGAAAAATGACAAGATATTTTTGGTTTCTGATTCGTGGTTATATTTTTAAAACATATTTATCCATTTTATTTTTCATATGTTTCGCTTAGCAGAAGTATACATATTTAAATTACATGTTAACAGACCAACATTTTACCTAGAACTTTTCAATCATAATTTCTTATTCTTTCATAAGAGTTTCAATGATTTCAATAATGCGCCGACCCTTATAACACATTAAATAAATCCTTCATCACTCCGTCAAAGTCCAAATTTGCCCTCTTTTTAAAGGGGGGGGGGGATCAGTTTCTGCATTTAATAAATAATTTAAAATTTTTGAAGAGTGAGGAATTTGATTAATTTCCAATCCAATACCTAAATATAAACGGCAAAACTTAATTTTCATAATCAAATATTTGACTGCGTGCTATACAATTATGTACGACGTCATTTTATACATGTATTATGAATAATATATTAACTGTTTATAATACACTAATCATGCTTATAAACTCTTTTTTTTTTATTATTTATTTTTTTAATTTCTTATTAATAAATATAGGCTAGAAAACCAGTTCTCAGTAAATATAAAAACAACACAATTTAGCACATGGGTTTTTTTTTTACACGGTTTTGAATTGCAACACCTACAGGTTGATAGTTCTATTGAATTTAAATCAATTAAACTGCTTATAATTTAAGATATATTCATTGTTTCTATATAGAATCCAGCAAAGATTAGTATACATATATATCATATATATTGCGGTAAAAACAACTTCGCAATGTTTAATTTTATACATTGCAAAACGAAACAGAGCGTCACAAACAAAAAAACGACGTCGCGAAATGTTGGCGACGTTTATGACGTTTTCTCTGCATTGTGACGTTATGTCATAAGACACCTTTTCTCATACACTGGCTCAAATTACCTTTTATTTTCTGTATTCATATTAATACACATTAATCTGTATTGAGATAAATACACATAATTTAACACCGTGAATATTACGAAGCTACTGAATAACAGCTACTCTTGTTTTTCCGGAGCCCCGGGCTAATCTCTTGTTTATTGATTGTCTGTTAAAAACGACAAGAGGTTTGTTAGTATCTTTGTTTACAGTAATTATGTGACCGTAATTTTGAGGGACAAAAATATTTGTTAATTTATGTATGAATATTAGAACGTCCCAGTGTCTTTGTCTGTGATAACACTACGAAACATAATTACACGAAATACCGTCATCATTTATTAATAATATCATATATAAAAATGAAAAATAAAAAAAAACAAAATTAATAGCGGAATAAACAAACGAACGCACGATTACGATTCTTCTTACATAGCACAAAGCAGGACTGTATCAAAAGTTGTTGGAGGGGGCGGGGGGGTTGGCTCCGCGAATGTACAATTTTGTTACATTTACTTTATTAGACAAAAAACGTTTTAGCATTTTTCTTTGAAAGCGATGCATGATTACCCTCCCTAATGAGTAAACCATTGCTCATTGCATGTAAACATAGACAGTTCTTGGATTAAATAAATACCCGTGGTTATCGCACTTTGTTGATAAAGATACAACTTTAATTTTGAGAGTTGCACTTCTTTATTTCATTTACATGTCAGAGAAAGAAAAGAAATGCAATACGGGTAGAAAATTGGAAGTGGAAAAATAACGTTATCCCTTACGTCATCGAAAAAAATGGAATAAGTGAGTAACGAATAATTCTAATAATTGTATTAAAAAATATGAACAGTGATAAGTAAACGTTTACCAAATCCAGGATCAATGCGCTTTATATGTTGCATATAGACGTTTTAATGCTTATGTTACACTTTTCACTGGTGAACTGGGGGCAGATTGATTTTTGAAGGTTGATACCTCTATACGTCAATGCAGCATCAGACCACGCCAGCATGTTTGTTTATTAATTTAAAGGTGACAAAGGTTTGGCTGTCATTCAGTTTGCGATAATCAAGTACAACAGTGTACAGTCCTGTGTTAGGTGGATACCGAGGACGAAGGAGGAGGACTATGTCATCATCAAAGATGGAATTGGGTACATGTTTACTTTCTCATGTTACAAATACGGAAAGTTTGAGTATACATTGTTAACACCTGACAACAAATACAGATATTTACTAAAGTCTGTTCCAAGATATGTATGCAGCACATTTGAACGATCTTTAATAAAAATAAACACACCTGTGACAGAAATGCAATTGAAATAGATGAAAGGGAAAATATCCAAGATATCTTCATTCACTCATTATTATTTTTCACTTGGAAAAATTCACAGGAACGAAAACTGATTTCTTACGGAGATTTATAATGGTAAATGTTGACATCTTTTCTCCATTCGGAAGTACTCGGGACACATCGCAGTTTTTCAACGTGATCATCCGGGTATGTTGCAATGCAAAATCCCCGTAGACATCACAATTTTTAGCCGTGTATTGAAAACTGATTAGCTAGAGGGGGCGTTTCAAAGGAGAATACTTGGAAATTGTTCATACCCAAGATATCTTCATTCACACATTATTATTTTTCACTGGAACGAAAACTGATTTCTTACGGAGATTTATAATGGTGAATGTTGACATCTTTTCTCCATTCGGAAGAACTTGGGACACCTCGCAGTTTTTCAACGTTGTCATCCGGGTATGTTGCAATGCAAAACCCCGTAGACATCACAATTTTTAGCCGTGTATTGAAACCTGATAAGCTAGAGGGGGCGTTTCAAAGGAGAATACTTGGAAATTTTTCATACTTTTTAATGAACATCGTTTGAACCCTGAGGTATTTACAAATATTTAGAAATTGAGCAAAATGTGAATCTGTAAAATCTTGGGACAGAGTATAGTATTCCCTTGTTTCCGAGCACAGTGAACTTTGTTGTTGTTGTCTGAATTAAGTTTATGTAACTTAAGAAATTCTTCGAATTCAGGATACAAGTACACATGTATCTTCTCAAATGAATACATATATATGTAGAACTCTGCTGAGTAAACATTACCCAAAAACTCCCAAAAATTAAACAAACAAAAAAACAAACAAAACCAAAAAAACAACAATCCAACAAAATCTATCGTAAGCATACATGTACGTGGGAATTAAAGTCAACTGTATTTTTATAACAAAGCCAGTCCTTTCTTTCAGCTGTTATTCATCTATCGGTCGTGACACTGGACCTCAAAACCTCGTTCTGGGATCTTCCTGTTACTATATCGGTGTCATAATGCACGAGTTGAACCACGCTGCAGGGTTTTTCCACGAGCAAAGCCGATATGACCGGGACGATTACATTCTTGTCAACTGGGAAAATATTCAAGATGGTATCATCTTTCAGGATTTATACTCGTTAAGACTGCTTTTAATAAATTATTACTGATGCCCAAATTTCTACTATCGATAGAGATTTAATAGTTATCTGATACTTGAATTAATTTCGTTTTTTATTAAAATAATGCACTATAAAAGATACATCGTTAATATTTTGAATATTTTGATTTTCATTTGTTTCCAAGTTTTGGTTTGGGAATAACTGTAAATAAGTATTTAAAAAAATATTGTTAATAATGATTTGAGATTTCACATCAATTGAACCTTATATGTTATTTTTGAGTTTTCAAGTACAATGCACATACAGAATAATTCTTGATTTTTTCGTACATACCGAAAAGGGTATTTTCAAATGATATCAATTTTAAATATAAGAGATTTTTCCATAATGTGTGCATACTTCAAAAATAACACTATTGGTATATTCTGTATTTTGTTTAATAAATAATTGCCGATTTTGAAAATTTATTAGGTTATATCTACTTTTTTAAATTGATTTTTTAGATAGGACCCGCGATTTCACAAAACAGCAAAACAATATCATGGATACTTTGGGAACCGTATACGACTATGGTAGCATCATGCACTATAGTTCGACTACCTTCTCTAAAAATGGAAAACCTACGCTGGTGCCCAAATTCAACACTCACGGAAATATGGGACAGAGATCAGAAATGAGTGAAGTTGATATTTGGAAAATAAATAAATTATACGGCTGTGAAAAAGGTAAATATCATCAATACGTTTTGTACTGCCACGCAGAATCACTGTCTTCCGATCAGCTTTCTTATAAAAAATTATCAAGATAATGAAATTTCAAGATAATTTCAATATAAAACGTTATCTTCCATTCAATTTTCATAAATTTTGTTGGACAATCTATACATGTATATTCTCCATTTAGGCGATCCGCCATTGCCAATGTGGGCAAAGTTAGAGCAGACGACAGTCTCAACATCAGTACAAGTACCCTCAAGTACCCCATCGACAAACCGATCAACTACCAAGCTACCTCTGACACCTCAGGGTCATGTGACACACACTCGTATGACGTCACCGGTATTTAAATCTTCTTCAACAACCTCTCATACGTCACAGATCAAAACAAGAACAATACCCACAACAACTAATACGAAGACATCAACAACAACAATAACAAAAACAACAGCAACAACAACAACAACAACAAAGCCTTGTCCTGAAGAAAGTCGTCGTAAGTCAACTTTTATGTTTTGCGCAAGAAACCTCAATCTAACTTATTATATAATTTTTGGAAACATTTCAAATTGTGAATTTTTGCAACGAATTTCAAATTGGATTTTTTTAATAAGAGCGATAATATGGTTGAAATGTCCAAAAACACGGAGTAAATGTTTTATGTTTTATTAATATTGATTTGTATTATTCTTGTAGTTCCTAATGGCATTCCAGGAAAAGTTCAAGACTTGCAAGTCTTTTTGATTGAGAACACGTTAAGGGTGTTTTGGTCGGCACCATGTACAGTTGTCCCTTTAACAGTAAGACGCTGAGTACAGTAACTACTTTTACAAATAGCTTTACTGCATGTTATTATCAAATGATATATTGACACAAACTTTAAAACTATCACTGAAAAGTTTTATTGATTTCTCACAATTCTGCTAAAACCACTTTATGTGTATAGCATAAAATTATAGTAGAATAGAAGTTTTGGACTGAAACTGATAGATGTGGACAAAAATTTAACCGAAATTATTGCAAACTGAAATAGATTTATCTCATTAATGACAGGGCTACAGGTTAACAATTAAAAATGGCCAGAAACACTCGACAATAACAATAGCACCGAATCATCGATCCTACTATGTTTACACCGCCGATCATCCGGGCAGTCGGTACGAAATGACAGTGACGGCTCTATCACAAAACGGAAGTGGAGAAACCTCAGCGCCAGTATCAACTGTTTCCGGTAACCCCTTATCAATATATCCTCATATTTTTAATTATTTCTAAGGTCTATCATTTCAGCATGCTATTTATTTTCACGGTAGGAATGATCTTTATACATGTATGAATAAAGCTGTTAAACACGACAAATCAAGACAAATTTCCCTCAGTACACTTACGTACAGATTTAATGTTAATAAATTCTAATTGTAAATAAAATGTAATTTTATTATATTCTTCTACATGTGTTTTATCATTATACATTGTACAAGTCCTTACATTTTTCTGTTACTCACATTTCGGATATTATCTACCGTATACATAAGTGTTCATGCTGTGTTAACACGTACTTGCATATATGTTACTGTTGTATTTGTTTTGTCAGTACTTCAATTATAATAGCATAACTTTATAAACATATGGAAATAATACTTGGACATAAATGTTTTATAAAAATCTTTTTTAAAAATTTATCTAAAGAAATTTAATATTCAATAAAATATATAGTTCTGATTATGTAGAATGCATGTCCATTAATTTTGTATTTTGATTTAAGCTTGTGGGCACGATATTGTTCTACCACAAAATGGAAAGGTTGCTTCAATTCACTCTCCCTACTTCCGTAATGAATACTATGAACCGGATGTTGCGTGTCAATGGAATGTCAAAGCATCTGAAGGTCAACGATTGAAAATTCACTTTGACGCCATCAACTTGGCAGATAACACAACTTCCTGTACAGAGGATTACGTCATGCTTAACGATGACCGCTTCTGTAGAAAACATCCAAATGGCGGATATTACGTCACAGTCAGCAGAAATGCAAAAATTGTATTTAGATCATCGTCTGGAACGACTATCAAACATGGTGGTTTCAATTTATCCATTGAGGCGATAGGTAAACAGTTTACAATCAATCCTAAAATCAGTACATTTTGGATTTTATATTGTAGACCGTCATCTTTTTACATCAAAATTAAAAGAACATGCCCACAATGAAAGAAAGTAATATATGGTCTTATGTAGTTAATTGTGCATTTGAAAATCATAATTATATTTTACAAAAGTACACAGCATCAAACATGTTTAATAAGTCAAAGATAAAAAAAAATGAATGATGAAGAAGCTAAAGGCAGGTTTTCTTTTCCAAGACATCTATAATCATCATTGAACATCATTTTAGACACTAAGCCAAACGTAAGGAATGTGATCAATACACCTGGAGTGATTGGACTAGCATGGGATCCTCCAGAAAATTCAAAAAATAGTTCCTATAACCACGTCCTTAAATACAGAATATTACCGGAAGTAAACCAAGAGGTCATTAGGTTGGCACCAGGTGTCCACGAATTTGTGTTTCCGACAGGACGAAATATAGGACGCCGGTACGAGATTGAGTTATCTACCTTGACTGATAAAGAAGAAGGCCGACCCGTCAAATATACCTTAAGATCGGGTATGTTTTAGTTGCAGATTCAGAGTGAACAATCTTTCTTTGCTATTACATAAAGCGAAAAAAAAACATCGTAAAATTTCGGTGTTTATACTAAAGTCTTGCTAATCAATAACTTTCTGCAGAAAATACTATTTTTCAATTATTTCAGCTTGCGGTCATAATGTCACAGTGAATGGCGTCGGACGAATTCAGAATCCGCCATTTTATGGTCTATATCAACCGGGTGTTTTTTGTGAATGGCAATTTAGTTCATTTCAAGAACGACAATATAGATTACGTCTCTTAAATATAGAACTCGAATCTTCTCCAAATTGTGAAAATGATTTTGTATCGATCAACTCGCAGAAATTTTGTGAAACCAACCATATAACTTCTAGTTCTTCAGTATTTACCAATAGAGCAAAAGTTGTGTTTCAGACAAATGGATTTGTTCAGAGAAAAGGTTTCATCATGCAATATGAAATGGTAAGACAGAACGCATTGATCAATTAAAGAATTACACAAATAGCTCAAGCTCCGCATGTTTTGTATACGTAGTCTTCATATTCCACAAGTTGCTTTATGTACGACAAGTTTTTATTCTAAATTATGTATTCAGTCATATTGATGTACACAATAAACAATTAAAGTTGCTCGATCATTCTTTGAAACATTTTACAAAGCCTATATATACGTGGGTGGGTTTTTTTTTGGGGGGGGGGGGGAGGGGGTTCTTTACAAAATAATGCTTAATTTGAAATTCTAATTCTCTCTCATTTTTTTTTGCAGGTATGAGTTGTAACTTTGGTTCCACCATTACCTCAATGCATCAAGTAAATTTGTACATTTCCTAAAGTTTAAAATATTAATATTTATCATTTACGTATACTAGTACTAGTATCATAACGGTTTAAGAAAAATTAATGTGATTTTGTGAAATAAAAGATAACTCTTAGTTTAAAAAATCTCAGGCAGCAGTTGTTTTCGTCTTGCTTCCACCACAATGCCCTTTCGGAATCAGCAATGGCTCTGAAAGGTTGGATGTGTTACGACAATTTGGTCGTTCGTCTTTGTTCTGAAGGGTAAGGTTAATAATCTCTTCGTCATTTTGGACGCGGTAAATCCTTTTCTTGAAAAAACCCTTGAGGAAGAATCCAATAGCGGTTCCCACAAGAATTGCTATCAGTATCATTATATTCATCGACATGACGCATAGCATAAGGATATATGCTATAGTCACCCGGATGATGTACAGAAAGGTTCCCATCATACGTCTTGGAAGCAAAATGGGGTTACAGGACGTCGATCTGTTGAGTTAAAAAAAACACAGCTCTTATCTATTCGTAAAATATTTTAAGGAAATACCATTATTTGAGAAAATTGTGTAAAATAGAATAAACATGAAATTTTTTTTTTGACAAAAGATGTCAACACTTGTGTGAAATGCTGACTGCATTTTAGTATTTATTCGAAGAGTATGAACTACAAACTTACTGTTGGAAGTTATTTTCAATCTCGTGCAATCTGGTAATAACTCTATAGTGAATCAGAGTGATGAACTCAAACAGAAATGCCAAGGCTGCGCCTGCGACCATAGCCATTGCTATTCCTGAAAAGAAAAGGTCAATAATTAATTAATTAAAATATAAAGGCATGCGCGGACCCAGATACGTTTTCCAGGAGAGGGGGGGGGGGGGGGTCCGAAGGATAATTGTGTTTTCCGGGGGGGGGGGAGGCATATTTGCGATAATTTTACATTGTAAATTTAATATTTAAAATATTTTCATTTTCTGGTGGGGGGTGGACCCCCCCCCCCCCCCCCACCAACCTCCCTCTAGATCCGCGCTAATCTCAGCGAGATTAGTCGAGACTGAAAAATTTTGACGGACGTCTCTCAAAATTTTTCAGTCTCGACGAATCTCGCTGAGATTAGATCCGCGCATGAAAGTAATTATAAAATTGTTAATATGCAGAGTAACTGCAATGTATTTCTGTTCACAGCTTTCATTAAGAAATACCATACATATATTTTAATCATCTAATGCTGTTGGCTTTAGTGAAAATGGTGTATGATCAATACCATTCATATCCCCTTGACATTACGAAGGGTTTGTTGGAAACGAAATGTACCGAAAAACTTGGAACGTTTATAAGTAATAACATACGTTATTAGTGTCTTATAACTTTATAATACATATTAACAATAATATAGTCACTTAAATAAAACTGTTTTGAATGATTATGTACCGTTTGACAAAAACGACACCTTGCTCCTTAGTAAAAAGCGATATACCTTCTGGAACACGTTATACATGAAGTAATTGTAATGTTTTCCGCGTTACAAAAAGTCAAAACTTCCTCCTCTTTAATTGAGTATAATCATATATATATGCAATATCGCCACATCTGATTATCATATGAACTGCCACATACAATACTCAAATGATCGAGATACATAATAATTATGATACACATTATTATCATACGATTCTCGTATAAAAGGCAATAAATATGAGAATTATATGTGGTGAAATTGCCTATGTATTTTTATTGACATGAGAAGCAATTTTTGATTAAGTGAATTCATTTTACACAATTAGGAGCTTACAGGTAGCTAATCCCCCCCCCCCCCAAAAAAAAAAATAATAATGAAATAAAAAAAACCCGCAATTTTCTTGATACATTTAAGTATTGAATGGAAAAAAAATTATAAATTAGATTTTCGAAATTTTGATACATAATTTGTATCACCTGCGTTACTTTTATGTCGATGGTGTTTTTTAATTCGCACTAAAATAATTAAAACTTTGAACATTGAAAAATTCCTTATTCACAATAAATCAGCCCACCTACCTGATGGTGTTCCAAGGTGCCAGGCATCGTGTATCAGATGGGTCCTTGTCAACGTTGTCCAATACTTAAACATCCTATTTAGTGAAAATTTCCAAAAAAAATTATAAGTATTTTTATTTGATCTTTATACTTTGTTAAGGGGGTGGGGTGGGTAATTTATATAAAAGAAAAGGCTTTTGAAAGATGTCACACTGTGATTACCGATATTGTACTATCTCTGCCTTGTGAACTGACACACTAATAAGTAATCTGGTGTACTAATGCTAATTAATACCTCTAATGCTGCAGTTTTAATTCCAATGTGTTTTTGATTATTTCATATTGAGTCTTAAAAATGATGAATAAAATCTCCAACTTGGTTTAATTTTACGAATAATAATTATTCTTAATTTTCTCTCTTAACAATCACCTTTTACTTTTGAAATGATTTTTAATCAGCCGAAGTTTATAGTTTATCAACTTTCAAAAAATAAACAAATAATGGTGGTCCCCACACTTACTTGTTCTGTGTACTAAACTTCTAACTACAAAGATGAAATAAACACAGATTTCACAGACAGGGCGTTTAAATCAGTATGGCTTCCTTCATGATGAAGACTTGGTTGCACACAGCCTGTTAATTGAAGAACAGTACATCTGTTCATCGTCCGGAAATGGACATCCATAACAAAGCAACACTGTTTTTTGTCAGTGTTTCATACTTATTTCGTCATTATCTTGTTTACTATCTTGTGCGATAATGATCATGTATAAATAAATTTATTAAACTAGTAATTCATTAATACATGTATGTTGAAGCTTTTTTACCAGCTAATAAGGTAGGGCATTCAAAACTTTGCCCTATAATGGACATCTTTTTATTTTCATTTCTCACATTTTAATTTACCTCATCCGTTAGTCCTGGATAAAAAGGCTTATTCCAAATATTTCCTTTCACACACACAATTATATTTTTAAAAACAACCTTTCTCTCCTTGTCCTTGAAATAAAAAGACTTTTTACTTCAAAAAGAAAAACACAAAAAAAAAATCTTTAATCATTGTGAAATTAATAACCTTCTTTCATTTTCGATAAACCAGCCCAAAAAAAGCAAATATTGAGTAAGGTGGTGGACACGCTTTGGCGAATCCAAGTCAGTGGGAGTTAGCATCAAAATATATACTGCAACGATTTACGTAAAGAGTGAATATATATACAGGGTATACATAGAAATAAAGATTTAACAAAAGTTGAATAAATGAAATGAGCTAATTCGTTTCTTGAATGCGCGATTTTAGTTTTGATGGAAAGAACTTTCGTGAACAGGGTAACCAAGAGCGCGTGTTGACTAATTAACATCATGGCGAAAGTGTAGGGCGAGTTCATCATGCATCGGACAGATACCTCAGATCGGACACCTTTGGTTTAATATAAACAAATAAATATGTGCACTTGCGTATCTAGATTACATACATTTTTATACCAGACAGATTGGTAGTAAATCTTATATATTAATTTCCGAACCATGAATATATTGTGTTGACAACTCTACATCTATATGAATAGATAATGTGCGAATAAAACGGCGACGTTGGAGGGTGGGGTTGACACCCCCCCCCCCTCAATTTTTTTTCAAAACAGACATATCTGAAATTAAAAATTATGAAAATTATAGTGAAATTTGACCTGAAGAACAAAATTTAGAAAAGAGATACGACACACTATATACTCCTTCCCCGTTTTGATATAAAAATCCTTATGCATGTATATAATACGTGATTAAGAGTTTATATCTAATACAATAGATCAAAAATGAAAATATTTCCAGTTGCAACGATGAACTGCTTTTAGAACAATTTTAACAAGAGCTTGAACTTTGGGTAGTTGCGTCAAACAGCAATGTGACGTAGGCCTGTCTATTTCATTGCTGTCCACTCAGCCATGGCTCTTTGAAATCAACAAGATTTGTCTGGCTTTTGAGATATGACTACGCAATCTATGCATACTTCACTGGAGACCAACGTCATTTTTAACCGGTTTGATGCAAGAAATAGATAGTTACGTCCTACCGAAAGTCGAAGGTCTTGTTAAAACGATTATAGATCAGTCGAGAACCAAAAATGTTCTTAATTTTTCCAGTCAGCTGCAACAAAATTAATTAAGTCACATACATGTATAATCCATTTCAGTTTATATTTTCATCCCTGTCCTAAATATCCAGCCAGTTGTTTTTGGATTTCAATTATAAAACAATTAAAAACAAAATCGGACGCAGTATAAATAAAAAATGAACAACAAAATCCGGTTCAACATACAAAGCCCATTAATGTGTAAAGTGATATATTCCCCGCGCTTAGGCGGCTATCATCTAGTTTTATATGATGAACACCTGAAACGTTTGTTATATACAATGTAGGATTAATTTGAAAATTCTTAAACGTACCAATGTTGGACTTATGTGATTGTATGAATAAAACGCTAAAAATGCGTTTGATCATAAGGTTCTCCGACCCTCAGCCTCAAAGAATTTTTTTCATTATAGAAATGTTATTTGTCCTTCAAAATCTATAAAAGAAATTAAATAAAACGAAATTTATTGATGATATCCATGCATTTTACAAAGTTATTGCAAATTTGCCCTTGATGGTTGTAATGAGATCAACTTAAAAAAAAAAAGGTTGTACTGTGGCATCGGTGGCTCGATTCCCTCTTCCTTTACTGAGTATGTAATAGATCTGCGTGGAACCACTAAGCCATTCATTTCGTTGAATAACTGATCGTAATATGAACACTAGAAGACTAATTAAATTTGTCTATATAAAAGGTAGATTTATGGAACGAATAAAAAAAATCCGGATAATTTAGAGTTATCGAATGCGGGCATAAAAAGCACAAAATGACCATTGGAAATTTCTACGACGAAATAAATCTAGTTTTCCTTTCACATTTGTGGACTAAAAAGTATTGAATCTTGAAATCATTCGACCGAAAATATTCCGCGAGTTGCCCATGGTTAGTAAGCATATACATCTATCTGAGACTGATGTTAAAGTTCCTGACTATAATCAGAAATTTTAATAATGGGACACAGTGTGTGTTCAAATGTTTATTTGACCAGCAAATGTAATATATATGAAAGAAACAAATACATATCCGATTATCTTTATATTTAGAAGTAAAGGCATCTACATGTAATTGATCTACGATACCTGTGTACAATGGAACCCTGTGAAATAATTTGAAGAATATTCTATGCATGTGTTTTTATTTTATCTCTTTTGTCATTCTCTACATGTATATACGTCAAAATGCTGGCATATTTTGGTCCGATAAAGTTAATTAACAAATCGTGACTATTGAAAGAAGATATTTCTTTTGTAAATTTTGGTATAAATATACAAAATAGTTTTGAATTCTTTTTTAAATTTATTCCATTTCTTTCTTTTATCTTATCAACCCATTTATATTTCTTTCATGATTATATGTTTGTTTAAGTCACACCTGCACTACTCATATTCCAATTTTAAAAATTAAATTAAAAAACAAATATTGGATTTTCCATGATATTTATCAAAAAAAAATAAATAAGAAATAAAATTGTAATGCTTGGAAGTTTACTGGAAACAGTTTCGTGCAACAATAATCATTGAACATGGCATTTCATTGGTGTAAAGAACAATCTTTAAAAATATACACAATGATGATAGGTATACATATGTTAATTTTCCTATAAAGACATATAATGAAGGGTATAAAAAGCTCAAGATCGGAAAGTTTATTTCAATTTGATTTGTCCTCATAAGTTTGATAAACCTGTCTTGAAGAAATATTGAATATACGCTATATTGAAAATCTTTTTTTTTTTTGATGCAAATTCATCGAGAACATTGACCCGATAACATGGATTATAAATAAGGTTTTTATCGATAAACTTTACCTGGACGTTTGAAAGTTATGCCCTCCTGGCTCCATAATAATTATTGGATGAAATAGTTACATTGTTCAAACATGTGAATTGAAAACACAGCCTGTGGTTGGCCGAGTATTTAAATCAAAATGTTTTGGTTTAGTGAACATGTTGAATAGGGGTCAATGGTTACTTTAAAAGATGAAAAGAATTCCCATGTAAAGAGAAAACTATAAACCTCTGATACCTTGAGTTCTGAAATGTCACGGATGTTTACAAACACAGAATTAAATGAATGGATATGTAAAGTGGACAGATGTCACTGAATAACAAACATGAGTATTGAAGTCTTCTGAAGTACGTTGATTCAAAAGTTTCTCTAACAAAATTGGAACTTACTAGTATACAAGTATGCAAAGTACACTAAATGATTCTTCAATGCCCATACATTACTGTACATGACTTTTTTTTTGTATGTGGTATGAATGAATCATCCGTACCTTTTGTGACAGTTTTGAATCGATTGCATCACAACTTGATTCATATTTCATTTCAAAATTCTTATAAAGAAATTGCTAATATGAAAGTCGCAATTAAGAATTTCCATTTTAGTATTCGAATTTGACGTCCTCGTTTGGGATTTTTGAACGCCAATCAAGTGTCATCATTGCCATTCTTGCTGAGCAATGTCTTCAGCTCAAAATGCGATTCATTCTCAGTACATGTACCTTCTTTGTTAGCTTCGAAAGGTTTACAATGTTTAACTATTGTAATAATTTCTCTCTCCGGTTTGAAGCCAGGAAAGTTGCTTCCGACTTCCAGGTCTGATCTGAAAAACTCCTTTCTTTTCATAATCCGTTTGAGATAATTTCCTGCCGACGTACCCAGAAGAACTGTCACTAAAATCCACACGTTCATTGTCATAACACACAGCATTAAGATATAGACTATCAGAACTCGACACGTGTAAAATACTGTTGTCGTCAACCGCACGGGAAATGAAGAAGAATTGTGTTCCTTGGGTCTGTATATAAAGATGCAATCCATTAAAACTTTAGTATTTACAGCGATATTAAAACGGAACGCCAAATATACAAAGTATGTATGAAAAGTTATCAAACATTCAAAGCAGTAGCAATATGGGATTTTCGCCTGGTCTCGTTCAAGTAATCATTGACTACGAGTACTCAGTACATTACGTTTCTATGATAAACTAAATAAATGTATCTCATAAGTTTTTTATTTGTCTTACTTTAGAACTTTTTCACCAGGCCAAAACATGTTGACAACTTTCAGTTTGATTATGTCGATGTACTCATACAAAACAGACAAAATGGCCGCTGTAACCATGGCAGCAATTAGTCCTGAAGAATAAAAAAAAATGTTATTTGTGAACAGTCTACTAAATTGTTTGTTAAACATGATAAAAATTGCACAAAAACATTGATTAAGATGTACGGTGGATCAACAGAAAATGGAAAAAAAATCTTGAACTTGATAAAGTACTAGCATTTGTTTATAAAGATTTATTTAAGTGCTTAAAACATTCTGATTTTTTCCATGACAATAACTCCATACAAAGTTATCGTGTAATTAATTCAAAAGGTATTAACGTATCAAGCATGCACGAATCCAGAACCAGAAGGGAGGGGGGGGGGGGGTCCGATGGTAAATTTTTTTTTTTTTTTTTTTTTTTTTTTGGTTACCAAATTTTGAAATTAAGAAATTTGACAAATTCAGTGAATGGGGTCGAGTTCTTTCTGATCTGCCAACCCCCCCCCCCCCCCCTCCCCGCCCCTTGATCCACGCATGACAAGTGTAAATATATACCTGAATAGGTGTCCAGACGCCATTCATCATGAAGCAACTGACTTCTTGTAAGCGTGGTCCAAAAACTCATCTCCAAATAAAAGATAAATAAAACGAATCAAGGTACATTGTGGAAGAAGGAGTGTGTTTTAATATTGACCTGCAGTGTTTGCTCTACGTCGTGATAAATTGTTGATTTAATGGCAAGCGTACAACTTTTTTTTTTCTTATTCATTCGATTACATAAGAAATAATCAAAACTTTTACCGACCAAACTTATTTGCTTCGAAAATTATCGTACTCTATCTCAAAACACTGGAAATTCTTGTTAATATATGGGCGTTATCAGAGAATAAAGAATCAAAATAAACAGACATTTTTCCCCTTTCCAATATTTAGCTATTTAACTGAACTTCCTGGTAAAGGGCGCTTGGTTGCACCTTCAATTGTATTGTGCATTAGAGAGCATTGCATTGACTGCAAAGGCTATTGTGATCATTTCTTCTGGCTTTTAATTAGTCTAATGGTTATTTTTAGAGTATCTTTCTACATGTGAATAACATCTTAAGTCAATCCATGTATCTTAAATGTCGAACTTATTAATTTTCGGGAACGACAAATACATGAACACCACGTAGAAAGTAAACAAAAAATGTTAGGATTTTATTTTTTGAGTTTATTTACAAAAAGAGTTTTCGAATCCTGATTTTCTATATAGAAAGTCTTTTGGTTATGGAGTGGGGTCCTGGTATACGTGTCTCCAAATATTAAAAAAATGAATAATTTAAAACCTTCAACTGTTTATCTGTCTCTTTAGCCAAGAACTTGACCTTTTTATCGAATGAAATGAGAAGTTATAAAAGAGAACCCAATACATTCTCAGCTAACTTGATAAACAGTTTCTCGATTACAATTTTTTCTTTACTCATAAGCTTACGTAGACAATTTACACACAAAGAACACCTCGGGAGATTTGAATTATCCAAATGACATTCACTGCATCGCTTAGCAACTGCCTTTTCCTTTTTTGTTTATGCAGAAAATTTATTTCTTATCTAGTAAAAAAAGGGATATGTTAGTTATGCTTATCAAAAACAATATTATTTTTTAGAACATCAATGCGAGGAAAAGAACCCACCCCTCATTTTTTAAATTTATAATTATTTAATGTTTTTCAACCCAACTTTTTTTTATAATGCTGTGATTTATTTGATTAGCATTTGAAAAGAAGGTTTATGTTGAAATCAGATTCTTTAACATACCATTTGAAAAATTAATGTTTGGCCAGCTCATTTTTTCAATATCATTACTTAATTTTCAACAAAGCGTATTTCTTTTTCCGCTCTTATAAGTTAACACCAACGGGCGGTAGGGGACAAAATGTTGATGTTCCTTCTTAACGCACTTTGAAATATTTTTTCAAAGTGCGTTAACTTTGTCCCAAATTTAACGCACTTTGAAAAAAAAATTTCAAAGTGCGTAATTTTTTCAAAGTGCGTTGCCACACACCTAACCAAAGCCGAAAAAACTCGACCTACCTGTTGAATGAATCTACAAAGGTGCCACTGAACCTGCTTACATTATCATTTTCTAACATGAATATGTGTAGTTGTACTAATATTTACATTATACAAGTTGTTTACATCTTAGCCGGAGGCTCCGTGTTCAAACAATTTAACATCCTTTAGCTACTAAAGATAATGTACTAACATAATTACAAAAATTCCCACAATCGAAGGTCATTAACAAATGATTAATGGGATATCTGGAGTACATTTAAACCAATGGTTGTCGATTAGTTGTTGGTATTTTTTAATCTGAATATATTTTTTAAAGACTTTTCGGCGTCGTCATGGCTATTAAATTTCACACTTACATTTTCTAATTTATACCTATTTTGTACGAGACCAATTTTAGCCATCGAATCAAAAACTATTCTTTGGTAGTGTGAAATCAGTGTCAAAATCTCACATTAAAAGGGAAATTAAAATATTAACGAAATAAGGGTGTGGTGTTGCAAAAATCATCTTCTACACAATGATAATTTATAATATAGTAAATCGTTGCCAGATAATTTCTATAGAAAAATAGATCATGGCTTGTTCACGCTACAAACCCCGGGATCCTGCTGAGGTTAAATTTTGAAGCCATCCCCCCCCCTCCCCCCAAAGAAAATATCAAATTTAATTTATTTTTTCAAACGCTCCAGATGGAATCGCAAAGTATATCCACTGGTAATTTGTTTTAAAAATAACTTAGAAAAATCTTCCACAAAATAGGACCAAGCAATTTACAAGACCACTTAAAAGTAATATGAGATTTTGTAACCCCCCTTTTATGCGAAATTTTGTAGGAATGTTTATGAGATACCGTAGAAATACAGAAAAACTGAAGTTTATTCTCATTTGTTGAAATTCATTTGCTAATAAGTCAGCTTTGAAAAGAAATATCCGGTTTGAAGGTTTACCATTGTGGGATAAAACAACTTTTGAGTTTAAAGCTGATTCTAAAAATAAGGTTAATCTCATGCCTCATAGTTTTTATTTTAAACGTCGCGAAATTAATAAAAATTGTTATTTTTCAGTAAAATAGAGCATTTCTGGTGAAAATATGATTATTTTAAAACAAGGAGACAAATAAGCTAAAAATAAAAGTTCTGGAAAAAGTCAGGACTTACTATTATTTTTGATAAGCTTCTTCGAGGTCCGGTTACCCAGGAAGAGACTGTGTAAAACCAGTACCCACCTCACATCGTCAATGTTTACGGCAGGTATTAAAACGAGCCGGGTCAGTTGTAAACAAACAAATTCTTGCGCGGTGTATCAACAAAAAGCTTTTAAAAATGGTCGTCTCTAAATCAGACAGGTAGTGTCGTTTTTCAAAACCAGATGGAAGTTAGGAGGAGGGAGGAGGGGGGGGGGGGGGGGGGGGGAGTTGGGTTGGGAAAACTACTACCCCTCTCCTGAAATTTTATTATCCTTTGGCCGGGCAATGTTGGAAGTGTGGACTCCTTTTTATATTTAAATGAAAACATTACCTTACACGCATTTTGATACATTGAAAAAAAAGTGTGAGGGTGGGTTATTATTCGTTTTCTGTGTTCATTTTTGCCAAAAATAAGAAAGGGTTCAATAAAGGCCATGTGCTTCGTCCTTTAATATGCATGATGGTTTGGACTCCTAGATCATCTAGTGTGTGTGTGTGTGGGGGGGGGGGGGGGGGGGTCAGGGTGCAACCCCCCCCCCCCCCCCGGGAAAAATTCAAACTTGTTAAAATCCCACAGCAAATTTACCGAAAAAAGGGCTTGGACCCCCCCCCCCCTTCCCGGCACTCACTATCATCCCTTTAACCCCCCCCCCCCCCTGGAAAAATTTTCTTGATCCACGCGTGTAAACATCCTAGAAAATCTTCAAAAAGATGCATTTCTCTACATGTTAAACGCTTTTTAAAGATTGCTAGATCAAATATGTATTATCTTCACGGATTTTTTTTTCTGATCAAATCTGATAGCATTTAGGTTTGATGAAAATTCTATCCTATCCATTATTCTATTGTTTATTGAAGTCACGTTTTCTTTATCGCATTCGTATATCATGTTTCGTAAAATAGATAATTTTTTTTATTTTTTTTTTAACGCAACACCGATTTTACAGTGTAATAGGAATTTTTAACAACGCACTACATTCACTGGTGCTCTAGTTTTTATTATTATGTAGAACCAAAGTACGGTCTATTTATATCATTTAAACTAAAACGACGCAAAAACCTCTTTTTTGGAAAAGGTGAGGATTACGTCTTTGTTGAATTTGTTTTTCAGGTACCGGGTGTGTATTTGTGTATCATTCCACTTATTCTAGGTTTACATATGCATACTTCAAATCGAGGAAGTACGATATATCAACACAATTAGGGTGGATCCGTTTAAAGTCTTAAGAGGGCTGGATGGTAGTGACCATTTTAGACTATATTTTAATCATCTCCATAAAAAGAAGAGTTCTGTATAAAGATATAGAAAAAAAATATTCAAATGTATTTGAAAAGCTAAAATATTTAGAATTTTTCTATACTAATTAATAATGTATAGCTTAAAAACATATCAAAAGATTTAAGGCTGTTCTGATGGTTGATTGGTTAACCACCCACACTCCAACCTCTTTCAATGGCATTCATTTAATGGCATAGCTGCGTTTTACAAAAGAACTTACGACATAGTTGTAAATATTCTTAGTTAAATGGAATGGCCTTTAAGGTAATCAATGTATAATGAGAACAAAGTTAGTAATTGTCACATCTAATATACACATGTACAAGAAAAATTCTTCACAGCTGTATTATTGTAAATTTATATTTTTTCTTGTAAAACCTTTTCAGACAGATGCTGCTAAAGACCAATTTGCCTGTCACGTTTGATGACTCTTATAATGAATTGCCTCATAGTGACCACAGAAAGTAAACAAAATTAACTATATTCAAGAAAACATGTTTAACAATTGTAAATGAATTTGTATTTATTTTTAAAAGTCATATATGTTAACTGTTCATTGCAAATTATTTTATAATTTTAGAGATAACGCAGGCATGGAATCCCATATTCCTTTGGGACATTCTGCCCTTTCTACTGCATAGATTAAAATTCCAAAGACTCCCACAGTTGGTCAAACAGAATAAGTTCATTATTCTAACATATCACATTTACTTTGCATATGATTTGTTTATATACAATATACATATATATATATACAATATATATATATATATATATATATATATATATATATATATATATATATATATATATATATATATATATATATATATATATATACATGTAATATGACATTATATAATATCTCTAAATTTATGAAGGCTCAGTAATTGTATTCTATGAACTAATTATAGGGACGACACTGTTTGCAGTGGCGGATTCAGAGGGGGCGCACCCGGCTCGCGCCCCCTCTAAAATTATCAAAATAAAGTTAAATTTTATTCCTTCTGGCAAAGAAAATGTACAACTTGTGAGTCTTAATTACGAACTTTTTGGAAACTCATGGGATTTCTCTACATTAAGCTGATTTCAACGGTGTAGTATGAGAAAAAACCCGTGTGTAACGTACATAGAAAGCCCATTTTTAATTACCCTCTCCTTGGGTTCAAATGTGACCAACCACCCAACTTAAAGTAATTGGTTATACAAGGTAGTGTTTTAAACGAATCTTCCATGTTTATTATAATACAAGCTGGCATGGTTATCTTTTTTTTTTTTTACTTTCATAAACATCGTCATATTGAACTTGTTTTTTTAACATTAATTTAAAGCCATTCTTAAGAAAAAAGTAAAAAGAAATGTTTCTTATATTTCTGCATGGCAGAGGGTTTTGATGGTATTACTGCAGGTCTTACATGTATATCTACAAACGTTTAAAAATTGTATATAATTGTTTAACAGTGTATTAATTTTAAGTATAATCACAAGAAGAAATATCACAAATGTCTAAATCTGAAGGCTTTATTTTTACCTTACTAAATCTCTAGAATCCATGAGCTTCCGTGGGCTTAACCCCCTGCCCCCCCCCCCCCCCCCCCAAGGGTACCCAGATCCCCTGTCTAAATAAAACTGGCGCCCCCTCTAACTTCAAATCCTGGATCCGCCCTTGGTTTGTACATCAGTTAACACAACTTGTCCACAACCCTAACCATCAAGGAAAAGGAAATGATTTTTAGCTCACCTGAACTGAAAGCTCAAGTGAGCTTTTCTGATCACCCGTTGTCCGTCGTCCGTCTGTCCGTCCGTCTGTCCGTCTGTCCGTCTGTAAACTTTTTACATTTTGAACTTCTTCTCTAAAACCACTTGGCCAAATTCAACCAAATTTGGCACAAATCATCTTTATAAGAAGATGAATATAAATTGCAAAAATAAAAGGCCAGATTGTATTCAAAGCGGAGAAAACATCGAAACTGTAAAAAAGGGGGGTGCATTTTAAAAAATCTTCTTCTCAAGAACTACTGAGTTAATCTTAACGTAATTTAGCATAAATCATCCTTATGGAAAGGAAAATATAAATTGCAAAAATTAAGGGCTAATTATGATTCAAATTTGAGCTAATTACGAAAATATTAATAAAGCGGCTTCGTTATTCCATATTTCGTAGACTGGCAATTTCGTACGATAGACTGATCCTATGACAGGCATTGCCAGTCTACCGCATCTCGAAAACGAGGTTCTTTGTTTGTAGGAGCCATGTTTGTTGTGCAACAGTTCACGTGCGAAAATAATCTATGAAACAAGGAAGATATATTGGTGCCGATTATTGTGAAGTAAATTGAGGTTAAATATTTCAACGTGTTGTCATTTTCACTTGTGACGGTGGTTTTAGCTTGTTTTGATTTTCGTTTCATTTTGCTTTTTAACTTGGGGAACGATTGCCTGTATAGCTGTATTCAGTATTCTGGTATTTGGAACATAGACTTCGGTTAATAGGCAGTTGATTGTTTACCTGCGAAAATGATTAAATCTGATGCATTAACAACGTACTAAAGTGCATTTTCCCTCTGTTTTTATTGTTTATTAATTTCGAATTGAGTGTCAACAAGGACCAAACAAGGGGGCGACTTTGGTTGAAATAATCAATTTTTGATCGGTAACTTCGCCGAAATTTCCTCCGAAAGATAATTTGAAGTAGCCATGTATTTATTATCGTGTAAATTAAATCCAAAGACAATAAAACGATGTTTATGAATTTGAAAAGACGTTTTCACAGCCTCAGTTAAACCCTGTTGAGATTAATCACTCGCGACTGTCTTATCTCTAGAGGTTATAAATATTATAAATACGGGTGATGCAACACATACCGTGCATTGAAAATTACAATCGATATTTATTTACATTTCGTTTTGATACTACAGTTAGTAGGTAACTTGTAATTAGTTAATAACTTTTTCCAAATTAATACAAAACCGTTTGTTTACAGTTATCTTCAAAATTAATAAGATCCTCTACCTATCTGTTGTAATTGGGTCATAGGGTAGGACTAATTCCTCCAAAATACACAAGTGCATAAACTAATTTTGTGTCACTTGGCTAAATTACAAAACATTTTATCTATATAATGTATGATGACATTAAAAAACTGAAATTAAACAAATTGGATAAATTTTTAAAAGTTGCCTATAATTCTACGACTGACGCTTAAATGTTTGATGATCATTAGAATTGTCTTATTAAACATTAAATACTTGTGTACAGAAAAATCAAAAGGATGATGTGCTATAACTACTTTATGGGGTCCCTTCTCATTTGATGAATTATATGAAATCTGCAACAATTTTGGTAGTTTTCAAAAGAGTAAATAAAAACGCCTTTTAAACAGTTCTGACACATTATAATTATGAGGATATCTGCTTTATCATTATTTTAAAGAAAATATTGCAGCAGAAAATAATCTTGGTTTGTAGCCGTTTGTTGTTTTTGAGGAAAGATGAAATAATTGATGGGCCTTGGTACAAAACTGATACCTGTATGCCTGAAAATACATTAAATTATATAGCTTTTTAACACATCACATGACAACATTTTCCAGTCGAATGTTTTCATTGATCAAGTGAGTAAGGTCATAAAACGTCACACAAGTTTACACTAGGTAAACAATTATTTTAGGGAAGACAAATTAAGTTTTTGACTAGCCTTAGCAACTTTTGCCATAGAGTTCAAAACTGCGAACTGGCTTCCAGACTATCTGGCGATCCTCTGTCCGTCAATCTTTGTTAACTTTCACATATGAGATACGAGCTGTGAAAATGAAATGTATCTCATCGGCATGGTATATTCACAGAGCTTGGCATCTTAAATAAACACACAAAAATATTCACTTAGATGTGGAAAATGGAAATTACACTAATTTAAGTTCGATTTTTTTTCTCATAAATACCAATACACCAAACAAGAAATATTGCAGGTAAATGGTAACTACCTTTTCCAGTATTTTCATCATATAAAATAGATACATTGTATGTATTGCATGACCTCTAAGACAAAATGTTAATGAGATAAAATGTTTAATTGTGTAGATTCATCATGTGCAAATTATGATTACACACGATAAGGTAGGCCCACAATAGGTGCTGATTTTTAAACTGATATACGTCTTAGAAAATGTATGAATTTTTTTTATCTTTAAAGAGTTAATACTGTTTACATATGTGCAAAAAACTGCAGGAAATAATATACCGGTGTTATATATAATTTATATATCACAATATATTTTCCCCTACCCCTTTATAAAATATTGAGTTTTACATCAGAAAATTATGGTACTTAACTTTGATAAATATTAAATTTTACTGTTCTTAATTATATAAAGTGTTTTAAGTCAACATAGTTTGCCATTTTGCTCAGGTGAGCGATGTGGCCCATGGGCCTCTTGTTGTCCAAAGGCACAGGCAAGAAAACCGTGAATCAAAAGCTGGACAAAAAGTTCCCTTGCAATACCAGGAGGGGTATATGACTTGTGCTGTGGATACAGCTTGGGCAATGGCATAAACGGGGATTCAATAGCCTCACGGGTATTTGGATTTTTTAAAATGTATATTGTTCGTTTAGAAAGTGACTTTTATCAATGCCTGTGTTTATTTTAAGGATTTAAAAAAATATTACATCATTGTATGGAAATTGATTTTTCAGTTTTCACGGCAACAAAATGACGTTAAAATTAAAAAATATATTTTTTTTTTATAGCTCATACATTTTATTTTTGAGCAAGTCAAAATGCGGAAAGAAGTACTAAAGACAGCAGTTGGTCACAGGACATGTGGAACTTGTCACTGCTGGAGACGGAATCGTCCTGGCATCCCAGTTAGAAAGCATCGATGTGTTCAAAACCATGGTGGTAGTGCAAGAAGCATGGAGAGTTCGACTGGTCTCAAAGGAGTAAAGGAGTTGATTGATGAGGGAGCACCTGTGGAGTACATTGAAGGAAAGGGGACAATACGTTAATAATTGACCATTTACGACCAGAACTGAATTTGGAAATGAAGAAGCGTTTTGACAAAAACCACGAGGTAGAAAAACATTGGGAAGTGTTTGTTTTCTCTAAAGGGGAAAAAATAAGTAAAACTGTTCTTATGCATATACAAAAGTGCGTGAAATTTACTTTTTTCGAAAAATCAGGGTAATAAACAAGGATTAGAAGAAAATCTTAGAGGACTTCCACACCAGTTTGGGGACCACCAGTACTGCACAACAAGATTTTGTGGCTTTTTGTGTAAACAAGGAGAGGTATATCAACACAGAAGTTTGCCATACAAATCAGCATTGAAAGACACAGATTAACGACATCAGTTAGAGGCAGTTTTTGAACCTATCATAGCAACTGCTGAGCAGTACATCGATCCTGGATCAAGTCAGCAGTGTGAGCACGCTGAGATAACACTGAGAGCTCTGAAGTCCCTTCATTCTGGAAACTCTGAGTCCATCGACTTCAAAGTTCATGCAACTGCAGCTTTTATCAATGAAGGACGCAGATATATCTCAATGGTATATATGTTGCAAATACAAGCATTGTATTATTGCTTTTGAGAATTGTATTGAATGAAAATTATTTTGTTATTGAGTTTTGAAGTGAAGCCATTAAAATATTTTCACATGCAGAAATTTATAGAAAAAGTTATTGAAACATTGAAACATCTCAATTATTTTAAATTTCCATCAAAATATGAAAATTTTCACTACATGTGGTGCAAATATTTTACCTTGGCTTCAGTTCATCTTCTGTTATTTATTTTATTTTGACTAATATTGAATACGTTTTATTTATGTTATTTCTTTTTCCAGTTTATACTAATGTTTGGAGACAATTTCCAGACACAGTAAGTTCTAAATTATTTTCTTGCTATCAATATGTATGAAGTTTAGAATAAATGGAAGATATATATAAAAAAAATAAAGTAATAAAAATCAATAAATATATTAAAATGCCTTTTTTTTTCCTAAAAAAAATCCATTGTGCATAATTGATAAGAATTATTTATATCAGGCCCACGAAGAGAGTGGAGTTTCTCTTGGAAAGTTTACAGAACATGCCAGGAAAAAGATGAAGAGACGCAAGGAGGTGCAGGAAAAAATTCGGCTCCCTTCAACCAAGCTAAGACGGCTTGTTCTGAGCTGTAACTCAGAGAGCTCAGGAACACTGGAGGGAGATTCCTACCAGTCTGGTAAGTCTAGACCGATATATTCAATGTACAAATACTTTACTGTCATCATGCATTTACATGTATATTTACCAATACACATACTGTAGACTTATCTTAACAGGTACTGGTCACAATGAACATCCTGACATTGAAAAATTACTAGATCCAGTTGTTCCTGGTTGCTTCAAACCAGTGACTCTACCATCAACAGAAGAGCCAACGTTGGTTATGTTTGATCTTGAAACAGCTGACCTTAGTGAGTTTTCTAAGTTCTCTTTTTTCATGTTTTCATTTTAAAAATGTTTTAATTACCCAGTATTACAGATATTTTATTGCTAATAATATATTGCAGCACGAAGAAAGCAGATGCCACACATTGTGCAAATTGCTTCTGTAGAGCTGAAAAGTGAGTCAACATTCAATTCCTATGTTCGACCCAAGATGCCGCAGACTGAGAATGCACGACTAGGAACTGGTATTTTTGCAAATTCTAGTGGCGTGTCTATTGCAGGAAAATCAGTGGAGTCGGACAGTATTCATTCTGCTGCAGACAAATTTATCAGATATAGTAAAACTCGGTTATAGCGAAGTCATAAGGACCAATGTATTTACTTCGTTATATCCGTAATTCGTTATATCCGTATAACGAATTTTTAATAATAACTATAGTGAATTTACTATATACATATTTTCTTTCACCAGACTACAATTTTTGCTAATTAGTTAGGCTTAGTTTGAAAATACATTCTTTTGATACCTTTAATAATCGGATTGTGAATTGTAGAATTTATGTGAAAATAAATTCATTCAAACTATTATGTTAAATGGTAGTGCACTTTTTTTAAACTGTTAAGAAATTTGTTATAAAAGTGTTAAATTTCGTAATTATTCACCTCTATGGGATTCAAAATCAGTTAGCTATATCCGTAAATTCGTTATATCCGAATTCGTTATAACCGTAAAATTTTGCAAAGATTTGTTAAGAATTATACGGGGGACTAAAAAAAACTTCGCTATATCCGAAAGTTCGCTATATCCATGTTCGGACTAAACGAGATTTACTGTATTTGACAAAATTCAAAAATGTGTGTTTAATTGCTCATAATGGCTGGCATTTTGATTTTCCTGTTCTTGTTTCGACATTCAAAAACGAACAGAAAGACACTGAGCTTGTCAGTATTGTGGCTGCTTGTGTAGACAGTCTGGCAAATGTTTAAGAAGTGTTTTAGAAATCAAGATTCCTACAAGATGGAGAGTCTTTTCCCGATCTCTTTTTAACGAAACATACAGTGCCCATAATGCGGTTGTGCAGCATGCATTGCTATCACACATAGATACTCTTTCCTTTACCTTTCCTCTCAAAGCAGTAATGCAGCAACTCATCTACAATGGCGAAAAAGCTAAAAACTATAATTCATTGGCAACACTTGTGCAGGATGCTGTTTTTCAAAGTGTATGGCAGGGAAAATAGCCGGATCTGGGCTGACTCTTGGACATCTTAAAGCGATCAAGAATCGTGATGGTGAAGATGGACTCTGAAACACTTTTCTTGTTAAAACAGAAGGACAATGAAGAGAAAGCTGCACTTAAAAACACTAGATGATGTATCTAATCTCATGAGTGCTTTGTAAATAATTGTGAATTCAAGTACTGTAAAACGTGCTTATATTGAATTATTATTATTATTTTATATATATATATATATATATATATATATATATATATATATATATATATATATATATATATATATATACACACACACATATGTTTGTATATCTATATAATATATGTAGTATATGCATTTACTTATATATAGGATCTCTCATGATTTGCGATGGTATATGATTTTTATCCAACGAGTTGTGTGTTTTCTATCCCCGAACCTTGGCGAGGGGATAGAAAACACACAACGAGTTGGATAAAAATCATATACCATCGCAAATCATGAGAGATTCTTTTTATCACATCACATGTTTTACCACGTATTTTGTTAAACCTCAATCTTTTCTATAAAATTTATAATTGTGAACCGCTCAACATATATACTACAAGACGTCAACAACTTCACGCATGGAAAAAAGTTCCTTCAAGATAAACAAACAAACTGTTCATTTTCGAGCATATTTTTATCAATTCGTGAGAGAAAAAAAATAAAACAGCATTAAATGCTTCACATTTACAACTCTACCCTTTTCAACTGAATTGTTTTGTTACTTTTTCATTCTATGTCAAACATCCGCCTGAAGCTACGTAATGTTTAATTATGACGTCATGTGGCGTAAGAGCACACAGTGGAATATCAAAAATTTATTCCACGAGTGATATTCACCGCATTTTGAGATAAACATGTGATAAATATTAATTCACTATTCTGATGTATTTATACATTATATATCATGATTTTAACATTTCAAATGAATGTATCAAACACTTGAGTTGATTATGCATGTTTATGTACAAATGTATATCAGGTTAGCACTTCTCAGATTTAACATTTTGGAGGGAAGGGTAGTAGAAACTAGAATTTAAAAAAAAATTGACGGTAAAAATTTGTTGCTTATATAAGTCTTCAAATTTTTGTTATTCTAAATATTGGTGCACTTTCATATTTTTGGCCATATTGTACACTTGTCTGTATTTGAATATCATATTCTCGGAAGCCATGTTTGCAGTTTGAGTGAAAAAAAAATTTATAAGACCTTCATTCTTGGATTTGTTTTTCATTGCATTTATTTTCTTTCTTACATGTTTAACTAAATAATATGCAGTTATCATACAGTTCTTTTTTAATTAGTGTATATTATAAACTGAGGTTTGATATTACATACAGTGCTAAAGCACCGAAAATATCAATGGCATACTTTTCTAAATATTTTGAAAACAACATCATGATGGTAAATTTTCCTAATTTTTTTTTAAAAATAGTACTGAGATATATGCTAAATGTAAAAATGAAAAGTACAGGTCTATACCTAATTAAGCTCGTTATACATTGAATACCTTACGGCAAAAACTTTACTCAAAACATTTTTACCCATCTTTTACAATCATTTTAAGAATACTGATTTTAGTCAAAGCATTCGGTTGCTAATGATATGTTAGCATTTATGAATTTGGTCGTAAGTCGTACTTAGCTCTTTAGTAAGAGTTTTTCCTGGGTTGTCGACCTTCAAACCAAATTATTTTTTCAAAAAATATTGGTGGTCTTTTAAAATTCAGACATATCCAATGTGCATTTCGTTTACTGACTTTCTTACGACTAGTTTTCTACTGTAATCTATTGTTATCTATTGCAATCTACTGTTATCAGAATTATAATAATAGTCCACCTGTCTTATCTTGAGATGACGTCATAATCCCTGTCACCTGCCCGCGAAACAACACTAGAATAGTAGAACACCTTGTTTAATGTAAATCAACGAAAACAGATGCATTCCAAATGTAAGTACTGAACAAAAACAGGTTCTTAATCATACAGGAACTGTATTCGGCTAGAAAAAAGAGGTGTGTTATTTATGGTTTCAAATTGTCGACTTCTGAAACATTAATAACCTAATAATTTTTAATCAGATATATTTATAAAGCTCAAACAGTTTAACAAAAAGATTTCATGTTTCTGAAGACGCCCTACTAAAATATTTACTTTCTGGCTTTGCATAATTTTTGCCGGAAGTTTAATACTACAATTATTTTATCCTTACCTGTGTTACGGTATGGAAGGATTATTTTCTAGGTTTATTAGTCATATACCTGGCGTTGACAATGATTCAAGTGGTACATGCTGCCTCTTTCGAAGGGAAACGTGACTCGCGAAGTCAACGAGGACTGGAAACTTGGTGCAGGACCCAGGAGTGCATTCAAGAAATGCTAAAGTGGGAGCTGCAGATGTCAACTCAGAATATCGGGAATATCTTTGGAAAGTTTGGAGGACGAAAATAAATTCCTGTCTGTCTCATTAATTTGGAGGTTCTATATCCTATAGTTAGCAACAGATATATAACCAGTTAAGCTTTGATTCCATTCATTGTAAAATGTATGTGATTTCTGATTTTGAAATTCGATGTAAACAAATTATTAAATATGAATCCAATTTTATCTTATACTTTGAAGCCAATACAAGGGCCTATTTTTGCATTACCATCTATCTATCTAACTATTCTGTTTCTTGTTCTAACTCTATATTCCGGACGCACAACACCACGTCATCAAGCATAGTAACATAGTATACTGCTAATATACAACAGTTTGAAAAACCTTCGCCACAGTGTGATATGTTTCTAATTAATGTCGACGTCCGAACTCAACTGTAAAACAGTGTACATGTAACAGTTATTATAGTTAAACATGCATTAAGGCATATTTTAAAATAAATAAAATTATTTTAAGGTGTTTTGAATGATCGAAGAACATAGGGCGAAAAGATTCTTTTGGTAATTGGCAACGGTGACAGAGTTATCTCGAATGGATCGTTAATAAGCAACAACAAGTTGCTGTCCTTTAAAAATAAGACTGCAATACGTGAACAATGTGCATGGGGTTCTAACGGAAACGTGAAAGCCTTAAAATTATCACAAAGTCCATGCTAGCCCCCCCCCCGCTTTTATATGAAGACATAGATCTACACAGGAGACGTCTAATTGCAAAAGTGTTATGGTCCATATTATAGTAGCAAGCCTGGATTTAGTGCCATTAACCACTAGATTTGGACATTGTATCACGTATAGCACTAACCTTTAACCTCAGAATGAAACAGAATTATGAACTATATTAATGAAGATTGCATGTATAGTATCAGGCATTCGGCGAATTCACTTCTTACACACACATTACGCCTCGTACTATTTTGTTAACTATGCAGCTTCGTGTAAATTGATTTCATATTTTGATGCATTTTGAAATGTAAAATGTTATAGTGAAATTATTATGTAACCAGGTATTATAAAAATTCACATAGTTATTCAGCCATGCTTAAATGCGTTAAAATTTTAATCGGGAAGTACACAAGCCTCGTCTACTAAAAGTATAGGAAAGCGATATAGGAAAACAACTGTTCACCGACAATTTTACAATTACAGCGCCTTTGAACTGTGCATATGGCGTGGAATCCCAATCTCGATTCAGACAAACATAATCTAGCTTGTTTCCCTTACCTACCCACTATATCGCGCAGGAACCAGGCTAGCTCATGCGCAAGCTAAATTTTCCCCATAGCATCAGGTTTAACCTCGCTTATATATTTTCTGCGTGGACCTCAGGGTCCACGCAAATACTATCGGCCTAAAAAAAACACTTAAAAGGTAGAAATAAATTGATAAGATATACAACCTTTGTTCCTACAACACAACAGATGGTACATTTAAACTGTGTATATTCTTTATGTTCATAGCCTGCGCAAGGATATCATTGAAAGTTAAATATTGATATTCAAAAATTGTCAAGGTTCAATACTACTTCTGGTCTATACTTGAACATCAAAGTATCACAATTTACCACTTATCTTGGTATACAAATAATTTAAAATTTCTTTTGTTTTCTTTTCATTCAATATTCAACATGATCATGAATTGACATGTTATCCAGAGCTGCATTCCGCATGAACAAACGAAAAATAACAGCATGTACATGTATAACTATTACTACATTGCGGCTTTTGACAAATACTTACAATCATTATTAATCCACTTGCTATGATATTTAGGCTCCATGCAATGCAAATTCATGACATTTATAAAGAGTTAAAATTGTTTCCTGTGGCCAATAGAAGTTTTAATAAATTTCAAATAAGTGTCCACTTTTTAAACATGAATATCATAGTTACACACATTTGGGAGATTGAAAGCTGAACCAGGCAGTATTTTAGAAACCGCGTATTAAAATACGTAAACGGCCCAAGATAACAGAAATAAAATGTCAAATCCAAGTTAAGCAGGCGTTAGTGAATCGCTCTCTGCTATTCTTTTTTTTCTTCATATAAACTACTATAATTAAATAAAATTAACTGCTAAACAAACAATTCCTTAAATATTCCAACTTAGAATAAAACTCTATTGCAACAAGAGGCCCACAGGCCTTAACGGTCACCTGAGTACATGTACCATAGAATCATGAATTTAGTTTTTCTCGAATATGTATGGGAGTATAGATGAACATTTTATAAGATTTAATACATTTTACTATATGACCAAATTGGCCCCGTCCTAGGGCCGGGCCCCACCGTCACCAAAATTTTCAAGTCACTCAACTTGGTAAGTACTTGAGTTAAAAACTCAGACTTAAGGCTGAGTATTGAATTGAGGAATACTGGTGACGGCAGGGCCTGATCCCCCGACCCAGGGACCATGAACTTCACAATTTAATTAGAGGACCTATTGGACATCAAAACGATGCATTAGGTTTTTTACAAATGTGTATGGAAGTAGAGATGAAGATTTTCTTAGATCTAATACATTTTCACTATATGGCTATATTGGCCCCACCCTAGGGTATGAACCCTTGTCCCAGGGACCATGAATTTCACAATTTAGGTTGAGGGTCTCGTGGACATCATAACCATGCATTTGTTTTTTCTCAAATATATATCGGAGTAGAAAAGAAGATTTCCAAAATTAAATACACATGTAAATTTTTACTATATAGCCATACTGGCCACACCCTAGGGCCTGAACCCCTGACCCAGGGGTCATCAATTTCACTATTATGATAAAGGACTTCATGGACATCATAACCAGTATTTAGTTTATCCTACATGTGTTGGAGTAGAGCAGAAGATTTTGAAAATTTGACCTTTTGGCATATTTGGCCCTGCCAATGAGGCTCCGGGGTTGGTAAGGTCATTAATTTAACAATTTAGATTCCTCTTACCCTAGAGATGCTCCAAACCAAGAAATCATATCAATTGGCCTGTAAATTTTAAGAAGTAAGAAATGTAAAATTGTTAACGAATGTCGCACGAGGACTGTAACCAGATAGCCGTCTTGGCTGTATTTTAAATTACATGTAGTCGAAAAAGGTGGCGAACAATAGTTTGTTATACGAAATCTAATCATATATTATTTGATATCACCAGTTTGGAATTTAGGGTTGGAATACTCAATTTGAAGTAAATATGTTCAGCGCTTCGACAGCCATATAATTAACATTAAATTATGATGAGTACTTCATTAGTTTCGGTCAAGCAGAACATTGGCTATGCACATGATTCAGAGGATAATAGCTACGGAGCTGATGTCGCTATAGGTTAAATATATAGAAATCATGTTCAGTGTGAAGTGTTGATTGTTTGTAATGATAATATAGTTATTTATGATTATACCACTTGGACAGAACTAATCTGAATTATTTTTCTCTTTGTGTGAATGATGATATATAAGCTTATGTAGAGAGAATGAGGAGAGGTTGGGCGTTCGTGAGATGTTGGAAACTGCTAGTCAGTGTTAGAGAATGAGATTTGAATTTGTAAGACTTTGAAAGTTGCTTTGTAAAATCTATACGATCACGCTTTAATAAATTATTGTTCAACACCCAACGGGACTTATCATTTCTGGACTGGACAAGGAATTGAACCAACCCATAGACTTACACGACGAACGAAGACCAATAGCAAAAGGTTACCTGAGTGACTCGAGTGGCCTAAAAATGAAAAATTTTCATGCAGTATAATAACAAAGGAAAAGTGCATTTAATGAAAAAGGACTACATTTGATATGGTCAAATATATACCCCCAATTCTAATCAATTTTTAAATAGTATAATATCAAAATCAAATCTTCATTAAACATTAAACAAGAGGATGTCTATCACAATATTCTTAATATTAGCAGAGACATATCTCTGATATTAGTCACCAATGTCCAATAGCTGTTTATCTATGACGTCACTAAAATTGGCTAAATCCCGCTATTTTTCAAACAAATGAAAATTTTGACATTTTTCCTTCATATTTTGTACTTGAAAGTATACAGCGCAGGTCTGCTCAAGTACGATTGTTACATATATTTTTCCATATAATTATACACGTACACATCATAGTTAAAAATGGTACTTGAGCAAGCATGCGCTCGATTTTTTGAAGTCGATAAAGCCCAAATATTTTGCTCCAAAACAATCATTGATAAAATCAGACGATCTCAAAAAGACGTCATTTCTACATTATGATGTCACTGGATAGATAACCTTTTAAATACTTATTTTTAATATGATTTCAACTATCTTTAACCTCATTTTTAAATCTCTCTAAAAAACTTAAATTTTGGGGGCGAGAAATGTATAATACAGCATGTAGTCCTTTGTAAGTAGTTAAAGAGGTTCGTTGGTCAACAAATTAACCATCAGATCTGCCTTAAACTTTAAAAACTGGTTTGTTTAGCTATAAACTATTTTTTAGCAATGAAAATTATCGTTAGAATTTTTGTTCTAAATATCTATACACAGTTTTTATCGTCTAAAATCGTCTATAAATGGCCGCAGTCACCCAGTCCTCTTAAGACATATTTCATACATATTTCTACCTTGTTTTGAATCATATTTGACAGTTACTTCCAACTATAACTGATGACGTTTACTGAAATGATCAATACATAATACCAACGAAGTAGCTAGAGTGAAAATATCAATACCCTTTTAAACAATAATCGGAACTTTCTTTGACCGAAGGGAGCGAAGAACCCCAGAAACAACATCATTATCCAACTACATAACTCCTAGAGCTTGAAATGGTTTCATATTGAATGACGGATCGATGGATTGTTAATGCTTTTGATTGTCAAAGTCGAGTGATTGAAAAGATTGTTGATTTCTTACAAGGCAACAATGTTTACACCTACACGTGTTTGTACTGATATTGACGTTTCCATTGAATAATGCTTAGCGGTTGTCTTTGAAGTATGTTTCGAAATTTGACAGTGATACGTTTTGTGAATCAAAAAAATTATACCATTTTTAGTTTTATTTGTCAGTTTCAATGGTTTTTGTGGCGTAAATCCCATTGATAAAAAGGCAATGGTTGTATTCCGACGCGTTTTTATTTCCTGTTTTGTTTTTGTTTTTGATTTTTTTTGGGGGGGGGGGATGTATTGCTTTTTTTTTTATACCCATATATTCATATTATGCAGTGTATATTATGCAACTTTCAATTTCCTGTAAACACACTCCTCACGGCGCATGAGCACAAGTATACAAACTTTCATAACTAATTTAAGTGTACTTATGAAAAACAATCGTTATATCATACCTATTAGTTAACAACAAAAAAAGATATTTCTCGAGAAAGATTCTGGCACTATATTTTTAGTCGTGGAAACGAACTAAATAACCTGTTAATCTCCTTAAAAAAAGAGCTCTATATATATTGTGATGAAGTTGAATTCAGTTTATTTCAGTTTTGTATTTTGTTTGTGTAAATAGTTGTAATTTTGGACCAAGTTGTGTTCCATATTTGTCAATCGAGAGTGTTCGGTATTAGGGCTATTTTTAGTATAACCGGTTTGGTGAGTTAGAGCCGTGGCTGCTTGTCAAGGGTGCGGCCACGTTGTTGAATTCGTCCTCAAGTTTGTAAATTTTGGCGAATTCCAGAAGTTATAGTCTGGTAGACTGGTAGCCATAAATTACTGTGAATCTGTTTGGGCATTTGCTTTTCTCCAGCCGGTAAGTTTTTGTATGTATTTTGTCAGTTTCATAGTATATTTACAGGATGTGGTCTTGGTTATTTTCGTTGTATGAATGAATATGTCTATAGGTTTTAGAATAGGTAATTATTGTTTCAGTGCAGGGATAGTTATGTTTAAGCCGGTGGGTCAATAGTGAAACGTCAGTGAAGGCTTAGCGTAGCATATGTGGGTCAGGACTAGGACCGAGAACCATTAACGGAGCAGCGCGTGACGCAAGTGGGACGCACGGGAGCTCGTGTTTGACGAACGTTTATGGTTAGGAGGCCCTGTGTGGATAGTTTTCCAGTGAGAGACCTTCGAGTCCGGGACTGGAGACAGGATATTTTGTTTGTGTTTTGTGTGCTATGGAGGCCCAGTGGTGACTATTTTAGGGTGGCTGTTGCAATTATTTGAAGCCAAACTTTCAATTCTATTTTATGATTAAATGATTTATCAGTTTACCCAGTGATAAAAATTGATTGTGTAATTACAGATAACATTCCAATTTACTTTTTCTGTGAAATTACATATAACAGTATTGGTAATTTTGATTTGTTGGTTTATTCCTTTACATACTGTTATAGCTATATTTAGCCAGCGTTTAAAGCATTTATTTGTTTCATATAGATACTGACAATTGAATGTGTTAAAAATTAATTCACTGTTGTTTCATTGTCAGTGTTGATTGATTAACTTTTTAAAGTTATATTTTCTTTCTTAGTGGGAGAGTGAGGGTGTGTGTTAGTGAGTGTGAGTCTCTTCATATTCTATTATTTTAATTTGTTTTGTTCATAAATAAATTCATTTTGTTTTGTTTATTTTACTGTTTGTCGTTTTCGCTATCACCCCCACAAAATCCAAAAAGAACTTCATTACACACACATATATATATATATATATATATATATATATATATATATATATATATATATATATATATATATATATATATATATAGCTCTTTTTAAGGAGATTAAAACAGTTTAAAAAATGATCATGACCATCGAGCCCTCTTAAATGAACCACTAACCGATGCATTCTATTGTTTACGTCTCGCATGACAAGCAAGGCTAATTTGTAAGGTACATGTAATTAGATAGCACATAACAAATGTGTAAAAAGCAAATGTGTAAAAAGTATTTTAATTTCACAGCATTTCTGATAAAAGTTACCAATTTTCCGAATAGAACTGCGTTTTTATTCATGATTTAAATTAACCTAACACAAAAAAAATTTCTTAAAATGATACTCGTGTTTCAATCCTTCCATTGCAATGATTATTATAAGTCCCCTACCGTTGAAACTATAGGAGACTATAGTCATTATTGCTGTCTGTGGATCATTATGTTCCAACTTCGTTTTCCAGACTTTTGGGTGAATTGATTTGAAACTTGCCGTGTAGCTTTATAATGAGAAACTGCATATCAAGTGTGAGTTTTGACTAAAGATTGATCAACAGATGATGAAGAAATTAATGTTAAACAATTCGTTTTTTATTACTAATCGGGTCCATCCTTTAAAAAGAAACCCTTCAACGAATGCTCTCGACACCTGTTTAGCACATAAAAAGAAAACTGTATTAAGATTGGTTGTTGCGGAAAGAAACAAATATTGCTTATTTAATACCCTCAGAATGCTTGTTTTAAAGGTGTAAGTATATTTTTAAAAAAAATCTTTCAAACTATTTAATATGAATCTTTTTTTGAGTGTACAGTATGTATATTACCAAATCTGAAAGAATCTTATTTCAAGATGACCTTTGTCCTCTAAGAAGGTTGTTTTTTCTTTTTTATCTTTACCCAATTATTTAACCTTGTGGCTTTTATTCAATATCTTTTGATAGAAAATCAATTCAACTTCAATTCTATTCCTACAGTCAAATATTTCTGGTACAACGATACCCGAGCTAATGTATTGAAAAAAACTAATTTTATTTGTTCTAATAACACTTGCAGTCGCGTCTACTATTTACTAATTGAAATACTTGACGGCCCCATCAAACTCATTAACAACCGCAAGCTGTTTGGAATGAATTTAACTTCTTAGCTGTCCGCAGGAAAGCAAATATATTGACATAATGTGTTTATACTCCTTTGGTATACTATGAAGAAAAGCTTCACCGGAATATTAATTTTTTGTGAACTGAAGACCTGTGGCTGACAACGAAAGATTTATGTTTTTTGTGCATTCACATTACATCACACTGTGTTGGTTGTGAGGATGTACATAATATTAAATATTAAATATCATCAGAAGACATTGTTTTCCAGGTGGATGTGTTTTCCCCAAGACATTTTCAAGGAATAATGTATGTAGAATAGTTGTTTCTTGAAAAAAAATACATACCCACGGTCAGGCTTTGTAGATGCAAGTATATTAACTTTCTGATTTTTTTTCATTTAATTCAATTTTTAAAAAATGTACAACTGAAGAAATAGACTTTGTTCCCTCATTCCCATAAAAGATAAACGATTTTATCAGATTTTTTTAATAACCGAACACAAATAATAAATCGTACTTGTTTATTGAATTAAACTGAAATAAATTTAAAATTTAAACATGTTGTTACCTACTAAAGTAATGTTGATGATTTGAATTACATGTAATAAATCATTGAAACAAATTAAAAGCTTAGCACAGTTGTAAATGTGTAAGAATAACAGTCAATAGGAAATTTTTTTTTTTTTTTCTATATCTTCTGTCACAGCATTATAAGTAATGTATATTTTGCCTCGGATTTCGCAAGAAATAATTTTAGAATTTAGAATGACCTTGAGATACAATGTTTATTTTGAGTGTTTTAAAAGACTTACAGATATTTTTTTTTTAAAAATATATAAGAAGAATTTCTGTTAGAACTTGCCAACAGTTTAATTTTAACTATTTCTTTAAGCATACTATTATTTCCAAAAAAATTGTCTATGCACACAAATCATTTTTTTTACATACAAAACAATTTCAAATGACTTGAGTAACGGTTAAAGATGAAATATATTTCATAAGTTCACCACCAATCGAAGTGGTCACACAATATCCCCCAAATTGTTAATCATAGGTTAGACTTCAAAAACATTTAAGTAGAATCTGTATTTTTCTTTCTTCAAATGATAAATTTCTTTATTCAAAGTATTTTTCATGTACAATATTGTGTCTTTTTATTATTAGCATATCGATTAATGGTAACTATATAAGATAATATGAAAAAATAATTCATTTTTTAAAAACAATTATAGGACAACCTTTAACATCAATCAGGTATTCGTTAGCCATAATGATTGTTTGACATGGGTAATCATTTCACTATAATTGGTCAGTGACATATTGATTATTGATTCCATCCTGTGTTAACCATATCGGTAGGACCAGCGTAATGGTATTTTGCTGTATCTAAAAATATGGATTTTCACAGGCACGTAGCCTCAGGGGGCCTGCCCCCCCCCCCCCCCCCATTTTTTCTCGCAGCAATCATTTTTCTTAAATTGACTACATAAAAAAGTAAATTAACATAAAGTTGCCCCCCCCCCCTCTTCCACTTTTTGGTGAGCATGTAATGAATTGAGGAAATTAACTGGAATATTGGAAATTGAAGTTACATGTACAGAACCCCTTGCCCCCCCGGATTAGGATTTTCACGATTTTAGAAAAGTTTTAATTTTCCTTTAGTTTTTTTTTTCTTGGATGAGTCTGCCCCCCCCCCCCCCCCCTTTTCAAAAACGATGCTACGTGCCGGTTTCATAAGGCATTATTCAGTGGATAAGAATATGTATTAACCTACTTGATTTCTTGTTATCTTTGGTATATTGAATCTCTAGTTATTGATATATTTGCAGTGCTGATTGAGTACAAATCGTTTAGTTGAATCTTTTGTTCTTTTTCTTTTTATTCTAAAGAGGGCGGGATAGTTGTGGCCATTTTTAGACCATATTTTTCTTCTTTAGAAAAAGAGCTCTGTATAAGAGGGTATACCTATTGTTCGGATAACTCCTCCTACAGTTTTCAAGGTATGAAGTTTTTGTTTTGCAGATCAATTGTACACATCAGAGATGTGCATATTATTTGGATTTGGATTTTTGATAATTTATGGCAAAAATACTACCTGTTGAACTGAGTCATTTTTTTCGCAAAGTATTGGATGAAGGGTACCCCGTTTCTCTTGATAGGTAGTGTTTAACAAATCAGTGTTGACAAATGGATTATGGATACAGTTCACTCAAAATAAAACCCGGTTTGCTGTCACATTGAGAGCTTTACTATTGTTTTTACATAATGATACTTAATGGTCAAAATATATTCTTCAAAATTTTAAGGCAAATATGATGGGTAATTTGTTTGCCATCCAGCCTCCTTAATTTACAGAATGTAACAGCTGTGTTTAATATCCTTCTGTACCAAAGCCAATATAAATGAGCAATTCAAGAAATGTTATTTCCATATGTACTCGTGTTAGCTCATGAGACCTTGAGCTTGTCTCTACAAGAACTAACCGTTTTATCCATTTAGGATTTTTAAGTGCATATATGTTGTTAAGGTAACTTTTACCCAATAAAAAGGTACACTTTAAGACCGTGTCATTGTCGGCTGCTTTTTTGCCTCCGTTGGAAAATGAAATGTCCTTTTATTTACCAAGTTTAAAGCCTTTTCTAGGATACTTCTCTCATCAGAATTACTGATCTAATAAGAAAAAAAGTATTTTTCCAATATCTGTATCGCTAATTTTGTAAAGATCTTCGATGGTTTTTTTATATTGAACATCTGTACAACATGAAGCTCATTATAATTTTCTTTTCAAAATGCGTCAAAGGAAATTACATTTTGACACATCTATGCATGTTATAATAATGAGAATTTTTTGCACGTATTGCTCCAGCCATATGCATGCACACAAAAAATTCTCATCATTAAGAAATGGATCTTTCATTTAGATTTGAGAACTAATTTGACGAAGTAGTTGGTGCTTGATTGGTTTGCAATATTTTTCCAGACTTTTTGAATTTTTGAAAGATCGTTAAAATTGCTTTAATTTTACAGCTTAAGGATTTGGATGCCTGTTTAATTGGCTGATTCTGCAGTGTGAATTCATATGAAGATGCCAGGGACCAATATATTACGCATATTTGTGATTTGTTTAACTGGTATGTAAATGTTATAATGTTGTCAATTTTAAGTTTTAATTTTGAGTGTTTTGTTAAATTTTTCACTTTTGAATTTAGAATTTGCGGTGACATTTTATCTTTGATCAATTTTTAGGTCACATGAGTCACTCAGGTGACCTATTGCATTTGGTTTTCGTCCGTCGTCGTGCGTAGTGTGTGGTGTTTTAACAATTATCATTTATAACTTCTTATTTTAAAAAAAAATACATGGCAAATTCTTTTTAAATAACTAGCTACAGTTTCAGTCATATTTTGCCCCGTCTTTTAAGTGATTTTAAAAAATATCACGAACAATTGAAATGTAACATTTATTTACACAAGAATATCCATAGATTAAGAATCTATAAATAGTTACCTGATTAGACTTTTACAAGGGTAATTGTGACGTCATAAACAGTGCATTTTCCCGGGTTTTTCTTTTTAAACAAAGCAGACGACTCAAAATTTTCAATAGTTATTTGAATAGAAAACTATATCCGCCCGCGATGAAATTCACATTATAACTATAACGTATGATATCACATAAAATAAATTAATTTCGTTCTGGGCGACGGTGCACACACATTTTCCTCTTCAAAAAACTATGAGAAAATATGCTATTTTTCATCATTTTTGACTACATCTTAGAAATATGACAAAACGTTGAAGTCATTATTCTTTTTTGAAAACAGAATAAAGGTGTATAACTTGGTACTTTATATACACATGTATTCAAGATATTGTATGCATATTTTCATAAGATTTAAACTACTTTTGAATTTTAGGGCAAATGTTAAAAGAAACTGTACTTTCAAGACTCTTGCCCCCTTGGGGCAGGGCCAAAATGGTCAAAGTTTGACCATTTTTCAAAAATCTTCTTCTCTACTCCCACACATCTGTAATAAAAACTAATAGCATAATTAGGCCAGGAAGCCCTCTACCAAAATTGAAAATGTTATGCCCCCCAGAGTAAGGGTTTTGACTCTAGGGTGGGGACCGAAATGGTCATATAGTGTTAATGCATATAATATTTAAAAATCTTCTACTTTACTCCAACACATCTGTTAGAAAAACTGAATCTATAATTATGTAAACCAGGAAGCCCTGTAAAACCCTGTAAATTAGTTAGTGGCCACGAATTAAAAAAGATATCTTAAGCATATGTCCTATGGTAGTCACCGTAGAAATGTTCAAACAAAATATTTTTTTTCATAGTTTCGTAATTTTTTTTTTATATCGGAAACCATGTGTCATTATCACAGAATACTAATTTTGCTTTTAAAAAAGGGACCTATCCTCCCAATGACTCAGCTTTTACACCTTTCTGCACATACTCATAAACATGACCACATTTTATTCAACGTATAAGTACGCGGGTTTATTTTCAAGCAGTCATCTAATCTATAGAAAGTAATTTGGTCTTCGTTTTATTAAACATTTTAAAGTTCAGACGAATTTTACATTTGGCACTTTTAGATTTGAAATTTTACACTCGGTACTTTAGAATTGGAAAATTTTTCCTTCATTTGATTGTTTATGCATTTAAAGGGACCTAGACACGATTTGAGATCAAATTTTTAATTTTCATTTTTTATGTATAAAAATGTTTACTTGTGAAATTTGAATGATTGATCAAACTTTTAATGTTAGAAGTCAAGGTAAAAGCGAGATACAGAGGTAAGAATTCATTGTTATGTAAACAAAGCTCGAGTCTTATATCTGTTTACAAATAATGTTAAGTAAGAAATTATCGTTTCTTTGACAAAAAGACTCATGGAAAACGATGAACTCATTCAATGTGTTCATAAATAATATTATCCACTGAAGAAAACAACATTCGATTGAAAATTATACCAATAAAACACATATGTAAACATTAACAATAATCGAGCTTTGATTACAAAACTAAAATTTCAATCTTGCTTGATTTGCTTGTAACTAAATAATTTGACATAAGTTCAAATTTTGACAGGGCATTAAAATACCCATATTAACCATTCTAAACACAATAAACGGGAAAATAAAATTGTGAGCTCAAATCGTGTCCAAGTCCCTTTAATATTATGTAATGTTGTTTTATTCCAGTCTCGGTGACTCTCCAGTATTCAACTTTGTATATATCGTATAATGAAAAGGGTATGAATATGTCCGAGATGTATGAAACTACTGATACAACAAGAGCAAATTGCCAGCTTCAGTGCACAGTGGATGATCGATGCAAAGCCTATGTCGTCTTCGAAAACGCTCAAAACAACTCTACATGCGGCTTCTCTGAAAACCAGGACTATCAACCAGTTACAAATTGTACAACGTGTTCCGTAAATCTAAAAAGTTGTTCGTCAGGTAAGATTTTTATTGAAATTATACATGTACTCCATTGATACAGAAATACATTTGTTTGACCGTCCTGTTTTGTTCGAACTGTAATAAGAAAATGTGTCCTACATGTGCATATAATTCAGATCATCTTTATAATAACAGAACAATAGGCCAGCCCCAATTGTCTTTCTTTATATAATCCATTTAATACACAATAGAACACACAGGGAGAAAGTTCGGAAACGATATTTAACTATTTATTATCATAACAGGAAGTACTAACAAAATATTTTCTTTTAATAGTTTAAACACCAACAAGAATCAATGCGTGTTTTGAAAGATTCAAAACAAATAAAACACACACACACACACACACACACACACACACACATATATATATATATATATATATATATATATATATATATATATATATATATATATATAAAGTAACTAGCATTGAGATTTTTATTAAGCGCTACGTCGATGTCAAGAGTTGCTGAGTCAAAATAACGTGACAGACAAGATATCTGTGAGTCGATGCTCACTGGGTACGTTGACGTCTGATTTGTACAAAAATGAATCCTTCTATATGGCATACTGAACCAAATAGTATATAAAAATTTCAAGCATCTGCGATTATCAATTGCTTAGAAAGTTGCAACAATTATTTTTTTATGCACAGACAGACAGACAAGGGTAAAACAGTATACAGTCCATTTTGAATGGTTATAGAAAAAAAAACCAACAGAACATGTATTGATATTCAAAGAATGCTATACATGTACATTGCTTGTATTACATAGTTATAGTTTCTAATCTCTCTTTTGTAACTCTGAATATGGAAATGAGAGGAGGAATTGTTAATGTGATGCGAGAGAGATTGCATGGTACATGAGTTTTATAGCGAGAATTTAAAAGTAACTTAATCATATACATCCAACTATCTGCTTGTGTTGAAAAGAAGAAAACAACAGTTGCAGTCCTATATCGAGAAGACATGTACAAGTACATTTATTGATTTCCCATCAGAATAAAGAAAACACTTACATCTTAAACAAAATGTGTTGCATTTTATTCCGTATAGAACGAAAGTTCAAAAACATGTACAAATGCGTGCGAAACTTGTAGGCAGTACCAACTGCGGTTCAAAAGTTAAAGCAAATAAAACATAAAAGTTTTGAATGACAGGGAAACAGACAGAACAATAGTACAAAGCACCAGTTTTTCGATTTTTAAATGTATAAATATTTTGTTCATGTACAGATTAATGTTTGCATGTAACATCAAGGTCTCATAGAATATGCGGCATTTATTGAATTTAAAAGTTTGCGTAAAAAATTATATTGTCAAAACGTTTTTAGTTCACCTGAGTCACTCAGGTGATATATTATAATTATTGGTCTTGGTCCGTCATGGTGTGTCGTCCATTAACAATTATACATTTTAAACTACAAGGCTAACTATTACCATTTTTGTGTTTAAAGCATCTCTTATATAAGAAGAATCTAAATTGTTAAATTGATTACCTCACCGCCCCGAAGCCTCATCTGTGGTGCCAAATATGACAAAAAGCCAATTTTCAAAAATTTTCTCTACTCCCGAACATATGGGGGAAAACTAAATGCATGCTTAATATGTCCACGAAACTTTCTTTCAAAACTGTGAAATTCATGACCCATGGATCAGGGGTTGGATCGGGCCTTTAAGCATATAGTGGGGCCAATATGGCCACATAAGGAAAATGTTTTCAGTTTTAGAAAATCTTCTCTTCTACTCCCATTTATAATTGAGAACAACTAAATGCATAGTTATGATGTTTAGAGTTTAGGCGGTGAGGCTAATATGGTGAAAATGTAATAAATCTTAAATAAAACTTTTTCTGTGCTTCCACAGTAGTGGGAGATAAAATGAATGCGTGATTATACTTTTGTACAATTTTACAGTAGGGGAGACAAACTAACTGCAATGTTATTATGTCCATAATGTTCACTTCTTAATCTGTCGAATTCACTCCCCAAGGATTTTTATTTGGGGGTTGGGGTGACAAATATGGCCATATTGTGAACATTAAAGGCCTGAAGGCCTTTTTTACAATTTTTGCCCCAGGAAGTAGAGTATAAATAATTCGAGATTCCTTTTACCCCCAGCCCCTTGCACACCTTTTGTGAATTAATGTATGCAAACATCAAATAACTAGACAACATTGAGATGGTAACCATCTCATAGGGCCCTGCATAAATAAAGGACAATCGGATGAAAAGCATTTCGGAGAATTTTGCTTTGACCTTGACATATATCTTAGAAATTTTCCAGCTGGCATAGAACTTTTAATTCAATCTCATTACCCCTTACATACAGGCATTTTTGTTAAACCTGAGCAATATAAAGCAAATGGGAAATAATCTACGGTTTAAAACTGATTATAAAGAAATCTGCTATGACCTTCACATTGACTTGGTTCTAGGTCACTGCACACTAGTAACCCAAAAGCTCTATTTATGTGAAGTAAGAGCCAACTAGGGCTAAGTGGAAAGTATATATGCTTTTGAAAAGGATTTTTGTGTGATCCGATATGACCTTGACACTTGACGTACAAACATAATTCAAGGTTACTGCACACCCTTTGATCATAGGAACCTTTTGGGTGAAGTATGCGCCAGATTGGATCAACGGGACAGAAAATATGCTTCGGACAAGGATTTCTCATATAATTCTGCTATGAACTTCAAATTTGAACTTCAAAATTGGTTAAATCTCTGTTTATGTGAAGTATGAGCAAAATAGGGCTAAATGGAGAGTATACATGTATATGCTCTGAAAAAAATTGCGTAATCTGATTTTACTTTGACCCTTCACCTACAAACTTCATTCAAGTTCACTGAACTGTTCACTGCACACCCTTTGACCATAGGCACTCTGTGAGAGGAGTATGAGCTAGATTGGGCCAAGGAGAGAGAAGATATGCTCCGGACAAGAGATCGCAGGCCGACGGAAGGACGGACGGACGGACAGACTGATCACTATAGCGCGCCTGCAGAGCGGGACCTTAATAAAAGCGAAGGTAACAGTCAGAGGAGTCTCGGATTAAGGTTTAGAATTATGAAAAAAAAAAGCTTTAAATGTAACACGTCATTGAGATTCTTGACCGGTCAATCAAAGGAATATGGTACTCAGGTGACCGTCAAGGCATGTGGGCTTCTTGTTTTTAGGACACAGAATAATCTGCCTATGAAGATAGCTATTACGAACTCGTGAAGAGAAAAATTGCCTTCTCTCTGTTTTAGAATGTATTGAAAGGGCAAGATACATAAATCAACTGAAATGATATGTCTTTGAACTGACATAAAATAATGTTGTTCTCATACTTTACAACTCTGACATTTGGCTCTCATTATACATTATGGTCACAACCATACGGATTTAAATATTTCTTCTCCTTTCTCTCCCTCTTTTCTCTACAGGATCAATCACTTACACCGAGTTCTTGAATGGCTATATCGGAACCCAGCAGTATGCCAATTTTGATGCTTCTAATGTTAACTTTGTGAAATGTAGCAAGCTATGCAATATTGACCCAATCTGCAATGGATTCATATACAACTCAGCAACTCGTCAATGTCGGCTCGTTGATTCCAGCTCTGTCGTACCATTCTCTGACGCTAAATTCTCATTCTACCGAAAGGAGTGTCCATTAGGTAATTCTTTACTATTACAGACCCAATCGCTGTTTGATTTATACTCGGTAGCGTTAAATTTTCTAAAAATTAATTTTAATTTATTGTTCTGTATTTCAGGATGTACAACATATAGTGATATATCTTTGAATACAACTGGTGCCTACTACAATGTGGTTCAAAACGTAACAAGTAAAGGTTGTGAGTATCTTTGTAACAATGTATCAGACTGCCGTGGATTTACAGGTGACGACGAACAGCAGACGTGTGCTTTGTCTTATTCTTCAAGAAATACAAACTTAGACAATTGTTCAACTTGCTATACCTACCTCAAACAATGCCCCTTAGGTGAGAAACAAGGCTAAACAATGTATCGTTTTGCACACGTAAATTTATTTTTGCTTTCGGTTTATGTTTTTCCAAATAAAACATAGAGTTTAAATGTAGGCATTCAACAACGTTACGATTGAAATCTATGTTGACCGAGTACTGCCTTCTGCAAAGGTTTAACAGGTTGTCAAGAAAAACACGTCCTACAGCATTCATCTTGCTAACACAATCTTACACAACACACTGTCACACAATCCCTCCTCACGCTGTGACAGTTGCTAGGATCCACGTCACAATACACGCTGTCACACATCATGCCATTAAGCATGACGGCGTGTTGCATGAAGTCCTTTGTTGTTGCGTAAAACCCCTGTTACACCAAGACGATCCTGCTGCAACCTCAAATGATGTAAAACGCCAGGTACAGTAGAGTCTCCTACAGCGCCGCAACAACACAACAGCAACTTCATTTGTCGCGATGGGATCGCCTAGAACATTGTAGAACGCTATGCGACGGCGCGAAATTTGAGCATGCACAAAGTAGGCACCGTGGCTCTGCGTTCTGATAAACACGCAGTAGAAACGAAGTGGGGTCGGCGTAACAGCGCCGTGAGGTCTCCAACAGCGCCGCAAGAGCTCAGTTGGCGCGCTCAAGTTACGCACATAATCGCAGTAAAGACGCAGTGATAAGTCGATTGCGCTTGCACAAAGTCCTATGTGATGTCACTGCGTCTCTATCGCGCTCTCACTGCACATCCACAGCGTTTGAGCGTGTTGTTTTTCATTTTGGTGCGTTCACACAGCGACCCCAAAGAGCTGTTGCTGCGATCATAGAGCTCTCTTGCGTTTCTTCTTCTGTGTTAGTTAGCGTTTATACCGCGCCTCTGTTCCTAGTGCGTTGTCAGCCAGACCACAAACACTTGAATAATGTCTGTTGTACAATAGCAAGCGATAGAGTATTTCAAACTTTATGTGAACGACTAGGTAAAAAGTAGCATTTGCAAATATTCCAGGACCTATTAAAGGACGTAGATGGAACTCTTACCATTTTGTCCTGATGTTACTAGCCCGTCTATGTTTTCTCACAACTAAGAGCAGCTATTTTTGTAGACCTGTCTACTAAGCAATTTGTCTTTTAAAAATATTTAGAAATTAGTGACGTTTCAATCACAGTGTACCTTATTTCATTAAAACAAACAAAAACAATGTTTCTATCATTTATACTCAGCGAGAGCGCAGTCAATCGCCAAATAGAACTCTGTGGAAACGCAATTACACGCTGCGGGAGCTCCTTGGAAACGCCTCGGTCGCTGTGAGGCGTACATAAAAATATGTAAATGTTTTTCTGAATTTTCCCTACGATCCTACGGTGATTCCATGAATTTACAACGCCATACACGCTATGGGAACGCAACTTGGTGTGACAGGTCCGTTACAGCAGCGTGACGACATGTTGTGTGAAGTCCTGTGTTGTAATGTTGCTTTACTGCAGCGTTAGCGTGACGGTATGTTGCGTGACAGATTTGTATGAAGTTGTGATTGCGCTGCGATGTGTTTTTTAACATCAAGTTGGCATACAACTTTTTGTTTTTAAGTCTTTTCAGCTGTAGAGTTTTGTGTATTATACTATCCAGAAACCATAGTGAACATTCATTTTGACTATTTTGCAACGAAATGAATGTTCTTCAGATAAGTGAAAGATAAGTCTCTTAAAATCGTTTTTCCTAATGCATGTGTACTCAAACTTTTCTGTTGATATAAATGTAGAAAGAGACACAGTTCCTACGAAAAGATGCAGGGCAACTTCATTTTATGAAATGGGATCAAATTTCGAATCTTCCGCTACCTATAAGAGCTTCAATTATTCGACACCAGCTATATGTTATACAGAGTGCGTTAACGACGACCACTGTTGGGGATATGCTTTCAATGCCCAGACAGCGATCTGTGATTTATCTATAAACATGTTCCCACAATATACGGATTGCAGCCACTGCTCCTTCGTGGCAAGGGATTGTTCAAGTGAGTACGCATTTAGTTCAGTACACAATGAAAAGTAGTAACCGTTTTGAGTTAATGAATAAAGTGCATAAATTATGTATATTATACATTTATATTGATTTTAGAAAAAATACCATCCGAATATTTGTTAAATTCAAATTTGCAGAAGTTTTTGTGTTTAAAATATAGCTTTAAATTTAACTTTTAAAATAGCTAATGACTTAGTAAAGTAATCCGAGTATCGTACTACGTCATAATACGGATTTTACATTATTTGTTCAACTTTTACATAAGCGTTTTATATATCCGATTTTGATTTTGTTCACGTAACTCTTGTAAAAAATGTCAAAATTAAGCTAGAAGAACGGTTATGTATGTATTGAATGAGATAGAAATGATTATGGTTAAGAAACTAAATTATGTAAAAAGAAAAACGATATTTATAGGATAAAAATATACCGATTAGGATTCCAGGTATGCTTACACATATATCATAGTACATGTAGTTGTTGGCAGTTGAAGCTCGCAAAAGTATATCCAGTTATAATTTTCACAAAATTGATAATTATTTTTAGAACAAACTGACGTCCTGCAAATTTATCAGTGTCATTAATTTTTTAAGGGGTACAAATTTCTGAGAGGTGATTCCAAAAACAACTTGCATTAATAAGCATATAAACATATAATTTTTCTTATGTATGTGTATTGTAATGTTAGAATGCGTAACTAAGCTTTTCATGATTAAGCCATTTAGTGTAGGACTACCTTAAAGTTTTCGAAAGGTGAATGAATATACTGTTCACTATAAGAAAGATTATTTGGAGCTGATGATAATTGGCTGTAATGTTGAACAAAAATAACTAGGACTTCTGTTGTACATGGATAGAAAAAAAATTATTACTATTTTAGTCAATGAGTCTTTGGCATTTTATTTCTGATGATGAAATATACACACAAAAATTCTGTGTGCACAAAAACTGGTCAGTAAAAAAAAAGTTTTAAAGCATACAATTGATGTTTTGTAGATTTGGTCGAAAGTTATTACTTCCAGTGTTCGTCAAACTTTACGTCACACGGGGCCAACTGGACAGTCTCATCAACATTTTTCAGTAGCATCGGCACAACCTTTGAAAGTTGTCAGCAAATGTGCTCTAGCAATTCTTCCTGCATTTCGTTTTATCATCGCTCGGACACGTTAGAATGTCATCTGTCAAAATCCAGCGTCCGTACATCTGCCGATTGTTCGTCATGCTCGTACTATATTAAACAATGTTGGCAAGGTATTTCATGCTCCTTTTTTTATTGCTCCGATCTAATTATGATTTCAAATTAAGTTAAACAAATGCCTACAGATTTTTAAGAGAAATGAGTTTGATCAAGAGCATGGTACATATACTGATTGATTCTTTTTAAGGATGCAGTTTCATTTCCTATTCTACGAGCGATTTCGGATATATGACGTCATCAATCCGGTCAGATTTATCTGGTCAGGGGATGACGTATGAACAGTGTAAGGACATGTGTAACAACGACTCTCTTTGCTATGGATTCAGTCACCAGGCAGATAATCAACACTGTGTTTTGTCGGATTCCGCTCTCCGAGTGTGGAATCCATCTTGCAATACTTGCTCGTTTACGCAAAAGATATGTTTACCTGGTATTGTACTTTTTATATAATTATCTATTTGTTATCTAATGGATGTCATTTTCAGACAATAATAATCAAAAACAGTATTCCTTATCATTTCCCTATATGAAGTAGAATATTTTTTGCAAGTTCAAAATGATATTTTTTTTAAATTAGACATTTAATATTCATATATAATTTTATTTTCATTTATTATAGAAACCACGAATGTTCATACCAACGAATCATGTTGCTCTTGCAAAATAATAAACAATCAGACAACCGATGGCCTAATGGCACAACGAAAACAGGAATTAACTGTTAACCCGGAAATTCTCTCGTCAACGATACGCAAACTAACATGCGCCCCGGACTTCCGCGCAAGCTCCAATGTGATAGGCGCGTTCGGTGTTCTTTTGTTGGTTGCTGTTATATCACTGATTGTTCTACCAGATTTATACAAAGCCTCCATATTTATCATTAGAAAAATAAATAAATTTAAGGAAAACCAAAGACGTTTAACGCTTAACCAGCAACTTAATTAATAATGTTTCAAGTTTATATGTCGGTTTGTTAACCGAGAGATATTACAGTATGTACACGTTTGTGTTGTAATATATTTCATGTTCATTGATTATTAATAAACATTTTATTGATTTTGATAATCTTGTCCCATTTGTAGTTGTTCGTTGTTTTTTCGTTGCTCTTTTTTTCTAAAGGTGGTAAAATTTCCTTTAATAATATTATATTGATTGCAAAGTGGTAGTACACAGGTAAATAAACCCATAATTGTTAGTTACATGTTGGTATTTCGATTTATCAACGATCTCAAATGGGATCAAGGCTAAACATATTTAGTCTTGGCCATTCGACTATATTACAAGATGACTGTGCTAAAATATCTTATCATAATCACGTTCTCTATCTGAACTTCTTAGAAGACATTACTTTTTGTGTTTTGATTTTTACCTCTATTTTTTGTTTTATCTTTTAGATAAATATCTATTTTATTTTTGCCATTGTAAAAAAAAATTGATTTTTGATTTTTTGTTTTCTTTCGTTATAACACTTGAACAAGTGAATCAGCGTATTAAAGGGGAACTTTAGTTTGACTATATTCAATTAAGTAAATGGGATAAAAGGTCGAAAATGTTTGAAGAAACAGTTCTAAATAGTTTTTTTTTTCAATGAAAGTCAATAGGATATATTGAACAATATTTTAAAATGTTATGTTTACTGGCATATGTGCAAATATAACATAACTTGATGAGTGTTCACTTGGATAATGGTACAGCATGTTTAAAAAAAAGTTCGGGATATGAAATCAAAATCGACAGGCTAGCTTCTATTTTGGTTTCACTGGTAATATAATAAAAGGTTCCGGTTAATTTCGTCGTGTTAATGGTGTGTTAATGGCGTATTTGCACTTAAATATTTATCAGAATGTCATTGCAGATACGGGTAATGTAATGTATATCAAATCCAAAAATCTTATATTTATTTGTGAATTTAACATGAATCAATGGGAATTTTTTCAATATTCATTGAAATTTATGCATTAGATATTAATTGTCAATATGATTCGGAGACTAATTATGATTAGTAATTATAGACAAAGGTTACAATGATATACCAGCTACATGTGTATTAAGGGTTTTGAGCTACATGTGTACATGTACATGTGTTGACTTTATTAAATATGTAATCAAAATGACTTCAGCAAATTTCATATTTTTTAAAGACTGTTTTGAAAGTCTTGTCGTCAACGATTTTGTCAGCATGAGATGTTTTGATATTGTATAAATGTTTCTAGCATAGGATTAAGACATCGACAAATTCGAGGTTTCAACCTCGACATTAGTCCCTCTGTCGATACCAAATTAATCTTTTCAGTGTTGTTCTTTCTGTAATGTAAAACTTTATCTAACACAGACCCCGTCTTTTCTGTACGACAGGACACCTAAAGGAAAAGTAAGTGCAGATAAAGGCGTATTTCTATAAAATAAATTACGCAACACTGACATGGGAAAAAAAAATAATTGACAGCAAAGGTGAAATTCATCGTTTGTCGGCCTTTTTTTCTGAACATGTATGAATGTTTTTGTTTTGAGATATAGTACGTGTGACAAAGGGAGCACGATTTGCTTTGCCGATCCACAGATAACGACATGAATACGAAGGTTCCCTAGTGGAGCATTCTTTTCTGAAAACATGCCCAGGTCTTGGATGTTTTACGCGCTCTTTTTAGTCTGTAAGTAAACGAAACCCGTTTTTATAGCAAATAATTCTTTTGATTTGAAAATTTCTGCTTTCGTGTTTTTCTTATTTTTATCCTTTCAATTTTCGATTGTAATGAAATAAGTTTATTAATAGACACCTTTATCTCTTATCAGGTGTGATAAAATGCTTTGCCGTAAATGCCAAATGTAATTTTTGTCGCGATGACACTGATTGTTCCGACTTTTGCGAAAATAAATATGAACAACCGAAATGTGCGGACCAGGGATACTACGGATCGAATTTAAGATGTTGTGTCTGCAAAGGTGAGCATCAGTTGTACTGTATTAGTGTTGAAAGTTCGAGTCTTTGCCTATTCATACAGTGGTGTGACGTTTCTCTTTCTTTATTGCTCTTTCTTCGTGGGAGTCAAAGCTCTAGACAAGTTTAGTTAATGCAACATTAAGTTAATTTGTGGGAAATATCCAAACTGTTGGTCATAAAATAGAGAAAAAATAGATTTTGTTTTTAATCTTCTCATATTTTGCACTGATCGTAGAATATTTTTGCTTTTCAATTTCTAAGGGTTAAGATGTAGCCGGGGAAAGGGTAGGGGGTAGTAAGGGCGGAGGTGTGATAAGGTGGTCTATGTTTTAAGGTCTACATGACATATTTCATTTACATATTAGGTATTTACAAGATATATAACAATTTTCAAACTAACTATTCTTCGATAAATTTAATATGCATTAAAAAAAAATTTTGAGCCCCTTTTTAAAAAATCTAGAAAAATGGACAAATTTGGCGTTATTGTATTTTGTAAACCAATTACAGGTTTAGCAAAGAGGCACAGACCAGAACCTTGTACGTCAAACCATGAGTGTGCAACACACCACTGTCACAGCAGTCATGAAGTACCCTACTGTGACACCGGGCGCCATCATTGTGAATGTGCACGTACGACATTTTATTCACATACACTGCATTTTTCAGTTTAGATGTTACAGATGCTAGGCTTTTTAAAACAAATCAACCATTATCTGAAAATTATGAATAGTCTAACCAATATTTTAAACTGTTATCAAGCTTACTGATTAGCTCCAAATTTGATTACTAAAAAAACCTCTTTTTTCGGAAGGTTAGAAGAATCTAATAAAATGTTTCTTCTTATGATTTTTCAACATAAAAGGGATATGTTTAAGATTACTTTTAATTTAAAAAAAAGGGGGGGGGGGTCCGTTTTCGACTGTACTGATCTAGCTTCCTCACCGTTTTGTAGAATTTTTTCACAACCAAAACAGATAGTTTTTTTCAGTTAATTGGTTTTTCTCCAGATTGTTTGCACGATCATGATTGCAGCAGTACCCAGTGTCATAATCAAGAAGTTCCATATTGTAGAAGTCATAATTGCGAATGTCACAGACCTGGTAAGACTCAGTATGTTTCTATTCATGATCTCTCTCTCTCTCTCTCTCTCTCTCTCTCTCTCTCTCTCTCTCTCTCTCTGGCGATTTCTCATAACTATCGACTTATATCGTTTCTATCTTTCTTTTTTTACAAATTCATATCCAGAGGTGGATCCAGCAATATGGGAAAAAGGGGGGGGGGGGTCCCAATCGATTTTACTGAACTTTATTTATTTTACTACGATTGATAAACAAGTTCTACAACTTATATTAATATCTTTCGTGTTCGCTCGGATGTTAGCGCGAGGGGATCATCGATGAATATCAATACGTGTGAAAATCAGTGCTAGTTAAGGTGGTATGAGGCAGCTGTCGATATTAATGAGGATAAAAGTAAATGATAAACAAAATTCTTTAACCGATTAAGAATTTTCAACTTTTACAACGTTTGACCAAAAAATATATTTCTGGAAAGGTAAAATTATAAAAAAAAAAAACCATATAAAAAAAACAAAGAAAGCATTTTATTGTTTATATTTACATCTCCCTTTGAACCATTAAATAAATCATCCATAAAGAGTTATTAAAAACAGGTAATTTATCAAAATTGTCTACCAGAACGTAACACAGAAGGACCAATATCTCCATATACAAAAGTACACGTATCTACAACAACTTGGAGGTCAGGCCGTAGGGTCAGTCCGTTCAAGTCCGTGAAGTTCGTACTCTTAATGTAGCTTTAGTTTCGATCGATCAAGAAATAATCCATGCAAAGGCAACACAAGAATACAAAGAAGACAACATACGAAGTAAAACTTATCTATTAAAACAACTTAAAATATAGCTAACATTTAATTAGCTAAACAATACAAAGAAGTTTTTAAAAGTACACGAATGCGTGTACTCATATATGACTGGTGTGCGATGATACGAGAACATCGTTTTACTCGACTTAAATATATTTCTGGCTTGTCAGTTCAAAAATGTATGAACTACAACCGATTTTCTTAAGAAATAAAGAATAAAATACTTAGTGGATATTAATAAAAATATTTATATTTAGAGATACTGCTTTATGTAAATTTTTATATTTAATTTTCCACATGCTTACTCGAAGAAATAAACACCGGATGCTGAAGAAGATAAATCTACTTGTAATGATTATCGATAGGCTTTTGTTTATAAGAAAAAAATTACGGCCCGTTCTACGAAAACCTTTACAATAGGCGATTTCTAAAGCATTTATGTTAGATAATTATAGTATCATAATTTAGATTTTAGATGGAAAAAAAACTGCCTTTAAATAAGCATTTTAAGTTTTAAATTTGTTTTATATGTCCCTGAGAAAGAGGGGGGGGGGGTTCAACCCCCCGGAACCGAACCCCCCCCCCCCCCCCCCCCCCCCCCCGGATCCGCAAATGCATATCGATATGATTTCTTTTGGACATATAGATGTATCTGTTTGCCTAATCATTGTAAGTATTTTTCTTGCAGGCATTGAACAAAGTGAAATATTTCTTTTATTCAATAAATTGTTTTATTAGGAAGTATAACGTTGGTGTGGTACGTTTGTCTGTAAAAATGAGTGGTTCTGGTATTTTACTCAACCGGGATTCGAATTAGCAGTCTTGAAAGCGAAAAGAATGCAAACGTTTAAATCGTCATCTATGTATACCGTCAATGTTCATTTTGATGTACATAAACTAATAAGAACTAGATAGATTTTAATATTTTGAGTGAAGTTTTTGTTCAAGTAATGGAGCGTTTGATTACAAGAAAATTCCCTTTATCAGAACAAGACATAAACTCAAAAAGATCTATACAATTTACAGTAGTTCCAGTATCTGGTACCTGGGGGCATTGGTCGTACTGGTCAAGCTGTTCGACCACCTGTGGATATGGCACAATGACAAGAACTCGTTATTGCGATACTGAACCGACTCATTCTTGCCATGGTCAGTCCTCGGAGTCATATACCTGTCACAATTCTCCTTGTGTGATAAGTAAGTCAAATCATTGGCCTGTCTTATTTTCCATGTATGGTAAGTACATGTAAGTCAATTTTTTTGATATCTTTTTGGTAAACTTTTTTGTTTAGTCCCAAGAAATTGAACCATATATTTGAAAATCATACAAATAAAGGAAATGGGAATTTTTATTAAGTTACCCAAGATAAGGCAAAACAGATCTTTCCTGCACATTTCATGTAAATTCTGTGTTCGTAATATGATAGAAAATTTTACCCAGTTTAAAATATGGCCTATTATATTTTGAAATCCTGAAGATCTATGCAATCAGACTGAAAATTTTAATTTTTGTTGATAAAGGTAACAAACAGAACCGAAATTTACCAAAGTAACTTCTCAGACCTTCCCGGCAGTGCTCGGAAAAACACTGAGGTTGTTTTTCCGATAGTCGGAAAGGCCCGAGAAGATGCAATTGCGATATGTAAAGATAGGACACACATTTTAAAGAGTAACATTATTACATAATTTAAATCACGGAACAAACTTTCTTAACACTTTAAGATGTATAATTTCAAATTAATAATTATGTTAAATATGTTTATCATAACTATGTCAAACGTTACGATATATGAAAAGTTAATGCTAGTAACTTTGAACAGAATGGTTGTTATGGGGGAAAAGGTTAGAATGTTTGAAAATGTGAAGAAACATGGCCCGAAATAATTTTGCTCATGTAATTAAGGCGTTAAATTAAGAAGAGGACATCGTACGTGTTATATTACCTTTGATATGTGCATATGGGTTCGTATGCATAAACATTTTTAAGTGGTTATAAGCATATTCTTAAGTACAGAATTTGTGCTAAGCAGAATGAAAATTACTCGGCATATATCTTGATCTTGACTTCCATAGTGCATAACGGAAGTGGACAAATACATGTCTAAGTTGATTTTTTTTGTTTTTTAACTAATTGAATTGATCACAATATGAAGATAATTTTTTTTTCTGGTGTACATGTATATTAAATGATATTTAACTTATTTCACACGTCGTTTTTTGTTATATCTTAAAACGAAAACATCCTATTATAATTTTATTTTAAAGTAATGCTACAAAATAAAATGGAATTATGTCTGTTGGTTACATGTTTATTGGCTTGTATTTCTAGCTGAGTGGTCCCATTGGAGTGCATGGAGCACGTGTAGCCTCACGTGCGGGACGGGCACGCAGTCTAGAACACGCACCTGTTCCGGGTCACACAATTGTACCGGAAGCTCAACTGAAACGAGGTCTTGCAAAGACAATGTTTGTAGTGGTACTTTAAAATTTGATTTTCTTTTCACAGCCCAAGATATTATGTACTTTAGATAGTTTGTACGAATGTCTCTTTCTTTCATTTTCCTTTAATCTTCGTTTTAATTAAGAAACATGTTTAAAAATTGTTTCCATTTTTTTCAATTTTACATTTAATTGTAAACGTTGTGTACACGTTTTGGGTTTTGATTATCTTTTTAACTTCTTTCATTAATGAAATTTTCTTGATCTAAAAAGTAGTGTAAAAATTAAATGTTGTATAGTTTGTGCTTTCCCCCATTGCCAAAATCAAAGGAAATACAAAAGCTAAAATAAAAGTAAGTTAAATCTAAAACAAAATAAAAATTTCTTAAGCTAAAACCTTGAAAAAGATTTAAAAAATGTTTTTTATTACCTCAAAATATTGTCGAATACTAATGGTTCTTGACCAGTGACACTGATTTGTAGCTGTGGACGGTGGCTGGACCTCGTGGAGTGATTGGGGCTCTTGCGGTGTCACGTGTGGATATGGACAAAAGAGTCGATTTCGAAGTTGTTCCAATCCTACCCCGGAATATGGAGGTCTGGACTGCCCAGGAGACAACATTGAACTCATGAATTGTTTCGGCGGAAACTGCACTGGTACTGTAGCATGTACATTTCATTGAAATCTTTATTTGGTGTTATTTTGTCTTGGAGAACATGAATTAAGGGGAATAGGACCTCCCAATATTAGAACCTACTTTCTTTCGAAAAAATCCTACTATATGTAAAACATTTACTATAATCTTTCCTAATTTGGTATTAAACATCGTAGACTAATGTATCAGGATAAAACATCAGCTACTAATATGTAAGTCCTGAGTATAAAAAATTTAAAACAACTAGAATTCAATATGCATTTTATGATAAATTACATTATGATTTGAACATTCTATAACGCTGATAATCTTTAATATTATCACCGGGGGAAATAAGGTGTTTCTATATATCCGGCGACAATAAGACTAAAAGGCTCTAGATGGTAAAAAGCACTTTATTTAAACTTTAGGTCGGTATGGGTGATTTCTGGGAATCCAAAAACTACACCCGAACAATCCGAAACCTAATTCCTCTCCCCCGACAGTCATGTATATCACAATATAAATAAGAATTGAAAACAATAGAAATTAGCACTTAAGCACGAGTGACATATGTCATAGAGTAAAACTTCAATTTGAGTGAGTCAATTAAATCAAAGGTGAGATGTACGAGTTAATAAAATAATTAAGCAATTATAACTAAAGTAAATTATTGTCTTGTACAACGGGAAAGGTACATTAATGAATTCTTTTGAAAATAGATAAAAGAAAGTCAAATTTCATGAAAATGTCTTCAACAGAGTTTGTCAAAATTTCACTCCATGATAATATGCTGTACTTTTATCCACATTAATCACATCAAAATGCCATATACCACCTTATTATCTTTTTATTATTTTTTTTTTTACATTTTATTCGTGACATGTTCTTCCTAGCTGATGGTGCCTGGACGCAATGGATGTCTTGGAGCACGTGTTCCAATACTTGTGGAACAGGATGGAGGATCCGATCCCGTGCCTGCAACAACCCTCCACCATTTCTGGGAGGACAGACTTGCCATGGGCTTGGTTACGCTGTTGATTCTTGTACAGTTTCTGTATGTTCTGGTGAGCATAGTCTTTCTTACATTTTATTTTTTGTTGTTTGTTGAAAATATCTCTCTCTCTCTCTCTCTCTCGATCGATCGATCGATTTTATTTTATACTGGTAATACGCTTTTGCTGTACATCGCTGTACATGTAGGTTAAAATGGCAGTTGGTCAAACTTAATTGTTGGTCGTACATAACGGTACATAACGGTATTTTATATAAGATACGCAGATCAAGCACTTGCAGCATTGCATTTACTAGTATATATATGTTTTGTGGTATTTCATTTAGTGCATTGGAAAATAATGTTACGTCAGATTTAGTAAGTTAAAAGGAACACATCCTGTGTGATACAGTGAGAACTATCTAATTAAGAACCAATTAGTAAAGTTCACGGAATTTTGGTCTACACGCAACTTCCTATTTTCTTTGCAATACAATGTTAAATGATTTTTGTCTGTTGATTTTTTCGATGACTGACTACGTTGTCTGCTTGGTATTATGCAACAGCACAAACAGGTTTCCTTTTAAAGTGTCATTTTAAAAGAAAACCGACACAATAAAGCGGAAAAGGAACATGTCACAATGTTAGAAATTTGCTGTAACTGAGTGAGAGATTTCGATTAAATAAGCGAATATTTTGCCAAAAATACATCAAAAACATTCATTTGATTTGATTAAAGAATGTAACCTAAAACGCACTGTGATCTTTCGCCAGGCTTTTTAGGAAATATTTGAAGTCATTTACTATGTTTGCGCTTTCATATTACTAGTACAGAATTTTGGTATGAAACGTTAGAATAACGTTAAAGTAAATGATGATTGCTTTGATGCAGAGTCCTTAATTAAAATAAATATTCACCAGCTTTTCCGATTTTTAGAATGAAAATAAGAGTGGCTGTTTGGTAAAAGAATTTACTTGCCAGATAATAAATTTTCCTGATTTTGTGAGTGACCATCGGTATTTTGGAACCTTGAGCACTGCTTCCAGTTAATCAATAAGTTTGTAACCTAATCGTTTGGGGTCCAGTCAAATCTACAACACGTGTTTAGCATTTTTTACCAGTACTCTCATTACTTTGATCATTAGTGGATGGCGGTTGGGCGGATTGGATGGGTTGGTCCGCCTGTTCGGGATCATCTGGAAACAGTATGCAAATTAGGAGTCGATCCTGCACCAATCCCATGCCTTCTCATGGCGGAAAGTACTGCAATGGATCATCCACTGAAATGACAAACTGCAGCCATCCTCAAGGTTAGATCGACTGATCAAAGCTTAATGGATTTTGTAAAATACCAAAATAAGAAGCAAAATTAATTTAGTACTTCAAACAAAACTCGATTTCAATTGGCACTAGATAGATTTTGTAAATAGTACTTATTTTTAATCTGAGGTAACATTGTCTTGAAATGATTTTTGACTTGAGATTGATGTAAAATTTATAAATTGTTCTATAATTTGCCTAAGAAATTGCCTTAGTAATGTTTCCTATTTGCAACCGATCATTTATTAATTCTGTTTTTTTTTATGAATGTAATTCACAACTTACATATAGTCCTCTTTCTTTTTATCTACAAATTCAAATCATTTTTTTTTAAAGTTATCTGAAATATTGTGGTATAAGCAAGAATATTTTGGTGTCTTTTCCAAAAACAAAAGTTACGAGAACACCATGTTTAAAGCTTAGGATATCCTGCCACCTGTTAAAAACAAAACTAACAACAGAACGAAGACATGGTTTTAAATGTTTTTTTGAGAATTACATATCTTTAAAAAAAAATAACAGCAACTAATGGTAACTGGGGTCCCTGGAGTTCTTGGAACACTTGTAGTGCCACGTGCGGTTCTGGAGTGCAGATTCGAACACGAAATTGTACACATCCAGCACCGCAAAATGGCGGACTCCCGTGCCCCGGAAGTGGGATTGACTCTCAAAACTGCAGTGCAAGCAGCGTTTGTATTGGTATGTTTATATAAAGTTGAAGTTCCGTGTTATTTTTTAATAAAACGCCCCCATTTTGTGACGTATCATTTATATTTGAATAAACAATAGAATTGATAAACTATAAAAGCGTCAAATGTTGGACTTGCAAGTCATGAATTCGGAACCACCTGTAATATTTTTTCAATAATGCATTTTTGGTAAAAAATTGACATCTTGAAAATTCAAAATGAAGACTATATTTTGAACATGATTGATTTCCATTTAACTCAACAGAACCAGTTTACAGGTATATGAAGTTCATGTTCAACATATATTTATGCAAATGAACACAAAAGCAGGCAAGGATCACACGTATTTATTGGTGATTTCCAAAAACAAAAGTTCTCAAAGTTCCATACCACGTTAAACGAAAAACGTGTCACATTTTGAAATGTAAAGAGTACAATTTATACAGTAAATAGGTCGAATTTCCTCTGTGCACCTGTCTTTTGCGGTCATCAACATCTGTATGTATACATGTAACATCTTTAACGACCTTCAAGCAATTTTTTTAGTAAAATATTGCTTATTTAAAAGAGGGTACAGCTGTACTAATTTTTCTTTTTAAATCATATGGATGATAAATTTTTTTAATGATTTTAAAAGTTGACGGCGGTTGGTCCGAATGGAATGCCTGGTCCCCGTGTTCGAGTGCCACCGGAGATGGTTGGAGATTACGAGCGCGTACTTGCAGTAACCCCTCTCCACTGAATGGTGGACATGACTGCGTTGGGTTATCATTTAACTCGGTGCCCTGTTCATTGACACCTACATTTGGTTTGTTTCCATATGATTAATTTTTAATAGCTTCTGATTTTTTCACGACCTTTATATATCATTATTGTGTAGACACGTGTATTATATCTATTTGATGTGGTGGGGAGCTTTGCTTTTGGGATTGAATATTCTTTTTTTTTATTGGGGGGGGGGAGGGTTGATTCGTTTTGTTTGGTTTAATTTATTTTCATCTTTGTTTTATAACCTTTAACTACTCTAGCGGATGGTGGATGGAGCTCCTGGGAAGTTTGGTCCTCCTGCAGTGCATCGTGTGGGGTCGGGGTGCAGAGTCGTTTAAGAAGGTGTTCAAGCCCAGAGCCATTTGGCGGCGGAAAAGACTGCTCCGGAAACAGCCTGGAATCAAGTACTTGTGACGCGGGCGTCTGCGCAGGTGAGTGTTCGATTGTGTTTTACCTTAGGCAAGAAACTCGGTTTTTGTTTTCTTTATTCATGTAGATAATATTTTGACTCTTAGCCCAAAAGGTTTTCTACTAAACATTTGATGACTCTTCATACTAGTGTGTTCACAAATAACAGGCGTATTATAAATTTAAAACCTTATTAGAAATACTTATATTAACTTTTTGATACCTTTTTTATGAAACTGAGATAATCTCTGAATCATCAAAGATAATAATAGATTGATATAGATTACATTATCTCTATTTACATTTTGTAATGGAATGCATTTGCTTGGGCAGTATTGTGAAATGTAAAGTTTTTCAGTGGACGGTGGGTGGAACCTATGGACAGCATGGACCTCCTGCAGTGTAACATGTGGATCCGGGGAACAAACACGCCATAGAAAATGTTCAAATCCGGAACCGGTATTTGGAGGGAAACAGTGTTCAGGAGACTCCACTGCATCCAGAAATTGTCATCCTCGATTTTGTAGTGGTATATTTTTATACACTTTGTTTTTGTACGCTTCATGTTGACATGACCAAGAAACAGGAAATATATTAATTAAATTGATATTTCTCAAAAATCCAACTTTTGGAAATACGATTATTTCTTCTAAAGATTATTACATCTATATTGATTAGATATAAATGTTTCCACTTTTAATTCTCTTCGTGTACAATATTAACCTTATAAAAAGGTGTTTTTTTGTGCTTTTGAAATGTAAAATATTGATCCTATACTTTGCTAAAACATGTTCTTTTTCAATAAAGTTGATGGCGCTTGGTCTAGCTGGTTTTGGTCTTCGTGTTCGAGCACATGTGGACCAGGCTGGAGGATTAAAGGACGCACTTGCACGAATCCTGCACCTCTTAACGGAGGAAAAACTTGCCACGGAGACAACCATTTTCAAGAGTCTTGCTTTCTAAAACATTGTCCAGGTAAGATTATCTAACGTGGTGCATGTTAAAGAAAGGATGGGAAACCTTTATTAAAAAACGTTCTTTCCATCAAAATAACACTAAAATTAACTATTATTAGGTACGATCCCCTATGTCTAACTACTTGTACGTTTTGCAATAGAATAAAAGCGTCATTCACTGTGTTGTAGTTCTGAGTTCAAAACCCACTGGGGCTTTTACGATTGTTTCCATTAAGAAATTTTAAATCGCATTTTATGGTCAATTACCAGTATACAGTTTGAAAATTTAGAAAACAATGCACATGGTTATATCTTGAGTATGATGTACTTTCAGTAATGGTTATAAGCCGAAAACTGTCCATTCTGTCAGATATTGTACTGTCCTCGGTGCGGCGCGTTCGCGCCAAGGACAGTACAATATCTGGCAGAATGGACAGTTTGGTTTTTTATATAACTTATTAGACAGATGCAGGACATTAAGAGATATTTTGGACTCGATTTAACAAAATATGACGTCACAAAAATGTTTTAATCCACAATAATACTCCATAATGTTCAATATATACCACCTTAAACCTATTTTGTCAAAAGTTGGAAGTGTTAAAAGAATGAAAGTTAATTGATCATTAACGAAACAGTGGACGGAGGATGGACGGATTGGAACGTGGTAGGCGCGTGCAGTGTGACGTGTGGAAATGGACTTCAGAAGCGTACGCGAACGTGCACCAATCCACAACCGGCTTATGGAGGCAAGGCGTGTCCCGGAAACGATACGGACCATATACCATGTCACCCAAAATATTGCAGTGGTGTGTATTGAGATTTTTTTACAATTTGCTAGGGTTGCTTAATTTACTTTGCATGTCAATTTTGTAAACATTCTAGAAAAGAATTAAATACACTCTGTTGTAGGTTCTTCTTTTCTTTTTTTATAAAAGATTAAAATGCATATTTTAATATTTTGTGAAAATGCTACACAATTAACGAATTTTAAAAATTGCATAAATCGTGATATATATATAATGTATTAATTAAAAATGTAGTTTACTTCTCTATCGATTAAGATTTAAGGACTTTAAGATTGACATAATTTTACATTGTAAATGTGTAGTGTGTGAAAATACTCTACAAATAGGAAAGTAAACAATAAAACATTCTAAAAATACAAAAGCCATATAAGTTATGTATTAATTGATATGTAGTTTACTTCCTCTTGAAAACTTTTACTATGACATGAACATTGTAAAAGTTGATTATTTAAAAACACTGTACAGCTGTCGAGAAAAAAAAGACTTTTAAAATGATCTATAAAACATGATTATTAAAAATTACAAAAAAACATTTATATAATGTATAAATTAAAATGTACATATGTATTATTTTTACTTCTTTACTTTATGATACGATTTCTCTCGCGTCTTAAAGATCGACCGTGATTTTTAATACTCTAGATCATTTTCCCAAAGGTAAGTTTAGGTGATGGTAGAGCTTATTTGAGACAGGCGTGAAGTCTCGAGGAGAAAAACCTCTTGCTTGTGCTGACACATGATGTCAAAATGAATTACCAAGAATTAAGATATTCACATATCAATATCCATGTAAAAATTTCGTAGATTAATCGACAGAATTAACGATTTAAAGCACGTGCTAAAGATGTGCTTGCGCTCATTGCAACCAGCTTATGATAAGCTTGGGTGTTCAGGCTTTGCTTCTGTTTCTAATCAATGACCTGGCAAAGAGGGATACAAAATGTCCTTTTTGTCAAGATCCAAGCCCTAGCTATTATATACAAGTTTTCATCCAATGAATCTTTTAACTTTTTTCATGCTGATACGAAAGAGACTCGCACTTTTTTTGCATTATGCTTTTTGTTTTGAAAGAGAAATCATATATTACCATTTTCTCCTTGGAACTTTCTTTCCTATATGACTATCTCAACTTTTGAGGAGGCCTGCCTGACCCTTCATTAGAACATTAGAATTACTTCAGGATGATTTGTGCCAAGTTGAAATTGCATATTTAGCTCTTAAAAGCTGATATTTAGTTTTGCATAAAAATGAATGTGTATTGGAAAGTATTGGTTAGCGACGCTAATGCCCTACTGCTTGCCTGGCTTCCTATATGTACAGAGCATAGCGGAGATAGTCAAGGACTGCCGATTGCTTTACCGCTGACAATAGCCGTTGAATTGGATTTTGTTTGCAATCTATTATTACAATCTTTTTTATGATACAGTTGATGGGGAATGGTCCAACTGGAAGTCTTGGTCGACTTGTTCAAACACCTGCGGAGAGGGATTTATGATGCGGATACGCTCGTGCAATAACCCATCCCCAGCATATGGTGGAAAGGAATGTCCAGACCAATCGTACACTCTTCAATCATGCAATCTCAGACACTGCCCAGGTAAGATTAAAACATCAAGATTTTATTATCATGAGGCTTCTAATATTCTATTAATTAAGGAATGAAATCAGTATTTTTTTTTCAGTTTTTTTTTTTATATAAAATGGTTTGGGGCAGTTTATGTTTTATAAACCGCTGTTTATAAATGTTGTTATTATATCTAACCAGTAAATTAAGCGTTAACTGCCCTAATCGATTTCAAACGAGATCACAGTATTTTTAAAAATAATTTTTAAACAGTGGATGGTGTGTGGAGCGCCTGGACTGGGTGGAGCGCGTGCAGTGTGACGTGTGGTCATGGGAGGGAGACTCGCATCCGGCACTGTTCCAATCCGGCACCTGAATATGGCGGGAAATTTTGTCCCGGAGGTGCCACTGAATCCCAATCTTGTCATCCCGCATATTGTAGTGGTACGGGCCATTTCACATTTCCTTATCATTCTCTTAGGGGTTTTTTTCACGTCCATACCTCTACACACTGATACATTATGTTATATACACAGTCATGAAGTAGGAACTAAATTTGTTTGATCAGTTGATGGTGGATGGGGCGCATGGCAGACTTGGAGCAGTTGCAGTGTGACTTGTGGAAACGGCGTACAGAATCGTGCCCGCTCTTGTAATAACCCTGTACCTCAATACGGAGGAAACCAGTGTACTGGGGATGCCACGGAGATTCAGATATGCCATGAAAGGTCTTGTCCTGGTACGTTTGTTACAACGCACTTTAAAAAAAAATTCAAAGTGCGTTAAATTTGGGACCAAGTCGATGCACATTGAAAATTTTTTATTGTTTTTTTCAAAGTGCGTTGATTTGGTTGATATTAACGCACTTTGAAAAAAATTGTGCAAGGTCTAGTCCAAGTCGTTAAGACCCTCAAATATGATAGTTAAATGTTTTAACCTAGTTTTGCTCGACAAGAAATTGAAAAAGGGAACTCAAGAGATTTTTAGCTTTCCTAAATAACAATTTCGCAATGTCGATAAGATCATTTAATGTACTAATTTACACATGAAGAAAAATAGTTCAAAAGGTAGTTGAGATATGTAAATCAAAATATCACTTGAACTTGCACCAATTAGTCGTCAACCGTCCTTCCAAATAATTTACCTTTTCACTTTGTGAATATTTACTCTCTAAAGAAAAAAAATGATTAATTGAGGGACACAATAGCTGACCTATATACAGCGTTTATAGGCTTATGAACAAATATAATGACAAAGTATATTGAATACAATACTAGTATGTATATTTTTTTGAAAATCAATGCCAAAAAGTGCAGACTCAACTGCTGATTTATGAGTTGATGTGTTTTAACGGCTATACATGTAAATATCTTACTTTATATATCGAAATAATTTATTTGGTTTGAATTTGAGAAAGGGATTTATGCTTAAAAACCTGCAGATATATAAGTTTATGTAATTCATATAATGTTTTGAAAGAAAAGATGATGCGGATGCATTCTTCATGTAATTGATATAAAATTGGAAATTGTACTGTATCTTTGGTTCTACCATCCCTATTCCCATTGATGCCTGACCATATTAAAGATTGTTTACAAAAAATATAAACACTTAATCTGAATAAAACAAAAATCAGATAAGAACGAAGTCCATATTTTGTGATTTATACATTTTTTTTCAAAATGTGTTAAGTGTCTTGATAGTAAAAAATGTTGATGTACACTCAAAACACTGATACAGGATCGTCTTGAATGTATCAGTGAACGAATCTTTAAGGAGTACCATCTTTAAACAAGTCTTGAACCCTACGAAATTACGAATTAGTACAGATCTCGCATAAAAATGGTTTTTATTCTTTGCATATCTAATTCAGTGTGTCATCACCTGTTTAGATTGCTAGCAAGATTAATACCACTCTGTATTTTTAATGAAGTTAACGGTGCGTGGTCTAATTGGTCGGGTTGGGCATCGTGTTCTCGCACTTGTGGAGATGGGACGAGGGTCCGCTCTCGTTCATGCACTAATCCGCCCCCTTTGCATGGAGGAGAACACTGTCATGGAGATTCTCAGGAATCTACGCCATGTAATTTAATGTCTTGTCCCGGTGAGTTTCCTACAAATTTAACGTTTCTAAAGTCTTTTATCGTTTAATATTGATGCAATTGGCAACTCAGAAAAGATACATTTATACTTGCAATTTTGATAACTGATTTTGAGCGAGATTTTTTTAAACTGTAGCAAAATATAAAGAATATATTTTTTGAAAATCCCTTATATCCTTGAAAACATAAAACACGTTCAGGAATGAACGTTCGGTAATCTGTTTTGTAAATATTATTTAAGTGGATGGGCATTGGGCTAACTGGATGGCCTGGACGTCTTGCTCAAGCACGTGCGGAGACGGTGTGAAAACAAGAGCACGCACATGCACAAATCCAGCTCCCTCACAAGGCGGGCAGGACTGTGCAGGATCGCCATACGAGTCCCACCTATGTCATATGGCGCCCTGTTCGGGTCAGTACAAGTATTACTAAGAACAGTCGTCCCCTTTGGGCTCGAATTTTGATATGTTTTGATATGTTTAATCCACCTTCAATCCTGTAATTATAGCGAAGATCGTTTAGGCGTTCGTACTTTATATGCCGCATAACTCTACTCCACCGCCGCTTTTCTATCATGTTGTAAATTTTGAATTTACCGGGTAGCAGTAAATACAAAATTTATTATTTTTTGTATTTCCTGTCACCAAGTAAATTCAAAACTTGCATAACATTTCCGTATGTTAGTTTACATTGTCTTGTTTGAACATACATGCATTTTTAATTATTGTAATTTATAACAATTGCATTGGGCCAAGTCATATAACTCAGGTAACCCTCTGACTTACGTCATATGTGTGGTGTAATACCCGTGTGATAAATCATAATAAGCTTTATCGACGTACGATGCTTATCAAATACTTCCGATCTGAACTGTTTTGACAAAGCCGCGTCAGTGGCCTACTAGGTTTTCGAAGATTTTCCAAATCTACTTCTAAAAAAAAATGATTAAAAATGGATTTTGATAAACACTGGTAAAACAATATAATATTAAAATTTGTATAACAGGAAATACATTCGTTATCCAGGTCCAATCAAGGGTGTACGGGGATTTACCCCGGATTGTATTCCATTTAACCCTTCGGCCGCAGGTCCAATCAAGAGTGTACGGGGATTTACCCCGGATTGTATTCTATACACCCTTCGGCCTGCGGCCTCAGGGTGTTTGGAATACAACCCGAGGTAAATCCTCGTACACCCTTGATTGGACCTGGATAACTAATAAAATCATGTTAGCAATCAACAATAATCCTGACGACGCAATGAAAACAGAACGTTGTATTTTTATACTAAAACACTTACTGAAATAATGCTTTCCTAGACTTTTATTTCACCACTAGTAAGCATTCTTAACCAATATTTTAAACTTCGAATCAATAGCATTTGTCATAGTATTATAAAATATTAATTAATATTTAATTTCCCGTTCTTCGAGTCAATTCAAACTAACGAGAATTCACAACTTTGTGCATGTCAACAAACTTGACTATTCAAGAATTCAGTAGGTCTATTCATGTGATTAAGCTATAAGAAAAAATATATATATTAGTGATAAAAAATTATTTGAAGGTCTATTTCAGTGATACTTTACATTTAAACGACTATATTTATCTCCGAAATGACGTACTAAATTGTATTGGACAAATTCACAATAACCGTATAACACAACGTTGCACAAAAAAGGCTAAAAAAAATCAATTCTTGTCATTTTTGGGGCTGTCGGAAATCTCTACATAAATAAAATCACAATGAATAGAACATCTTAAATTGCTTGATTTTATATTTGCTTTATATAAAAATCACACATTATAAATATCCTCAATTTATTCAATAAATGACAGATTGTTCACATGCTTATGAAAAGTCATATGACCTGTATGAATATATATATTAAATAGATTCAAATATATTTAAACAAAAACACATGTCTTTTAAGTGGATGGTCAATGGGCTAATTGGATGGCCTGGACTTCTTGCCAAAGCACGTGCGGAGACAGTGTAAAAACAAGAGCACGGACGTGCACAAACCCGGCTCCCTCACAAGGCGGGAAGGACTGTGTAGGATCTTCGTCCGAGTCCCACCCATGTCGGGTGGCGTCCTGTCCGGGTTAGTAATATCAGCGGGCCTTGCTTGTAATTAATATTATTCACTTTATAATTCCTCTTCTTTTAATAATGTTGAACGTTCTAGTGGTTGCACTGTATGGGCCACATAACGCTACTCGCCAATCCGTTCGTGTGTCTGTTAGTTAACGTTGTCTTGTCTTTATCAAATCTTGCACAACGACTCGCGATTTATTAATTAAGCGTCACATGTCCCCTCTCTTTCTGTTTTTTCTTTCTAATAATTTGGTAGGTTTTAATTCTCTTCTTAACTAATAGCATTAAATGCAAAAATGACTATCTCACTTTTCCAATTTATTGTGTTGATCTGTGCGGCTATACTCTGTAGTTGACGGTGGTTGGTCTGCCTGGATTGCCTGGTCCCCCTGTTCTTCGTCATGTGGACAGGGCCAGAAAACACGTGCTCGCTCCTGTGTCAACCCAGCGCCCTCTGCCGGTGGAAAAGACTGTGTGGGAAACATCTATGAAATGCAGCCCTGTTCTGGGAGCGGATGTTCCGGTCAGAATTGATACAAATTGCTTTTTCTATGAAATTTGTTATGCTTAAAAAATCATACATTGTTAACTGCATTGTGTATAGTCGAGAATTTTTTATAGAATACCAATTATTAATTTATGGTTAATTTTTAATAATCTGAAGCTAAATTGAAAAAAATAAAATCATGGAGGTTGATCATTGATGTTCGCGTTTGTTTTATGTGAACGTTTTAAAATTTTCAAGAAGGGTAGAAGTCATTCAAACACACAGAAAACATTCTTGTTCAAAGTTATTCGACATTCAAATTCAAAACAAGCAAACACATAAGCAAAAGTAACTTTAAGACTGATGTTATGTGTGCAGTGGACGGTGGCTGGGGAGCATGGGGGACTTGGAGTCACTGTAGTAAAACCTGTGGATCTGGAGTTGAATCCCGAACCCGAGGCTGTGATAATCCCACTCCTTCTGATGGAGGAAAGCCGTGTTCTGGAAATACGACCGAAACGAGGACCTGTACTAATGGCTTATGTGCGAGTACGATTGTCCTCTTACTTATTATAGTAGTTTCCCTACATCAAGCGAGTTAGATAGTCCTCTTATGTAATATTCCTAAATCCAGCAAGTAGAATTATCCTCATGTATGTGATATCACATAATCCAGCAAGTAAAATTATCCTTCTAAATACTAGTATCTCTAAACTCAGCGTGGAAGATGATTTTCGTAAATATTCTTATATCCAGCAAATACTATATTCCCACATCCAGTGAGTAATATTATATTAATAAATTTCCTTACATTCGTCGAGTAAAATTATCCTCATAAATATCCCTACATCATCGAGTAAGATTATCCTTATAATTATCCCAGTGAGTAAGGTTTTTCTCATAGATATTCCTACATCCAACGACAATTATCCTTATTAATATCCCCTGCGAGTAATATTCCTCATATATATTCCTATATCGAGTAAGGTTATCCTCATTAATATAGTTACGTCTAGGGAGTAAACTTTTCCTTTTAGATATCCCTACGTTAAGATGTTGATGGTTGGTGATCCAGATGTAGGTAGAATGTAAACTACATTTAAGTCTTCTTTTTTTAATTTTTAGTCGATGGTCATTGGTCCGATTGGATGCGTTGGTCTCCATGTTCTAGTACCTGTGGAGATGGAATGAAAACACGTGCGCGTATGTGTACAAACCCAGCACCATCGCAGGGTGGGAAAGATTGTGCAGGAAGTCCATATGAAATGCAGCATTGCTTTGAGACTATATGTCCTGGTTGGTATCACACACACACACTTTTAATTATTATTCCTTTTTGACCTTTTTATTCTTTTTTTCATATAAGAAACTCATACTATTGTATATAATTAAGTTGATGGAAATTGGGGCGATTGGTCATCGTGGTCCAAATGCTCAGCTTCATGTGGGGGTGGAAACGAGGTCAGATCACGTAACTGTAGTAACCCTGCGCCCTCCCATGGAGGAAACCCCTGTGTTGGAAATCTAACACAGTCACAGACATGTGCAAACACAACATGTCCCGGTAATTTGATACCATCTTTTCCTGAGATTTTGTTACAATAATTTGAGCGCGTTATTAACTATGATATCTGAAAAAAAAATCTTTATTTAAATGCAGTATTCATTAAGTCTAAAAAGCAATATTATTGCTCTTTAATGTTTAATAATAATTAATCATATGTTTCAATACATATGAATTTTTGCTATCCTGTGTTAATATCTAAATACAAAGATCGGTATGATGTATTTAATTATTTCAACACGTGCGACATTTTGATGCAATTATATATATTTTTAGTTGGCCCCGTGTGTCCATCTTGCGATGAGAATTTGAACTGTCAGTGGGGACCTGTGTGCGATATATCGGAGACCTGCATGATTAGATCATTTCCACATTCGCCATTCACTGTCCATTGCTCAAAGGTATATATTATATAAGAAGCACTGAAAAAAACCCAACAACACTCGATGTCTATAAGTGTCGGATTTTTTTTAATTTCTCGGGTTTTTGATCTTTAATACAAAGATGTAGTTCCTACGTTTGAGCCAGCGTATTTATTTTTTTTTTAGATTTTAGTTAGTGCTAGTGTTGTAAAAGTTTTTCTCCCTCCACATGTAGTGTTTATTTTTTTGACCTGAAGAAGGGATGGACCGTCCCTTTGACAATGTCAAAATTTGACAATGGTTTTACTTTGTTGTTCGTGTCGTTGGTTACTTTTTAGTGCTTTATGCATACAATATATATATATATATATATATATATATATATATATATATATATATATATATATATATATATAAAATACTATTTAATGTGCATGAAATTCTTCAAAGTTTTTCAAAAGTTGAATATTAATTGTCACAAATATACTTCATATTTGTATAAGGAAAAGCTGCTAATGTATTCCAATTCTATGGTTTTTCAACAAATTATATATTTTATACTGAATTGTCTTCTTTTCATATTTATCATCTGTAACAAATAAAAATGTTTTTTTTTAGAAGTAATAGTCTACAATCAGATAATGCTGTGAAATTTTAAAATTCCTTTATATGTGATCCTTTTCTAACGCAGAGAGTATGGGAGGTATAAGAGTTAGATTAAAACTGATTTTTCTGGCTTCAAACGAAACATATCCTGATTACAGAAGCAAAGTTTCTATTATTCAATCTACATGACCAACTATATAGAATAAAGGTTCTCATTCATTTGCCATTTGATACCAACTTCCAGAAGTTTATAATCTTGTTAAAGTAGCTATTATTCGTTATTTTCAGATACAAGACTGCGAGTTTGAAAAGTCTAAGTTACCAAAGGGCGAGATATTTTGCTGTTATGACCGCCTGTGCCTAACGACTTATTTAGGACTATCGTAATAATTTCCTAACGACTTATATAGGACTATCGTAATAATTTCCTACGATCTCTAATAAAACGTTTTTAAAAAGGAATTCATACTCTAGTATTTATTTTGTTTCGTGATTTCAATGTTGTTATTTATTCTTTTATTTCAAAATAAAGTTGTTTTCCTAAATCATTTGTTTCGTTTTGTATATCGGTTATCAGTTCTTATTCGTATATGCAATCTTCATTGTAACTCCTAGATTTGAAAACTTGAAAGAAGAAGTGTAATTTACTAGAAGAATAACTAAAGAAATTGTATACATAAAACAAAGTGGGTATCAATAATTTAGAAAAGAACGCTTAATTTCAATACATAAAATAATAAACAATACAATTACTATACAAAACGAGTGAAGTCTAGCTGTCAAAATAAAGCTGTGCAATTTATTTATGATGCAAGACGACTGATTTGTACATACTTTATTTTGTTATGGAAAACAAAAGGCTTAGGCGCAAGTACGCCCTTTCCTACATCTCTAAGAATACCTGTACGTTGGAAAATGGATTTTCATTTTCTGCAAAACCAATAATATAATCATCTCCCTATAACAAAACATGGATGTCTCAATGTGTAACCTATGGCATTAAACAATTTTTTTTCTCAGAACACTGTATTTCGTACAAGAAAAAAAGAAATGGTAGTTATCTTTAACTTCTCCACAAGAGCATAGAGGAATATCGATAATATTGCATATAAATATATCTTTTTTAAAAACACAATTCTGTCTAAATCTTGTATGAATTATAATCCAAAAGCGTTCTTCAAAAGAAAAATAAGATTACCGTGAAGTTTTAAGACGAGGGAAACTGTTCTTAAACGAACTTACCGTTGGAGAAATTCGAATTTCTCTGGGTTTTGCGTTCCATATATCAATGGCTGTTGGTAGGAAAGATGATTTATGAGTATTCAGTCTACAATTAGGAATGCTATATTAGATTCAAGTAAGCGATTATTCCGAAATATATCTGTAAGATAGCTTGGTTCCATATTGTGATACATTTTATACATAAGTGTTCTTAATTTTGTCATTTCATCTATCGACAAGAGTAACCAACCTAGTTGTAAAGGTTATCTAACATTTCCTCTTATACAAGATTTAAATATTGTAGGGATGGCAATTTAAAACCAGTTACAAATACTCGGTCAAAACGATGACAAGCGGTTACGACATGAGTAATCGATGAGTCGTATAAAGTAAATATAATCATGTATATTTGAACGCAACTTTATTTGATTTTGTATATTTCAACAAGTTACCTACCGTTAAAGTCCCAGGGCGGAGATCATGGAAGGAAATTGGTCAGTGGGTGTTAATAATAATGACTGTAATAAAAACCTGATCTTACTGTCCTGTCTGTTTAGCTTTTCTTATATCATTGAGGAATGATCATACTAAATCATTGTTGAGTACCTTGACAGTTATTAATGTACCTACGTTCAATGTATTTCCCTTTTTTCATTTAACATTACATTAATTCATTATATAGAAATTTGTCGAAAGCGGGTACATACATGTAATTAAATGTAACTACGATCCTAATATTGCCATATATTTTGAATTTTCTTGTTAAAGAAAGATGTTCGTTTTATGGATTTTTGAGATGGATGACGGTTTTTTATTGTCATTTTTTCATGTTACAAATAAAATATGTTGGAAAAAAGTTATTAAAGGTTTATTAATAAGTAGAATGAAGGGGTACCAGACAAATAATAAAAGACAACGAGAAATGGAAAAAAGTATATAGTTAAAAGAAAAAAGACAGAAAAGGCCAGTGTTACCCATATAGATATATGTACACACAACGCTTACTTAAACATGTTTTTGGTTTAATTTGATAAAGGAGTGAATCGTATCAAACAACAATAAGTTATGTTATTATTAGTATTTTACTTTCAAGTAGCAAAATCTTCATTGTTATTGGAATGTTATTGTCATTCATATACATAAAAAGACATTGTTATTGTAGAGTATAAAATGAACATTGTAAAAACTAAAGCTTGGATTCTTCCACATTTACCACATTTACAAAACACCTTTAGCATAACGTTGAATCAATGAGGTGATGTGAGTAGATTATCAGTATTTCAGTTGCTACAATAACTGTAACTGTTTTTTCGCAACTGACAATGCCAAATATATTTTCTTTTTACCATGTTTATAAAACATTTGAATATTTACTTTTAACATTTTTAGGCTTAAAACTATATTTATGTTATTGACTAATTGGTATTTTATGACAGGTTGCTCTACAATTTGATTGTTGATGGTACAAAACTATTAAAAATTGATGACAGTTTTACAACTGGGATGCGGTAAATCAAATTACTGCGATGATTATAGTAATTTTGTTTGTTTGGAAATGCATTAATTTACAATATTATACAAATACAGTATTCAAGTGCAGAATTGTTCGATATTTTAAACATTAAGTTATGTTATGGTTATCTTTACATTTATATAGTGTTTACTAGCCTTGCTCCTGATTTAGATATTGTTTTGACGAGTTTCGTCTAAGACCAGTTACTATTCGTGCAGCTGTATACTTTCTAACAAATCACCTTGTTCATATGTACAGTTGTCCCAAACTAGATGATCATTCTCGGGCTCAACTATAGGACGAAATGATTATGTATGTAACAAATGATTACCTATTTATTTTATATCTAAGAATGTGTAGCATATTTAGTCTTTAACATGCTTTATCATAGATAGTTGATGTATGGTAATTGCAAAGCCCTAATTTTAGTGACAATGACTATGGTTTTGTAATGCATGTATTTTATTTGGAGTGTTACTAAAATTGACATGAGGGTGGGGTTTTTTTCTAGAGAAGTTTTAAACATGTATATTATAGATTTGTTTGGGTTAAAATCAATTAGCCACTGATTAGAACACTGATTATTTCAAGATCAGTAGGTAAGGTGTTACCTGCATTGTTTTTATAATAATGTGAATTTGGTTGCCTATATTTTCAAATAATTACATTGTATTCATTATAATATATACATGTCTGTAAGTATTATATAATAGAAAGACAAAGGGTCCTAGTTTGAGAGGTTTTCAGGATTACCTTTGTTTTATATACATGAACTTGTGTGATATGTGACAATTTCCATAGCAATGGTAATTGTTGATATTAAAGTGTGAGGGTAAAAAATTTAATTAGTGAATGGCTAAGTTATGGTATAATATATTTTAGAATTTTAGGTGTAATTCCACTGGACCTGGAGGTTAGATATTTCAGAAATAAACAGCAATGTTAAAAAGTTCACCGGGATATGAAGTTGGTTGGTCACGTGATCAAATACTGTGAAGCCCGAAGTTTGAGAGAGACAAATCGTTCAGAACTATTAAAATTACCGAGATTTTATGTTTACAATAATCCAAGCGACAAGCAATAAGCGCGTGCGGTTATCATTGTGATGTCACGGAAACATTCACACAGAAATGAACGTTTTCGCTATTCTATAGGTTCATATAAAGAAGCATATTTGCAAATGTAAATATTAAGATTTGATAACTCGTCACAACATCTTGGATGATTGAATATACAACATGTAATTTATGTCAAAGCTGTGGCGGGCCAATGGTTGGTTCTATAGTGTTAGGAAAAAAATATGCAATCAAAATTAACCTTTTTTTAATATCAATATAATTTTCTTCTTAATGTAAACCAATATTTTACAATTGTCTATCAAATATTAACCTAACACCTTTTAAAATCTCTGATTTTCCCCTCGGTGTACAAGAAAGATAACAGCTTTTGGTCTAAACATTTTATATCCTAGAGTTTTGTTGTAACTTGCTCACAGTGAACATGGCACGATATTGGAGCATTCTTATCTTTGTTGTCCGTAAGTGTTTACACATAAATACGGATTTATGGCATACATATCAATCTTTAAAACCTGTCACAGGGATTTCTTTCGTGCATATATATTCGTCGTTGTAAATTCGTTGTGAATAAAAGAAAATCTGTTCAAAACAATTTGATAAGAATTTAGTAAAGCTTAGTCTGGCCTCCATGCACCAGTAGGCCACACTTAAATTTGACAAGATGTTAAAACAGGAAATGCTTGCTAAAAAGTGTATCTAAGGTTTATTTTTAATTTTTAATTTTAGATTTTCATAATTCAAGTCAAAGATGGCCTAAAAGAGCAATCAGCAATAAATGCAACAAAAGCTTTACCAATTTTATCTTAGTTAATAACTGTTTATTACAAATATCATTTACCCGTTTATGTCAATATATCTATTGGGGAAAATGCTTCCCCAAGTTATTTTAGCATATCATTGATCAGATTAACTCCATTGCCGATAGAAAATTTATTATTTATTTATTATTGTCAACAAAACTTATTTCTGTAAAATGCTGGCTTCAAGGCATAGTTGGTCTGTGCTCTTTTTCCTTGAATGTTTGTCCTTTAAAAATATATTTTGACATGTAATGATACGAATATCAAATGCTTCATACGTGGAACAAGCTTGTTGTCAGTTTTTAAATAGCAACAAATGTTTCCCAGTTCGCATCACATGCAAATATTACTATAAATAGATATCATTCTGACTTCAAAAAATACCACAAATAATATCCACTTATCAGAGAAAATTATACAAATTAATCTGATAAAATTCTGCGACCTTGTTACGATATAAATTGTCCTTGTATATATTTTTCTGGGTTAATACTAAGAGTTCATGTGGTGCCAACACGATAAAGATTTCACGCAGTCACCTGTGCACCTAAATCGCACATGTTGTAATAACCATCTATTGTATTGATAGGGTATATGGTCATTTATTTACGTATCCTTGAAACTTTTTTCACCTATTGTTTTGACACTCATCCACGCTTATTCATCGTATTTCATCTCTTTTCATCTTTTCCTCCCCTTTTGTTATTTAATTAATGAATAATTTCTCAGCATTTCCACAAATTTTGATTTGATATATTTCCTTTATAAAGCATCTGCTTCCCATACAGTTCTCAATTACATGCAAACATTCCATTTCGAGTAGCCTCGCGATCTTCAGCTTTCTCATGTGTTGTGAATAACTGCTAGTACAAGTCTTTTAGCACTTTTTTATCAGATTTCTCGTGTTCTTAATTTGCACTGTAAGTTTTTAACACTGTGCTGGATAATTATGCCAGTGCCAAGGTGGCAATTTTGCACCCGCTTAAGATGCAGTTTCGTAAAAATCCATACATACCGTATGATAGACCATTGTCTAGAGAGTATATAACAACTTCAGATTTTAGTGTCTCTCCTGACAGGTTATATATTTACCTTTAAAAATTAATATTCCATAAGAAAATAATAATTCCAACAGGATAAATAATTTTTTCTACAGGAAATAGGATTTTCTTAAAATCCTAAAGGAATAATATTTCCTATAGGAGAAAAGTGTTTCCTGTAGGAATTTGATTCAGACAGGTAGTTTTCCTATAGGAATTTTGTATTTTTTATCGGATTTTAAAATCCTGTGGGAATTCTGTTTAAATCATATAGGAATTTAAATTCCTATAGGAAGTTCTTTTATCCCGGTAGGAAATTTGAATATCCCATAGGAAAAATATTTTCATGTAGTAATTTATTTTTAAATGTAAAGATCTCACCTGACAGGACAACAAAGGTGGTTATAATCTCTTTAAACAATGGTCTATCATATGGCATATTGGTATTTTTCGATACATGCAGCTTAGACGGGTGCAAAAATGCCACCTTGGCACTGGCATAATTATCCGGCACAGTGTTTTTTTCCAAATTGGCTTATCAGATTTACAAATACCATAATATTTAACCAGGTGTGTCATATAATGTTTTTGAACTCATAAAAAACCTACATTTTCTCTTTAAAAACTTGATATATCAAATAGCTGTTTTTGTGTTTATCTTTAGCTCTCGTCTGACTCGTTTTTTCTTCCAACAATTTGACAAATACTAGGATACCTGGTATTACATCATTCCTAACACTTCTTTATGAAAACTTAAATTCTTGTAACAGTAGGTGTAAAGAACTATTTTGCACCTCATTGTATCGTACAGTTGGACAAATGACAGTGCGATCCCTACCACAATTTGGTCTTTACATATTGGACCCATCATATTCTATCTTTAAGGGGGCTGGATAGTTACCTATTTAACCATCTGGTGAGCCTTAATTTAAGTATGATATTTTAAGCCGTAAACAATCATCAAATAAAGAAATAACCACATAGCTATTTATATCTTTATACAGAGAAGTGAAGGTCATCAGAAATAAATACTTTGTATAGTATAATAATTAACATTAAATTTAAAACATATTTCTCACAAATATGTTGTATCAAGCTTGTTACTCTCACCTGCTGGCAACTTTCGGTCATTTGATTATTTTTTTATGATAAGCATACATAATGTTAAATCTTATCTTGCATTCGTCCTTTGCATTGCCCTCTCTTAGCTTTGATTTTGATCCCATTTTCGATCTTTGCTTCACTTCTATTACAGTTTTTGTGTTTTTGTTTCGCATCTGCATTTCTCAAAGCTCATTCTGCTTTCCACTATCTTTTGTTTAATTTTTAATCTTCGCGCATTTTAGTTCGACAGTTTCATTATTTTCCATTTAAATATAATTATGTGTTGGGGTGTGATTGTGTGAATCCTATGTAAATCGTTTTCTACACTTTATTTGGTTCCTGGACATTACAGATCATTACTCTTGGTAGCTTGGTAATTAAAGCAATCTTGATTAAATGTTTTAAATTTAAAATGTTGATTAAAATCTCATAAATGCAACGACAGTTATAAATTCTCTAGAACTTCCTTTCCGTTTTACACAACTGTACATCATGGCTTTCAAATAAATAAATATATATGTTTAATTTGCATCATGTAAAAAATCTAAGTCTAAGAATTACATTGGGTAAACCATGAGGGGTTTAACATTAGGGGTACTTAAATCTAAGACCATGCTCAATTAAGTTTTAGTATATTTTGGACAGTGAAGATTTCAAATGTTTTGAGTTTTGTTCCTTATGATATGTTTACATCAACCTTGTATTTAGCTCTATAGAAATTGCAGGGCTGAAATATACATCCAGTTCTAACCAGTTTATCGAAACCTTCAGCAATCTAATAAAAAAAATCAAGGACTGCATGAAATAATCATAATGATGTCAGACTCAAATTTCCATATAACACGACTTGGCTATTTCTTTTATCTATATGTAACGTACTGGCAAACGTTATCAATAATTTAAGTACTTTTACCTAATTTTATGATTAGTTCAATAATTTGTTAAAAGAAAGATATTAATATAAAGAAAAATGCTTTTTTGATGATTCGTGTAGGCTAGAAAGGTAGCATCATGGCAGAAAAATTTGTTTAAATACTTACACATACATGTATTCATAGAATTTCTTGCAACGCAGTTTTCGAACAGGTTCTTCAGGTATCGACATTTTGTTCGCCATGTCACGCGGACCGAGACTGTCATGGAAGCTGTAGAGTATCATCTCACATCCCAGTCTGTGAATGGCTTAATTTCTTCTTTATAAGAGAGCATTGTTGCGTTTGTAAAGGTAAATGTCATGACAACAATTATTCAAAATAATAAAATTGATGTATTTTACATTTCCAATTGACAATTGATTGTCTAATTAAAGACCGGTGATCACATTGATAAAAAATTGACTCAAGTAAATCTATATGTACAATCGCTAATATATATTTTCAATTTAACGTAAAGCAGCAATATATGTTTATATATTACTAGTATTAGGCTCATTTGAATATTACACCATGGATCTATAATGATCAACATGCAGCTAACATACATCATCTTTTTTTATAGCAGCCCAATGCTCTAGTGATGCCGATTGTTCCGGCCATTCTTGTAACAGCGGGTACGTGTCAAAATGCAACTCGCAGCACAATTGCCATTGCGAGCGGAAGCCTACTTGTAGTCTTGACACAGATTGTGGCAACCACTGTTCCTCGGGCGACACAGCAACCTGCAGATACGGCCATTGCTATTGCCAAAGGGGTGACACAATTTATTTGCATCTTTCAAAAGAAGGCACTTTGCTTTGAAAGTGATACTGTCTTTGTCAGTCCATGGTGTAATAAATACAAAAGCCAGGCGTCAGCAGATTATTGCATTAAGTATTGAAATATATTAGTCATATGTTAATATTATGATAGCATGCAGACGACATACCGGTCTATCAATCATCATCTTTTATAGCCTGCTCTTCTGATGCTGATTGTTCGGGTCAATCATGTCACAGTAGATATGTGTCAAAATGCAACTCGCATAAACAGTGCCATTGCGAGCGGAAGCCTACTTGTAATATTGACACAGACTGTCGACACCATCATTGTTCCTCGGGCTACACAGCAACATGCAACAGCGGCCAATGCCAGTGCGAAAGGGGTAAATTAATTATTAATGCCTTTTGTAATTGTTTCTGTAATCGTTGGTCCATAAGTTAATTTATACAAATTTATACAGAACTCAAACACTGTTAATATCGTTGTAGAATCGACCCAACTGACAAGTTGCTCCTTAAATAGTGACTGTGCACATTATGTTTGCTCGTCTGGAAGAAGCTCGTATTGTAGAACTACGTTTCTAAATGGACATTGTGATTGTTTAGGTAACATAATTAAGAGGGCTCGACGGTCATAGCCTATAAATCATATCTAAAAGTTTAAGGTATATCTGATGGGTACATGTACTTTGTTGACCATACAGCATCCTTAATTCTGAAAATAATTAGAGTTGCAGTTTTGCTCATTTGTATATAATTTTATATTTGCAGGTTTGCAGATTGATTAATATATGCAATTCTATACAAATCAAATAGCAATCGAACCATGCAAGCTTTAAAGGACTTTAAAATTACATTTTAATTGAGTTTTTCCACAATTGATTTTGTTTTTTCTTGTCTTAGATTTCTAAAACTGCACAAAAGCTAATACTTTCAATTATTTAATGTCAAAACAAGAAGTACATTATCATTATTGTCCTATTCATCTGATGAACTTTCATTTCTACTAACCTGCTCAGGTTGCCCATGTCTGTGTTAGCCTTTACTAATGCTCTAGACACATTTTTATGAAACAGAGTGTCAAGTGGATTCCGACTGTTCACAGCAGTGCCCATTGGGCTATTCCAGAAAATGCCAAAGCAATAGATGTGATTGCCTGTACGAAAGTAAGAAATTCAAATATATAATCAGAGGTTTAAAAATTAAGAGCGAATCTGTGGTACAACTGTTCTGTACTATTAATCTTTATTATTGAATAAGATTAGAGATGCGATAATTCTATACATGTATCATGGTCCTGTAGCGATTGTTGTCTCAGTAGTCTCAATAAATGAAAGATTAGCAACACAATCATTTATATAAATGCAAATCATCTATAATATATTACTTTTTGGATTTTTTTTTCAAAGGAGCATCAAGCCACTGTTCCAATAATAGCGACTGTGTAAATCTCCAGTGCTCATCCGGACATACTCCAGTTTGTAGCTTATCCAACCAGGCATGTCAATGTCGAGCAACATGTAATACCCATCACGATTGTGCACACATGACCTGTCACCATGGTTACTCTGTATGTTCCGCTGAACAAAACAACACTAAAACATGTATTTGCAAAAGAAGCTGTTCGTCGCAGGATGAGTGCACGAATATAAACTGTCATAGTAGCAACAAAAATTATTGTCAAGACGGACATTGCCATTGTGCAAACAAATGCTCTTTCGATTCATCCTGTTCCCAACATCTAAGCTGTCATAATGGGGAACAAGCGCACTGTTCGACTTACCTGGGGAACATATGTGTCTGTAGAGGTATGTAAAATTATTGGGTTCCTAATAACTATATTCTAGAAGTGATTCTCCTATTCATACTAGTTTTTCTCTCCAGAGTGTATACTTGATAGCGAGTGCTCTAATTTTCAATGCCAGCCATACCATTCACCGATTTGTAGCAACAACTCTTGCTCATGCAAAGCTGATCCAGGTGATCTATGATATAGTTTCCTTCAATGAATTCAATTTAATTTTAGTATAAGTGTCGTTATTTGCAATATAAAAGCCTAAGGATAATCGTAGAAAAAAAACACATCTCACTTATCTATGCCTTTTATAAGATTCATTTGCGCCATTTTAATGACATATCCCTGCATTTTATCACCACAATGACAAAACGAATATTTCTTACAGTCTGTTATGTACTCTAGAGGACTCTTTCACATTTTTGTATTCAGTAAATGGAGTGTGGAGTCAGTGGGGATCCTGGTCATCTTGCAGCGTCACGTGCGGTCCTGGGCGTCAAACACGTGCACGCTCTTGTACAAACCCAGCACCTGCACGCAGGGGTCTGCCCTGCAGTGGTAATAGTTCTGAGGAGAGAAATTGCAGTCAAATTTCATCTTGTCGGGGTAACAGTTGTTTTACGATATGTTTACTTTTGAATTAATGTTTATGAGTTCCAATCAAAAAGGAAGGATTGACTTTACTTTGATTGTGACTTTTTTAAAAAGTTGATGGTGGGTGGTCAGATTGGATGGCTTGGTCTACATGTTCAGTTTCCTGTGGGGCAGGAATGCAGACACGCGCTCGCATGTGCGGTAACCCTGCTCCTAGCAACGGTGGAAGTAACTGTGTTGGAGACATTTACCAGACACAGAAGTGTGTCACTGCAGCTTGTGGAGGTAGAGTTTTGTTTCAAATGTGCCACTTTGAATTCATAGTAATGGAAGAGATTACTAAAAGTCTATCTCTTCAATTACAGGGCTAGCCTGTCCAACCTGTGACAATAATCTCGTTTGTACTTTTAACAACACCTGTGATTCCTCGGAGACCTGCATGATCAGGTCTTACCATAACACGAGGTTCACCGTCCACTGCTCTAAGGTAAATATTTCTGAAAGGGGAAGGAAGTGATAAAAAAGAATATATGTGGCATATATTGTGGTGTTTTGTTTTTTTTGAATTATTTTATTTTGCGCCAGCGAAATTGATGTCTGTGGTTTTATCGTGTTCAGTGTATATCGATTTTCATGCATGTCTACATGAGATGTTTATAATTAAAGTGTAGATATTTTGTTTTGATAGAAGGAAGATTGTGAATTTATGAAGTCCAATATGCACGGAGAAATATATTGCTGTGATGACCATAGTTGTTTACAACGATATCTGGGAATTGCATAGCTCAAAAATTTAAAAACTGTTATGAAACTGAAATAAAATCAAAACTTAATGATAATGAAAAAAACTATTGTGATGATTTACCCTCAATAAAAGAATGTAAAGAAGCAATTAAAAATATGAAAAATAATAAATCGCCAGGATTAGACGGAATACCAGTTGAGTTCTATAAATTATTTTGGAATGAAATTAAAACCTACTTCTATGACGCATTGATAAAATCTTTCACAGTGGAAGAGCTTACTATTAAACAGAGAATGTCAGTAATTAGTCTTATACACAAAAAAGGCGGTAGAGACAAAGTTAAAAATTATAGACCAATTAGTTTAACTAACTGTGACTATAATATTTTAGCATTTGTATTAGCCAAACGACTTCAAACAGTGATCCCAAAACTAATTAACAATGACCAATCAGCATATGTTAAAGGAAGATATATTGGATATAACGCAAGATTAATTCAAGATATTTTTGACTATTGTGAAGATCAAAATGAAAATGGAATTCTTTTATTTTTAGACTTTGAGAAAGCTTTCGACACTGTAGAATGGTCTTTTATGTTTGAAACATTAAAAGCTCCACATTTTGGACCAAACTTTATCAGATGGATACAAATATTGTATAATAATCCTAAATTCAGAGTAAAAAATAATGGATTTATTTCTAAAACGTGTGATATGACCAGAGGTATTAGACAAGGATGCCCAATATCTGCACTACTATTTATTTTGACGGTAGAAACATTAGCTATTCGAATAAAAAGTTCAAAAGAAATACATGGTTTTAAAATTGGCAACGATAAAGAGATAAAAATGGTACAACATGCAGATGATTCAACAGATATACTTAAAGATTTAGAATCTGTGAAAAATGTAGTTGAATTAATACATAATTTCTCTGAAGTAGCCGGTCCAAAACTTAATATTGATAAATCTGAATGCATACTTTTAGGTCCTCTAAAAAATTCATGTGAAAGCATAGAAAATATAAAAGTAACAAACGAAGCGGTTAAAACATTGGGAATATACATAGGACACGACAAATATAAGTGTTTAAAAAAAAAATTGGCAGGAAAAAATTGATAATATAAGCAAAATATTATGTTCATGGGAAAAAAAGAAAACTGACTTTATTTGGGAAGAAAGAAATAATAAACACATTGATTATTTCAAAACTGCAATATAATGCAACCATTCTCCCAAGTCCACCATTAAAAATCACACATCAAATAAATAAACTTATCTTTAACTTTTTATGGAGTAAAAAAGATCGTATCAAGAGAAAAACTCTTATTGGAAAGGAAAATAAAGGAGGAATTAACATAATTGACTTTGGATCTAAACTGAAAGCGTCAAAGGCATCATGGGTTTAACGATTAACTAACACAAAAAGCAGTCTTTTGCTTTTCATAGAGAATTTACTATACAGAGAAAATCTGACTCTAGAATATATACTAAAAACTAACTTAAAAAATTTAAGTGACTACAACGAGATTAACAAACTTCCGACATCCTATAAAGAAGCAATATGTGCTCTTAATTGTTCCAAAAAGACAAAAGAATTAACAAAGATTTCCACAGATGAATTCCTAACCTTGCCAAATTGGAAAAACAGTTATTTACGTTCAAAAATAAACCAATTTACTTTGAAAACTGGATAAAATCAGGCATACTTTACGCAAAAGATTTGTATGACATGAACGGATCATTTCGTCAAATAGAATATTTTTACGACAAAATTTCTAATAAAAATAATATTTTATGTGAATACCTTATTCTCAGGACAATATTTTGTAAATACTCAAAACAGTACCAATGCGAAAAAGCACCCTATATCAATATAAAAAACAGTAATTATGTACTTCTAAAAGGTAATACATATATTTCCTATGCGAACTTAAAATCTTCAATTTTTTGGTTGAAATAAAATTTTCAAAGCCTTTAGTAGAAAATGTTTGGAGTAAAATTTTTGATACTCCTAATCAAATATGGTCTTCAATATATTACATGAAAATCACAAAAATGTATGATAAGCAAATTGCAGAATTTAATTTTAAATTACTGCACAATATTTTGAATAATAACTTATGTGTGAGTAAATGGAATCCAAATGTAAACATGTCTTGTGAAAATTGTGGAGAGATTGAAAATGTTAAACACTTGTTATACAAGATTGTAATGACTCTTCATTCATATGGCAAAAAATAAGCTCTATTGTTGGTTTTGATGTTAGTTGGAAACACATTGTCATAGGCTTTTATGAAAACTCAGATTTTAATAATGGTATGAATACACTTATTTCATAAACTGCAATGAAAATTTATAAATACAAAATGAAATGTAGATCGACGAATTTAAAATCAGATAGAGAAACTTTATATTACTTTGTACAATCATCTTTGAAAACTTATCAATATATTGCAGAGAAATCGTATAATTATATACAAATTAAGAAACTTTTAAAGAAAATTTGTATAGGTTTATAATTTGCCATCAGGTCCACATACCAGATGTGGTCACTGTCTAGCTAGCATGAGGGCAATAAAGACTGTGTAGATGACTGATGGCCCACCATGCTAGCATTGGCTTCTTATCCATACATGTAAAATCATAAAAATAGATGTATATGTCATTGTAGGTTTAAAAACAATACCATGCTCTACATCTTTTTAAATACTTTCAAAATCAGATAGAGAAATTTTATATTACTTTGTACAATCATCTTTGAAAACTTATCCATATATTGTACAATATCAAATGAAAAGCAAAATGTTATCAAATCGTATACATTTTTAGATTTATATGTATATTATTATCTCCTTGTAGAATCAAAAAAGCAAAATGTTATCAAATGGTATAAATTGCTAGATCTATATGTATATGGTTATCTCTTGGTATAATAATACTGTACGATTACTTGTTATATATTTTAATGCTTATATGATTATAATGTTAACAAAAAAAAAAACTGTTATGTAATGTCACTGTTGATTAAGATTTATTTATATATAGGATAAATTGATTTGATCTAAAATACTAGTATGCGCTGGTATTTCAATGAAAATGTGGGGATAATGCGTGAAAAATGCCTATATAAGCTGTAAAATAAAAATATAAACAAATCTGATAATTCTTTTAAACAATTGTTCAAACAATGTATATTTAACATAGCATTGATTTGTAACCCATAAATATGTTCAATACTTAGAATTTGTTTATTTAAAATGGGGTATGTGTGTCAAAACCTCCAATTAGTGTCACTTTTCATGACTTCAGTGTCTTTTATTGTTCCATATGTTTGTCACAGACTAAATAAGGTCTTATGGAAACCGAAAACAAACCGATTTCAATCACCATAAACGTGGAGTGATGACCAACTATACATTAAAAATAGCATTTTGTATCCCCACCAATGAATGTTTTAGAAGACTCCGAGTCCGTAATATCGTGGCCAAAGTCCCATATAGCATTAGTTTAATTAAGGCATTTTGTTGTGAATAAATGGCTCAGTGGTTATAACATCAGGCCTTTGGTAACCCAATAGAACTAGGATTATTAGGTTGTGGGTTAGATGCCACAAACACTTATATAGGCAATATTTTTATCGTTTGTTGAAATAATGAAAACAATAATTAATGTTAAAAAAAAAAAATAAATTTAAAATTGTAGACTTTTACCTCCGCCCCACATTTCAAAGTCTTTAAAATACACGAGTGCATTTAGGTACATTTTTCTCCTTCGGCTGGTAAATGTATTTTGTCAAAACATGTCTATATTTGAAAGGAGAAAAATATACCTCACTGCGCTCATATGTAACTTTTTTAGGTAACCTGAGTCACTCTAGTGACCTATTGCAAATGGCCTTCGTCCGTCGTCATGCGTTGTGCGTTAACAATTGTACATTTTTAACTTTTTCTTGAAAACTACAAGATCTATGTTACCAATTTTGGTGTGAAGCATTTCTATGGTAAGAGGAATATAAATTTTGAAATTCATTGCTCAACCCCCCCTAGGGCGCCACAGCGCCAAATATGCAAACAAAGCCAAATATTCAAAAATCTTCTCTACTCCCACACACGTGGGGAAAATGAATGCAAGGGTATGATGTCGACGAAGCCCTCTACCAAAATTGTGAAATCCATGGCCACTGAGTCAGGGGTTCAGGCTCTAGGGTGGGGCCAATATGGTCTTATACTGCAAATGTATTGAATCTTAGAAAATCTTCTTCTCTTCTCCTATATATATTTGTTAAAAACTAAATGCACGGTTATGATCTCCATGAAGTCTTCTACCTAAATTGTGAAATTTATGACCCATGGGACAGGGATTTAGGCCATAGGATGGGGCCAATATAGCCATATAGTGAAAATGTATTAAAACTTAGAAAATCTTCTTCTCGACTCCCACACATGTGGGGGGGAAAACTGAATGCATGGTTATAATGTCCACGAACTTCTCTACCTAGATTGTAAAACTCATGGCCCATGGGTCAGGAGTTCAGGGGGGGGGGGGGGGGGGTAATATGGCCATATTGTGTTAATGCATATTATGTTTTAAAATCTTCTTCTCTACTCTCACACATCTGTAAGAAAAACCGACTTCATAATTATGTTAACCAAGAAGTCCTCTGTTAAAATTATAAATTTCATGTTCCCTGCAGTATGGGTTTTGACTGTAGGGCGGGGCCAAATTGGATGCTGGTGTAAATGCATATAATGTTTAAAAATTATCTTCTCTACTTCCACACACCTGTAAGGAAAATGAATTCATAGTTTTGTAAACCAGGAAGTCCTCTACCAAAATTGTAAATTTCATGTCCCTCAAGGTGAGGTTCTAACTCTAGGGTGGGGGCAAAAAAGTAATATAGCATTAATATATTTAATGTTTTAAAAATCGTCTTTTTTACTTCTGCTGATACTGAATAAAACTGCATATAAAGAAAGAAAATAAAGCCATCTTTCAAAATATTACAATTTCCCAATGTAGGGATTTGAATCTAAGGCGGGACCAAAACACTTATAAAGTGTGTAGGGTAGGGGTTCTAAATGCAGGGTGTGGCCAAAATAGTTAATGTCACCTACATGTAAGGTAAGGGTTATGGCTGGGGGTATATATTTCTCTTATTATTTTATTCTGCTCAGGAATTTCAATGAAAGAAATGATTTGATTCACATATTTAGAAAAGAGAAAGAATAAAGTTGTCTATAAAAGTTAAGATATTGTGAAAACATGTATACAAGCCACCTTGTTTTAGATTATCTATGAAAACATATACACATAAACCTATATTAAAAGTTAACAAATATGGGGAAATTATTTTCTATCAGAGTCTTGCACCTTTTCAATATAAGGTCATGCACTCTATTATGATCTTTAAGTTTCCAATAACACTATAGGTTTCATAGTCCTTTTTGAAAGATTTCAGACAGAGAGATGGTCGTAATTACAATATTATAATTTTTCTACTGCAGAATGAAACTCAATTAAATGTATATAAGAGACTCCTCGACAAGTTTGAGTATGGTCTATAGTACTCAGGTGATCGTTGAGGCCTATTGGCCTCTTATTTAAAAATGCAAAAGTGCAGTGTGTCATACCTTTATAAACTGATGTTGGTTACCTGGTGTGAGAACTTAACCTTTCACAGTGTTACTCGTCTGCGCCACACGTGTCACATGACATAGATTTCTGTAAACGTGTTCAACGAGACTTTATATGTCATTTACCTTTATATTTGCGAATACACTATTTGTAAGTTAAATTATTAATGAAGTTTATTTCTGATCGCTAAGTTTTCCTCCAACTGTTGAGAATTTGGCGATAAAGTCACATGATATGTAAACGAGTCTCGACCGATCTGCTTATTTCCTTAATATACATGTGGTCCTTTGTATCAAGGTCCTCCCGATTTGTTTATTTTTTTTTCATTGGAAGGGCACGTTCACAAACCAGTACCCAATTCACTGTTGCAGGATGTACAAAATCATCGATAATTTGTCAACCATTACAATAAAACACGATTTTGAATTTTATAAACATGAATAGCAATATTATAAAGATGTATAGATTCAGATGTTGTACACGAAATAAATTTCCAATAAATTATCATATAGTAAGGGCTTTTTGCATCCAAAAACAAGAATTTTAACTTTGAAAGTCGACCCCAGACTCTTCAAATTGTAAAAAAAAAACCATTCATGAATGTTAATACAAGATGCGATACTTAATACGTACATTGCAATCAATCCAGCATTCCCCGAAATAAAAAATGTATTGACATATTTTTCTACAAGTAATAACTTTTCGATTCCTTTACACACCTCCATAGAGATCCATTTTCATAACTATTTCAAGTGTAAAAACTGCACATTTTCATTCCTTTTCGTTCTGATCTACTTCTGGTTCTGACTCGGACTGACCGATTTTCATTCGGAAGGAAACTACCTATTGCGGGAACTGGTTGCCAGGAGAACTAGATAAGGCAAATACGAACCAGCACTGCGTCTACATAAGATATCAAAATGGACGATTTTAGTAAGGTGATATTTAAACAAAAAAATACTTTCTTTTGTGATTCAACCGGGATATGAACGTGGCGACATTGCAGAAAAAATACGTAACTCGCTTTAGCGGGTTAAGTAAATATTTTCTGCAATGATCGCTACCTTCATAATTCGCATGAATCATCAAAGAAAGCATTTTATTGTTTATATTTACATCCTTGTTTTAACAAATTAATAAATTGATTTAAAAAGTAAGTAAAATTTACTAAATTACTGTTGATGTACATCGGTGCGTTACCTAAAAGAAACAGTCAAATCGTCTCATTGGAATTTGAGTCTGACATCATCATGATTATTTCGTGCAGTCCGTGATTTTTCTTAATTCGCTGTAGGTTTCGACCAATCGGTAAACGATTAACGAGGGTTCACTATTCAGCTAAATGCAATGTGCCTGTATAATGTTCTTTAATCATATATATATGATTACATGTATCTAAGTCTCTGTAAAATGATCATCGAAAGGACATAATTATGACTTTGAATATAATTCTTTCTCATGTAATTCTCCTTTTAATATATATTCCTACTTAAGATAATCGGATGAAATACGAGGATATGAAACCAAATAGTTCATCAGTCGTCTCAAAATTATGGCTTTGTATGTATTCTAGAGTGAAATTAACGAAACGCTAATATTTGATACATAAAGTTACAATCTGGTGAACTTTTTACCTCAATTTTCAATGTTATATCCTGAATATCTATGGTATGTTGTGCCTAGGTGTGTTAATTATTTTGATAAACGAATGGTTTTGATTAAACATACTCATGTCTATTATGTGTATTTTTTTTAAGGAAATATAATGTATTATTTTCACAAAGAATAGAAAGCACAGAAAAATTTAACATGTCTTTAATTAGATCTAAAGACTTTTTTCTTGTTTTTGATAAAGCTGATTTTGTAACAAATATTAAACGCTCGAAAGTATCCTATTATTTAGAGATTTTATTGTTAATGTCTATTGGGAATATTAGTTTTCAAACAACCCGAAACCAAACCAATGTCCGTGAGAATAATTTATCATGAATGAAACTATAGAACTCATATTAATCATTCGAACATTCTGTTGTTAGGAATACATATATTTTAATCATGTGAATCAGTCTTTATCATAGAAAATACATGTTGTTAATTAACACAATTAATAAAATAAATATCATTTCTGATTTATTGATTATTTCAAAATCCCATGGGAGAATGTTGGGATTTTACATTGCATCCTAAATCCCACCAAAATCCCATGGGAGAAAGAAATGTTTGTGGGATATAAACTCCCACGGGATTTTTTTCTCCCATCATTTGTGTTGATATGATAAATAATCCTCTATAAAGCTTTTATAGGATTTAAAAGCAAACTTGCGCTCTATGCTGCCTTTGAAAAAAAGACAAGATATACCATTTTTACCCTTAAAACTTAACTTTGTGAATGTTAATTAACAGGAATCTATCAAATAATTTTAATGACAACGATCGTCAATGTATTGTTATGAACTAGAATTATATGTGATATAAGATGGCAAACTTGGTGTTTTTGCGTTAAAACTACAGCAAACCGGGTTTTCTTTTGTGTGAACAGTATCCATAATATATCTGTCAACCCTGAATTGATGAACACTGCCTATCCAGAGATCTAGAAATGGGGTATTCTATATGCAATGTTTTTGCAGAAAAATAACTAAGTTCAACCGTTGGTGTTTTTTTCATTTATTATCAGAAATCAAAATCCTAACAATATGCACACCTTTGATATATGTACAATTGATCTGCAAAAGAATAATTTCCTATCTTGAAAACTATAGCAGGAGTTATCCGTACAATAGGGGTACCCTATATGCAATATTTTGCCAAAAAATGACTAAGTTCAACAGCTGTTATTTTTTCATTAATTATCAGAAATCAAAATCCTAGCAATATGCACACCTCTGATATATGTACAATTGATCTGCAAAAGAACAATTTCCTATCTTGAAAACTGTAGGAGGAGTTATCCATATAATAGGGGTAACCTTTTGGCAGCCGCACGCCCGCCCGCCATTTTCACCATTTCAATAACCGGATTTTTCCTTTGGAAAACCCGGTTAAAAATAATGATACATACACCACCTCTAGTGTAAATGCTTTTATGAAAGTATATAGTCTGGTTCTTTTATTGGCCATCTACTAACACATACACATTTACTATAGTCTGTCCCAAGATATTTATGCTGCACATTTGGCCGATTTTGAATATAAATACACACACCTGTGAAAGAAGTGCAATTGAAATCGATGAAAGGAAAAATTTCCAAGATATCTTCATTGACACATTATCATTTTTCACTCATAAAAGTTCACAGGAACGAAAACAGATTTCTTACGGAGATTTATAATGGGGAATGTTTACATCTTTTCTCCGTTCGGAAGTCACTCGGAATATCTCGCACAATTTTTCAACGTTATCATCCGGGTCTGCTTCAATACAAAATCCCCGTAGACAATACATTTTTTTGCCCTATATTAAAACATGATCAGCTAGAGGGGGCGTTTCAACAGAGAAATCTTGGAAATTTTTCATACTTTTGAATGAAAATCTTTTGAACCCTGATGTAGTTATAAATATCGAGCAATTAAGCAAAATGTGAATCCAGGATATCCTGGGACAGCTATATTCATAATTTTGATTTTTATGACAAAAAGACTTTAATCCTGCAAATAGTTTTATTTAGTTTCGAAAAACATGATGGTCCATGAGAAAAAGATGAATATTAATGCAACACTTGCAAAAGTACGTTTGGCCATTGGTACCGCTTCTGTGGCTTGATTGGTTGTAGAACGGATTAATAAAAGAGCCAATGTCAGAAAAGCACCATGTTATATTACTGTTTTCTCCAGCAGGATCAGGAAAACTTGCTGACATACATGTTCATATTTTATCTGGTAAGTCATATTTAATAAGATTTTCTTCTCAGCATGCTTTTATTTTTCTATGTTTTAAAAATTAAGATGATTGTTATAAAATAATGTAAAAATATTATCAATATGATCAACTAATTTCGTTTGATGTGATATAATGTAGATGGCAACTGTTTCAATAAGATTATATTAACGTACCTTTATTCGTGTATTTTTAAAAACAATACTCAAACGTATGTTTACAAGTATTACTAAGAAAGGGAAAAAAAACAGGTTAATTCTGTTCAGTTTTTAAGTTAACAAATCAGACCATTTAAATTTTATGCTTTTTATCCATTTTTATAATGAAGGTAAATAATTAAGTAGCTGTATGATTTCTGAACATATATACATTTTTCTATAACCTCTGATTTCATTTTGATATCAAATTCGGAAATGTTTTATAAAAACAATGTCCACTTTCCTGAATATGCTAATTGCATGTTACACAATACAAAATAAAATCTCGAAATTTAACTTTAGTAAATGTCTGATAATCTTTACTTGAAGGAGGTAAAGGAGGTGTCCCTTTAAAATGGTTCATCAGTGTCACTTGAGAAATTACACTTCTCTACTGTACTTTGTGCTTCTGACATCTGTCATCCTTACAAAGTTTGTAGTTGCCAACGAACGCCGTGGACAGGAAATAGATGGTTCTTCAGAAAGAGACGATACAATTATCCACGTCAACTTAACATGTAAAACTGATGCGATACCCATTCCAAATACAAGCAGTACAGTGCAAAACGACAGTAACTTTGAAAAAGAAGCTGAAAATAGAAATCTAACGAAACAATTCAAAACTTATGGTCAAAACAATACAAACAATGTACTTGCTTCTTCGAGTCTGAGTGAAGATAAAAACTGTGACTTAAACAACGTCGAGCAAAAAGGAAATAACAAAGTAATATGTAATGTTCTAACAGGAAATATGTCCAACTCTTCTGTAAAATATTTTTCTTCTGAAAACATGCTCTCCGAAACCATGGTATCCATGGGACTTTTCTTTATAGGGGGTACTCTTATGGTTTTAAATTTTATAGTTATTGTTGTGGTATATTCCACGCCAAAACTTCGGCGAAACACATACCTTAATCTTGTATTGTCACTTTCCGTGACTGATTTTCTTTTCGGTTTTAGTTCACTTTTTAATGGTATCAGAAAAAGTTCGGATAGTTTTTCAAGAAATGGAGATTTCTGCTTTATATCAATTTTATTTACCTCTTCGCCATTAGTTGTATCACTGTACCAAACTTTCCTAATTGGCTTTCATAGGTATCTTGTAATCACTGGATCTGAATGGGGCAAACTATTATTTAAAAACAGACGTAAGTATGTTTGGTATTTAATTGGCTGGTCAATAATAATTGTTCCATTGTCATTTTTCTACGATACTCTTCGCATTGAAAATGATACAGTATGTTCGTTAGATAGAGAATCCGAGGATCGGTACATAATATTCTGCATTATCGCCATTCCAGAGTTCGTTTACATGTTTCTAGTTCTAGTGTTTTACTGTTTGGCTCTGTGTAGTCTTAAAAGGCGATATTCAAACTCTTCTTCATCAAAGGTGCCTAACAACATTCTAAATCACAAACGCCAGAAATATGTTAAATCAATGAAGTCAGTCAGCATACTGCTTGCAGTGATGTTTATTTTTTCTGGTCCGCTTTTGGTGCGCAATGTAGTGGACTTAGTTCAACCATTACCAAAACAAGCATTATACATAACATTTGCATTGGCAAACATGAACTCTTTTTTAAATCCCTTGATTTATTTCATAAATATTGCTGAATTCAAATCAGCATTCAGGGGTCTTTTCAGGAAGACACAATCGTCCGATTCTTCAACAGGCGATACGGTGCAGCAATGAGCAATAAATGACTGAGTCATTGGGATATCTGGCAAAATCCATTGGTTAAGTACTATTTATTAATTTGGAATTGTAGCACAGTGTCTCATACCATGTTGTCTGTTATATCAAATTGAGTGTCAGTTATGATGCTGAAAATTACAATGAAAATGATGTCCTCTTGCCAAGATCAAGAAAAGAAAACGAAAGAGACACATGCACAAAAGAGATTTATGTCTAACACTATTCTTCCTGAAACAAGCAGCTCACAACAGCTCACTTTTTGTCCTTGATTAAAAGTTCAACAACAATTGTATTTGTGAATAAAAAATGTCATTTATTAGTAACAGTAAATGACAAAAAAATTGGTTTTACAAAGAAAGGGGGAAATCAACAAAATACCAAACAATTTGCGAATCTAACTATGAATTAGATATAAAAACATGGATTTTGATTTACCAATTACATTATAGGTCACAAATCCATCTTTCGTACTGACTAGTCCAAACACAAACTAATTTAAAATTTGACATACCATTTTAAAAAGGCAAAAACGTGGCGACAAATATGGCCATAGATATGATCAACTATTTATATCCCGCAGGCGTTAACGCTCCTTAACCTCACGAAAACAGACAACCGTAAAATTGATTGACAAAAAAAGCTTAAAAATTGAAATAAAATATAAAATTACACTATCTAATAAAATTATATTACGTCGACTCGATATATCCCAGTGAACTTGAAATAAAAGATACCACAGAGTCTGCGTCATCTGTTTCATATTTGGATATTTTGCTGGAAATGGACATTGATGGTAACCTAACAACAAAACTTTATGATAAACGTGATGACTTCAATTTTTCTATAGTCAACTTTCCTTACTTATGTAGCAATATACGTTCATCACCTGCTTATGGTGTTTTTGTCTCTCAGTTAATTCGATACGCAAGGACAGGCTCTTCGTATGAACAGTTTTTAAGGCGAGGCAAGCTACTGACAAACAAGTTGATAAAGCAGGTCTATCAACAGTCTCGTTTGAAGTCATCTTTTCGTAAGTTCTATGGTAGATACAACGACCTTGTCAGCAAATACAATCTTCCACTGGGTCGCATGCTGACTGACGTTTTTCAAACTAACTGTTAGACCATAAGACACCTAATTTTCTACGGACTATTCCCTTTTTTCCGATTACGACAAAGAACACACAGCGGGTGTGACCGGTCAGCAGAATTACAGCATGTAATCCGTTATCAGATTGCCATCGGCCAAGGCAACTATCGATCAGGCTTAAATTTCTTGGACCTGAAGGCACCTATTGATGGGGCTTAAATTTCTTGGGGCTCAATATGGGGTATCTCACCAGGAGTTGTAAAGTCATATCATATTCAAATTAATTATTTATCGTTGTTTTTATATTTACATTCAGTATCTTATTATGATGTTAATACCCGTTGCTCCTCGCGAGCAACCGATATATATATATATATATTGTAAAATAATATATTGTAAATAAATCGTGAAATGATAACAAAGTGTTTTTCCATTACAATTTTTTATATAACAAGGATTAATTGGATTAATTCTGCCGTTTATCGCTGAACGACGCTACATATACCATACTGATTTGTCAAAAAAATATCTCTGTTTTTATCGAACAGAAACATTGATATATTTCATAGTTTTTGCTGTTAGAACTTGGAGTATTTTTTTTAAATTATGTTCTTTTACCTCGAGTCGATTGTATGATTTTTACTTCGTGAATACTTTACCATGAACATAACTTTATTAATATGTTCGTTGCTATTTGTAATGTCAATGTCTGTTTTATTTCTGTTTGATTCTTATTTATTCATTGATGAATAAAAGCTTGACAAAATCATGTCAAATTATTTCAAGAATAAAAGGAACTGCGTGACACTGGTAAACTGAGTGATGAATTATTAAGAATAATTTTATGTTTAATCATGATGTGAAAAAAATTTCACACAGTGAAAATAAAAGCCAATTAGCAATTGTCACAGCATCAAATTAAAAATAAAAGTATATATAAAGAACATATAAAGTAATGTCCATTGCAAATTCAGATAAGAAAAGATATTGAGGCGGTAATTAGTAAGTGACTATTCGATACTGGCCGTGGGTCACATTTTCCGACAATGATTTCTTATATCGTAACTTCCCAATAACAACATATTTTCTGCTGACTGTAAAATAAAACAATGACTATATACGGGATGCCTGAGTTGAGTAGCGCATCCAAAAGCATTAACAAATCCCAGCATCAACTTGTGTGCAATATTACGTTCGGAGATCTAGAGTTTTAAGCTATAAATTGACGTAAAATTTTATACTTCATTTATCAAATGTTTTTTTTTTAAGTCAACAGGTTATATTTGACTGAGGAAATTCTTTTATCGCGGTATTTTAAGAAGGTCGAACTCCAATTATTTAAAAACACAACAAACGGCGCATTGAAGTAAAAAAAAAAAAAAGAATGAAAAAAATTGCGTTTACAATACTGCACCTTTGACGTCGATTTTTAGCATTGTGACGTCCTCTGTGAACTAGTTATAAAGAGAGAAAAATAACTTATCCCAACCAAGTATACTCTGGTGTGAAACATAAAAACTCATTGCTCATGTACTGTGAATGTAGATACCGTATTTTAAAAAATACAGTTTTTATGAAAAACCTGTCATGTATATATATATTCTCTATCAATATTAGTTTGACGAGATATTGGCGCTTCTGATTGGTCGAAAAATTGCTTTGAATACCTGCATCAATAACATTTTAGCCGGATCTACTTTTTCTCTACTCTATTTATACAGGAATTTCAAAAATAAACACTGTCAACAAAACGTTAAGTCTGTTTAATTGTAAGCAAACAAAATATAACTTTATAAATATAAAAAATAAAAAGTTTAACCTTGAAAAATAAACAATACACATTAAGGTCAGGCGACACCTTCCTCAACTTTCTATAAATTTTTCCAGGGTTTTGTTATTGATTTACTAATACTTTGACAAGCTTTCTTGTAAAAAAAAAAAACATTAGGGTACCTTACCAGGCATTTGTGCAAGATACTAGAGTATGCAATTTCCTATATAATCTTATTGAAAATACACTTGCTTATATAAACATTTTTGGCATATATATATTTATTTAAAGGAGCGTATTCAAATATAATTTTTTAAACTAATTTCGGTGAAAATCCAGATTATTTTTATTGGAACTCTTTATTACGAGGAGACAAAAAAAAACATTTTTGGCATATATATATTTATGTAAAGGAGCGTAATCAAATATAATTTTTTAAACTAATTTCGGTGAAAATCCAGATTATTTTTATTGGAACTCTTTATTACGAGGAGACAAAAAAAGATGCTCGAGGAACGTGTCGTCTGATCTTAATTAATTCGCAAAATAAAAAATTAGGAGTCTTTTCACGATTTCATCTGCTTGAGACGACGATCAACATTTTACGGCTAGGCTGGCTGTTCCTGGAATAATTATAATGATTGAACATATTGGCCTATACACTTTAACGGTAACACCGCTATTCAAATTTGCTAACTATGAGTTTTACAGCGAACTACATGTACGAAGACGCTTTTAATCGGCGTTAACTCCAGAAAAGTTTCAACGTAATGTTTTGACTGACCTTTGTCCAATCAGATCGGAGTAGGCGGAGTTGAGACATTACCGCTCGTGACTTGAAAGAAATTGAGAGAGATAAAAGAGAGATTAAAAAAAATCCAAATTTTCTTATTGTCCCATCAATATCATTCTAAGTTTAATGCCAGGGTTGGGGTGCCCTGGTATCATTAAACGAATTTTACAAATTGTCTTAAGCTTCCTATTACATATTGAAGAGACATTTTTAAACAAGTGTACTATAAACACTCACACTATAATACATTCATATAATACATGTGTTCTTCAAGAGTAAATGTTATCTAAGTAGAATAACACAATGTAACAATATAATATATCTTAGGTAACCAAATATAGATAATGTCATAGACTATTCAAGGTGAGCAAAAATCCCCCATCTTTTGAGTTAGAGCTATTACCATCCTTGTCATGCATATATTTTTCAACTTTTTTGTAATACAAAAATTCATTTTAGCACCTTCAAAATAAGGTATTTGATTACAACATCTCTCTTTGTATATGTATCTTTTAGTGATCATTAGATCAAGGTTAAAATATTATGAAATCTATCATATCTACCGAAAATAACATATATTACTGTAATGTCTATAACAACGTTTAAACTACTATGGATTCATTCTACGAGTTTATTCCATATATATAGTTCATCAACATAATTACATTCCCAGAATAAATGTTCAAAGTTTCAACATGACTATTACAAAACTAGAGGTACTGTGAGCAAGCTCACCAATGATACCCCCCGCTAAGAAAATATAATTATTTGCTGTACTGGGATATATTTGTAAGAAATCATCATATCATAATTTCTTGCAAATGTGCACATCTATTCCTGTGCTTTAACAACAAACGAATTCTTAATTCAAAAGGGCCAAAATTTGGAAGAAAAATAAAGGAATTGGATTTCGCAGAAATATGCACATTTACACATTGTGTCCTAGATAAAACAAGGTTTCATCAAATCCATGCAGCAGTGTGTGAGTAGTTGTGGTAACAAACTGTTTATTACTATATTTAATACATGACCAAATTTAAACGGACTCCCGGTAATTGATTTCGAACCCGATCACAGGATGAATCTCTGCCATTCAGTCAACTGAATCTTAACTGAAAGGTCTGGAAAGGTGATTGAATGGCAGAGGTATGCCATTCAGTTACCTTTCAGTTATCTTTCAGTCACATTTCAGTTGACTGAATGGCACAGCTTCATCCTGTGGATGAAAAACGGCATGAACTCGAACCCGATGAAAATCGGCATAAATTCGAACCCGATGGAAAACGGCATGAATTCGAACCCGATGAAAAACGGTTGTGTATTTATGTGGCAGATTTTCCCCACACAAACAAACATATGAACCTTTGATTCTTGTGACAAGCTTTTAGGTCAGAGACAATATTTGTGTCATGTTTTAACTTCCAATCATTTTCTATTTATTAAAAGATATATGGCCTACACAGAAATTATTTATTTTTTTCGTGACCTTGAATTTGTGCAAATGACCTTGAATAAATGATCTTGGTTCAAGATCATGACACACCCTCAGGTCATAAGCAATCTTTGTGGGAAGTGGGAACTTGCAATGTTCCTCCATAAGAAAGATATTAACCGGACACGAATTTTGCACTTTTCCTGCCAGTGACCTTGACCTTGCCCGAATGACCTTGTATCAAGATCCTGACACACCCTCAGGTCATAAGTAGTCTATGTGTGAAGTAAAAACTTCAAATGTTGCACCATAAGACATATATGGACTGGACATGATTGCACAGACAGACGGACGGACGGGCAGGGTGATTCCTATATACCCCCCCCCCCCCCAAACTTTGTTTGCGGGGGGTATAATGAGCATAATTCTGTATTGGTAATTTTCATTTTAAATAAGTGGGAATTGCTAGCCAATATAGACCAATCCACACTTTACCAAAGTTATATCCCTTGGCCGCCATCTTTGAGGAAAACCCATATATTTCTCACAATAGCCTTTGTAGATTAGAGGGTTGTAACTTCGTCATTTGACATCAGAAATCCATTTCCGCTGTGAATTTTGACTGCCCCAAGTTGGGACAACCAACACATCGTAGGATTAAATTAAATTCCAAGAGATTTCTTCACAGGACGCCCAAATATTTCGTTGCAAAAAGAAGGGAAAAGTTTTTTTTACCCCTTTGACCTTTGGGTTGACCCCGCAAAGGGGAACAAATTTTGCAAAGTGTGGATTGGACTATTCGGTGAAGTATGCGGTACTGGAACCATTTTAACTGAATGTCTTTTGTCAAATGAAAAACAATCAGATTACATTTTTTTACACCAATTTTGATCAATATGAAGATTAAATATCATTTCCCATTTTTTCTCACACTTTGGTTTGTTCCATTTTTTTTAATAATAAGTTCATTATACATATCTTTTGAGCATTTTTTGCTCCTGCATATTATTTTCAAAAAACGGGTAAAAAGGAGAACTGAACACAAGGTCATCAGAGTCGATTAAATTAAGTTTCCGTATACAATTAGATAATCCATAAAAATAGTAAATGGTACTGCAATACTATACTGTGTACAAAATTCTTCATAACTAATTATCTGGCCATTAGGCTGATAGAGGTCACATATATATTTAATGGATCATCGTTAGTTATAAAATGGCAAGAAAATTAAGCCAAAAAGGTCCATTTCAACTCATAAGGGCTTATTGATGTAACTTTGAGTACTTGGCTTTGACTGGTGACAACGAAGACTAGTCTTTATACATATAAGGATGATTTGATGTCAAAACATCTAAGATTGTACCGATATTTTGAACTAGGTTTCGAGAAACAGCCACCCCCTCCCCAACTTTGAAATACTTGTAATACTTTTAATTAAAGTATGCTGAATCATCACGGAATTAAAGATAAGTCGTAATTTTGCTGGTCATGAACACATGGTAAAAAACGTTGGTATTCCCGGGTGGCGAATAATAGAAATTGAAGGGTGTGTAGGTAGGCGCTGGCACGATAAATACCCTCCAAAAGGTCCAAGTATATACATGTACATATTGGGATGAATTTAGTATGGTCAAAATATCCAAGATGGAATGAAATTTTCAGACTGCTTTTAAGTACATGTATTATTATTCTAAACAATTAATCGTAATTTGTTATTATATACACGTTGGTATAACGTTAGTGTGTGACTTACATAAAATCTTTCTTCATGGTTACTCGGTGTGAAACATCTTTATATCAGAACCTTGATTACAATAGTTGTACTTAAAAGCAGTCTGGCAGTGTGAAAAATTGGTACAATCTTGGATGTTTTGACCATAATTCATCCCATATTTAGACCTTGTGGATATTTTTTTATCGTGCTAGCGCCTACCTACACACCCTTCTATTCCTATTGGCAACCCAGTAATATTTAAAATTATGTGCGTGATGGGTTTTCATACGTACTCGAATAGGTTTCGGGTCACGTGATTAGGTAATATAAATAGTAGGACCATGCGGTGGCGTGGCACTCTAAGTTCGCTCGCTAGTTGTGATTTTGTGTAAAATGGCAGATGATATGGAAAGCGTTGATTTAGGACTATCAAACGAAGAGGCAGTTTCATTATTTAGTTCCTCACTAAACAAAGCGCTAGAAAAGCAGAGTAATTTAATTGTGAATACCATAACGGGGCTTACTGAGCAAATTGCAAAAAACAACACGGTGAGCAGTGCTGCGCACGTGGCAGAGACCGGACCAGCATTCGCATTTAAGCACGAGGGGCACAAAATTCAATTCACTTACAACCAGGAGAGGTCACAAAAGTTGGCTGAAATTGAAGGACTGGTTCTGGAGGGAAATTTAGCGAAGGCCGCGCTCGTTATTAACGAAAAGAAAGCCGCTCTACAACAAAGAAACAAAATCCTTAAAATTGCCGACCGTCATGGCTGGGACACAGTACACGAATATCTGGACGACCCGCTTGCAGATGGTACTGAAGATAATGCTAAGCTTCGTTACGCTATGGGTTGTGCTGCAAGGAAACGCACCTACAGAAGTAGACCGTACGACAGGCGCAGGGGCGGTTTTGCGCCCAGTGACTTTTTTCGTGGCTTTAACCAGTCGTATAGCTCCACCGACAAATTCAGCAATGGAACCTCCAAAGTCGGACCCACAGGATTTCAATTCCCAAGAGAGCGTGCCGGGTGTTTCTACTGTCGGCAAGTCGGGCACATGGTTAGGGAATGCCCCTATCTTAAAGGACAGCCAATACCAACCCTGTCAACACCAAATACTAGCGGAGTCCCAAAACAGTGAAAATAGTGAAGTTGAGTGTATATTTGATTTGCATGAGGAATATGAATTTGAACAGAATGTTAAAGTTGTTAGCGTTAAATCAAAGCTCAAGAAAAATATTTGTTTTTGGAATGCTAAACTTAAAGCTAATAGTTTCATTTTGAATGTTATAAAATGTGGATATGCTATTCCTTTTAAAGAATTTCCAAAGAGTATCATCTTGAAAAACAACAAGTCATCATTTAATCATGCAGATTTTGTTCATGGCGCTGTTTTAGAACTTCTTGATAATGGGTGTATAAAAGAGGTTGATAAGCCATCTTTTGTAGTTAATCCATTGACAGTTTCGGTCGATACCTCAGGTAAAAAATGTTTGGTGTTAGATTTTCGGCATGTAAATCAGTTCATTGAAACACAAAAAGTTAAATTTGAAGGTATTAAAGAAGCTATGTATTATGCAAGAAAGGAAAAGTTTATGATCAAGTTTGAATTAAAGTCTGGTTATCACCATGTTGATATACATCCTGAATTTCAGAAATATTTAGGATTTAGTTGGGAAATTGAAGGTAAAAATAGATATTTTGAATTCACTGTTTTGCCTTCCGGGCTTTCTTCAGCTGGTTACATTTTTAAAAATTGTCAGAGTATTGGTGAAGTATTGGATATCTCATTGTATTCCGGTTGTTGTATATCTGACTATAATTCATGCATAGAGACAGCTAGTTTTTTCGCAAAACTTTAGAATGTTAAGGTTTTCAAGTAAATATAGAAAAGTCACAATTCGTACCGGTGGATAAGATTATTTGGTTAGGATTTTTGTGGAATTTGAGAGATGGAATATTAGAAGTACCGAATGAAAAAATTGAAATTATTCGTAAGAATGTAGAATCGATAGTGGCTAATATAGAACGAGTGAGTGCGCGAGATGTTGCTTCTTTTGTTGGTAAGGTTATTTCATTGAAACCTGCGTTAGGTAGTATTTGTCAGCTGATGACACGGTGTTTGAGCATGGCTTTGTGCAAAAGGACTGGTTGGGATAGTGTATTGAATTTGTCGGGTGATTGTGTAACAGAACTGTTTTTCTGGAATAAAAATGTGGGTACTTTGCCAAGTTCAAAAATCACATGGTTTAATAAAACACCATCAAAAATTTTGTTTTCTGATGCAAGTGAGTTTGCAGGCGCAGGCTATTCTATTGAACAAGATACAAAGATTGTGCATTATATGTGGAGTGACTGGGAAAAATCAAAAAGTTCTACGTGGCGAGAATTGAAAGCTATATGTGTTATCATTGAAAGTTTACGTAATGATCTGTCGGGCAGACTTGTAAAGGTGTATACAGATAATCAGAATTCTGTATTAATTGCGTGTAAAGGTAGTATGAACAATGAGTTGCGTCAGCTTTCATTAGAAATGTTTGGATTATGTGTGGCACATTCGATAAAATTGGAAATAGAATGGATACCTAAAAATATGAATACAGTTGCAGATGAGCTAAGTAAGATGTATGACTATGATGATTGGGGTGTTTCAGATAAAATTTTTGAATGTTTTAATAAGATGTGGGGTGAATATACTTGTGATTTATTTGCAGACAGCAAAAATACAAAAGTCAAAAAATTTTACTCTAGATTTTGGACTCCCGGGACATCAGGAGTTGACGCTTTTTCACAAAATTGGGCGGATGAAAATTGTTGGGTTGTTCCGCCTCCTGTTGTAATTTGTCGAGTAATTGTGCATATGAAAATTTGCAAAGCGTTTGGTACATTAATTGTTCCAAAATGGAAATCTTCTTTGTTTTGGCCTATGGTTTGGAATGCTAAATCAAATAACTTTCACAATTTTGTGTTAAAGTTTATTGAATATAAAAATCCAAAACGGTTTTTTACGGTTGGTTCAGATACTGAAAGCATTTTTGCTACCGAAAAATTTAACAGTAACGTGCTGGTTTTGAAAGTGGATTTTAGAGGTGTTGAAATTTTATGAAAAACTGCAAGGAGAAATGAAAAACCTTAAGCACCATGTGCATTTTGTAATGTTGGATTTTGGCACCATGTGCGAAAGTACACAATAGTGACACCATGTGTTTTTATAAAGCACCATGTGCAAAAAGAAAGAAATTTAAACAGTACTGTTGATCGTTTTATATGGTTTTGAGTTTAAATTGATTTAAAAATTTTACATGTAGGTCCGCAATATTTGGACGGAAATTCAGGATTTGGAAAAGGACAGCAGATTTTCATCAGCAGCTTCGAACATTCGTTATATCATCAGAAGAGGAAAGAGCGACACCTCGAATAAAATGTAAGAAGTTTCAAAACTGGTGTTTAAAGCATTGCATTTCTCATTTGCCAGCTACAGTGAGTACAGTAGCTGTTTTTCTTAGCAGTTTAGTGCAGGAGTCAGTGTCGGAATCAGTGTTATCAGCATATTTCTACAGTTTTAAGTGGTATCATGATCTAAATGTATGTGTAAATAATCCGTGTGATTCGAAGCTTTTACATATGGTTATGGAAGGAGGAAAGAGAATTCTTTGCAAGCCGATGCAAAAGAAGGAACCGATTACTCCCGAAATTTTAGAGCAGATCATAGCGAAGTATGGAAATGACAATTGTAAACGTGATTTGTTATGTGTAAGAGTGTGCGCTATGTTTTTAATTGGATTTGCAGGATTTTTTAGATACAATGAGTTAGCAAATTTACGTGTTAGAAATATATCATTTCATGAAATGTATATGTCTGTACATATTGAAAGTAGCAAAACTAATGTTTATAGACGAGGTATTGATGTGCTTATTGCTAGTACAGGTAAATCTACCTGTCCTGTTTATTGGACAAAGCTTTATTTGTAGCTTGCAGAATTATCGAATAAGCCGGACAATTTCATTTTTCGTTCCATACGTTATTTGAAATCGCGCAAATGTCATAAGCTTTGTGTCATTAACAAACCTTTGTCTTATACTAGGGCGCGAGGAATTCTGCTTGAGGCTTTATCGTCTATTGGTCTAAATTCGAAGCTTTTTGGTTTGCATAGTTTGCGCAGTGGCGGTGCTACATCTGCAGCTTCAAGTGGTGTAAATGATAGGTTATTAAAACTACATGGCCGATGGAAATCGGATTTTTCAAGGGACAATTATGTTAAAGATACTGTTTCAAAGCAATTAAACGTTACTAAAAATTTAAACATATAAAAATAAGTATTTATACATGTACAATGTCGTTTATTGTGTTATAAAATTGTATTGATTGTATATCTGTCAGCCAAATGTCATATTATTATCTCTTTGAATCTCTAAACGCTAGCGAGCAGCGTACCTATGTAATACTTGTTGTTTTTATTCATTTGGCACTTTATTGTTTTATATTCGGACGAACATAGTGAGGGAGAATATAATTAAAATTATGTGTGTGATGGGTTTTCATACGTACTCGAATAGGTTTCGGGTCACGTGATCAGGTAATATAAATAGTAGGACCATGCGGTGGCGTGGCACTCTAAGCTCGCTCATCGCTAATTGTGATTTTATGTAAAATGGCAGATGATATGGAAAGTGTTGATTTTGGGCTGACAGATGGTTGTTGATATGTGTTTTTGTGTAAAATTAAATAAACGCTAGCGAGCAGCGTACCTATGTAATACTTGTTGTTTTTATTCATTTAGCACTTTATTGTTTTATATTCGGACGATGGTAGTGATGGAGAATATAACAACGTTTTTACCATGTGTTTACCAGCAAAATTACGACCTATGTTTAATTCCGGGAAGAGTTGGCATACTTTCATTAGAATGTCAACAAATATTTCAAAGATTCGGTCCTCAAAAACTAGTTCAGAAATTCGGTACAATCTTGGATGTTTTGACAGCACGTCATCCCTATATGTATATAGACTTCGTTGCCACCGGCTTAAGCCAAAATATTAATACTTCATATAGGTTAAAATGGACCTTAATTTATTTGCCAGTTTATAACTATTGATGGTCCATTAAATCTTGTCTCAACTCCGCCTATACGATCTGATTGGACAAAGGTCAGACAAAACATTACGTTGAAACTTTTCTGGAGTTAACGCCTATTAAAAGACTATATATACAGTACATCACAAATTCTATGGTGTTATATATGTTTTTACATTTCATTAAACACAAATTTTAATATTTACACTTTGGCCAAAGTAGATGTTTGCCTTATTAAAATATCAAACACTAAAGGTGTGTATACAAAGTGAACTTGTAAAGCCCAGCTTTCAGTACTTATAGTACTTTCATATAAAATTGAACAATGGTTGTTGCAAGCGCTCTAAGTATTATACTCCTTCTACGATTTTTGAAATATTCATTGTTTATATACAAATTGTTTGTTCTAAACAAGAATCAAAAGAACTAACCAAAATTAAAAGTGGTGAAAAAAGTTTTATTAACGACATTTGACATCCACTTTAAATTGTATATTTTAAAAGTTGACATTAAAAACAAGCTGCAGAGGTAGCCGACAATATAGACATTTAACACCATGGTAAATCCAATGCTCAATGTTGTTCATTGTCTATTTCAATCTTAGAAATTTTCGGATTCTCCTTCGCAGTCCATACTTTTTCTTCTCCTTCTTTGAGGGAGTCTGAAAAGAAAACGGACCAAGTCCTGAAACATGTATTAATTACTAGTAGTAGGAGTCGTCATGGATTAAAAAAAATTACCCGATTTTACGCAAGATTTATGAAAACAATGGTAATGTATCTACCTCGATATTATCTTGTTCCTCGTCTTTAATTTCATCGTTAACAACATTCTGGGCACCATCTAGGGATTCTGGGGGTGGCGCAAGTTCAGCTGTCACTGGACTACATGAGTCTGGATAACTCGGACTCTGGAAAGGCAGAATATTTCATATTTTAAATACTTTCCAGGACAGGTACTTTCCACGTACATAAAGAAACACAGTCAAAGGAATAAATGTGAAATGAAGAAGCACAGAATTCTTATCCCTCTTTTTAATATGTATTGAGATGCATGCATTTTAAATGTAATTCAATCAGTTTGTGACCAAATTAAAGTACAGTTTTGAGATAGTTTTCAAAGCAGATTGAATAAAAAAATATGAAAGGGGAACAAACAGAAACATTAACTCTGCATAAAGTACAGTAACTTCTTATTTGAAATCATTAATTACCTTGCCATGAAGAAGATGGTCATCATTGGCTGGTTTAAAAGTGATGATGTTGAAGAGGAACAGCTTTCTCGGTACGAACTCCTCACACGCCTCCTCCTCCGCGAAACGTTTTCACTTTTTCCTTTCAGAGATATTTTGCTAAAAATAAAAGAATGTCATTAACATTCCAAGATAAAACATTACGACAGCGATAGCTCTAAATATTAGTCTATATTTTATTTTAGTAAATATTTTGCTAATATTTGTTATGCTAACCATGCATTTATATATGCATGCATACTTACCAGTAGCTTGGAAAAGACTGACATTATTCTCTCCTTACTTTTCTGTGTTTTTTGTTGAGTGTGAAATGTCTAGGAAATAAAAGCAACTGACATGCAACATATGTTTGATTTTTATATATATTGCTAGAATCAGAAATACAGTCATTAGCTTACCATAAGTTCTGCAAAAACTTCACGCATTCTCTCGGTGAACTGTTTTGTTCTTTGCTGAGCATGAAAAGTTGGAAAGTCTGGAAAAGATGAAATAAAAATTGCGACTTAATAAATGACGAAATTAAAACATACAACGTATAACATGTATTGTAAATTATTTTATGCAGTACTGTTGACTATACATTTATTTAAATGCGCTCATCATTAGCTCTGCAAAAACTCTAGCCATAAGTTCATCGGACATTCTCATCTTTTGCTGATTATGAAACATCTATAGAAAAAAAGGAGCGAAACACTAAAAGATGCTTTAAATACTTGACCAAAAACTCCATACAAATATTTCATAACTTTTAAATACTCTTAGCATTAGCTCTGTAAAAACTGTACGCATTTGCTCCTTGCTCTTTTCTGTCTTTCGTTGTTCATTAAATACTTGTGCAAAAATTCGAATAATATTATAACTGGGTCCATGTATACTATTATTCGTTACATTGAATTACCACTGTTATAGCATTAATTTATTGATTGATTGATGAAAATCATACAGAAATGATATGTTAAAAATTTTTACATTTAGATGCAATATTTTCTTACCTTTGAAAAAACTTCACGCATTTGTCTCTTGTTCGTTTGTATCTTCTACTCATCATGGAACGTCTGCAAAAATTGAAATCATATTGTTAAGGTACATGTGTTAACGTGCATGTACATTTCTGTACATTTGGAGAAAATTAGATGTTCATTCTTATACTCTAAATGTTGATTTTATCCTGCGTACACAATAACTTACCATTAGCTCTTGGAAAACTTCAAGCATTCTCTCTTTGTTTTTCTGGATCTTTTGTTGAACGTGATATGTCTGCAAAATCGAAATAAAATCAAGACTTTTTAGGATTTGTTAATAGATATATAATACTTTATTAATATATATATTAACAAATAAATTGAACTTTAAAATTTGCATCAAATATAAATAATATACCATTAGCTCTTCAAAAATTCTAAGCATTTGTTCTTTGCTCTAAAACCCATGCATCTACTCGTTTGCTGTACGAGAAGATAGCCTAGACACATCTCGCTTACTCGGAGAAAATGTATTCCTCTCGGACAGAATCTGATGACAAACGACAGGACGGCATATATATATATATATATATATATATATATATATATATATATATATATATATATATATAATGGATAAAGGTTTCAATAGGACAGAATAGGGTAATTGGTCAGCACCACAACCGCTCCGCGATCGGAATATATGTATTAAGATTCCTATTAACAAGCCGCAAGCTGAAAAGAGAGCGAGAGCCTTCGTCGAGACCCAGTGAAAAAGAGCATTTTTTTTTAGTTCATGCAATGAATATTCGACTGCGAACTTGCTGAAAAGACCCCACCTATCATAGACAAAAGCAAAGGTTGGTGTTTATCATATTCGAAAACCAAATGAGCTGCTTGCCGTATTTGATTCTTAGGCAAAGTACGGAGAAATATCATTGAAGGACACACTTTACACAGGTCCGGATCTTACCAACAGTTTATTTGGGATTCTAATAAAATTCCATCGAGAACCTGTAGCAATCATGGGTGACATCCAGCAGATGTTTAACTCTTTTTAAGTAAATCAAAAAAACACAGACTTACTTTCATCGTTTTCTTTAGTATGAAAGCAATGACTTTTCAAAACCATTGATAGATTATCATATGTGTGCGCATGTTTCTGGAAATAGCCCTTCGCCAATAATCGCTATTTACGAATTTTGCAGAGCTTCGGAAATTAGCAACGAAACTTATGGTGAAGATGTAACTCATTTCATTTGCAAGGATATCTACGTGGACGATGGGTTAACTTCGTTGCCAACATCAGACATGGCAATATATCTAATGAAGAGAACACAGTCTTCATTGCTAAAAATGGAATTCTATGTCTACACAAATTTTTTTTTTCAAACAGTGAAGAAGTGATGAAAACCTTTGGACCGTCCGATCTAGTTAAGAACTTGAATGACCTTGACCTCTCCAACAATTCACTTCCTGTTCAAAGAAGTCTTGGACTCAACTGAAACAATGAATCAGAAAGTTCCATGTTCACACTTATCAAAGATATGTAGTCGTATACCAGACGAAGAATATTTTTAACAATCAACATCGTGTACGACTCCCTGAGTTTCCTTGCGCCAATTCTTTTCAAAGGCAAGCTCGTGCTTAGAGTTTTAATCAGAGGACATAAGGATTGGGATGAAGCACTGGCCGTGTCTAAATTGGACGATTTGGAATCATGGGAAAAGTCATATCATCAGCCAGAATTCCGCGAAATTGCTCGTCAATAGCACTTAGTGTTACAGAAGATATGAAGCTCATATCTTCTGGGATGTTTAGGAAAGGCTATTGCTGTATCTGCATATTTAGTTTTACAAGAACACTCAAGCATTGGATTTGTCCTTGGGAAGGCTAATGCCGCAAAGATTGGAGTCATGTGCTGTTGTACCAACCATCGGTCAAACAGTATCTGCCAGTCTCGATATCCAAATAAACAACATTCAGTACCATGTACACTTTTAGCGAGGTAGTTCTAGGGTACATCTACAACGAGAAACGAAGATTCAATACTGACGTTAGTAACAGAGTGGTGAAGATAGCTATCTTTCTCACTCAGCAGAATGGACTTATGTACCAACTGACAAGAATCCAGCAGACTTAGATATTAGAGCCGTACCAACAGGCGAGTTTCAAAACTGTTCATGGTTGTGTTGGACCCTAAACATCTCCTTGAAAATCAAACATCTTCTGAGAAGTTCGAACTCCAGAACCAAGAAAAAGAAATTCCACCTGAAATATTCTGAGCAAAGTTGGTACCTTTAAAGGAATCTTTGCTTGGAACGCAGCGTTTTGAAAGATTTTCATGCTGAAAAAGTCTGGTAAATGCAATTTCTTACCTAAAACAAACTTACAAAAAAAGATTATTTACAGACAAACAGAAGAGACAGAGTGCTTTATCATCAAAGAAGTGTAAACTGAGATGTTCTACGACGAAGTGAAATGTATCAAATTGAACAAAAGGTTGTACAAGGAAAGCAAAATTACAAATTTAGACCCATTCATTGACGATCATGGATTGTTGCAGGTAGGTGGAAACGCCTCCCAATAACATGTAGATGTGCACAATAGGTATCAATAATTTTTCCATCACTTCTGTCGTCACCGGAAGTACAACAAAAAAATTGGCATTTTTAAATTGTTGCCTTTTTGATGTATTTAAAACTTTTGTTGTAAATTTAATCTAAGGCACTTTAGCGATCCTTTCGAAAAAAAGATTTCTTCCCGTTACGATATCTTGGATATTTCATAGAGGCTTCTTTTTTTATTTTGTCCTCGCAAAAACGGTAAGTGATTGAGCAAACAAACTTTGCTATTTAATAATAAATCTTAACTGAGATGGATGTGCAGAAAAGTTATCAATAATTTGTTCGGCATTTTCGCCACCGGAAGCAAACAAAATTGCATTTTTCTACACTTTCTAATTTACGATTGAATATTTCAGATTTTTTATCAAGAATTGAAAACGGCATTAAAATTGTAAAAAAAAAACATGAATATTGCTTTTTTTACGTTAGAATATCTCGGATATCTCATTTAGATCTCTCTTTTTTGTTATTGACATAATTACTAGTAAATGAAAATATCAAAGAGGCCAAAAAAAGGCTTTTATTCTTTTATATCGGTTTTGGTTCTCTGTATCAAACAAAGAATCATGTTGTCTTTTTTATTATGGTCTTAAGCTTTGCAATTGCAATAAAGCGTCTAATGACATTTTTTATAATTTAGAGTTTAAAGTTGAAGAATCCTTCAAAGTTGTATATTTTCATTTCAAAATTGTACAGAAGACTTATTCGTTGCTCGCAGCGAATTACATCTAGTTTCTACTATTATTCCTGACATTGCATTTCTACTATTATTCCTGACATTGTATCATACTGAAAGTTACACAAAGTAGACTATAACATATTAAGAAGAATATGTGTACCGAAACTGTATTCTGAAAGAATGTGTACCAAAAATGTATTCTGAAAACATATTAAGAAGAATATGTGTACCGAAACTGTATTCTGAAAGAATGTGTACCAAAAATGTATTCTGAAATTCTGAGATTGATTTTCAAATAGCATAATTGATATCATTCTGTCTATACTTATTAAATTCTGACAATTTCCCTGGCTAAAATATTACGAGCTAATTCGCTCATACAAATACCGGTATTTCTCGTAATTCTTTCCAGTAATTGCGTTTTTACATGCTACTAGTAAGTTGACCAATTTAAATACCTGCATCCCGGAATTCCTTCAAATGATTGCCTTTTACAGCAAACAAAAATGCACTAATACAGTTACGTTGCTCTGTCCCAGAGCGGTAACATTAACTCGTAAATATTTTTATCCTCTACTGTTTTAATGATATTTATGGATACGACATGTGGTGATAACGAACAGTGTTCAAATTCAAAAGTCCAAAGCAAAGTTACAAAACAGGAGCAGAGCAAACACGGACCTCTAAAAAAAATAGATGTAGGATCAGGTGCCATGGAGGATTGAACATCCTCTGCTGACCAGTCACATTAGTTGGATATCAGTTTTTGTAGATTTAAAAATTAAATAACTGTTACGTCTCTTAATTTGAAGAACATCTGATTTTATGTTTTTAAACAGTTTGTGTTTAATGGGATAGTATTTATTCAAATTGTATCTTTTATATTTATCCCTTCAATTTATTCCTCCAGTTCATTTTGATTCCTGTAAGCAAACTTCGGCATGTTCCTGTTTAAGTTTAAGATATAAACTCGATTGCCTCGATTGTGACATGCCCAGTTGTGGCAGGGGGCGCGCGGCGGGTGCGACCGGTCGGCAGAGGATGCTTACTTCTCCTAGGCACCTGATCCTACCTCTATCTTTTTGGAGGTCCGTGTTGCTCTGCTTTGAATTTGTATTTCGTTTTATGGATTTTTGAGATGGTTGACGGTTTGTTATTGTCATTTTTTCATATATATACTCGCGTGCCGAAAGTATGTCATTTTATTTCTTTTTCCCTATATATTTCATTGAAAACAAGACTTATTTTAAAGCGGTTTTCTGTTGTTATTTTTTGTCAGATTTTGAAGAAATTCATATTGATTAAAGAAGATTCAATTTGCATTTGTTGACATACATTGAAACAGTTTTGTGGCAACTCTTTTGTAAAATTTGATATTTCAAACACAACACAAAGATATTTTTTAAAAGCTCTACTATATATTCATTGCAATATACAAGCCGAAAAATCTTCCATATCAAATCGCAGGAACTGGAGGTTGGAAAAATATTTAATATGATGCAAAACCAAGCTAAATAAATTCTGAATTTATCAATCCAAGTCTTTTAAAAATTGGTCCATAATTACTTTTTAAGATTCTTTGAAAAATGATGGTTTTCAATGAAATATATAGTGAAAAGAAAATAATTGACATACTTTTGGCACCTGAGTGTACATTAATGTCAAGGAAGGCAGGCCAACACTTATTTTTCATTGTTTCAATATTTCATTAAGTAAGAAAAGAACAAATAATGTGACATTCATTTTTCATTTTATTTCCTTTATAATATATGTCCAATATTTCAAACTTGCTTATCAAACTTAATCTATAACTTTTTACAAATATCTGAGTTTTCCCTCTGGGTATAAGAAAGATAACAGCTATTGATCTGAATATTTCATAACCTGGAATTGTGTTGTAACGTGCTCTCAGTAAAAATGGCACGGTATTGGAGCATTCTTATCTTTGTTCGTAAGTTTTTGTACCTGAATACAGGTTTATGGCATATCCCTGTTTAAAATCTATCACAGGAAATTTTATTTCATGCATATGGTTCCTATAAGTTATGGAAAAAACGTTGAACAAATAATTGATACAGATTCAGTAATCGATACTAGTGCCTTGTCTAACATGCATGCGTTATAACGTTGTTCTGTTTAAGGTGGTGTTGGACACCTGTCGATATTAATGTGGATACAAGTACATTATAATCAAAATACTATTACCTGTTGATAATTTTCAAATTTTGCAGTTTATGACAAAATAATAAATTTAAAAAAAAAATTGGAATTGTGAAAATTATAAAACGCCCTGCGGGATTCGAACTCATGACTTACAGATTCGTAGTTTACACTCTAACCCACTGCGCTGTGAGGTAACTAATGTGGGAAAGGAAAGATTAATAAAATTATACTTGATTTTATTGTTTATTTCGATAGGAAGTACGTCACAATATGGAAGTGTCCCATACCACCTTAATACTTTTCTTTATAAAACAAACTGTATTAAAAAATCCTTTCATGTTGTTCTAATGTTTTCCACGACGTTTTGCATAATATTTATTACATTAATTAAGTCCGTTGCAGATGATAAAGTGATTACTAACTGTCATGTCCAACAAAACTTATTTTTGTTCAAAGCTGACTTCAAAGCATGATTAAGCTGTACGTTGTCGTTAAATGTATAACTTTAATATCTTTCATTTATTGATACGATTATCAAATGCTTCCTACGTGAACCAGGCGTGTTGTTAGTTCAAAAGCAAGAACTTCTGCCCTATTTGCATCAGACAGAAAAACTACGATATATCTCATTCTGATTTTTAAATCTCTAAATATCAAAATTAAAACCCACTGATCAGAGGAAATTATACAAAATATCTCCAAAATGTATGCGACCTTTTAATAGCATCGTCCTTGAAGGTTTTTGTATGGGTCAAGTAGTCCCGACTCGATGAAGATTGCGCACCGTTTCTTGTTCACCAAAATCGCCCATGGTTTCTCATGCTGTTTCTCCATCAATATTTGTTGAGATGGTTTTATTCTATCCCTTGTACTGATTATTTGTGGTTTTTGTTTGATCGTGTGTATCCTTTTGTAAATGCTTTAATACTTTATTTGACTTCTAAGCATTATAGATCTTGAAACTTTGTAACAAAAGTCATCTTCAAAAAAATAAAGATTCGTCTTCTTTTGATTAAGAGTTCTACATTTATAATGCTGATTAAAATCTCATAAACGCTACGACTACCAGTATTATAAATTCTACAGAACTTCCTTTCCTTTTTACAAATGTACAACATTACTTAAAATAGATGAACATGTCTAATCTGCATTATGTAAAATATCTAACGCAAAGAATAACATTGAGTTAATCTGCTGGGGTTTGTAACATTAAGGTGGTGTGGGACACCAGTCGATATTAATGTGGATAAAAGTATATTACAATCAAAATACTTTCACCTGTTTAGAATTTTCAAATCTTACAATATTTGACCCAAAAAATATTTTAAATATTTCATATAGGTAAAAATAATAAAAGCCTCAGTGGAAACCGAACTCATTACTGACAAATGAACTAGTAGAGAACATTCTAACCCATTGCAACACGCTGAAGGGTAACAATTGGGGGGGGGGGGGGGGGTTCAAGTTATCCTTGAATTCATTGGGTTCTATTTAATAGTACGTCACAACATAGAGATGCCCCATACCACCTTTATTAAGGGTACTTATATGTAGATCTTAGACCATGCTAAATTAAATATTTAGTACATTTTCCACAGTGAAGATTTCAAATGATTTGATTTTTTGTTCATTATAATATACATACACCTAATCATAGAATTTCTTGAAACGCAGTTTTCGAACAGGTTCATCATGTATCGACATTTTGTTATATGCCATGTCGCTCGGACAGAGATTGTCACGGAAGCTGTAGAGATTCATCTCTCATCCCCGTCTGTGATTGGTATACTTTCATAGTAATAAGAGAGCAGTGTTGCCTTTGCAAAGGTAATTGTAATGGCAACAAATTATCAAAATACATCTTACTGTCATTAAAAAGATTGATGTATTTAACACACACACACACACACACACACACACACACACACACATGTAAAGCACTAAAGATGGCTAACGACACGAACGATTGATATTGTCAAATTTTCGGGACAACCAGTCCCTTCTTCAGGACAAAAGAAATAAATTACATGGGTAAAAACAAGGAAAACAAAATCTAGCACTACAACTAACACTACTAATGAAACTATAAAAAGAACAACAACTACATTTTAAACAGTTTTGAATCACATTGTTTGAGGAGGTGTTAGCAATGCGGCCGATCGCTGTAAAGACTAAAGACTACACACACACACACACACACACACACACACACACACACACATATATATATATTGTATATATTGATTACCGGGGTATTAAAGGTTTTCATTTTTTTCATTTTCATTATGTAAAACCGGACACTGGCTCGTTTGTATACCATGACAGTAATGATCAACATGCAGCTAACGTGCATCATACATTATCTTTTTATAGCAGTCACATGCTCTAATGATACCGATTGTTCGGGTCATTCTTGTAACAGTGGATATGTGTCAAAATGCAACTCGCATAACCAGTGCCTTTGCGAGCGAGAGCCTACTTGTAGTCTTGACACAGATTGTAGCAACCACTGTTCCTCGGGCTACACAGCAACTTGCAGCAACAGTCAATGTCATTGTCATAGGGGTAAATTAAGTATTTATGCCTCTGTCGAAAGAATCACAATGCTTTTCAAATGTTTCTGTAATTGTCGGCCCTTAGATTAATTTACACAAATTATCTTAGCTAAGACGTTACAGATTATATCATTGACCCATGTCTTATTTCTTTTAGAAGTGCTCATAAGTTGTAGTCTGTTATATTTCTCTTTTTTTTTTTGATTTTTTTTTGATTTTTTTTATTGGAAGAATTGGTTTTACTATCAATATTAGATTGTTCCAAATAAGATGCAGGCGACATACCGGTTTATCATTCCTTATCTCTTTATAGCGGCAACATGCTCTTCTGATGCTGATTGTTCCGGTCATTCTTGTAACAGTGGATATGTGTCAAAATGCAACTCACATAACCAGTGCCATTGCAAGCGAAAGCCTACTTGTAGTCTTGACACAGACTGTAGCATTAACTGTTTCTCAGGCTCTAAAGCAACCTGCAACAATGGTCACTGCCAGTGCCAAAAGGGTATGCGTTTTTTAATGATAGATCTCTTCAACAAGAAGGCACTATCTCTATATCTTAACATGTCTTTTTGTTATATTTTTGAAAAGGAGGCGGTATACCGTTTCATTTTATTAAATTACCATCAAGAAATGGTTTTAATCCTGTTGTTTTCTTTTTCCTTCGTCAAAAGAATCTTGCACATAATTACACTTTCATTTAATATTGCCTTCATATTTTATTGTAACATCGAGTAAAGAACTCAAACACTGATCTTCTTTATACGAGCCTTTACGATAGCGAAAAGTTCAACTCTGTGTGAACTTTTTTATGACGTCACAATGATTATCGCACGCGCTTATCGTTTGACGGCTGCAATATTGTAAAGGTAATAACATCGTTATGTTCATGATTTTGAACGATTTGCCATTCTCAAACGTAAATATAAGTAATAAACAGTGATGTTTAAAAGTTCATCGGGATAAGAACTTGGTTGGTACGTGATCAAATCTTCTGAGAAGCCCTTCGGGCTTTCCTGGATTTGAACACGTGACCAACCAAGTTCATATCCCTGGGAACTTTTTAAATTGCTGTTTATTTCTTAATTAATATTGTTGTAGAATCGACACAATTGACAAGTTGTTCCTTTAATAGTGACTGTGCACATTATCATTGCCCGTCTGGAAGAGGGTCGTATTGTAGAACTACGTTTCTAAATGGACATTGTGATTGTTTAGGTAAGATCGTGAAGGTTGAAAATAATGAGATTTGAATTAAATAAATAAAATGGAATAAAAGATTTGCAGGTTTGCATATTGGTTAATTTGCAATTCTATACAAATAAAAAATTTTAAAAATTTTAAAATACAATTTAAAATAAAAATAAAATACAAATAAAATTTATTCATTGGAATAAAAGATTTGCAGGTTTGCATATTGGTTAATTTGCAATTCTATACCAATAAAATAGCAATTACACCATGCAATCTTCAAAGGTCTTTAACATTACTTCTTTTTTTAAATGGAACGTTTTCCACATGTTATTTTGTTTTATGGTTATCTATTTCGTCTTTTAATATATCTAAAATAAAACTGCACTAAAACTAATGCGTTCATTTATTGTCAAAACAAAAATCGGTTATTACCGTATTTCATAATTATTGGACAACTATCGTGAAGTTGCATTTTCATAATTATCCTTTTCATCTGGTGAGCTTTTATTTCTACAAATCTGCACATGTATTCCCTTTTCCGTGTCAGCTTTGATTAATGCTTTATTCACATCCTTTATTAAACAGAGTGTCAAGTAGATTCAGACTGTTCACAGCATTGTCCATTTGGCTATGCAAGAAAATGCCAAAGCGATAGGTGTGAATGCCTGAATGATAGTAAGAAATTTAAATATATTATCAGATTTTAGAATTGAGAGCGAATCTGTGGTACAACCATTCAATACTATTAATCTTTCATTTTAAATAAGACAAGAAAGTGATGCGTAAATTCAATACTATGGTCATGAATCGATTTCAATTTTGCTATCTCAGTAAATGAGAAAAAGCATAGCTTGGCAAGACAATCAAATAAATAGATGCATATCACAAATCAGCTATCATATATTAGTTTTCGGCAATTATTTACCAAAGGAGCATCAAGCCACTGTTCCAAAACCAGCGACTGTGTAAATCTTCAGTGCTCATCCGGATATACTCCTGTCTGTATCTTATCCACCCAGTCATGTCATTGTCAGAAAACATGTAATACCCATCACGATTGTGCGCACATGAACTGTCACCATGATTACTTGGTCTGTTCCGGATCTGCCGCACAGAATAACACTAAAACATGTATTTGCAAATCAACCTGTTCGACGCAGGACGAATGCACAAATTATGCCTGTTCTAGTCAATACAAATCCTATTGTCAATCCGGACAATGTCATTGTGCACACCGATGCTCTTCCGATTCATACTGTTCCCACTATGGATACTGTTCTCATGGAAGAAATAGACAACACTGTTCAACTTATCTGGGGAACATCTGTGTTTGTGAAGGTATGTAAAATCATTGTGTATTTGTTATATTACTAGTATATAAGTGATAGTGCTATTTAAACTATTTTCTTTTTAGAGTGTGTACACGATAGCGAATGCTCTAATTTTCATTGCCAACCTTACCATTCACCGATATGTAGCAACAACTCTTGCTCATGCAAAGCTGATCCAGGTGAGCTATGATTTTCTTCAATGAATTCAATATATGTTTTGTTTGTAGCCATATAAAAGGATAATTTATCTGCTTAAAAACATTTTACTTATCTACGTCCTTTTACAAGATTCGTTTGCACTAATATTTTAATGACACCTTTCAAATTCTTATCACCACAATGAATTTTTTCAAACAGTTTTTTATGTTTACGAGAGGAAACTAGATTTCGTTTTCAGTTGATGGAATGTGGAGTCAATGGGGACCCTGGACATCTTGCAGCGTTACGTGTGGACCGGGGAGTCAAACACGCACACGCTCTTGTACAAACCCAGCACCTGCACGTGGGGGTATGCCCTGCAGTGGTAATAGTTCTGAAGAGATGAATTGCAGTCAAGTTTCATCTTGTCAGGGTAACAGGTTGTTTTAAGATGTTTATTTTGGACATAATGTATACGAGTTCCAATGAAAAATGAAGAATTGGATTTACTTTGATTTGAATTTGTTCTGTAAACAGTTGATGGTGGCTGGTCAGATTGGATGGTTTGGTCTACCTGTTCAGTTTCATGTGGGGGAGGAATGCACACACGAGCTCGCATATGTAGTAACCCTTCTCCTAGCAACGGCGGAAGTAACTGTGTTGGGGACATGTACCAGACACAGACTTGTGCCACGGCAGCTTGTGGAGGTAGTGTTTTGTTTCAAATGTACCCTTTGAATTCATAGTGATAGAAAAAGTTCTCAAAAGTCGAACTTTTCAATTATAGGGCTAGCCTGTCCAACCTGTGACGACAATCTTGTTTGTACCTTTAACAACACCTGTGATTCCTCGGAGACCTGTATGATCAGGTCTTACCATAACACGAGGTTCACCGTTCACTGCTCTAAGGTAAAGTTTTCTGAAAGGGGGACTAAACATGGTTCAACATTTTTGGCTTTCGAAATCGCTATCTGGGATTTTATTGTTTTGACTGTATGTCGATTTTCATGCATGTCTACATGATGTTTAGATAATTACATTTTTGATATTTCATTTTGATAGAAGGAGGATTGTGCCTTTGAGCAGTCCAACCTTCACGGAGAGATATATTGTTGTGATGATCATAGCTGTTTACAACGATACCTTTTAATTGCATAGCTAACAAAATAAAGTGTCATGCAATACCACGGTTGATTAATAAAAAATAAATTCGATTTGATCTTAAATATGTGCTAGTAATTAATTTCAAACAAATAATTCTAGATAACATATAATAAACATGCTCAGCCATGCATGTAATAACTTATTTGCAAGTCACAAATGAAAGTTAGAAATGTTATAATATTTTCCTCTGTTCTTTCACTGTTGCATGGGATAAACTAAATACATTAATTGTTATTATGTCTGTATGCTTTGTTCTTAAATTGTTAAATTCACTACCCATGGGGCAGGGGTTCAGGCTTTTCAAGGGGGTAATAAATATGGCCATATAGTAAACGTGTATCTTTTTAGGGTTCTTAACATGAGACTTCCTGACAGCTTCATCGAGGGGCTATGGTACTCAGGTGACCGCCAAGGGCTGTAGGCATCTTGCATTGATACTTATTGCCGTTTATTGATATCAATAATTAGATTAGGTGGTATAACCCTTTTCAAAGGAGTGACCTCCACTAATACAGCTTAGGGAATAAACAAAAATGCTACTTTGAAAAAAGTTTGTTTTTAGGTCACCTGAGTCACTCGGTTGACCTATTGCAATTGGTCTTCGTCCGTCGTCGTGCGACTGTGCGTCTGCGTTAACAATTTTACATTTTTAACTTCTTCTTAAAAACTACAAGGCCAATTGTTACCATTTTTGGTGTGAAGCATCTCTAGGGTAAGAGGAATCTAAATTGTGAAATTCTGTGCTCTACCTTCCCCCGGGGGGGGGGGGGGGGACAAGCGGGGCAAAATATGCAACCAAAAAAAAAGCCAAATTTTCAAAAATCTTCTTCTCTACTCCCACACATGTGAGGAAAAACTGAATGCATGGTTATGATGCCCATGAAGCCCTCTACCAAAATTATGAAATTCATGGCCCCTGGGTCAGGGGTCCAGGCTTTAGGGTGGGGCCACTTTGACCATATAGTGAAAATGTATTAAATCTTAGAAAATCTTCTTCTCTACTCCCATATATATTTGAATAAAACTGAGTGCATGGTTATGATGTCCACGGACTTCTCTACCTAAATTTTGAGATTCATGACCCCTGCGACAGGGCTTTAGGCACTAGGGCGGGGCCAATTTAGCCATATAGTGAAAATGTATTAAATCTTAGAAAATCTTCTTCTTTACTCCCACACATGTGGTGGAAAATTGAATGCATGGTTATGATGTCCAGAAACTCCTCTACCTAAATTGTGAAATTCATGGCCCCTGGGTCAGGGGTTCAGGTCGTAAGGGGGCAATATGGCTATATTATGTTATTGCACATAATGTTTCAAAATCTTCTCTACAGACACAGAACACAGAATAAAAACTAATTCACATGTTTAGAAAAGAAAAATAATGTAGCTGTCCATCAAAGTTATCGATATGATATTGTGAAAGCATTCGAAAGAAGTTCAGGAAAGAGAATTATAACAGTTAATGGAGTTATCTTCCCTTGCTTCTTCAAAATGGAGTTATCCTCCATCGATTGTTCATATTTAGTAATTAATCATTAAATACAATGTAATTAATAAGTTGTATGTTCAAAATAGTTATGCAAGTATTTTTAAAAACAGTTTTTATATTTCTTAAAATAAACAAGTAGACTTGTTAATAGTAAAGTAATAAGTAGTATACTAGCCACCTTGTTTTAGTTTATCTATGAAAACATATTAACATAAAACCTATTTTGAAAGTTAACATACCTGGGGAAAAATACTATGCATGAAAGCTGTGCTCCTTTTCAGTAGTAGGTCATACACTGTGGTACGAGCGACAGGTCTTGTGCTAAACTATAGGATTAAGAGTCCATTCCGAAAGAACTCAGGCAGGGAGGAAACTCAATTAAATGCATTTTTCCCGATTACGACAAAGAGCACACGGCGGGTGTGACCGGTCAGCAGAGGATGTTCACTCCTCCTAGGCACCTGATCCTGCCGCTATCTTTTTAGAGGTCCATGTTGCTCTGCTTTGAATTTGTATTTCGTTTTATGGATTTTTGAGATGTTTGATGGTTTGTTATTGTCATTTTTTCATTTATGAGACTCCTCCACAATTTTGTGTATGGGCTATGGTACTCAGGTGACCGTTAAGGCCTATTGGCCTCTTGTTTACTAATGAAAAAAAGAACTAAAAGATCCTTTTTAGAACTTAGAAAGTATGAATTTAATGCCGATGTTTTCTTTATTAAAAATCGTAAATCCATGAAGCTTTCTAATAGCGAAAATACTGTATTTGGAAGCTCATGCAAAATTAAAGTTCATTCAATCGATTTTACGGGTTTTTACACTGAAACAATTTTTGTTTGGCGGTGTTAAGACCGAACTAAATAATTGTTGTATACGCATATCAAATCAATTGCTTGTCAGAACTGTTTGAAAGTATGAGCTTCAATTAGATTTCCTCAGCTTTAAAGATTTACAGTTTGCAATAATAATAAACATATCCAGCCATTCGTATTTTTACATTGAAAAGTGTTCAGAGTAACAATGAAATCCATTCTAACAAAGAGCATGTTTATAGTCCGTTACAATTAGGGGGATTTGGTTGTTACTTTTTAAGTCAATTGATGGTCTAACACCAAATCCATTTTGAATAACTTTTAATCAGATTATTGTCTAGCTTGACGTCATTTGATTAGATGATGAATTTTCGATTAAAAGGAAGAACAGCGGGAGTAGAGAATTAAACTGCCCATCAAATTTTATTTATTCAGAAAATAAATTGCAATTAATCAAAAAGAATGGGATTACGGTTTTGGCATATTCGGTGTTGAGGATAAATGACTTTTTTTTTTATAAAATACCAATAAACTTGGCCAACATTCTTGTAAGGCGTAATAGTTTTGTGCAACAGTAGGATGAAATCGCACCGAAAGAAATTCGTCTTTGCGTTTATCTGTATATGGCTATATGCTAAAGGTAAGTCTTAGACTCATTTTGGCAAAGTTATCTTACTGATGTTCTTTGCAGATATGCAGTTCTTTGGGGAGAAATTGATCCCTTAACCGATACTAACATTTTGTCGATACAAATATGACTATCTGTTGTGCGTAAAATGCAAACTTTGTGAAACGTATCTTATATGAATGTCGGTCCTAACTTCACAAAGATTTATCAAAGTTTTATCATTCAATGTCGTCACTTGTTATCCTGTTGCGATTCTTAGTTATACTTATAGCCGATATATGTTTTGTAAACCAGCATACTTTATACTTAGTAAATTTTACATCTGCGCCACCAAAATCGTTTAAAAAATTTATATTGTTACAACTGTAACATTCGAAGGCATGAATCTATTTTTTCATTATGTTCGCCGGTTTATAGTAATCAAATAATTTCACTGGTATATTATTCCGAAAGATAAATGGTAAAGAATTGTATACGCATGATGATCAATAAAGAAACAACTTGCCTTTCATGGTTCATGAAAGATCGTTCTTTTCAAATGTTAGATTCTCAACTTCTGAAAACAGTTACGAAAAAGGTTCGTCGGTTTTTATAAAATATTCATTTGATAAAACAGATGAAAGTCTTAATGCAATCTGCAAACCTAGACTGATTATTTGTTGTTTTAACTAAACGTGTAGGTCTCCAATTTCATTTTCAATATTATTCGATCAGTGCTTACCATCTATTCAATATTATAGTCAGATACTCTTTACACAATTGCGCTGAAAAATATAGTTTTATTCATGATCAGCAGTATTTAGAATATCGATGTATATTTAATACGTGTTAGAAAACAAAATTGACTTAAAATTAATTTTAATGAGCACCTTTCCCAAAGAAATGTAAATGTGAAGTATTCATATTCCTACGCTAGCTGCCTCGTTGATCAGTCTTTTCCCCGAAAATATAGGTCATTCTTCGATTGACATTTTTTTCACTAATGAATATTGCTTATATTATTATAATACTACATGTATATTACTGTCATGATTATTGTTCGTTAGTTATCACAAAATCTCTTTTAATTCTTTATTGTGTAAGAGTGTGCGGTTTTTTTAAATGACGGAATGGCTATGCAACATCTGCACCGTATTTCTAATCGCAGTCGTGTAGACGCTGTTTAAGGATGTGGGCACTGTTTGCTAGTGATGCAAGACTGGTGCCAGTCTTAAAAAGTTCAGTGATTTATCTTAGAGATCGGCTGAGCATAGTGAAAATTCAAGTTATTCATTAGTCGAATATCTTGGATATGGGGTGACCTATATCTATTCTTGTTAAAACAAATCTTGAAAATAGAACAAGGCTGTCGACCATTTTTTTGTTCATATAGTAATATTTTTATGCTGTATATTTATATTGTTGTCATTTATTGTAGAAATATTTTTTTTTATCGAATCACATTCCTATTTTTTTTCTTTTTGTATTTGAAACTTAACGCCAATCGTAACTTACAGTTCGCCAATTTAATTATGACACAGAGATAGTTTACCTCAAATATACATGTATATTTTGAACATTTCGGTCGTCTATAAATTTCCTATCATTAAAGGTTGTCTCCAATCGGTCGAAAAGATCAATATATAAGGATTTTTTTGCTTTTACATCATACTCATTTACAAAATCGAACCGCCAATATTGGAGTATTAATTTAATTAAGATAAATGTCTTTAACCATCCAAAGAAAAAAGACAATGAAACAGGTATCAAGAAACACACTAATGCAGGTACTAAAGCAAACTCCCAAATATAGAAAAAAAAAACTCTCAAATACTGGAATGGAAGGTATACAAGCGCGATGGTCCTTCAGCTAGGTTCACAGTACAGGAACGTGTGAATGAACGCTGGGGAAATATGTTCAATAAGGGATAAGAAGCAAGTGTGATAGTTGATTTGAAAGTTTTTTTTGTTTTTGTTTTTATGTTTATTGGCATTTATTTTCAAACAATAACATGTTAAACAAATATACTTACTACATCATCATTCACATAACTATATAGGATTTTGATAATATAAGTAAACATTGACATTTTCATACAGAATATTTGATGATATATTGTTTTTATAAGAAAAAAATTATATATAATCATTTTATAATCATCAATTTAATCATTAACAAAAAGGTAATGAACAGGTTTCAGAGTTGTTCAAATATTCATCTCACAGTACAATAAAAATATTGCCTATGCTAACATGTAGGGCCACCATTCCCTTACTACAAGTCTCTAATGCCCCCATATTAGCAAAACAGCGACCACACCTGATATGTGGAACTGTTGGCACTTTATTTATATGATAAACAGATATACGATATACATTAAGAATAATTTACGTATCGATTTACCTATTACAGTATATGACTTATAAATTGTTTCCAATACGTTTTATAATGTTTGCAAAACTCCTTTGTGAAAATGATTTGTAAACCTCAGTGAAAAAATTTAGTATATATTTTATATGATTACATATTTCTTGCGGTTTTTCTTCTTTGATTTCAATTCTACAATACATTTTGTACTTATATATTTTACAGGCAATCAAAGAAATTAAACTGTTGAGAAATAATGTTTTCTCATTTTTTTCAAAATAGAAGCCTATTACAACTGTTTTCCACGATACATCAAAGTTTAAATATTTTTGAACAGTGCCCCATATTTGACTTACATTTTTACATCGTAGAATGAGATGTTCATTGTTTTCCTTTACATCTTTACAAAGCACACACATATCATTTTCAACAATTTTCCATCTTTTCATCATTATTTGATTTGAAAGTTAATTTGAAGCATTTGTCATTGCGCGCAGGACAATTTGAGCAGATAAGTTGTTAAGAATCTCCAATTGCCTTGTTGAGCAAACGGTAAAAGCATGAAAAATGCTTCACAGCGTTACTACTATACACAGATTTTAACCATTTGAGCATACCTGCTTAAACCTGCTCATTTCTGTATGTTGTTGATATTTGGTGGTGTTTTATTGGGGAAATGGGTATTTGTGTGTGTGTGTGTGTGTGTGTGTGTGCGTGTGCGTGCGTGTGTGGTTTTTTTTTTTTTTTTTATTGTATAAGAATTATACTTATTTGCTCTTTAATTTACTTTATTGCAACATAATTTATGTCTGACAATACTAAATCGTATAAGATAGAAACTTAATAAAGTCTTAAGACTAAAATCTGCATGTCATTTAGTAATAATTCACAGAGGGCTCAATAAAATTGATATTTTATTAAACATAAAGTTAAGAAAATGTTCTCTTATTTTCTTATTTACTTAACAAGTGTTCTGTTTATCATTCCAAGGTGTGTTGGGGTTTTTTCTTTTATTAAGGAATAATAATTTTACTTCTCTTGAAGGCACTTTTAGTAGGAATTCTTTTTTGTGGCATGAAGTACTGGAATGGAGAGACAAATTGGCTCAGAATGACTACCTTTGGCAGATAGATGCAGTAAGTAGAGTCGTCTGCTCATTTCATTGCCTGCTAGACAAGACATGTGAGTCTTTCTTCTACCAAAGCTCCACAAAACTCTGTCAAGGGCATCCCACTGTATACCTCTATCTGTCAGACGCCAGCAATCAAGCGTCGCCTCATACAGAATACTATAAAAGTAAGTTCCCTAAGCAGCATCTTGGTCTTCAAATGCTCTATTTTAGTCTTGTTAATTACGCTGGTTTTTATACTAATTCAAAATATATTTAGTCGTTTAGTTAATTTTTCTTAAAGAAATTGTGAATAAAAAGAGAATTTATCAATATTTAGTTAAAACTATATGTAAGCCTACTTGCGACTACGTACAAGTATTTGAAGTAACAAGTCATTAAGCTTTCAAGTACTTGTGACATTAACATTATTTTCATCATTAAATTCCTTTAGCAAATGTTAAGGTAGTCCATCCATAACTATCATATTTCATATTTAATAGATTGCAAGTTTGATCAACAAAATCTTAGTGTGTGATTTTAAGGGGTTTATTAAATAATAAACATTCATCTTTGAAATTTTTAAAAATTTTGAATATTACTAAAATTATCACATATTGAAGTTACCATTGAAGTCAATGGGGAAAATGCATTTTTAAATATATAATTTTAGTACAAGTAATTTTCTCGCAAATCTCTTGGTAAAAGGTTGCAAAAGCTCCCCCTTTCATTGAAAATGCCAAAAAATTAATAATTTACCATACATATTTTGAGAAAACCATTTTTCCTAATTTTTGTAAAGGGCAGATAACTCTTTAAAAAATTTAAGTGCAAAAAGTTCATTCAATTGACTTTATACATACTCCCGATTTGGTTTATGTCAGCCTCATAATAATTTTGAAATAAGTATTTAATGTTGTTTAGATCAATATTATCAAAATTGTTAAATTCCCCTCAGTTATGGATGGACTACCTTAACATCTCTCTTGGTAGTTGCCTGTGAAGGTGGGCCGTCTTACAGATACGACCGAGCCATCAATACCTGCTACAGCGTGAAGGAGGTCAGAAGGTCATGGCACGCTGCACAGTTACATTGCCAATCAGAAAAGGGCTGGCTCCTGGATTTAAGCGACCTTCAAGTGTCCTCACATCTAATGAAAAAATTCAATAACTACCATGACCCTTGTAGGTGAATTATATGTGGTAATTTCAAGAAATAGATCAGCCAATTTATATAAATTTTGGTATATGCCGTTTTCTACTCTATTATTTTTTCAGATAAAAGTTTTATATTGCAGCTGAAATTTACATCTACACTGTCTATACTATTGTTTTAAGTTTAGTAGAATTAAATAAATTTTAAAAAATCCCTTGTAGTTTGCATCTACTCATACAAAAATAGATCCCAGCAGAATTTGCCCTACTCCTACTTATAACTGGATAAATGATTAAGTCTACTTGTCATAAACTTAAGCAATTTCCGTTGACTTTACGAGATAGACCAACACAAATGGCTGGGGAAATGAGTCAACGTCATTTTCATGTCATTACTGACTTAATCTAATGTGTAATTTAAATACGCGGTAGCTACTACTTCCAAAACTGGGTAGGTTCTACTGCTGTACCAATAACGTTGACCAAATGTACAGAAATCTGAATCTTTCACCTAAAAATGGGGGATTCAAATTTCATAAACATAAAAGGTTGTCGTACATTAAAAAAAAACTTATTAACTGTCAGAGCTTTTTGCATTAAAAAAAACAAGGACTTGAACTTTAAGGTAGATCGCAGACTCTTGAAATTATAAAAAAAAAACAAAAAACAAAAAAAAAAACATGCATGCATGTCAAAACAAGATGCGAAACTTAAAACGTTGCAATCGATAAAGCATGCCTTGAATTAAAGACTTTATTGACATATTTTTCTGCAAGTAAGAATATTCATTTTCACAAGGTTTGGCGGTGCATCATGAATAGAGCCGTTTTAACAAGAGCTCGGACTTTGGGCATTACGTCTATTTCAACTATAGATATTGCACATTTTCATCCAATTTAGTTCTGATCTACTACTGGTTCTGGTTGGGATTGGCTGATCTTCATTCGGAAGGAAACTACGTTTGGAGCCATTCCTCCAATGCTCTAAATGGGTCCGGGAACTGGTTGCCAGGAGAACCAGACAACGCAAATATGAACCAGCACTGCGTCTATATGAGATATCAAGATGGACGATTTCAGTGGGGCGATATTGAATGTACCACCGATTTTATAGAGTTCATATGTCAATCTCGTGTTGTTTAATTGCACTTTTTCGAAATATGTAAACATGATTTACATGTATTTCTATTTCCATCGTGATATTCAAAACTCTTCGTTTTTGTTGTTGAAAAAATGGAACTTTATTATGTATTTTCAATGTTGTAAAAAAAATAATGGCACAATGTAAGATTTCACACAGTGATATAAAATGTACAACAGATTCATAGAGTTCGAAAATATATATACAAGATATACGTGTATTTCTATTTCCATCTTTATATTCAAAATTCTTCAGTTTTGTTGTCCTTCCAGAATTGTCATTTACTTAAAGTTATGACACTTTAAAAGGTGTTATCAAAGTTGTAAAAAAACATTGGCACAATGTAAGATTCATTGGGTTATTTAGAATGTACAATATATTTAATAGAGTTTATATGTCAATTCAATGTTGTTTGAATCCACTTTTTAAAGACAAACATGTAGTTTTATTTCCAATGCGATATTAAAAATTCTTTTGTTTTCAAGTTATGGTACTTTAACATGTGTATACAAAGTCAAACTGCAAGGATTAGAATGTACAACAGAGTTCATGTTGTTCTAAATGTATTTTTCATAATCTTACCAGATATACGAGTATTTATATTTCCATTACTATATTCTAATGTCTTTTGATTTGATATTCCTCCAAACTTGTCAGTCAATTTAAAAATATGGCACTATTAATTGTATTCGAAGTCGTAAAATAAAATGACACAGTTTCACAATTCTTTACTTGTATCACCTTGCGTACATACATCCATTATTAATTCTACAGTTAAATTTTTGGAATGAGTCACACTATAAGCAGACTGAAAACTCTCTATTGTTGAATATCCATGGTCAGAAATCAAACACGGTATGAACTTGAGATCCGTTCTCCTGTCCTTTAGTCTAATGAGAAAATTGATCTTTGATGGAGTGACCCCAACCTTCTGTGCAACCATAGCGAGGTAAACATCATCCTCGTGAAACCTTGGAATGTATGGCATGGCTTTTTGGAGTTTTTGGATGACTGCTTTGCTAAAGAAGACAGTCCCGGAAGGAATGTATGGTGGAAAACAGTCAAACGGATAGATCTGTCTTGACACGTAGTGCTTATTGAAGTAATCTCGCGTGGGGAAAGGTTCGTCTACGACAAGTCCACTATAGAGATTTTCAACTTTTTTCTCATCAACCGAACGTAAGTAATTCAAAGTATTTGGGAAATTCACATACATGTCATCGTCTACAAAAACAACGTATCTGGCATTTCTACAAAATTTTGTTATCCAATTAAATGCCATCTCCATTTTTAACGTGTTGCTCCAGTAACCATCCTGGAAGTTTTCTTGAACAATGTCTTTGTACAAGTTGGCTTCGGAATCAACCTGCTTTTGGGTTTCTTCGGTGAATGCTATTATAAAGATCATTTTGCGATTCCCGCTGTTACTATCGTAACCCCAGGTCTGCCGGATGCCATGACGTTTCTGGAAATTTTTAGTTGCAGACTTGACAACAGTCAGAAGATAAATTTCCGGGATCTCTTTACAAGTTGATTCAGCAAGGTGTATATATGAATATGGATGATTGTTTACAGGTTGTAATGGAATACTGTCCAAATTATCAAATTTCAGGTGTGGATATCCAAAATCACTCTCACATGTGTATTTGTGACTTGCGTGTTTCATGTATCCAAAATAGCACATGGTTATGATGCTGAATATACATAAGCTAATAAAAAGCGGTGCGAAGTTTCTTTTAGCAATCCAGAATGAATTTAAACTGACGGGAATTTTCATTGTCGAAAAAACCAACTTTAGCCTCTAATGCAGAACTGTAATAGTATCAAAAAGAAATATGATTTTTTTTAATCAAAAATTTATCTTTGCAGCATATGATAAAATAATAAATAACTTTTTATGTAAAAACTAAATCTACCAGTAACAAACAATGATAAGACACAATTTTTCACCAAGACAATTCGTCCAAGTAGACGGAGCGTCGTGGTATCTGAAATGTGAGCACCTTTCCCATTATCTGAAAATGTGCTTATTTTGTCCAAAAGAAGCTGAATTTGGGGGGTGTACTTCGTTTAGTTAATAAACATTTTAAAGACAGATTTAACACTGAAAACCATGTTATAAACTGTGTATAACAGTATACGTAAGCCCGACATTGTCGCAATTCTTGTAAAGAAACAAAGTTATGGTCTACTGGCATCTCTTTCTTTAGATTAGCGGAAATATGAAATATCTACTTGCACTATCTTAAAATGTGAGCACCTTTCCCATTATCTGAAAATGTGCTTATTTTGTCGAAAAGAAGCTGAATTTGGGGGGTGTACTTCGTTTAGTTAATAAACATTTTAAAGACAGATTTAACACTGAAAACCATGTTATAAACTGTGTATAACAGTATACGTAAGCCCGACATTGTCGCAATTCTTGTAAAGAAACAAAGTTATGGTCTACTGGCATCTCTTTCTTTAGATTAGCGGAAATATGAAATATCTACTTGCACTATCTTAAAATGTGAGCACCTTTCCCATTATCTGAAAATGTGCTTATTTTGTCGAAAAGAAGCTGAATTTGGGGGGTGTACTTCGTATAGTTAATAAACATTTTAAAGACAGATTTAACACTGAAAACCATGTTATAAACTGTGTATTACAGTATACGTAAGCCCGACATTGTCGCAATTCTTGTAAAGGAACAAAGTTATGGTCCACTGGCATCTCTTTCTTTAGATTAGTGGAAATATGAAATATCTACTTGCACTATCTTAAAAATGATGGAGACATGTTTAAATCTTATTTACATATATGATGACCGAAATCATCAGAACTCCCTTTTGCCAATTTTTGGTCTTTATGATGTTGAATGAAAATCTGAAAACTTTTATCAATATGAAAAAATTATTGAATTAAACGAACAAATATATGATGTTATTTAGTGGATTCTTATTTTAAAAAATAATATAGTTTTCAGCTTGGGGTAGCGGTTATTTGCGCGCTCAATGAAATTTCTGGCGATGGCATTTGGGGCACTCATCGACGGTTTGTATAAGGACTTAAAATAATGTATTTGGCGCTTGTGCAGGGGACGATTTTGTTAAAGGGCAGCCAGAAAGGATGTTATGTCAGTGGCGTAAACGACCCTTCAGCCTAATGCTAGTACTGATGCTTTGGCCTCCTATTTTTATGTCACCTGAGTGACTCAAGTGCCCTATTACCATTGGTCTTCATCCGCCGTCGTGTGACGTGACTTGTCCGTTAACAATTTTATATTTTTAACTTCTTCTTTAAAACTACCAAGCCAATTGCTACCATTTTTGGTTTGAAGCATCTCATGGATAGGAGGAATTTAAATTGTCAAATGTTTACCTTACCTCCCCTGGGGCTTCATGGGTGGGGTAAAACATGCAAAAATGGTAAAATTTTCAAAATATTTAAATTCATGGTCCCTTGGTTAAGGGTTCAGACCCTAGGGTGGGGCCAATATGGTCATATTGTGAAAATGTATTAAATCTTAGAAAATCTTCTTTACTCCCATATAAATTTGAGAAAAACTAAATGCATGTATTGACTATGATGCTTATAAAGCCCTGTAGCAACCTCTAATGATACAGTATCCACTAATGATATAAAGTTGCATTAATGGTCAGACTTCTGACCGTTGATGATATAATTATATCATTAACGAACTTAACCTAGCCATCCACTAATGATACAATTTCAAAATTATATCATTAAAGGTCAAATTCACGTCCACTACTGATATAAGAAAAAAACCGCAAAATAAGTACATCGTTGACCTTTAATGATATAATTTTTATTGCATGAGAGGATGAACTTCAACCATTAATGATAAAATAGTGCTATAATATAGCACTATTTTAAATTGTACATTTTGCATGTACCTCTGTCTATTTCTATGTTGGCTAAAATTAGTGTCAGATTATTCAGAATATACTTTTTTACATTTTCGACTTTCTCTCTAGAACCACAAATTTAACCAAGTTTAATACATATCATTGTTATGGGACGGAGTTCTTAAATTGTAAAAATGAAGCGCAAAACCCTTTTTAAAGGGCAATAATTGCGAAACAGTGAAAATAGAGTTTGTTTTAAAAAATCTTCTTCTCACGAACTGCTGCACCAGAAATGCCAATATTTACGCCAAAGTTGATATAAATAGTGAATATTCTAATTTGTTAAAACCGTGACCCCCGGACCAATACTTGGGCCAAGGAGGGGTTCAAAGTTTAACCAAAAATATAAGAGAAAATAATTCAAAATCTTCTTCTCAAGAACTACAAAGCTACAAATTGTGAGATTACTTAGCAAGCATCCTGAGATAATGGAGTTTATAAACTGTTAAAATCGTGACCCCAGACTAATACTTGAGACACAGGAGTGGTTTGAAGTTTAACATAGAAATAAATAGGTAATATATTTAAAACTCATCTTCTCAAGAACTACAAAGCTACAAAATGTGATATTATCATGCAAGCACCCTAAGATAGTGTATATTATAAATTGTTATAACCATGACCCCCGGAGCACTACTGGGGCTCCAGGAGGAGTTCAAAGTTTAATAAAGAAATCTGCTCAAGTACTACAATTCTACATTTTGTGTGATTACTATTCAAGCACCCACTTATAGTGTAAATACTAAATTGTTAAACCCGTGACCTCGGACTAATTTGGTGCCCCTGGAGGGGTTCTGGGGGGTTTAAAGGTTTAAAGTCACATATTCATGCATAGGGAATTTTTTAAACAATCTTCTACATGTACTTAAAAATACAATGCTACAATGTGTGAGATTACTAAGCAAGAATAGTAAGATAGTGTAGATTTTTTACAATTGTTGAATCTGTGACCCCAGGACCAATACTAGGGCCTTAAGATGGGTGTAAATCTCAACATAAAGTACAGAAGAGGGAAATTACCAATATTGTGATCATACCCGTCATTGTATTGTCAAATCTTAGAATATAATAGCGTGCATATTACAATAATTTTAAAAGATTTCATATTTTAAAAAAAAATGAAATAGAATGATACAAGGACTTGCTGTTCAGGTAAGCATTGTGGCCCGATGGCCTTTTGCTGTTACATGTAATTCACTTCTTTCTCTTGACATTAGACATATAAACTATCTAGAGTGGGTCCTTATCACTCAAAATAAGAGCAGCGTACATGTATGTACGCAAAGAGAGTGTGTTTCTTATAAGCATGTGCCTATGTTATAACCTCTAATGATTCATCCTCTAATGATATATTAAAGTTGCATTAGAGGACAGAATCGTAACCAGTAATGATATAATTTTATCATTAACATACTACCCAATAATCCATTATTGATGCAATTTCAGAATTATATAACAAGTCAAAATTCACATCAAATATGTCTGAAATACACAACATGTAGTACATTGTTTAATTATATAATTTCTATTGTATCAGTTGATGCACTTGAACCATTTATTGAACCCCTCTCTCTATTTATTTCTTTGTTGGGTGAGATTATTATTAGTATTAGATAATGATAAACTTTAAATTGCATTATTCCCTAGTTATTATAGTCTTGCCTAGACTATCCACTGGACAAGTCATGCACTTATTGATGCCACTCTGTCTAGCTATATGTACTTCTCGCTCTGTTAGTTAAGAAAAGTATGAGCTAGATTATTTAAAGAATAAACAATCTAAAAGAGTACACCATTGACCAATAATGATATATCTTTATTCATGTATTGCATTAGTCCTAGTTTATGGTGTTGCTAAATGGGTGGATTTCAACTCCTTTACCTATATGTAGTAGATCTCCATGCAACCACTAAGCAAAGCATTTCATTGAATAACTGATCATATTATATTAACACAAGAAGACTAATTAAATTTGTCTTTGTAAAAGCTGATTCAATATGGCTGAGGATCGGATATAGTATGAAGAGGTACAAAAAAAAAAGCAAATTTAAAATGGTGCAATATTATACAAAATTGTATCATTAATGGTTGAAGTTCATCCTCTAATGCAATAAAAATTATATCATTAAAGGTCAATGGTGTACTTATTTTTTTTTCTTATATCATTAGTAGACATAAATTTTGACCTTTAATGATATAATTTTGAAATTGTATCATTAGTGGACGGCTAGGTAGTTCGTTAATGATATAATTATATCATTAACTGTCAGAAGTCTGACCACTAATGCAACTTTATATCATTAGTGGAAACTGTATCATTAGAGGTTGCTACAAAGCCCTCTACCTAAATTGTGAAATTCATGACCCCTGGGTCAGGTGTTCAGGCCCTAAGGCGATGCCAATATATCAAATCTTAGAAAATCTTCTCTACTTTCACAGTATTAAGAGATAAACTAAATGCATGATTATGATGTTCATGAAGCCCTCTACCAAATTGTGAAATTCATGGTCCCTGGGTCAGGGGTTGAGGCCCTTGGGTGGGATCATTATGGCCTTATAGTGAAAATGTATTTAATCTTAGAAAATCTTCTTCTTTACTTCCAATGCAGGGTGGGAGATACATTGAATGCATGGTTATGATGTCCATGTGGCCCTCTACCTAAATTGTGAAAGTCATGACCCCTGACTTAGGGTTTTAGGCCTTTTGGTAGGGCTTAAATGGACACATAGTCAAAATGTATAAACTTTTATATATTTTTTTCAGTAATCTTGCAATCGTGGAAGATAAACTTCAGCTATTGTTATTATATCAATAATGTCCTCTACTTAAATTGTGATTTGTAACTTATAGTACACAGCAGCCCATATATAGTACTTGTAAATGCTTTAGATTCCTTAGCCCTCACAGAACTTTGATAGCTAAAGAGGATTAGAAAGTGCAACTTCAATCACAAAAGTGCACCATGCAAGGCTAGTAAATCGCACAACATTCTCCGGACACACTTTCATTTTACTCATTGTCAAGTTACGATATTAAACGCCTGCTGCTAGTTATCTTTTTTACAAAACGTTTGCAATTTATGGCCCTAAAGTTATGGTATAGCCTTCAACTCTTGCAATCCCTTTCATGAATTGATTTTTGGAAACATCAAATAACAAAAGCAGGGGGTAACAGTCAAAGGAGTATTAGATTAGGGTTTATAGACCAAAATAAAGCTTTAAAATGAAACTCCCAGTCTGATTAAAACCATCCCTCTTCTCTTTACACTCGTCATGGTCCCTGATGAGTGTAAGGAGAACAGGAGAAATCTTTTGGTTTTAATCTTAATGTGAGACTCCCTGACAGGTCCATTCCATGGACTATAGTCTGTCCCAAGATATTTATGCAGCATATTTGGATGATTTTTAAAAATACACATACCTGTGAAAGAAGTGCCATTGAAATCGATAAAATGGAAAAATTCCAAGATAACTTCATTCACACATTATAATTTTTCCCTCGTAAACATTCACAGGAACGAAAACAGATTTCTTTCGGAGATTTATAATGGGGAATGTTGAGATCTTTTCTCCATTAGAAGTCACTCAGAATACCTCGCACAATTTTTCAACATTATCATCTGGGTACTTTCATCTCTTTTGTAATGCAAAATCCCCGTAGACTTTTAATTTTTAGCCGTGAATTGAAACCAGACAAGCTAGAGGGGGCGTTTCAAATGGGAAATCTTGGGATTTTTTCATATTATTAAATAAACATCGTCTGCACCCAGAGGTTTTTATAAATGTAAAATAATTCAAGAAAATATGCGGAAAAATAACTTGGGACAGGCTATAGCCTATTGTACTCAGGTGACCGTCAATGTCACCAAAATTAATCTAATTAGCCCATCGTTTAAACAGATCAAAGCTGTTTTGCTAGTTCCTCGTCTTAAGTTATTTCCTTCTTACGATAAAAGAAATGCATCCCCCCCTTAAAAATATAGTCCTAACTTACCAAGTTATTGCAGTGCATTGGATGATCAGTCGGGTAGACAAAGATGGTCTAAGAGCCGGGGAAAACCCCAGTGTGCAAACCGAAAGAAAGTTCTTGCACATTTCGATACCAAGAGGTTTCGGCTCGATCCAGTTAAAATTAAAGTAACGTTATCTGTCAGGGTACCAAAGCAATTACATTAGACTCTTTATGTCTGTTAAGTTTGTCAATGCATGCGCGGATCCACAAATTTCTCAAAAGCGGGTGGGGGGGGGGGGGGGGGGGGAGATGATATAAAGTTTGCCAGGGTGCAAGGCTTTTTTGCAGACTTTTGCGTCAGTGTCAACTTAAAGGGACAAAAATAATGTTTTGGGGAAAATATACAGTACCATTGGACTTTAGAAAACTTAAACTTTATTGTTGAACAAATAAATTGACAATTATATTGTTTAAAGTATTAAAAAATATATTTATCATGAGATATAAGTGAATTCATGTTGCCAATAATTTAACATACAATATCTTCAATAATATGGAAGTTTTACTCCAAAAATCGCCGTCTATATTCAAATCAACATTCATATTTTAATTTCAGCTATGCAACTTAACAAGTTTTCTTTTACAAAAGATACATTTGATGAGATGTGTGTTCGTATACAAATATTGTCATTGGTGTAACAAACTAAATTATCTAAAAATATCTTTAAATACATCAATTTTAGTAAATATTGTACTAAAGTTGAAATTCCCCAGAGCATAGTAACATCATTCACTGTTGCTGAAAAGATAAATGTATCAGTGATGACATCATTGTGAGAGAAAATATGACAGAAAATGTTGGTATGCTCAGAAAAATACAATGCAAACTGTGTCAGTGGGATCGCGAGCTATTTAAAGTTTTCTATTATGAAAGAACAAAAAAGTTCTTCACATAAATGATGAATGTTTATCTCATTATATCATAGGCTATGTGGCCTTGTGTAGTTTCTGATCTCTTGGGCCATACTGCTACATTTACTCTGGATACATCAGTGGTATAACGGTCAGTGGAAACCAAAAATTGTTGTTACACCACTGACAAAATTGTTACACTACATGACATTATTTAATCATTTTACTTTCTCTTATATTTCGAACAATTTGAATAATTGCCATGTGTCAATTTTACAAGTTAGACATTTTTAGAATAAAGAGAGCTTGACTGTTTGATTGCAATTGTGTTTTCTTAAGTCTGGAAAATGAGAATTGTTACACCATTGACATTATTTGTTACACCATCGATATTTTGTACGCTGTAGTTATTTTTACCCATTTAAATACTTTATTAAAATATCAGAGTTAACTTATACTGTCTTATAAGATATGTTATTCCACTGGCATTTTACATTCCCTTTTATGTTATACTAAAATCTTTCAAATGTTTAAAGGTAACAAACGCTAGCTGAGCTTCAACGAACATATAGACAAAGAGGATAGGCTATGTGCGTTGTATGCATAGATTTGGGAGAAAATTGGAGAAATCTCAATTTTATTGCCCAAATTGTATGACTGATATGTTCTGCTATATAGTATTGATGATGTTGTTTGTGAGACTGATGAGTCAAAGAAAGTTGGAACTCGGTACAAGGTGGATGAAAGTGTGTGGATGCTGATGGTAAAAAATATAACATCAAAGAATGAGTGAATTCATGTGACAAACATCTACATTCCATTTTTTCTGTCAGTGGTGTAACATTGTTTATAAGTGGTGTAATGATGTGTCTATCTTCAGATTATGCAAGAATGAGGCACCAAAACTTTCACTAAACAAATCTATCATGTTTTAAGTGCAAATCAAAATATAATTTTTTTTACGTAATTGAACACACATCTCTTATTTATAATCGCTGAGTCAGTGGTGTAAATTTTATGTCAGTGGTAAAACGTAATAATCAGTTGTGTAACATGTACGTTTTTCTCCAAATAGAATTAACTGACAATAATACATGAATATTCGAAAACACCTGTGCATTTAGAGTCATGGTTTTTTTTATATTCAGCTAAAAAAAATAATCCAGTTGGTTTTTTTTAATGTTAAAATTGAAATGTTGGTCACTATGTAAATGTGTCAAATATTTTCTGTTCTCTAATTCTGATAAAGGACTATATATGATATGGGCCTAAAATGGACCCCTAAAATGAACATCATCGCTTTACTGTAATTCTTTTTTTCCTTTGTACAGATAGACATGTGAAGTTTTTTCATAGTTTTCATTTTGATCCAAATGCCCACAATTTATAGATATGTCATCATAAAGTTTACCTTTTCCCGCCATTTTTTGCATTTTTAGCCTAAAATGGCTTGTTTTTAAACAGTTTTTCTTTCAGAAAACATTCAACGCATACTTGAACAAACAAAATATTCCCACCAGAGACGTATCTATCCGAGGCTAATAAGTGACAAAAATATTTTCCTTGTTCAAAGTGTCGCTCTGCATTTCCCATTCGAAAAAAGATCGGAAAAATGTCAATTTTTGGCTGATTTTGATTGATTTATAAATATAGCGTCCTTCTGACGTCATATACTGCCAGTGGGTGCGAATAAATCAAATAAATAGGTACAAAATATACCTTATATCAACTCTTCGAAAAAAAAAACCCATAACAATTTAATGTGCCCAAAATACTTTAAAAATGGCGAATGATGGGGGACAAATTTGACCCATATCCTATATAGGTCTTTAAATGATATTTTTTAATATAAACTTTCCATAATTTTAATAGATTCCAATGTTTGCAGTTAAAACATTCTTCTAACAAACAAAAACTCAAAACAACAAAACAAATTTTAATTCTAATTACTTCCCTTTTACAACTGAACATAATATGGAAAAGCGTTCATGTTGGAGAAAACATATTTTTTTGCAATAGATTTTCTATTTGAATTGAAATATGATACTTATAAGATGATTTTGAATTAATATCATTTTAAAAAATGACCATGTCATCGACTTTGTTTTTATGGGGGCACATGCCAAATTGTGGTGTGCCGTTATTTTTCATGAAAAGTACTGGGCAAACTCTAAAAAAAGGGGTTTATGTACATCATTTTGAGGTTGATTTCTGAAACAAAACAACTATTCAATTCAATATAGCTGAATTTCTAAGAAAGTCATAGCTCTATTTGCATAAAATGCTAATTAATCAAAGATCAACACTTGAATCTCGTTGTGAGCAATATAATATTTTAAGATTTGTAAGCAATATAATATTGTGTGCATCTTCTGATGGAACTTCAAGGCTGTGTACTTTTGACGTAAGTTTTGAACAGCTTCATGATCCCCAAGGCCAGGTACATTCAATCAAAATTGTAACACGTTATCAGCCCTTCCCTTTCCTAATTAGAAAATAGCCACAATGAGCATGAACTGTGCAAGTCTTTCAGACCCTCTTTACGTATCAGGTTGTCTCTTAAATCAAGGTATAGAGCAGACTAACTGTTATCAAAACACTTATCTCACTATTTGATAGTGTATCAACTGTATGCAAAACAAGAATACTGCTTTTAAAAGTAGATGTAGATGGATTGAATGGATTTAGTCAATGTACATTTGTTCTACTTTTTATCAACGAAACAAGTTGTAAAATATGACAAAATTTGTACATTTTACATTGATTCAATATAGAAAACCACAAAACTGTAATTGGATATTTTTTATTTTTTCAACAGCTGAGGTAACCCTCCTCACACCAATGCAGATGAATGAACAGATTTATGAAAGTGCCACTGCATTTACAAGTATTTCATTATGTTAGTGTACGGATAATATACAATTCGGCCTCATAAGAATGGTAGCATATGTCACATTCTGTTCCTGAGCTATGGTAAATTTGCTACATATCACAGTCAATTTAAATGTAATTTTGATAGCACTTGATTTGAAAAGTCATGCACCCCAAAACTCAATCCCATCAACATTTCTCCAGAATGACGGTGATGCCCTGCCCACCACCAATGCAGGCTGACCCTAGGGCCAACTTCTTATTCTGTCGTCTGCAATGAAATATATATAGAGAAATTAGCAGGGGCTCATTATTTACAAAATGATAATATGAATAGAGTATTCTAATCATATAAAGAAACCTTGGCGTTACTAAATATTCATATACATGTATTTGTCTTTTGAATAACAAAATGAAATAAGGGGGCCATTTTAATAAAGAAAGTATTGTTAAATTGTTAAAATAAGTTGTCTAAATGTGCTGAGTTTAGTTACTTACTGTAATTCATGAGCGAGATGTCCAGTAATTCTGGTTCCAGAGGCAGCCAATGGATGTCCAAGAGCGATGGCTCCACCATTCATGTTTGTGATGTCATTGTTTAAACCCAATTCCTTCTTTACTGCCAGATATTGAGGAGCAAATGCTTCGTTAACCTAGGTAAGATAGGAATTATTTAAAATTTATCTGATAGACAAATACTTTGATAATCAGTGACTTTTGCCAACCTGGAATATATATTCTTGGAAGTTAAAATACTGGTATGATAAATTACAGAAATGCTATGTACCTTACATGCAACTTTTAAGAGTAAGTTAGTTTCCTCATATGATCAAAACAACCAATATGTTTCCACATCCACATACCGGTAAATCACGATGTGGAATTCTAACTGTGCACATGGTTCATTGTAGTTTAATAATCCTGGGATATATATATGAACAGAGTATTTTATCCAAATACCTCAACAATATCCATGTCTTCCAGACTCTTTCCAGCGGATTTTAAGGCAGCCCTTGAAGCAGGAGCAGGTCCAATGCCCATTACTTTTGGATCACAACCTATAGTAAAATTAATTTTCATCATTATAGCAACAAATTAAGACAAAGGGCAAAAGTAATGTACATGTATGACTGTATAATTGTTCATTTATGCATTAATTGTCTTGGCAACAATAGTAATGACAAGTGTGTGTGTGTGTGTGTTAATAAATACTCTGTTCAGTATTCATCATGTTCGGTTGGTTTTCACTTTTCAGTAAACACATACATGTACATCAAGCTTATTTTATTTTAAATGCCCATAGTTTGATAAGGAATACAGGTAAAAAATTTTAAGAAAACAACATCTTCAATTCATCATTTCATAACATCTTGAGATATGTTTGCATGATGCAAACAGAACCTGAAGAGATACAGGGATGTGGATACATGTCAAGTTCATTTCAATTACAAACTTGTGAAAAAACTGTTATAAACAGCATTAATAGACGAAATAAAAGTTCTGACTCTGATTAGTAACTTACCAGAGATGCCGTAAGCAACCAGACGGGCGAGTGGGGTCAGGTTGTGTTGCTTCACAGCAGCACCACTAGCAACCACAACAGCAGCAGCACCGTCACACACACCCTGTCACAAAAAGTGCAACAAACTTAAATCATATTTCTTGCAAGAAATTGTTTATAATAATATTCATACTGGTTAGATTGAGAGCTAATTTTCTTACCGATGCATTGCCAGCAGACACTGTTCCTCCTTTCTTGAAGATAGCTGGCAGTTTTGCCAAACCTTCAAGGGTAGTCTGTGGCTTGGGATGTTCATCTACTTCAAAGCTTTCTGGTCCTGTAAATTCAAACAACTAGAGATAAACTTATATAACTGTTATCCTTAGTCAAAATAGGCAGGTGAATTAATAAATATCAAAAAAGAAAAGATTCAGAAAAGTAACAATATGTAAAACACTCAAAAATGAACAAATTTTCAGAACTGATACACTTAATTACATAAATTACAGCATCCATATGAAAGAATTTAGAATTTTGCTGAACACTTACCTTTTCTGCCTTTCAATGTGATAGGGGCAATCTCTGCTTTGAAAACTCCAGCGTCTTGAGCTATATATTATGAAACAATCATACAATATAATTACCGGTAAGATATAGATTTTTAAAATTTACAAGCTTGCAAAGATTTGATCTTTTCTGTAATTGTATTTGTGGCATAAACTCTTTTAAACTCACCAGCCTTCCATCTTTGTTGTGTCTGTAGAGCATACTTGTCACAGTCTTCTTTACTGATTTTGTATTGTTCTGCCAGATTTTCTGCGGTGATGGCCATAGGAAATCCAGTATACGAATCTGTGAGACTGTCCCAAAGAATGTCTTCCATCTAAGAAGGTTAAAAAACACAGATAAAGTTTGGTATCTGCAGGCATCAACTGTTCTTATAATTGCATTAAAAAAGAGATTTTTAATTTCTACAGAGAATCAGTCCTTCTAAAATTGATATTACTGTAAAAAGAAACAAATTTAGGATACTCTTGATATACCAGAACTTAAATCTTGAATCATTCATAAGCATGTTCATGAATATCTATGTACAGGTATATCTTATGATGACTACCTCTGGTGCCTTTCCAAGTCTTGTTCCAAAGCGAATATCCCTGACAGCATAAGGAGCCATGCTCATATTGTCCACACCTCCACACAGGACTATCTGACTCTCTCCAAGCATTATCTCCTACAAAAACAGAAAATCTATCTTCTAAGATGCCTATAAATTCTTTATATCATAATATGTACCGGCTAAAAATTTCACTTTTCAGAAAGCGCCATACTTTACATTTTGTAAAAGCCAGATTATAATTAGAAACTAATCATATTTACTTGCATTTCTTATCATAATGATAAATCTATTCATACTTTTAACACCTTGACAATAATCACAGAAATAACAATGCTATCATATTTTAAAATCTTATCATATTAAATTAGCTAATGGTATAACCTGAGCTCCATTGATCACGGCCTGGAATCCTGACCCACAGAGTCTGTTGACGGTCAGAGCTGGCACTGCCTCTGGGACCCCACACTTCAGTCCAACATGTCGAGAAATATAGATCCCATCAGTGGCTGAAGCCTAAAGAGAAAGTTTGGTCAATATTTGTTGTCACATATCTATTTGCAACAAGATTAATTTAAGTCTCAAATTTGCCATGATTTTGATGTGGTATATTCTCTATACAGTAACAGTCACTAACAGAAATTCTGATTGTTTTTCCTATATTCAATGGTTTGAAAGTACCAGTAACTACATTTTAGGTTAAACTGCCATTATATAACTTACCTGGTATATCATTTAAATAGTCAAATCCCTCACACATTTACAAGGCACTCCATAATTGAATTAGTTTGAAACAAAAAGCTTCATATCTAATATTCATGTTAATTTCCTTATATTTAACCTGAAAATTGCCTATGAGGTGACCTATAATTTCAAGTCTATAAATCACAAGATTTTGGACATAATAATAATTTAAAAGTCAGTGGGTTAGAAGTGTGATGATTAACATAATCATAATGAAATACAAATGATTCAATATCTGTTCAGTGGATTTCATTTTGAGTCACAGATATCCAATAATTAATTTTATTATGATTTAAATCATAATCTTTACCTGAATGACATTTCCAATGACGACAGAGTTGACCAGTTCTGGACTGACTTTACCAGCCTCTAGAGTTGCTTTCGAGGCATGTATCATAAGGTCTGTTGGGGAGGTTTTGACAAACTTGCCTCCAAATGTCCCAAAGGCAGTCCTTTTGGCTGCCACAATGAAGACATCCGACACAGCTGCAACAAACATGAGATTTAACCTTGAATATAGACAAGATTCATATACATGTAAAATATTAATTGAGTTAAATCTTTAAAGATGTCTTTGGCATACTCAAATTTGTTAATTATGAAGACTATTTCAAATGAGAAATTTTGGACCATTAACTTGCAATGAATTCTAATCAATATTTTAAAAGTTGGTGTGCTCATTCATATTTATAGGCACTAACAGTTGCAACAATAAATAGGAAAATAATGTAATAGAGATTGATTTTTTTTTCATTTTCTTAACGTAAAAGTTAATAGATATGGCTGTTTATTTTCTTTCCGCTAGATAATTTAATTTCATCCAGTAGCAATGGTTACAGCTATATTCTCTTGGTGACAAAAAGTAACATAGGTGACAAGCCTTTTCCTGTTAAGCAAGGGGTCTTATTTTATTTGAATACAATGGTTACAATGGTTACAGCTATATTCTTTTGGTGACATAGGGTAACAGTCGTGACAGTCATTGATTTACATGGGGTCTTTTTTATTTGGTTACAGTGGTAACTTTGGTTACAATGGTTACCCTAACCCTAATCCGAGATTCCTCTGACTCTAACCCCCGCTATTATATTGTGACGCACATCACAATATAATAGCGGGGGTTAGAGTCAGAGGAATCTCGGATTACCCTCACCCTAATCCTAACCCTAACCCGAAACCTAATTACCTATTTTGTAACCAATGTAACCAGTAACCATTGAAACCAGTCATAAGTACATCAAAGTTTGTAAATCATTCATAATCAAGCATTGTAACCGATGTAACCAATGTTACTGGTTACAAATACAAAGGAGTAAAAGTCAGGTCTAATTTCTGGCCATATATGAATGTTAAAATAGAGGACACCTTGTTCGATGTTCTATCTTTTATATTTTATCTTATCGTCAGACAACTGGTTTTGTATCAAGTTAAATAAATAACAAAAACTGAAAAGTTCAAAGTCCACATAAATGTACTGTCGTGACATTGCATTATAAACTCAAATTTCTTTGTAGCTTCGAAAGCATACTTACAATAATACTAAATAAAATGAAATGAATAACGAACCTCTTGTTAATACCATTCTCTCTGCCTTTGACTGTCGTCTGTAAAAATGATGAAAGGCTCTCTGCAGGTGCACCGGCACGTAAACTGATCCCGATGCAAATTTCCACTTCACTAATTCAATCGGGATCGTATGAATTCCTTGACGTAATTTATCCATATCCGGTTGTAAATAAGAACACGTAGCATTTTAGCAGTTATTGGTTTATTTCTACTGTTTTGTGATAACGAACTCACTTTGGAACTACACTTAGGTAAGATGTTATAAAACTAAGGAAATATTTTTTGGTAACTCACGTTCGTTTAAAAGAGCATTTAATTTAAGAAAAAAAAATTACTGAGTAAATTCGAAAGAACATATGTTCCTAAGCAGCTGTTATCCACTGCATGCTTTGGAGAACATGAATGTTTCTATCAAGCAAACCAAAAATTAGGCTTATGTTTTAAATAACTGAATGACAACTGATTTAAGTAGAATTTTGATTCAACATATTGTCATTTATCACTCCTTTCTTTCCAGCTCGATATTTAACAGAAACAAAACTTCAATCACCATGAGGCACATATTGTATGTGTTTGTGGTATGTTTTGTGATTCAAGGAATAGTTTGCCCTCCTGTGAATCAGAATCCCACACCAAAGCCAGAAGAGGGGAAAGAAGACCAAGTATGAATTTAAAATATTTGTTTTTCGATTGATGCGTAAATATCATATTTACTGAGAGATAATCCATAAACATGTGCAGTGTATTCAATTCCATTTCTATTTTTATTGCTAGAAATTTTCAAAATGTCACAAACATCCCATTTTTTAAAAGTATTAAATGTGTATACTACTTTGCATTCTGAAGATATTAAGATAATAACCATATGTGCCTGGATATGTAATTTTTAATTTGTCTATGGAATGCGCTTTAAATAATATTCAATCATCACAATTTATTACCAATGTATGTAAGGTATATGTTCATTTAAAAAAAAGATTACCAAAATTGAAAAAATTCTATTTCACATGTTAAAGCATATTGTATCATCTGTGTGCAAAATATATCTGCAATTTTCACAAAAAATTAGACTTGCATTAGCCAGGAATATTGATTCTGTTTTTACCATATGGCATCTCTCTCACTCTTTTTTCTCTCTCTCACGTTTTTTTTTTTGGTGTTTCTTGCAGGACACTGGCTTACATTATGACAGATATCTGAAAGAAGTTGTGATGACTCTGGAAGAGGATCCAGAATTCAGGAAAAAGTTGGAAGAAGCAAATGTCACTGATATTAAGGTTTTTAAAAAACTCTATTTGAAAATTTCATTAAAAAGTATAGAGAGTTATGCTTAGGAAATTTTGCCCCCCCCCCCCTTTTCTTGGTGTCCGTTTAAATTTTGTACATGTATAGAATAAGTAACATGGTTTATATTTACTCGTTCAAACAGTTTTTATTTAACAACACATGTCTTGAACATTAATTGAAATAGCAGTAATATTTTATCATTGTAGTCTGGTAAGATAGCCATGCACTTGGAGAAAGTAGCACACCATGTGCGAGAAAAGTTGGATGAAATCAAGAGGAAGGAAGTGAACAGACTTAGAGTATTGGCCAAAGAGAGAATGAAGCAAATGCAGGGTACGGATGTATTGAAATTGGTTGCTCAATTTGGAGGTATGCTGCTTTCTTGTAGATTTTTCCTGAGTCTGTAATATGGGATTGGCTGTTTGCAGTGCTGTCTCTATCCTTGACACTGTATCCTTTCCTGCTTTGTTAAAAACACTCACAGAGCACAATTTCTATTGATTTGCTTTTGACAACAACTAGTCAGACTTGATTTATTGATGTATCTTCACTAAATGCACTTCAAGTTTCTTAATCTGAGTTAGTGTATAAAAGGTAGAGTATAAAAGTTTTGAAATGAGAGAGAGAGAGAAAGAGAGAGAGAGAGAGATTATTTGCATCAATTGCTGGGAAGTTAAAAATAAAAAAAGATAAAATTCATGGATTTATTTTTTTATCAGAAAAATAAGATTCTGGTTATGACTTGTAAAATATTAAATGTCACATAATTTGTCCATGTCCTTTAGCTGCCAGATCTGACATTTGCTCTGGCCTTCAGGTGCCAGATCTGACGAACATATCAACAACATGAAAGTTTAATCATTAATCACAAAAATTATTGTTGACATATAGTGCAAGGATATATTTTTCAGCAATAAGCATTTAATTTAATACATGTAGGAAAAAGACTAATGAAATTATATTGACTGATTTACCTTAATATTTACCAGTTTTCTTTATTGATACTCACCTGTTTACTTTCAACATATTAATGCTATTAATTTCATTGTCCTTCATGCTATGTATTCTGAATTTTATATAATTATATTATATTTATGGTTGAAAACTAAACCTTGTTATTTTTACTTTGAACTTTTATTGCTATGAGATTTTTATGGGATTGAGTTTATTTATTATTTCTAAATTTGTGTTGCTGAATATTTTGCAGGAATACAAAAAATAGATGAATCAGTTTTACACCATGTTGATGTACAAAATCCTCATTCTTTTGAAATGAAAGATTTAGAACGTCTTATTCAAAAGGTATGAATACTGAGATTCCCTTAATACCGTACATGTAAAACACTGTTACAGCTGTATTCACACTTATAAATGATTTCATGCTAACAGCAAAGTCAGTTTAATTTGCCTGAGCCTTAAAAATGCATTATAAACTTATCAGAAATAAAACATAATGTTTATGACAACTTCAATTCTTTGGGCTTCACTTTAATCATGACTGTACTGTAGTTCCTCATACTTACCATTATCTTTTATCTATTTGAATGGTTGGTGCCTTTTTAATTAATCAGATTTGAAACTGAAACAATTAAATGTTTAGCAGAGCAAATTTGCTGCCTGCATTCAGAAACTTGACAAAGGACTGTACAGTTTCCTTATTTTTTAAGGCAACTCAAGATTTGGATGAGTTGGATAAGCAAAGAAGAGAGGAGTTTAAAAACTATGAATTGGAAAAAGAACACGAAAGGCGGGAACACCTGAAGGAGCTACCTGAGGAGGAGAGAAAGAAGGAAGAACAAAAATTTGATGAAATGAAGAAGAAACACAGGGATCACCCTAAACTTCATCATCCTGTAAGATTATCTATAGATAAAAAATATATGTATACATTTATAGGATTCATTGATGATGTTGAAAAAATTTTGTGGTGAGAAAAAGACAATTGAATACTGATTCATAGACATATATGAATTTGAAGCTTTTGATTCTTTTATTTCACCTGGAGATGATATCATTTAAACTGGGTATACCATCAGTTTTTTGGGGTCAATCGAAAAAAAAGTTTTCCTGTCAGCATGTCTTGAAAACAAGATCTGAATAGCATCTTAAAAGCACCACCAGTAACAGTCTGATTTCAGTGAAAGCTAGTAACCAAAATATTGTTCTGCTGACCGGCTCTTTGTTCTTGGTGAGCGAAGTATCATTGTGGAAGCTGTATGTTTTAGGGAAGTAAGGATCAACTGGAAGAAGTCTGGGAGAAAAACGATCACTTAGACAAGGACGCTTTCGATCCTAGAACTTTCTTCATGAAGCATGGTAAATAATACTGCTTGTTCACATCTTTTTTTTTTAACTTGGAGCTCTTTCTTATTTTGTGTTTGAACAGGGCAGCAAAGCGCAGCTTGAAGAAGTTTGGGAGAAAGAGGACCATTTTGATCCCGAGAATTTTGACCCCAAAACTTTTTTCTTTAAACATGGTAACGTTTTTAAATGTGATACACGTAGATTTCCCAATTAATGTTGTGGGTCTTTATCTAAAGTATGGCTTTTTTTGCAAAATGATAATTTGATTATAAGAATTCGTTTGAAAATTTCACAAACTTTGACTTTGGATCCCATTCAAGCATGTGGGAAAAATCACAGAAAACCCAAAATAAGGACAAAAAATGTGCCAAAAAGTGAAAAAGCCATAATTATTCAATACCATCCAAAAAACTATCCTATAAAGTCTAATAACTTTCTAAACTTTAAATGGAAATATGTGGCGGTCTAGATTTTAATGCAAAGGGTTGTTGGGTTGCATGTTTAAATACAAGTGAAATTTAACTAACAAAGCATTTTTTGCATGTGGCTCAGTCCAGCATCATTTTATATGTATTTGAAGGCACTAACTATTAATTTTTGAAATTTCTCATAAGTTGAATTGTAAATTCAATTGATTTTCTGATCTGCAAAGACAGTTTCATGGTACTTAAGTTTCGAATGTTCATATAGCTTTTTGTGGGTTTTTATTTCATGATAAGTTTTATGCATGTGCAAATGCAATTTTTCATTGGCTTTATTGGACATAGATAACAGTAAATGGTTTTTTTTCATATTTCATTTATTGATTAAAAAGTTTGCATCCCCCCCCCCCAATCTTCTCAGCTTATTATTCTGGTAGATTGATGTTTAAATATTAAGTAATTCAAATGTCAAACTAGAACATACAGTATTACATGCTATATTTATGATGATTTTTTTTTCTTGTTTTGTTTGAATTATCTGTATTTTTGATTGAAGTAACAACCCAATCCAAACCCAAACCCAAATTCCTCTAATATACACTAATCTACCTGGTAATTTGGAAACTATTTGAGTTTTGCTCCTTTTTTGAAAAAAATGTTACAGTTGTAAAATTCTTGATTTCATTTTCTGGGTTTATAAAGCATTTAAAACCAGAATTATGCACTGTTATACTTTGCTGTATATTCTGTTTAAAAAAACAATGCTGTTTAGGGTAAATTGCATTGAACAAGAATATTTTAAGGGTTTTTTTTTGGTTTAAGATTAGATAAGAACTGCAATGCATAATTGCACATAATCTCAGGTCAGCAATAACATGATAATCCATTATGAAATCAATACTTGTTTGTGATTGTATAAGGACAATGCCATGTCTGCTAGAACATGTATTCTATAAACGTTTACTTGTGTTTGAATGTACATTTTTAATAGCTTTGCCGATGACAGCACTGGGGAAATGAATTTAGCACATATATTGATATATATTAAGTGCATGACATTATAGTGATATATTTATGAGATAGTAAGTTTAGGATTGATGATATTGATCATACATGAACACATGTAGTTGATTCAAAACTTTTTTTTAGATCTTGATGGAAACAAATTACTTGATGAAGAAGAAATAGAAGCACTGTTTCAGAAAGAGGTGAGCACAATTTTTTTTTTACATATAGCACAACACTGGATTTTACTTAATTTGAGCTATCTCTTAAATTAATTCAAGGGCATGCAAGTATATCTGTTTCCAACAACACTTTCAAAATTTTCAGTATGATAATAAAGAATTTTAAATAGTTGAGTTTGTTGCCATGTGCAAAATGGCCTCAGAATATGTAAGTAAAGGTTTTGCCAAAATATTTTCACATTTACTAACAAAAAGAAATAACTTCCTAAGATCAAATTGTTACATGCATGAATGAATTTGCATTTTTTTTTCAGTAAAAAGGTCTTATGAAATACATGTGAAGCAATTACATTTGTATAACTTTTAAACAATTATTATACATGACAAAATACATGTAATATTCACAGTAATAAAAATACCAAAATAATGACATAAAACTCGAAAGCATACCCCAAAATATCTGTTATCTTTACAGCTGGACCAAGTGTATGACCCAAATAACCCAGAGGATGACATGGAGGAGAGATACGAGGAAATGTCGCGCATGAGAGAGCACGTGATGAAGGAGCTAGACAAGGACGGAGACAAGCTGGTCAGCATAGACGAGTTTATGCAGTACACCAGGTCGGACGAGTTCAACAAGGATGAGGGCTGGGATGTAAGGGCCTTTTTACTTCAGAGTTCAATGTCCACCTCAAATTCTTGTACCATAGCTTGGCATGTTTTCTATTGTTTAAAGTGTGGGTTATCTGTACATACCCCACACCTTTTTTTTTTTTAACTCCGCCCACTATCTCAGGTAAAAATAACATCAACAAAGTTGTTTTTTAACACGTCCATAATATTCCACAGTAAGAAATTCCTCCAGATCAAAATTGCCAAAACTCAACATGGATAACTGACTCAAACTAAGTTTCGTCGAATAAATCTCATTTGTAGCTAGAGACAAAAACAATATCAGCAATGGTTTTGTCAGAAAGACTCTATTTTTATTCTCCCCCATGTGTGCAAACAAGTAGAGAAATGCGTGTAAGATGAAATTGGGGTATCCTGTATAAAGGTTTTATAGAAAGCCAATCACGTGATTGGAACGCTTTTGAATAGTAAACTTGTTTTGTGGACAGAGCGAATAGCGATAGCCAATCGTATTTGACATTTACCATTCACGGTTTCGCGACATGCATTTCTCAAATAATAATTTTTTTTGCTTATTGATTGATTTTTTTAAGTATATATATGTACTTGTTTTTTTTTTCAGTCATTTTTAAAAAAACATACATGTATATTATTGATACAGAGTATCAAATAGGATTTTAAAAAGAGTAACTACCCTCATCAATTAAATCTAATTTCAATTGTTTAAACAGAAGCATTGCACAACTTACGTTTTCGTAAACATGAAATTATGTTAATATTTAATTCTTTGAAGCAAATATCGATACTAGACATCGGAAAATGATTAAATATGAAATGAAAATATGACAATGAGCAGTCAATTTATTCCTAATGGCTATGAATTTTAAAAGAAATAAAGATTAATTAATATTTGTTGGTGATATAGAAAGTTATTTTCGAAATTCAGGGAGTACAATGTACATATATAAAGACCAACACATTGGCACAGTATTGTTTAGAGGCAAGTGCACTCCCAATAGCTATAATAATAAGATAAAATGAATAGTCATAAACTATGGTACAAGTAACTTACCCCATATAATATTGTTCATTATGTGCAGATACCCGATGGACGTGCTCATAATGACACTCGGGAGCTACGCTCCCTCGTACCATTATGACCACGCCCATCGGGTATCTGCACATAACCAACAATATTATATGGGGTAACTACTACTTATTCTTTCATTTATAGTAGCACGTAAAAAATGACAGACTTTAACCTTGCCAGAAAATTTACTATTTAAAGCTAGATAATGTAGATTAAAATAAAAAAAAAACTTATGAAGGAAAATGAAAATGGGACAGATGTATATTTTAATGTAATATTTTATGAAAAGCTTTTTGCATTTAAGAGGTTATTGAATATTATATTTGCCTTTTTCCCACAAATCATGTCTTTAAATTCAAGCCATTTTTATTTTGTACACAAAGATGACAGTTTGTTCATTTGTATTAATATTCTACCACAGACTTTAGAAAATGAGGAGCAATACACTGAGGAGGAGCTGAAGGAATATGAGAGGATGCTGATGGAAGAGGAAGAGAGGAGGAGGCAGCAGGGGGCGTATGACACCCACGCCCAGCCAGGACTTGTGGTTAGTAAAAATTATATCTACGGAACTTTAAATTATTAATCTCAGCAGTTTCATAATCGCTGAAACACAGAAAGAATTCTGTATTTAATTGCCTGTGAAAACGTCTTTTGGTTTATTCATTTTATTTAAAGGGTGGAAATTAGGCAGATGTATAAAAACAGGATAAGCTTTGGAAACATGACTCTGAATTTATTTTCTATGTAATTTTGGTTTGTAGAAGGATATAGTTATGGACTGGTTCAATAATAACTTATTTGTCCACTTCACTCCTAAAAAGAAGGTAATTTTCTCCCTTTTTGACCAAGCCTCTCATTAATCCCCTATACCTTCACTCTTATAGAACCAGCCCCCTCATCCTGGAAATGTGCAACAAATGCAAATGCAGCAAGGTGGATTCCATCCACAGGGAGGAATGCCACCTCAAGGTGGAATGCACCCACAAGGTGGAATGCCCCAACAGTTACATCCTGACCAGGTTGCTGCCATGCAACAGCAGCAAGCACAATTCCATGCACAGCAGCAACAAGCTCAGTTCCATGCACAGCAGCAACAAGCTCAGCTCCATGCACAGCAACAAGCCCAATTCCATGCACAGCAACAGGCTCAACTCCAGGCTCAGCAACAAGTTCATGCACAGCAGCAGGCTCAACTTAATGCACAGCAACAGGCGACTGGAGGACAGGTTAGAAGATAGGGTTTTTTTTCCTTAAACTTCTAAATTGAATAATTCATTAGGTGTGCTCATTTTCTTGCTGATTATTACATGCATATTTCTACCTGATTTGAATAATTGTAAAAAAAAAAACAAAAAAAAAACAGTTTGAATGCCAGAGAATGAAATGGAACATTGTATCATAATATATATTTACAAAAGATATAGAATAATAAATTAAATGCCCTAATGATAGCTAATTAAGTCTTCTCTTTGAAATTGAATTTTAAAGCTTTGACTCAGTTTATTAAATTATCTTTAGATAATTAACAAGTCTTAGAAAAATAATTTATTGATTTTGTTAATGATAATAATTTAACAGATAGTGTATAGCATGTTCAATATTTTGGAAATTGAAGTCAAGTTAGCATATTATAGCATATGAACAGAGATGATTTAATGATAGAATGTTAATCTTCAATTAGATGGATTAATGGATTGAAAATGTTTTGTACAGCCTCCAGTAGGACAGACTCAGCAAGCAGGTCAGCCACCGGCACAAGGAGGTCAAGGACAAGTTCCAGTTCAAGGACAAGTTCCAGTACAACGAGATGTTCCAGTTCAGCGGCAAGATCCAGTTCAAGGACAACCTCCAGTTCAACAAGGCCAGCCTCAACAGACTGGACAGGTTCCAGCTCAAGGTCAGCAACAGCAAGGACAGCAACAACAGCAACAGCAACATGGACAGGCACAGCAACAACAGGGACATGATCAGAAGCCTGTTGCTTAGAATGCCCAGTGTGATCTCACAGCTTTGATAAGCTTTAACTCTATTCCAAATATGATCAAAGACTTATTACATCCGGATTTGTATAAACCTTTCTTTAAGATATCACCAGAACAAAATATTTGCAAGTGTTTTAGGAATGCACTAAGAGTGTATGGTGCTAAGTTAGTGAAATTGACCACCTACAGTACATTATTCAGTGTAGATGTATGTATATTTTTTTCTAAGTACCAATAGCAGGAAGGTTAGCAAAACTGTTATAAGATGTCTGTATTTGGTTATAAAATAATTTAGATGTGGTCAAAATTTAATGCAAAGTAGTTAAAATTAATAATGTATATCGTTTTTTTTAACGTTAATGAAATAATGCATAAGGTGCAAGTAAAAAAAAGCTTTATAATTCAATGGGTAATGTGTACTTGAATATTGTGCCAAAGATGGTTGCATCTTTGAGTTAAATCATTCAATAGATCTAGTCATTCATCACATGTGCTGATATATTTGCTTCATCTTTATGGTGCAGAGAAGTAACAGCTTCCTTAATTAATATATTATTTTAGAAAAATATCAAAGTTAGGAAAATATAAATGGTTGCCAACATATAGGAGTGCATATCTTAATTAAAAGATGGCAAATTATACACGTTTAAAGTCTCTATGATTTTTTATTGATCTTCAATATTTACCGTATGTAATTTTTTGTTATATTTCGAATGTTATCAAATTTTACCTTAAATGTGCCACGGAATTGAAAATATGAGTTTTCAATTAAAAAACAGGTATATGTATTATGAACAAGAAAATAATCGCCATTGATATCCCTCTTATTCAAACCATCTTGGAAATGGTAGCACATGCATATGCATGTAGATGTATATCACTAGTAACTGAAATTATTTTTTTCATTTGTTTATTTATGGAGAGAATACGTGTAACGTAGATATTTTGTCGTATTTTGTATAGAATGAAGATATAGTATCCACATCGTTTTGCCCTATTTTTTTTTTGTTTGTTACTTATTTGTGGATTATGTTACAATCTACTAGTTTGTTTTTATTGTTTTCTAGTGTAACATGTTCATAAGTACATTGTATATGGCGTATAATAGTAGAGAAATTGATTTTTTTATTTATATATCTATCAGATTTTATCTCTCAGTACATTTTCCATTGATTGTCAATATTATATTCGCTCACAAGGTTTACCTTGAAATTTTCAAATTGTGTTGGGGTTTTTTTTTCTCAATTCTGATTTATTTAAGTGAAAAGTCAATGAATTTTTTTTTAGAATAGTTTTTTCATGTTCAAATACTTATTAGCAAATAGATTTTGATTTTCATAATTTTTTTTTTCTCAAAATACCTACCTTGTTGTAATGTGATAATATGTCAAGTTGTTCTTCCCACATTCCATACCCTAAATCCTATCTTCGTCTTTTTTTTTTTTTATCTGAATTTTTTGGCATTAAAGATTTTTTTGTATATTTTAAAAGTGCTGATATTGAATTTTTCTAGGGCTTGTTTACATGTCCAGGGAAATGCAGTATGTAATTTTTTGTTCGAATTTATAAAAAAAAAAAATCATTTTTTTTTCTGGACAAGTGTTGTGTGTATTGTTGCTGTGCATGCATATTTGTCTTGAATTCCACCTTTGTAAAGATTCAGTCCCACTCATCATAATGGGATTCTCAACAGTTCATATCTACGATGTTCAGTCTTCATCAAAATCACAGGGTGGTTGAACCATAAGGCTTTGGTTTATGGAATTATAAATAAAAACGAATAAATTAATCTGTAGTTGTTTGGGTTTTTCTTTCATCCTGCGTTCAAGAACATGTAATGACAGGCGCGGATCCAGAATTTTTTTCCAGGGGGGGTCGAACCTTTTCAGAAAACCAAACCCAATATATAAAATGTTCACCCTTTTATTTTTCAACTCAAGAACGAAACGCCCTAGATGACCACTCCATCACGTACGGAACTTTTTTTTTGGTTGTAAGCGTCATTTAGCTAAAAAGACTTGACTGAAATAATCTTCGTTTCCCTTGCCTGATAAATGATTGTACTATTTCCTTTTGGTCAATCTCTAATGAATGATGAAGATGCATTAGTGCTAGCCCAGTTAATCTGTCCTCTTGCATAGTACTGCGCATATAACTTTTGATGCGTCTTAATCCAGAAAAGGATCTTTCAGCCTCACATGTTGTGATAGGTAACACACATCCAATGTGCAGAAGAATTTTTACGTTCGGAAAAACGTCCCCATCGACAAAGTTGAAAAGAAAGATCAAATTACAGAGCTTTTCTGAGGTTTCTTTCCTCATGTTAACACAATATCTTTTCCAATCTGCAAGTTCCTTCTCCAAGTCCTTTACAGAAAGACAAGGTAGGTCGCTCTCCCAAAATGTAAGTTCTGAGGCAAGTTTGGACAATTCCTCTTGTGAGAGATTTGTCATATTGATAGGCAACAAAGTGCATATTGAATATGCCACCAGATCTTCTTTCCGAAACCTTGAATTTAATTCACTGAGAAGAAAGTCCAGAAATGGAATGGCCACGACAGATCTATAATAATCTTTGGGATTAGTTGTGGAGACATTTTCCCTGTGTTGTTGCTTTGAGCAAACCCTTGGAATTTTAATCACTATATCAAGGTCATCTGCAATTTGTTTGGCGTCTTCAAAGCAAGACTCAAATTCCGTATCTACCGCTGTACGAATTTCTTTGATTCTATCAACGTGTTCCTCGATTAGCTTACTTGCAGTGAAAATGTCAATATCTCTCTTCTGAAGTTTGAGAGTTAAAGGTTTTATTGTGTCTAGGACGTACCTTACAAACACAAATGTTATCAACACAGAGAAGGACGTCAACGAAGCCAAAAGTCCCTGTGCTGTCACTTTAGTTTGTCTATCCCAAGACCAGTCTTCACTGGTACTTTCATCAAGGTTTTGATTGATAATGTGCTGAAGACATTTGATGACGAACTTGTACATAGTGTAAAACACATCAAAGCAGATATGACGTTCAACCCACCTAGTCTTACAGAGTCCTACTAGTTTCTTTTTGGAAAAATCTACTGACCCGTCATTTTCTATAATATTCTCAAAAAACCCTTGTCTTTTGGGGGAACTGTCATAGAAAATAAACACTGAATTAAGGACATCTATCATATTCCTTACAAGAGGTAATTTGCAGGCTGAAGCAACGCTCAGATTCAACACATGACTCCGACAATGTGTAAACAAAGCTAATTGGTTTAGAGACTTCATTCGTCCCTGACACCCCCGTTTTTCCGATGCCATTGCTGCTGCACCATCGTATGCTTGCCCTCGCATGTTCTCAATTGGAATTGCAAGCGAGCGGAGGATTTCAATGAGTTTATCAGCAATTGCTTCCCCTGTAGTTCTGCCTATATTTGAAAAGTCAAGGAATTCCTCCTTAATGGTGGCAGGGTTTTCTCTAGTATCTAGAAATCTGAGACACAAGACTAAAACTTCTTTGTTAGCATATTTGTCTGTTACCTCATCGGCTGTGATGGAATAAAAACCCCTCCCTTGTAGACCCTTCAAAATTTTACCTGTGATGTGATTTCCTATGAGTTGGATAACCTCATTTTGAATGGTTTTGCTGGTGTATAAGGCATTCTTTTTTGCTGTTTGTAGATGAGACATGAGCTGCTCATCATGCTTTGCCAACAGCTGTAATATTGCCAGGAAATTACCTTTATTTGAAGAATCACTTGTACTATCATCTCTGTGTCCTCGCAGAGGAATATTTTGTTTCCCACACAGAATGACCGCATCTACTATTTTCTCAAGCAACCTAATGTTGTGCTGATACTGTGTCTGATTTTGCTGATTTAGTTTATACGGAAGAGACGAAGATGGCACTTCGGATGTCATCTTGGTTGTGTGATAAACAGATTTGGCATTCTTGTGGTGTTCTGAATTTTGATGCTTTAAAAGGGCAGATGTTTTTCCAAGGGCTTTTTTATACGCAGTAAAAGGTTGCGTAACAAACGCATTTTGATGTTGGACATCTGATTGAGGGAACATGACACAAAACTTGCATAGACCGCCATTTAACAGTTTGCTAAAGGTCAACCATGGAAACTGATTCATCCAAGAAGATTGAAATGATAAAGTCTTCTTTAGTTCACCTGTATTCGTTGTTTGAGCACGACCTGTTTTTAACTTGGCGATATCGTCTGGCAAGGGCTGATTCTGAATATAACTTATCTTTTCAGCTGAGGACATTGTGTTCAACTTTATTGCACCTGTGACAATTTTACCAAGATCAGAAAAACCTGAATCGTCAATAGATGTTTTATCTTTATCAATTTCATCTTCTGTTGTCTGAATAAATTCATTGTCATCAGATTTTTTATTTGCTTTATCATTTTGTGAGCCCAAGGTGATCTCCGGGGTATCATCTAAGTCAATACAAAGTTTTGACTTTTTAGGAGCAGGCTCCTTCATTTCATTGGTTTGGACATCTGTAGGTAAAACTGAGAAACAAACAACAAAATGATTTGGTGACCAATTGATTGGATTGCTATTTTCAGTGTGTGACCACATGATGTAGATGGGGGAACCTTGACGTACCTTTTCATCTGATAATGGCCTTATTTCTTGATGAAAATAATGTCTGTTTACAGCAACATTTTGTATTGTTGGGTAGATGCTATATATTGGATGATTCAGAGCATTTGCCACTGCGAAGAAATGAATTAAAGAACAATATTCCCCTGATTTGATTGAACTTAGAGTTTCATTCTGAATAGACTTGAGAAAATTCCCCGGAACAAGTGATCTGTCCGATACTGACGTCTCCACAACATATTGCACACTTGGAGGATTAGAACACATCTTGTCGTAAGTTGCCTGTGACGCATATTTTCTCGTATTTTTTACCAGTTCTAATACAGTCATGACTCGAAGTTCAGTATGTCTCCCTTCATAACCAAAAATGGCTTTAGAGAGGGCCCTATAGAAGCAATTGCCATCCCCATACACTTTCAAAGGACAAATATTTTCTGGGCCATCTGCTGGATAAATCGCTTCGGCAATGTTGTCCACATTACCGTCTCTGGGCAATACATCGGACCTCATTTTACTCAGATCATAGGTGTAGTCTTTCTTCAAACTTGTGTATCTCAAAGATACATCGAACTGCAAGGCTTGCCAGCCTTTTGCTGCTGCTTTCAGCAAGGTGGCTTGCAAAAGATCAAAATCCCTTTCACCCATGATATATTTTCATCTATAACTAAACTACAAGCAAGCGTTAAACATGGAAGGAAATGATAATCAAGATTATTTTGAGAGAACTATTATTCAAATAATTGGAATCAGTTACCGAATAACAGAATTCGAGAGACAGCCTGTCACACTGAGTCTGAAGCAGAGCTATAATACAGCCGATGACTTAGTTAATGACGATGCATTAGCATTATGACAAGATTGTGACGTCAATGACTCGTAATAGGACATTAAACAAATCGTACCTTTTTAAATTCGTTTCGAAACCCGAATAACATTTGTGATTTTGATTCTAATCACGCAATAATAAGATTTGATTACAATACAAAAAAAAGTTAATTCAGAAATATCTATAACATAACAGTCGAGTCATTTTTCTTATAAATTGTTTTATTGTATTTTTTTCTTTGAAAATTCCAGGGGGGGTCCGGACCCCCCCGACCCCCCCCCCCCCCCCCCCTCTAGATCCGCGCATGAATGATTACATCAACAAAATATAAAGAATACTAATATTTTAGATATGATATAATTTATGCTGGTACAGTACAAGTAGCATCATTAGCAGAAAGGTTTCGTTAATGACACTATCAGATAATGACGTCAGTCAATGACATCGTCAGTTTAATGCAGTGTCAGTTGATGACATTGTCAGTTAATGGCAGTGTCAGTTAATGACAGATGCGTTTAATGCCAGTCATTCAGATTCCATGAATTTAGAATGTAAATTATAAATATTTGAGGTGCCTCAAGAATATAATATATTCCTCTTTATCAACGGTAAATTTATTATTACTTTACTCATTATTTCTTTATTTTTTTCAACTCAATACAGCATATTAAACAATTAAATACCATCCTGGTACCAGTGCGGTATCCATTGACTTACAGTGTATAATTATGTACCTTGGTCGTTATCGGTGGGATTTAGAAGTAAAAAAGGAATGTTTAAATAAAGAGGGTTTGCAAGTATGATTCGAACACCCGCTCAGGGGGTAAAGCTTTCCACACTGAGCTACGGAGACACCATTCCCACAGCCACCTAGCGCTATGTATTTTTCTCTTAATAAAAAAAATGAACGGTTTATTCTACGGGATACTACATTTTTATATATCGATAATTAAGATGTTTGAATAAAAAAATCTCCTTAAATCAAAATGTTTTATATTAGATGGAATCAATACCAATTCATACCTATACATCGTAATTTAACACTGTAAATTATCAAATATTTATACATGAAACGCCGTTTTGCTAAATATTTCGTCTTACATCTATTTTATTTTTCAAACAAAAGGACAGTTGATTTGTTACAAGAAATTTCAATTAAAGACAATTCACTACATTTGAAAAAAGAATTCGCCTTAATTTCTGCAAGTGGGGTGTCTCGCGCCCATGTCCTTTTCTATTTACGAATTGTATTTATTCGATATGGTTTGACATGTTCAACTCTCTATTTTGTGATTCTGTCGGTCTGCTTTCAAAGAAACCCATACTGTGCTCTGATATATATGGATCTCTTATTCTTTAGAATTAGATACCAGAAATAATTGCCTTGCAGTTTTTTTGGCAGCAAATAAACCAATATCAGAAAATCAATTTAATACCCTTCTACATTTGTAACAGTATGTTATAAAAATATCATCATGATACTTGTATTACTTATATATAGAACTAAGAACTGAGTATGAAACTGTCCAGAGTAAATGAATGAATGCGCTGTGAAATCCAATTCACTTCACATAAACTGAATTGTAATACAAAAGTGTGAAATTTCTAAACAAATTCGATGCTTCTCCTCGATTTTCACGAGAAGCACCATTGTGATAGCTGAAAGGGACGGCAACCGAAAGACTAAGATCAGGGTGAACAAGACGCTCGAGATACATGTATCTTAAACCGCAAGAGCTCTCCAGAATATCATACCCCGCAGTGCAAACCAAAACTCGAAACTCTGAACACGCCTGATATGCACGTCCCTCCATTTCTTGGTTTGGTTTCACACAAGAACAAAATAAAACGTGAGTCTGGAAGCAAAACAATAAATAAATGGGTCGATCATACATGAGGACTTCGGATATCTTGCACACTTCTACAGCCATTCCTATTCAACACCCGCAAAGCCATGGCATCTCGCCGTTTGACTTCTTCCAGTTTTGCGTAAAACTTCTTCAGCCTTACATCAAGAGGTTCTTTGCGAATAAAACGAAAACTTGTCATTAACTGTCTCGCTTTTGCCTTGAATGGATTAATGTTTAAACTTTCACTGCGTTTTAAACTAGAAACTCGAGGCTGTATTTTCGTGTCCAAATTTTCACTGAAATCGTCATATTCGTCTGCTTCTTCAAGAGCGAGTTGCCGCTCTCTCTCTTTCTCCCTCTCTCTGGATTCTACCCACGAGAAAAACGACTGCCTACGGATATCCGCCTCTGACGTTTTACCCGCCTGTTTAAGGGCTGGAAAGACCTTCTTCTTCTCGGTGATCCATGCCATGAAAGATTTTCTTCGAGACGAAATAGTCTTCGATTTCTTTGGAGTTTCCTCTTCGTCGGATTCCAAGTCATCAGACGACACACTGGCGTCATCCGGGCTACTTAAAACAGCCGCGATTTGTAGATACACTGACCCTCTCCTGTTGGTCAAAGTTGTCCCAAGGAGAGGCAACGTTCCCGGCCGTTGAACTGGTTTCGGTTCATTCTGCACCTCTTTGCCCGCAGGAGATGGGCAAGATATCTTTATTTCTGGCATGGTTTGGTTCTTTACCGGTGCCTCTGGTTTTCGTTGTGTTGTCGGCACTGTGGAAGGTTTGATACTGACAAAGGGGCCATGTGATGGCTGGGATGGTTCTTCCTTGATGACATTGTCAACAGCAGTCTTCGCTAGGGCTGGAGTTGTAACTGGGGCTGGAGTTGAGGCTTCGGCTGTTGGTAAGGATTCTATTGATCCTTTGATTTTAGCCAGCCGTTCCTTGTAGCCAGGATTCGGTTCACGTCCCAGGTATCTGTAAAACATGCAAAACGATCTGATGTTGATAACCATTAAAAAGGTTTAACAGGTACAGAGTGTGCATGTTTGGCATCCCATTTTACTATAAAATTCGAAAATATGTTAAAGCTTTTAATCTTTTTTTACGAGAGACCATTTCAGAGTAAAACTTAATATTTTACAAGTAATTAAGTCAATTCAGTTGGCCATATATTTATAAGATTTTTCTCAGGTCTACTCATTTTTTTTTTACTTTGTCTTATATTCGGATGTGTTTATGGAATATTTGTTGTATTTTTGCAAGATCCCCTAGGTCAGTGGTGGATTACTACATTGTAGCTCCCCTTCCTCTAAAACTATGAAATACAATGTCTCCGGTAAACAACTTTTACAAAACAACTTATGACTTAAACCAAGACTAAAGTCAGATTGGGGCTATTACATACATTATCCCTACCTTCGTGACTTTAAACTCCCATACCGATTCAAAACACGTTTTTTTTATAATAATAATAACGACATGAAAAAACAGTATTAAATTGGTAATTCGTAATCGATTATATATGGCGGTTAAATTGACGAAAAAATGAAAGACTTATATAAAAAAAAAAAAGGATCAAAGCTTCGATTTTACACAGTAGTCCGATAAAATGTTAAAATAATTTCAAAAATGCCACTATTTCGATACAAAATTAGTCCAAATATTAAGTAACTTCAGTTTAAAGTTTTATTAAAAAATTCTTTGTTGTTTTAAAATCCCGAATAATTTTTTAAAAGAAAAACAAAAAAACTGTCATAGATTAATTTCAACGAGTCGCACAAGTTATATATGAAAACCATGAAAAGTTCGATACAATAGGTAACAGTGACAAATACTGCAGGAGCTTTCATGACAGTGTGACAGCAATTGATGATATGAAGTGGTATATTTGACAGTGAAGGACTCTTTAAGAACTTTCATGAAAGCGTGGCATTTACGGATAATTTATAAATTTATGTGACATCGTGACAGCGAAGGTTAATTTATCACAAAAATTTGTGACAACGAAGAATATCATAGAGACTTATGCCATAGTGTGACTGGCTGATACCACAGTTACTAAAGCGACAGTGTGGCAGTGGCTGATACCATAGGTACTTACGTGACAGTGAATAAGTTCAGGGGAATTGGTGACCGCAAAGGATTTGATAGGAACTTACTTGAGAGTGAACAGTGAAGGATTATAGAAAAACGTACGTGACAGCGAAGGAATTGATAGGAAATTACGTGACTTTGTGACTGTAAATGATTTTTAGAACTTTAAAAGTTAGTGTGACAGTGAAGAATTATATTAGGAACATATGTTAAGCAAGGATTTGGTAAGAGCTTACTACTATTTGATCTTATGTGTTAGCCATTGATTCTATTTTAGGAACATACATGAAAGTGACAGCGAATGATCAAAGGAATATACGTGGCAGCGTGACAGTGACGAAATCGGTAGTAACATGCAGCTTACATGAAAGTGAAGTAATCGAGGGAACTTACGTGACAGCGTGGCAGTGAAAAATTCTTTAGTAACTATGTGACAGCGTTATAGTGAAGGAATCGATGGGAACATACGTGACAGCATGACAGTAAAGGAATCGATGGGGACTTACGTGACAGTATAGGAATCGATGGGAAATTACGTGACAGCGTGGCCGTAAAGGAATCGATGTGGACTTACGTGACAGTAAATGAATCGATGAGAACTTACGTGACAGCCTAGCGTGACAGTGACGAAATCGGTGGAAACCGCTTACGTGAAAGTGAAGGAATTGGTGGGATCTTACGCGACACCGCGACAGTGAATAATTCTATATGTAGAAACATACGTGACAGCGAATGATTCTTTAGGATTTCATGTGACAGTGAAGGATTCTTAAGGAATTTAAGTGAAATTTTGACAGGGAATGACAATTTAGGAACTTACGTGACAGCGGCGTGGTTATCATCCGACTCGATCTTCTGAACTTGTTTCAAGAAGTCCCTAGTATCGAACCTGTCTCTGTCGATGTGAGAAATACTGAAGGTCTTTTCTCTCTTGTACTGATCCAACTGCTTCTTCAGATACAACTCCGCCAAATTGTTCTTTATATTCAGTCTTTTCAATGACACCCCCGAAGGACTCGACAGTGAATCCATTCTGGGTCTCTTTGATCAAAAAACGTTTTCCTTTTTTCACATATTATTTTTATTTTCAACAAAATTTTCCCCAAAAATATTAAACTCCCATTTAATAAAGGCGACTTTTGAAGAAATGATTTTAGAAACAGTACGTTTATGTTGATGCTGAATCACGGGTAATATCCATTTCCAGTTACCTGCACGGAACGGTGATCTGAAACACGCCCTCATTAACTTTCAACATTGTAATTTTATAGCAACTCCTTCGCACGAAATACAGAAATAAGTCACAATTAACGAGAGTCGATCGAATTAAAAACAATTCCTAAATTGCTGGTCAAAGCATGCAATTGAAAAATATTTGTTCATGAGTCAAAGAGAAAAACTTATAGTCCATGTATATGATTCACTGTGACTGTCAACAGAGCAAAAGGGAAAACCGGCGATTTAATGCCGTCCTATGTTGCTTGGAATTACCAGTATTAATAATCTTAATCCGTCGCAATATTAATCCATGGAACCAGTTAATCACTTTGTTAGAATATTAATTACCAAAGCCAATACGCTCGTACAGTGGCGTATACCTTGTTCAACAATTTTAATTTACACGTTTAAAAGTTCAAACATTAACGCATGTTTTGATATTTTAAAATATGTGATCTTTGTGGCGAATTTTACGACTCTTTTTAAAAAATTGATGTACGAATGGGGGAGGGGGGGGGGGGGCAAATGGGGATCTGAGACCTTTTACCTGGGTAATGAAATGCTAGTACACATGTACACATACAAAGACCAATTGATATTGCAGAGACTAGACTATCTGCTTCTCTCCTTAATTTATAAAACTCCCTCCTACCTCTCTCATGAAATGTGATTTTAGATTCTAGTATAACCCGAAGTTTATTGACATAAACGTTGTACATACTGGCACAATTATTAAATTTAGTTTTCAAACATCGATCGACAAATGTATGATTGTGTACAAAAGGATACGAACAAAATGAATAATATCGACAGGAGCAATGTCAATTTCTAAACTCATATCGATCCATTCTATGTTAATAACTTCAGATTAAAAATTTTGAGGAAGAAAATAATAGTGGTCCACTTAAATTCCATACCCGAACACAATTATGACATAAAAAATTACGCGAACATGTCTCATTTTAAAACCCAATATGCTACAGATGGCCAATTTATGTTTTTTAAAATGGACAATATAGATACAAATTTTAGGTGGTGCGTGAACTTGTCTTTACTAATACTAGTAAATAACAATATTTTACTCAGATATGAGATGAAATTTGTACTTCTTGTATCTATCATTGTAAATCCTCTGTTTTAATTTGCACGACACGTTGTTATATACTTCGGAAGAACGCACGTGTTGCAAAAACTTGTTTCTACTTATATTGCTCAAATCAATAAATGTGTTTTTCACTTTACTATCTATATGAAGAATCCACAGAGATAAATCACTAGTAATTAAGCCATTTCCGTAATGTAATCAGACATACAAGGCTTTTCGCTTCAAATGCATTCAGATACTTCTGAATAACTTTATTTATGTATTCATCCCCATTAACTCGGAAACTTTATTTAAATTCTCCAACTAATATGTAATGGTGTGTAAGAGTGTACTTCATTGTGTATTGTTTAAATATCTAACGACATGACGCCTTAAATCCTTTTATAGTGTAGATTAACAACATGGTATTACATCATTGTCCACGAAATACATCATTCTTTATTTGTACATAACCTTCTATTACTCCACTAAAAAAAATTCCCCCGGATTTTATTATTCGTATCAAAACATTGGTAATCCGACTTCATTTAATCAAAGCGCGGTATATTTTAAAACATTTAAATTCCTTTCATTTACGTGTAAATCGCCCAGAGGCTATACAGTATGCAGAATATAACAGAATTGCAATTGAAAGAGAAAAACCACTAGTAATGGAGCAATTATATTTTGTAATCCCCTTTATTTTCGACCACGTATTTATCGCCCGTTTTGGGTAAAGATTAAAAATTGATTTTGTTCATAATACACACAAATATCAAAACACTATATATATTTATGACAGATTAACAATTAACTTGTCCCATGATAAAAGATGACTTTTATTCCAGATGAAAGGATGAAATTAATTTTTCATGGACCATGAAATTATAGTCAGTTCAGTGGCGAAGCATGAAATATTTTGCGGATAATAATCATCCCGGTTTGATAATAGTTCTAGTAAGAATACACAAGGAGTAATAATCGAGCATGATCCTCCAAGTACTGCCAACACATGCTTTAACCAGCAATCCAGCAAAAATGCCGTAGTTTGATAGGAATTTTACAGAAACACAAAAATCCCAAGTAAAACAATTGCTGAAAAACTTTATTGTGTAGAAAGTTCTTAGATTTTGTTGAAGGCAGCAATATCCATACTTTGAACCTGAAAGACAAAAATTGATAATATAGAACAATACATTTAACATAAAAAGGACTATTTTATAATCAAAATATATTGACCAAAGAGAAAAACAAAAACCCCACAAAACTCCTCAATATGTAATGGCTATTAACAATTACTACAATGTACCTGTATGTGCAAGACATATTGCTCAAGAGCTACATGTATAACTCTTGGTTTACAAACGTGGAAATATCTCAAACTTACTAAATCCTCGATTGCTGTAATCTCCTCTTCCAGAAAATCTGTGGAAATTTTGTCATCCTCTATGACACAGTTGATCTGTAGCTTCTTAATGCCATATCCAATTGGCACCAGTTTTGCTGTAAACAAAAAAAATATATTCTTGTAATATTTAAAAAAAAAGTTAATTATCTATCCTTGTAGGATTATGTTTTTCAAAGCATTTTACTGACTCAATTTTTCCAGTTGTTCCTTAAAAATTGATGCTCATGAATATTAAGAAAAACCACAATATATTGTTTTTAATGACCTTTATAAACCAAATGAAAATGAAAGACTTTCAAGACTCTCCTCTAACAACATAATTATGATATAGTGTATCTGACTGACCTTGACCCCACAAGAGCCCGTCGGCGGTGATCTTTCGAACTTCCTCTTCCATCTTCTTCATGTCTGTCTCATCGTCCCAGGGTTTCACATCAAGAAGAAGACTAGATTTGGCGATGAGGGCGGGTTCTAGAAAAAAAACCCAATAAATCCTCCAGGCTAGTTCTGTGCTGCTTTCTTTTTCATAACTCTAGCATCGTATTCAGTATACGTCTTTATTTTAAAACAACCCTGCAGTTTGGTATGTCCAATAAGAATATACTAGTAAATATACCTATTAAGCAAATACTAAAAATTTGCTATATTGCCTAAAATAAATAGAATTTTTCATTATAGGTATCATGTGGCTTTAAAAACTGATATTCATGCTTTAAAAAGTATTCAAAATATAATGATTCTAAGTGCTAATTTTTTCTCCTAATCTTGCCACAAGACAGTAACAAATGAACACATTCATATACACATTGTTAGCAGTGATATATTCCCCCTCTTTAACAAGTTGCTGAAGTGAACAAAATAATTGTTCAGTCTAACTTACTTTTAGATTTCTTGGCTTCATATGCTGCTAATCTTTCCTGTCTGATTTTGTCTGCCTCCTCATCAACCTGATCAGAAAAAATGCAGAAAATTTATCTTAAACCTCTGTCATCTTTTCTTCTCTTCACAGATAAATGTGTTTGTAACAAGATGTTCAATACTCATGTATATTCTCCCTAAATACACTGTACATTTTTTTTCCCCTTGGACTGAAATGTCACTTTTTTCACTGGTTTAAACATGATACGTGATTGCTGGAAATATATCTATGTCTGTCTGGTGAGAATTAATATTTGGCAATACGGCCCACACTTCGCCTTCTCATCTCGACATTTTCAATATTTAATACAGAAACTGTGTTTTGTAATTTCTTAAAATATTTGGACTAGTTGCCCTTTGGAATTACTTTTAAACTAAAGAAGTTGCCCTTTGAATTGACGTTACATTGTTGTGTCTGGAGCAGAATAAAATGGCAGCGTTGAGATTTGCTCAAACCTTTTAAACATTTAAAATTGAATAGCAACAATATATTCTAAGTAAACAAGGGTGCATCGAAGATTTGCAAAGGGTATTTGAAAAGTGAGAATGATAATTTTGAAAGGTTTGATTGTGTAAAAATGGACGAGATGTAAGGCCACTTTTACATAAATATGCGTAGATCATCGCTTTTTGTGAATAAAGGTCTCACTTAAGAAGGCTCAATGGTCATGGCAATTTTTAGACAATATTGATCTCATTTAAAAGAAAAGCTCTATGTAAATATATAGGAAAATACCCAAATTTAAAAAGTAAAATAAATGGATGTTTTCTTTACTAAAAAATAGTTTATAGCTAAAATAATCATATCTTATAATTATAAGTAAATCTGATGGTTAATTTGTTGACCATCCAGCCTCCTTAAAAGTTCTCAGGAAAACAAAACACTTATTAAAGGTTTGTTACTGACTGACCACGGAAATATATCGGGTTGATCAATCTCATAGACGGTGAGGCAAAGCCGAGGCTTTGCCTCACCGTCTATGAGATTGATCAACCTGATATATTTCTGTAGTCAGTCAGAATAAACCTAATAAGTAATAGTATCCCCCTAAAAAAAAATAGTCTACAAATGAAATATTAAGACATCAAATATTTCTCAATATTGACTTACAAGAAACAATTTCCAAAGTAATTCAGTAATTTCTCAACTACATTATAATTCAATTCTTAAAAAGTCATATCGTAAGTATAAAACAATTGCTGCCTTTCTTATTAAAATCTCGGGTAAAATAACTGAAAACTGATAGCTAGGTATATCTGAATTACACGGTCTGGTGCCAAATAATAATATGTAAGAGCAGCTCATTATCATACTGGTGTAAATAACACTTATGTTAAGCGAAAGATGTTGATTTTCTTTTTCTTAAATTTTTGCAGCCAACCAGCTTTTTTTCTGGCTAATTGCAAGAAAAGTTGTCGCAAATAACAGTTGGTTTACAGATTTTTTTCTCTGTTTGAGTGCCAGTGACATTGCAAAAAAATTTATCCATGTCTAATTACAAATTATCTTGCAGAGCACTATTTTGTAATTATACCTCATCATCACTGCCAAAGAGGTCAATGTCATCGTCATCATCGTCATCTGCGGGGGCGGGTTTCTTGGGAGCAGGGGCCTGGGCAGCTGGGGCTGAGCTTCCTCCCTCCAGTTTGGTGACACGGTTCTCTAGTTTTTGTACTAAACTCTTCATATCTTCAACAACTATTTTGGAACAAACAAAATTTATTCACGTATTAGAATGAAATAATATGATTAAGGGTCCTAAACACTCCATGACTTATACTGTATTTTTATGACAGTACGTCCTAACATGGAAATGACACTGATCCACAGATCTCAAGTTTTAATAGAGCAGGAATTTTTTTCATAAATATCTTTAAGGAATATATATATATATGTGTGCTAGTTTGCAAAACTTTTCACAAAGATGTTGAAGACGCTTATATAATGGGGTTTTTAATTGCTAGAGCCTAATGCCAATTAGATAATTTTTAAATAATGTAAATATTATCAACAATGCATTGTTTGCATACATCTACTCTTTTATTGATTTTAATTCATTTAACATGAGCATGCACTCCCTCTTCCCCTCAAACTTTATGCCTCTTTCCACTAATTTGACTTCATACATCATACAGCTATTGATTCATTTCGGGACCTACTTCCTCTCTCTTTCTGTCTTCCTCTCCTTAATCCCAATTGACTAGATGCATCATACAGCCAATGATTCATTCAGTGACCTACCCTTTTTCAGATCTCTGTTTTCCTTCTCCAGGGAACTCACTCTTTTCATCACCTGGCTGTTGTCTCCAGAGGCTCCCCCAGATCCTCCCTGTCACAACAAGAAAAACAACGGTCAGACACAACAACAATGACAGTCAGACAACAACAACAACAACAACAACAACAGCTGTCAATCACAACAACAGATGTCAGACATATTATATAATTGTATGAAATAAACTTTTCACTGCACATACAATTTTTCACTGCACATACAATTTTTACATATCAAAACAAAACTTGGATAAGAAATTTTTTAAAGAAAATGGATAGGAATGTCTATTGCAAAAATACAGATACTTGAAAGATTTATACTAGTATACAACAAGAACATGCTGCAATTTCTTTTTTGACTGAATTTTTTTTTTCCAGAAAATATCTTTCTATTGTATGTATAAGTACATGTATATATAAGTATAAATCTTTAACCATTTTAATACTGATTATTTTTTTTCTTTTATAGAAATAGGCTTGCATATACACATTTAGGGTTTATAGAGACTGTGCTCACCCTGAAATTTTAGGTCTAAAAATTGTTTGTATGTTAATTTAAAGCTTGGGGGTTTTATATTATGTTTGTTTTATTCTGTTAAACTAAAATGTATTTTTTATTATTTTAAAACTTTTACCTATTGTCATGTATAGTCATGACTGAAAAACAGTGCATTTACCTATGAGAAATTCAACAGAACAACATCCATTTACATAAGTATAACAACATATACACCAACTTACAAATATCTGTATACAATTTCCCTTGTGCTGTCAGTCAATACATTAAAAGACAATGATTAGCAAGTATTTATAGCTAGTATATTGTTTTTAAAGCTAATAATAATTTACAAAGGTTACTTAGTATTAAATCTAGGCTAAATTATATACAAATAACAACAGCTATGTGATTCCATACAGTAAATGAATACATTAAACCTGTTACCTATACATCTTCTTTTATAGTATTATATATTTCTTTGCAAAACTTTAGCCACAAAATTGAATGACGATGATTTGAAAATACCTCTAATACTTGCAGTAAGGGGATTTGGATGAAAATAGTGAAAACAAACAAGATGCCATGCAGTGCAAAATGGAAAAAAAAATATACTCGAATCATTGAAAAAATGGCCTAAATAAAAAGATTTATGAAAAGTTAATTGATGAGAGAGGGAGAAAAAAAGAATATCAATATGATGAATATTACTGCTACCAGGAACTGTTCATCACAAAAAGCAGAGATTTTACTCACTGAGTTAAGAACTTTTTGAATTTGTTGTCTGGCTTCAGCTATTTCATTTTTGATTGAGCTGCCGCCTGATTTGCCACCTTTTTTGTCCTATAAATACAAGTAGCAGATTCAGTACTGTCAGCAGCTGTGCAGTATTAGCTTTAATCAAAAGTAATTTTTAACCAGTCAGTGCCTGTTTTTATTATTTCTCAAAGCAAAAGCACTTGAAGCCAATGTTCATTCATACAATTCTTTTATCCCTATTATTTCTTGACTGAAATATCATTTATGTGTTTGCTTGTTCAGTGTCAAAAATCGTGTAATCAACACTATCAGGAAAAAAAATCTACTGCATTTATACATTACATCACAAGCACAAACAGAAAGTGGGTGTAGATATTCAATAATTTAACCACTTCCCCTATTTTTTCTTCTCATCCTTCCCAACCCCCCCCCCCCCCCAAAAAAAAAAACAACAGGATTATTTATAGTTGTTCTTATTGAGCTTTATTTATTCCGGACTATTTTTGGTGGGTTGGGTAGTGATGGGTTACAGAGAGCACTTTAAGTCACCTAGCTGTCTTTAGGAAGCACACAAATGCAGACACAGAATACAGAGTAATTGATCGAAGTTGAATTATATTCAGTATAAAAGATATTAACTGATTTTTTCTCGATCAAAAGTATCAGTAATTACTATTATATAATACTTGATTTTAATATGCAATTAAAGTAAAGTGTACATATACAATAGGAGAAAATCTAGGAAAGAAGTTCCAATTACAATTGATCTACATGTTACTACTACTTAAAATTTTAATGAGGAGTACAGTTTCATACAATATCTGACTTCTTAACAACCACAGTAGTTTATTTTTGCATACCTTATGCACACGTGCTCTTCCTTACAACCTCCAGTTGCATTCATAACCCCATAAATGCAATTTCTTCCATCAAAATTTGACAGGTGAAATGCAAATATATGTAGTATATAATATTTTTCAGTGAACATGTTGTTATGATCTGCAACTGCTTTGCTGTTATATTTAACATTATAATGCACCATGGAATATGCCAGTGGAGTACAGGTAATTGCATTTCATAAACAATGATACATATGCCACCACCAAAGACATGAGAATCTATTAACAGATATTGTAAAGTCTCGTTTCTAGTACACACTTATCTATAATATGCATCCCCCAAAGTTTTGCGAGAAATCATCAAAAAAGTCACACTTAAATGAGAAGATTGAATGTACCAGTATGGTTGATTTTTCCAAATACAGATGTGTACAACATTGAATTAATGATTCTATATTCCAAGCAAATTTTTGCTAACTTTGTACATCTCATCAAGAGCAACATCATATCAAAAGAAATATTTGGGTAAATGTTTTAATTGATATACTGTAGAGCCAAATATTTTTTATAAACTAAAAAGTGGTGGTAATATTCAAGTCAAACAAAATATAGGCCAATTAATCATTCCCTATAAAATGAAATATGCAATACATAGACGAAAAATTCTTTACATTAATTTAATCTTTAATAATAGACATTACCCATTATGTTGTATATATATTATGTATTCTTTGTATCTGACGAGCCATTTGGCTTAAGGAATAAATAAACTAAACCCATGAGTATCAATGTCTTGTATGTGATGTCTGACATAGGAGACACGTTCATACTTTATTCAAAATTGTTAAACATTGACTAAGTGACGAGTACTTGAAAGTTAACAGATGACCGATTACATATCAAGGAATAAACTAGCAAGAACTTTTTTTTAATGTAAGTCAGGATTGATAAATATTCATACCAAATCTTAAGTTCTTAAACTATAAGAATAAACTGTAAACCCAATCAACTGGCATGGTGTACAATATTGGCAATAATGCTATCTGTATCAAGAATCATGGTCTGAATTCACACCTCCCATTCTGGACAATTTTTCTGATAAAAGTGCATATACTGAACACGAGAATTTACACTACCTTAGCACCCCCAGCTCCTTTTGGAGCACCTTTTGGGGCGGTTCCTGCAAGCACCTGTTGGTATAATGCCTCAGCCTCTTCATATTTCTGTTGTTTTGTCCAGACTGAATCATGCATCATAGGGTTTGCCATTCTGAAATCACATAACAGTACATAAAGCATTAAGAACTTAGAAATCAGTTAAATAATCTTTGGTAAAGCAAGATTTGTTGTTGTTTAAATTTCAATTAGCATACAAGAATCCTATCTTTATCGGGTTAGTTGTGACCAAAAAAGTTTTAGTAAACTATTACACCAGACCATTATAAACCAATAATTGGCTTCACATTTATACCTAGCACAAAACTGAGTCAAAGTACTTATAACTAAGTAAACTTGGCAAGCAAAATTTATTCTGGACATTCTGTTACCCACTGAACATACAAATTACAATAGTTTGATATCAAGTAATGTAAATGGTTTTAAACATATGGAAACATTTGATAACAACACAAATTTCTAATAATGTTTAAGACAAAATATTACAATAAACTCACTGTAGTTTAATGAAAAATAGAGGAGAATTAGAGATAGGGCAAAAATTTGTGGGGTCTCCAGCAAATATTTCTACAACTTAGCATAAATAACTATAAATTGTTGAAATTAATATGTAGCGATGTGACAGTTGGACAGATCCCAGATTTTTTGGTTTTAACAAAGACAGTGAAATTCGATTTTTGTGAGTCCTGTACCTTGCTTGTAACTCTACGACTGACTTTCAAATTTCATTTGATCATTAGAAATGCATTCCTAAAACATTGTAAATAATAAAAAACAGAAAAATAGAATTTGACCAAAAACGTGACCATGCCCCTTTAAGCTCGTTTCGCGCCTCTCGCTGTGCTTGGTATAACTCACTCAACTAACCAATATACATTGCTCAACTCAAATAAGGACAGTACATGCTACATTTCACAAATGATCCCTAAATTTAATGTAAGAATGTGGTAGATTCAGGTATATGGCATTCCTACTAGCTCTGGCTCGTGGGTTAACCCTTTAGCTCGATCAGTAGAGTGCTGGATTTGCATGCTAGAGGGCCCAGGTTCAAACCCCAGCAGAGGCAATAAGGGTCTTGGTTACATCTGGCACCTACATTAGGACCTGGGTATTCTCTGGTGGGTTAGAGAGATTTTCTCCAGTATTTCGCCATATAGGTGTTGGTACTCTGGAAGAGTCAAAGACGACTCTTTCCTATGAGGGGGACAATGTGGTAGAGTCAGGTAAATGGCATTCCTACTAGCTCTGACCAGCGGGTTAACCCTTTAGCTCAATCAGTAGAGTTCTGGAGTTGCATGCCAAAGGACATGGGTTCAAACCCCAGCAGAGACAATAAGTGTCTCTATTTCAATAATGTAATGCTTGTAATAATAATCAGATTATTACAGAACATTGAGTGTCATTTATGATTTATTTTGCAACGTTACATTTATTCAAAACAAAATCGGTGAATCATACCTTAATATATTTTAGCAAAACATCAATATCACATCTATGTCTACATAAACTCGAAGAATTTTACAGATTTTAACTGGCCACCCTCCTTAATTTCTAAATCTTCCAATAAAAGAAATTAAAATGTATATCAACTGTAGGAAAAATGTGGACAAACTGTTGAGATGTGACAATGATATGCTCTAAATAACATAAAATATTGAAAATCAGTGTACTTTGAGGGTTTTTAAAGGAACCGGTGACAACAACTTCAACGTGTTTCACCCCTCGACTGCTCAGACGAAAAAGGAAGTGCAATTGATGGATTGCTTAATATTTAGTATTTCGGACAAAAACGGAAACATATTTCATGTTTCTTTTATTTTTGTACACCATCATATGCTGATATTGTAAATTTGATATTCAAAACAAATCTTAACTCTATGACATATTTCAAGATGTTAGCATATTGCAGCTAGCTCATTTATTTATTTATTTTTATCGACCTCGTTGTGTTAATTTTGCCATATTCCGGAAATTCAAGGGCAGATGACTGTAGAAACTGTCAACATAGCCATGTGGGTCTCATCTGAAATTTACTGAATATTGGACCGTGAAATAGTCATGAAGATTAAAGTATTAAGTAGAAACCCAGATGAATATAGACGAGAAACTAAGAGAGACATCCATAAAGGTATGTTGTAAACCCATGTACCGTTGTTACATCTGATACATATCCATCTGATAATGGACTTGTCATCTTACTTTCTACTTTATTTCAATTCAATAAATGAAATGAAATTTATCAAATGCAGTAAATGTCAATTTTGAACAAAAAATCTAAATCACAATAACATGTACTGGATAAAGATTTTACATGAAGGTATACATGCACCGATGCTATGGTATCGTACAAAAATCTACTGTACAGATGATTGAGTTTATTTTTTTTTTCAGTACAAAGAAACTATGACCCGAAATTGCACCCATTTGAAGCACCCAGAGAATATGTTAGAGCACTAAATGCAACAAAATTAGAAAGAGTGTTCGCCAAGCCGTTTATTGGAGCACTAGATGGACATAGAGATGGTGTAAACTGTTTGTGTAAACATCCTACATCTCTGAGCTTTTTGCTCTCGGGAGCATGTGACGGAGAGGTAATTTTTCAAAATAACTTGATACTTTTCAGTAATATTTCAATGTAGATCAATTTTTCCAATGAAGAGAAAATAATAATGTGAGTTTATCGCACGTTTTTTATTTTTTTGTAGGTACGTGTTTGGAACTTAGCTAAGAGAAACTGTGTTACAACAATTCAAGCCCATGAAGGTGTTGTCCAGGGAATGTGCTTTCATCCCAATGGGAGAAGTTTCCTGACTGTAAGTTATCTTATTAGTTGTGCATATGAATTATTCTCCATGTCTAATTTTGTCAATGTTGTACACATAGTTTCTGCTGCAACCTTTTTTTATTCCAGTGTGGTTTGGATAAAATAGTCAAGCAATGGGGAATATCAGAAGAGTGCACTATTAATGAGGAACCCATAAACACAATTCTTGGGAAGGTAAAATGAAGTTAACAGCAAAGATTACTGTAAAAAGTGAGGCTTAGTAATATGTCTGCTACTCACTTATACACCTGCGATCTCAAGTTGCTTATGTAACGTTGATTCAAAATTTGTGTAAGTAACATTTTAGAATAGGTTCAAGCATAGCAAATATACCAAGCTTAATTGGACCTTTAAAAAAACAAAACAAACAAACTTTAAAGTTTATTTTGATGTTGATTCTGCTCTTTGTTTTGTAGAGTGTGTTCCAGTACATGGACCATCACCAGGCTGAGAATATTTTTGCTACCTGTGGTCAGCAGGTAGACATCTGGAAGGAGGACCGGTCAGAGCCGGTCAGAAGCTTCACCTGGGGGGTGGATAGTACACACCATGTCAAGTTCAACCCCATTGAGGTCAGTGACTATGGCAAGACTATCCTTGTGGAATTTGTTTAAGTTTATGCTTACTTACTTGGTTGGGAAAATAATCTCATGAGTATGTCAAAAAGTATTTATTCAACTTTCATTATTACACTGTATCTTTGTTATCCATAATGAGTAGTCAATAAGCTTTATACCTTTATGTGAAAATTTGACTTCTCACAAGACTTTTAAGAAGTCTTATCAAAGGCTCCAGAATCTTTTGTACAACTTGTTGGATAAAAATTACTTGCTTTTTTCTGATATTGTGGAAACAAATGCTCAATAGATTTATTTTATTTTCATATTTCAGACAAACCTGCTGGGAGCATGTGCTTCAGACCGTAGTATTCTGTTATATGATCTGAGAGGATCTACTCCACTACGAAAGGTATAGGCTTGTGTACAGCTGTGTAGTGTGGGTCTGTATCAGAAATGGAACTGCAAGGAAAACTCTTCATGCCTTGATATGAATGGAAACATTTTATAGTGTTGTTTGTCATTCCAACTAGAGAAGTTGATAAAATACAGATGTATCTGCTATGAATGTGCAACTTTTAGTTTGATTTAAGATCAGCTCACATGCTTTCTATTACTGATTTCAAATGTAAATATGATGGAAGCAAAGAACTTTGTATAGTTGTACCAGACAATTTATACTCATTGATGGTTGATGATTGATCAGCACTTTGTATACATTACTGGTAATTATAACAGTAACAACCATTTCTGTGAAGTCAGTTGGAATTAAGAGGGCCTGATGGTTGTGGCCATTTTTAGACGGTATTGATCTCTTTAGAAGAAGAGCTCTATATAAAAATGTAGGAAAATGCCCAAATTTAAAAGTAAAAATTTATGGATTTTTTCTTTAGTTAATAATACATGTAGTTTATAGGTAAACAAATCATATCTTAAATATTTAGGTAAATCTGATGGTTAATTTGTTGACCACCGAGCCTCCTTAATAGTTATGATATCTGTGTTCTAGGTGATTTTGTCTCTGAAGTCCAATGCAATAGCCTGGAATCCCATGGAATCTTTCGTCTTCACAGCAGCTAATGAAGATTATAAGTAAGATGGCCGAATGATACAGAACTGTATTGATAAAGAATCTATTATGAATGTCATTTTTCATACCTGTCAAATGTGAAAATATAAAAAGACTGTTAATTTGTTTTGTGCACACATGTATTGGTGTCATTCTCAGTAGTAAATGTATCTTCATTAACAAGTTAAATAGCCGAAATTATTTATATTTATTCATGAATAAGCAATGAGGTTTTTTTCTGTTCATTTAGTTTGTACACATTTGATATGAGAAAGCTCTCAGCTCCCATCATGATGCACATGGACCATGTAGCTGCTGGTGAGTATAAATCTTCACAACAGATTACGCTAGTGTAACATGATGCATGATATACACAATACATATCCTGTATATAATGTGTTTAATACAGCTTTATTATTGAAATCGTTACAGTGATGGATGTGGACTACTCTCCCACTGGAAAAGAATTAGTGTCAGCTGGATATGACAAGTGTCTGAGGATATTCAGTGTCGACACCAGTCGCAGCAGGTAGGGAAAGAAAAATGAGTACATTTATCATACATAATTGTACAATGTATATTTAAGATGTTGCAAAGGTATATGATAAGCATATACATGTATTATTCCACAGATAACATACATTATGAATCAAATGTTTAAAACTCTCCATCAATTTATTTCAATACGTTTCTTTATATTAAGATTTGTAGCACAATGCCACTTTTTGTAAAAAGTTAAAACCTTATTTCTTTTAAAAGTATTTTGAGATCTTTGTCAATACATCAACTAAATTTATGATACAGAGAAATCTACCACACCAAGAGAATGCAGAGGGTCCGGGTGGTGCAGTGGTCGCTAGACAACAAATACATCATCTCAGGCTCCGATGAAATGAACATTCGTGTGTGGAAGGCCAGAGCCTCTGAAAAACTTGGAATGGTAAGAATCAATAACAGTATAAATTGAGGCTTTAAGCATTTATATCATTACTGTGGAACTTGATTGGAAAATTTGGTTTCTACAGTGATGTCACTTGGTTAACACCAATAAGAGGTTTGTGAGTGTCAATCTGTATTACTGGTCCCAATGGATCAGTGGTCAAAGAACTGACACAGTATGCTAGAGGCACAGGGTTTGAGTCCTGGTTTACAATATATATACAGTAATGAAAATGTTTTTGAACATAATTAAGGATGAGGTATCATTTTAAATTCATTTTTAAAACAATTATTGTTATTAGATTTTATGCAAGTTTTAATTCCTAATTCGAATTTCCTTCATGCTGGATATTGTAGCTGTCAACAAGAGAGAAAGCTTCAATGAATTACAATGAAAAACTGAAGGAGAAATTCATGCATCACCCACAAATCCGCAGAATAGCGCGGCACAGACACGTCCCAAGACAGATCTACAGTCTGTCCAAGGAGATGAGGATTATGAAGGAGTCACGCAAACGAAAGTAAGTCACTAAACATACTGCTTATTGAGTGGTATGTCCTCATATCTTTGCAAACAAAAGAGAAACTCAGAAGAGATAGGAGAGTATATTTGTAAATATCAATAAAACCTTACTGGTTTTGTTTTAGATTTTTAATTTTTTCCAAAAAATTGTATTGGTGCACTGTCCTTCTCATTTGTTTATTTTCTCATTAATTTTGTAATGATGTTTCTATATGAAACACGAATGTAAAAATCGAGGAAAGGGACAAACTGAAATTTATTTTATGCTATTTGAAACTAACTTTAATAAAATATTTTGCTACATACATAAAGTTTAATAACAACAAAATATCTGCAGATTTACTAAAACAAAAGAAATCATGAATGTTGTCAATTGTTAACAGGGAATCTAACAAGAGGAGACACAGCAAACCAGGAGCTGTTCCATACGTACCAGAGAGAAAGAAGGCCATTGTGAAGGAAGTCGAGTAAACAGAGCTGATGACTGCATCCATTGCATATTCAAGAAACCCTGAAGAAAATGTGTTCACTAAATTGTTGTTGAAATCATTAATTTAAAAGATATTTTGCAGAAAATTAAACAGAAAAATATTTTGGGTGCTCTAAAATATTTGTAATATCTATATTTTTAATCTTACTGTCCAGCTTTTAACTAATTGTACATGAACTTCACTGCTATTTTATGCTGAAATATATGATCATTTATCCGATGACCTTTACAAAAAACTGCTGAACTGCTTCATAGAAATGTACATTTATCACAGTGACTGTTTAAAAAGTCATGAGCAGCTTACTGTTGGAGTTGTCAGCCCGAGTTGTTTTGAAATGTAATACATAATGTATTTCACTTTATCATAATATTAAATGTTATTAATTGATAATAAATAACTTGAAAAACAGATCAGTTTATTTTGTTTTGCATAAAATACTTCTTACCTATAGGGAAAACTTTAATTTAATAATTAACTTGCACACAACTTAAATAAGGCATTGCATAACTTCATTGTTTCAATCTGAGTTTATTTACAATATCCAAGGTAATTAAGTTTACAGCACATAGCACATAATTAATATCAGCCAGGACACAAAAATTGAAAACTGCATTACTTTTTTTAGATTGTTCATCTTGCAGCACATTTTGCTAAATTAAGTGTCATCAATAATACATTAATGCCACTTCCTGCAGGAAATAATACCAGTATTTTAAATGGTATATTATACATATATTATCACATATATATTGCTTATGGGCGTCTAAAATATTTGAATTTAATTTTCTAAATGGAGCATGCTTAAACCATTGACTGAATATATCATTACCATGTTAACCCCCTTGTCCCAGACAAAAACTTTTTTCACTACCATCAAGCGAAAAAAGTTTTTTCCATGACGCATAATTGTTAATCAATGAGAGGAGGGGGGTGTTGTTATGGAGAGGACTGTATATATCTTGGAAATCCCTCCGCACCTATGCACTCAAAATCGCGCGTGCTCATTTCATAGACGCTCCCATCTCAATTATTTTATCATTTAACTAAAAAAAATAGTTGATTTTATAATTGGAATTCATTTTTTTTAAATGCATTGGTTAAAGATAGGGAGCGCCTATAGTTTTCTCAGAGAAGTTTCCTTTTAAGCGTATCCAGTTCTGTAGAAATTATACACTCGCGTACTAGTATTTATTCATTTATTTATTTATTTATTTATTTATTTATTTATTTATTTATTTATTCATTCATTCATGTATTTATTTGTTTGTTTGTTTATTTATTTATTTATTTGTTTGTTTGTTTGTTTGTTTGTTTGTTTGTTTGTTTGTTTGTTTGTTTGTTTGTTTGTTTATTTATTTATTTTTTACATGATATCCCCTCTCTATAACTTTTTCATTTCTGAAACACAATGAACGATACTCGGGGGAGGTTGTGATATAAATATCTGTTTTTCATTGAATTTATAGCTTCTGAAGTACTAATAGTCATAAAAGCAATTTAATGGAAACTCAAAAGCACGAGTCGAAAAGCTATCATTATCAACGCCTGTCTTTAATAAATTGCCAATGACAAAATTAGTCTTACTATACTCTTTCATAAATTTGTCTTTATTTCATTTGTTGAGTGTGTCATTTAATATTTACATTTTCCAGTGTCTTTGTCTGTGATACACTACGAATCGATTTTGTAATTATAGTCCAATACATTTCATCAATGTCTTATGACTATTTTAATATTCAATCGTACTATTGCTGAATATTATCATCGGAGGCCCTAAATTCGATACGGTCCTAGAGTCGTGTCCCTTTTGTTTTCCTCGTGTATGTCGCAAAATTTAGTCCAAGGCTGATGGGGAAACAAAATAATAAATATAATGTAAATATAATGTAAATATAATGTAATATAATGTAAATTCATTAATGACTGCTTTGAACACATATGTCAATTATTCTAAGGAAATGTTAAACTGATATATTTAAGGAATAAGGAATCATTCTTTGAGTATTATGAGGTGATAATTTCGGTCGGGGCGTGGTCAAATCCAAAAAAGCCCGAAGGGCTTTATGATAGATTTGACCACGCTCCGACCGAAATTATCACCTCATAATATTCAAAGAATGATTCCTTATTACTTATATTTATATTATTTCCAATTTGTACACTTTAAAACCACTATTTTTTCATGTAGCACATGCTATGTATTACTAGTCGGCGCAGCCAATACATTTTTTCGGTTATGCTATAAGACACGCCCATTTTCTGTCACTCATCTTTTATGAAGTTATTGGGCTATAGGCTTCAAAATTGATTCGTAATGTTATCACAGACAAAGACGGTCGAAAATGTAAATATATAGTTATATATAAATATACTGTACATGCAGTTATTGTAAACATACAATGATGTTCCTGTATATTCATTGGGCATTTGCCAATTATTGTAATTGTGTTTGTGCCAATAAAATATTTGGATTTGCATTTGTAAAGTCATACGAAGAAATAAAAGTCTTTTTTTTATGTATATTATTATTAATTTAGTGTAACAAGTTTAACCAAGCGCCTAATGTGGCAAAATTCTTATGGTAACGTCTCAAGGGCCTCCACGGATATATGAATAAAAGTAATAAGGAATCATTCTTTGAATATTATTAGGTAATCAAATGGGGGGGGGGGGGGGGGGGGGGGGGGGGGGGGGGGGGGGGAGTTCAGATCTGTCATAACTTTATGTCAAAAGGGAGATAACTCTGATTGAAATAGATCTTAACTGTGACGTCATTGATTGTGACACATGGCGCCAAGAAACAAATTGTCGGAAGGTTGTTTGCAAACCGAGAAACGTAAAAATGACGGTCTTTGAATACAAGAAGTCAGTCTGTCTTCCGAATAATATTGAAATTACGAAAGCAGTACAGAAGTATTTTAAAGCACCTGAAGGTAGTTAATTTACGTTTAAAGTTTAAAGTTCAAAACGCAAATATATACAGGTACCGGTATTTATTGTACAAAATTTTGATCAGGGGATTTTTTATTTTAATTCATAATTTAATCATTATGCCCATTTCCTCTAACTCTAATTTATAATTATCTATATAACCAAGCTTTTCCAACTGTGCCGAATAAAACATGGACAAAAACAAAAAAATGTATGATAAAGGAGAGACCAGATGATATGTGGGAAAAACACTATGTGAGAAGGAAAGAAAATGACAGCAAAGGCTACCAGAGTGCTATTGGAGAAATGTACAAAGCCCTGGGAGATGAAGTTGTGCTCAACACTTGTGACTTGGTGCTTAAAACAATGTCAAACTGCTTGGACCCAGAGGTTGAATATTTACCATTTCCTTTTTCTGAAAACCCATTTTTTTGGTTTATAGATTTCTGAAAGTTGTAACATGTGTATTACAAAAAGGAATTGCATGAATGAATTTATATTACTTTTTTTTTTTATCTTCAGATTAAAAAACAGGCCTTGTTCAGGCACCAGGAAGATAGAGCTAAGCATGAGAAAAAACATGCCATCACATTGCCTCCAATAAGCCACACAACAGTTCCTAAGGTATCTTGCTACTAAATATGGCACTTCATAGATTCTTCATAAGAATAATTCATTAAAAATAAATTCTTTAAGAATAGAAAAATAGATTTATGGTGAATTTTAAACAAATCATTTCAATTGATTGTTGCTGGAATAAAGCAAATTTCAGTTGTTTTTCACCATTTGAATTTATTTGAATTCTTATACTTCCTTCAACAAGTGTTATACCTGACACCAGAATCATTAGTTTTCAGAATCTTAAAATATGGAAATTTTGAATATGAAAAAATCTGATACATGTATTATAAATTTAATTAAAGCAGCCGGCTGCTAAAGAAGAAGGAATTTCCAAAACTGATACACCAGCTATAGAACTCCCAGAAGTGCATAGCTTTCATGAGATTAAGCAGTATTTAGATGAGAGCAAGAGCGTCATTCGGAGAGTCCATTGTGGTCTCCCATATGTAGAGTATGTCAGGAAACGCCAGGAAAACATTAACAGAAGCAAACAAGAACAGGAGAATACCAAGGAAAATGAAATGGTGTTAATGTCACTGACCAATCTACAGCTGGGCCTCCCCGACATGCACACGCTGGAAGAGGAGGAAGAGATAAGGGATGAGGTCAAGGAATCTCCTGTAATCAGGGGCAAAGGTCATGGAAGCCCAAGAAAAATACGCAGGAAATCTGTCATGATTGATCCCTACACAAATAGAAGATTATCAGTGGGTAAGAGAAAAAGACCAAGGTCTTTGTTATGAGTTACTGTACAGTCAAACATGGTCACAGCAAACATGCCTAAAACGAATTCAGGCTTACAGTGAAGTTACTTTCATTCCCCTGATCTTAACAATGTAAACTTTTTGGATATAACAAATCATGAGTGTTTTACTGCGTTTCCTTCATGTTATGGTACCGAATGTCTGATAAAGATACTCTGAGTATAAGAGAATATATATATCTATAAATTATTTATTCAGTTTGATTTCTTGAATGTAGATCCTCTGACCAGGAGTCTTATGAAGAAAGAGTTGGTCCCTGGTAGAATGACCTTGGTGTCCCCTGTCATTGAGGGCCCCAATCAGCTGATTGGTATTCCAAGTGGAATCACGTAAAAGTTTTTGTTTTTTTAAATTACAGTCAAGCCTTGGTATCTCCAACTTGACAGGACTGAGAAAAACTCAGCATATTCAGGATATGAAATATAGAGGAATAGACCTTTGTTGGTATTTGTTGAGATATTGTATTCAAGATACCAAAGTTTGACTGTATCTCTATTAATATGTGAAAAAATACTGCTGAGAAATTTGAATTTTAAAATTAAGTTAAAATGAATGACAATTGATATTCAAATTACTGTATACATCTGTAAGAAATTTAAATCATCTTTTAAGAATTAATTTTACTTTTTAAGAGACTTTAAGTTCATGAAATTTTTTTTAAGATTGTAAGTCCAAAAGTGATATGTATTTAATTCTTGTTCATAGAGCAAAGAAGGATCGATTACGCAAAGACCACCTCCATTATCTCCAAGCCTTGTCCATGATACTGACATCAATCAACAATATGAAGACTAGAGAACTTAAATCAAGAGTAAGGACAAATGTGGATCAACATTATCAAAAGAGAGGAATTTATTTGTGGTGGTCATTCATGCTTTTAAAAAAAATTACATTATTTTCATTTTCGTTTCATTGACATGGAAAATACATCTTGGAATATACTTTTTACAGGTGTCCTTCATTTTGATTATACAGATCAGTATATATATATATATATATATATATATATATATATATATATATATATATATATATATATATATATATATATATATATATATGTGTTATTTCATTGTTATTCTAGACTCCTCTAAAACTTGATGCTGTTAAAGCCTTAAGGAAAGAACCGGTTGTTGAAGCCAAAATTCCATTTGTTAAAGAGAGCAAACAAGCCACCCATCTGTATGTCACATTGGTTTCTCTAAAAAAAAAAATAACTTGATTACTGTATAAAGGGAAATATTCACCCCCGTTTTGTTTTCGCCCCTTTCACCCTCGTTGTCAGCGGGCGAATTTAAGACTGGGCGAATTCTTTGTCACAAATAATATCTCTATTAACACAACTGCACCTGGACAAATTTAAGATGGGGTGAAACTATTTGCAAATGAAGAAGGGCGAAAATAACCCTGTATACAGTATTGATAATCTGATGTTAAACAGATGATTTCTAGGACAAATTGTTCTTATTGTCATCCCATATTCACGATACATATTAGATGAATGCATAAATGCATTCTACACATGTATGGTATTTCTTACACAGGTTACGCCATCAGTCCAGATCTCAACAGCCCAGTGCTCTCCAGAGAATGGCATCATCATCAGGGCGTGGCCTGCTGGAACAAGTGGCCGGAATCACAGGGCTGACATCAAAACTAAAAAAGTGAGTACATTTAGTATTGTTTATGTGCAATTTGGCTCATTCCTCTATTGTTAAAACAAATTACATGTACTGTAGTTTTATTAATTATATTCGTGGGCATCACTTTTCGTGGATTTAGTAATAATCACAGTTTCAAGGACAGGTAGATTTTAAGCCAATGATCCATCCTATCAATACATATACATTATAGAAAATTGCAATTCAATGAGCATTTAATTTTGTAAATCAACTCAAGAACGAAATCCATTAAAATTAATTGGTACATGTATTCAACGTATATTGTACGGAATCCACGAAAATTGGCATTCAACGAATGTTTATGAAACCAAAGTAGATATCTTTTAATTTGATAGGAAGTCACTTTGGGGTGCCATAGGAAAACCACAACAAAAGCCGCAGCATCAAGGTCCTGTTGTGGAGACTTGGGAGGACCTCATAAACCTGGAGGAACCTCAGAAAACAAACGACCTCACACTACAGTCAAAGATCCTGATGAAGGCATTGTTGTGGAGCAGGTACGAATGTGTAAAGCTGAAACTCACTCCCTTAACTAGTTATAGCTACAAATAGAAATATGTAGACAACATTGACCGGTAGTTTAATTTAAGCTAAAGTTTCATAAAGCCTCCCTATCCTTGTAAATTTTGTTTTAATTGCCTTTTTGGGCTGAAAGCTGCCCTTATTTAACTGTTTAAGTTATGGGGATACAGTAGATCACTAGCTGTTACTTCATTAAGCAAAGTAGCAGATAGAGGCCTATTTGTTTTGTAAGACTTTCAGAACATAAAATGCATGAACATGGAATGTATTTTATCATGTGATCATTATTTGGACATCAGAAGGAAGGCTATAACCCCCCATGTGGATTCCTTGAGTAACAAGGATCAGCCAGAGCCCACCGGTCTAGGCCAGAGCAAGATCCGCAAGGACCTGCTGTCAGCTGACCATCACAGAAACACCGGGCATGCCCCCGCCAAGAAAATGCCAATATGGCAGCTGGTGGCTATGGATAAATCTCCCAAAAGTATACAGGAGAAAAAGAAAAAGAAGTAAGAGTGACTTTTTAAAATTTGATAACTGATTCTGGTTTAGAATTTACTTGGAACCTTCTGTGAACAAGCTATTACATTGATTGGTACAGTAATCCTTATAAGTATATGACAGTATAAGTCGGAAAATTAGAACCAGGACTAAAAAATGTGTTGAGAAATATTTAAATGTAATTTTGGTTTGTTTGAAATAGAAATTCGGTGTTTGTTTGCTGCCAAATGTTGATATTTTTTTTTTTTTTTTTTTTTGCATTTAAGGGAAAACCTCGAACCAGAAAATATTGTATCTAACAACAAAAAGTCTATGCTTAAAGTCAAACACGAGCTACATAAAGATTTGGAAGGAGAACTGCAAAAAATTGACAGGTAAATTCAAAATTATAAACTTTAACAGAGAAAAATGTAATACATGTATTTACTTCTGAATTAAGCTCAAAACGCCTGTAGTTACAAAGGATGTACCAAAAACCGAGCAGAGATTGATTTTTTTCTCTCCATTTCCTGGACTTTTTCATTATAGCTCTAAAAATGCTGCAATGAACATATCAACAAGAAGGCATGTTGACAATACTTGTTTTTTTTATCAACAGGGAAAAATTGGCCATTTTTAAGTTGAAGTACGGAGAATTTCAGAACATGAGTCCATTGTTTGAGGAGCATGTTGCTAGGTTACAGAGCTGTACATGTAACACAGGCAGATCTTCACACAGGAATATGGACATAACTGATGTACCTCCTTCTAGATGGTAGGTTGTATATCAATTGCAATCATGCAATAATTCCACTGGTAGCTGTATTTGTGAATCATTTGTAAGGCAGAAAATTAGAGAATGAACAATTGTTAAATCATTCCATAATAATTCATTATCTTTTCTTGTTTTGGTGAGGTACTTGTATATTTTTTTTTAAACATTTGAGCATCTACATTTATGTACCATTTAACTCCTACTTCTAGGAGAAGCAAGGACTGAAAAATACTCCAACTAATTGATATACTGTGTATTTCATTTGAGTAAACTTAAATGATCTTTTTTTCCCTTCTGTAGGTTTGAAGATTTAGAAGATAAAACTCATTCTATCATAGGGTACTGTGATGATGAGATTAACAAAATGCTTCACGAGATCGGCCGATACTCAACCATTGACAGTAAAACCATTCCTTCGGCAAAGGTCAGAAAAATAACACCTGATGAAAATGTTCAACACTTTATGTAAAAATGTATACACCTGTATTCATTTGTCAATCTTCTAATTTTGTTTCTTCATTTACAGGCAAAGCTATGCTTACTTTTGATTTCTCTACCTGCCTACGAGTTGTTTACTATACCAGTTCAGAAGGCTCTCAAGGTTAGTCTCAGAACTCTACATACTATTACATGTAATACATAAACAAGGAAATACTTATCCTAAACAAGGACCCCCATCCCAACCCTCCCCCTCCCCCCCACTCCCACCCCATATGCAAGAGCCACATAGATTTAATATAATATGAGATATTATGTGTATTGTACATGATATTTGAGATAACTAAAGAGTGTTATTTTTTGTTCTATCAGTTTGTGCTGGAGGTGATTTTCCAAGGAGAGGACTATTTACTGGGGGAGTGGTTTCAGCACAGAAAAATACCCTATATCATCCAGGATGCTGCTAATACCTAAATCATTCAGTTCATTCCCTTGAATATTTCTGTCAGTATTTTGTTAAAAATGAAAATTATGTACATTATACAGTACCAAGAAATTATTCATATATTTTTGTGATCAAAGTATTTAATCTAATAGAAAAAGTCTGTCATTACTTTAGAGGTGATTTGGACAATACTTTTATTCTTAACAGTTATCTTTTACAGGTATATTTAAAACATAATTTAATTTTACATGTATATCCTTTATTGCACTGAGCTACCACTTATAAAATAAAATCTCTTCGAACATACAAAACATGTAATTTTTATGTAACATAAAATTATCTTTTCACAGAATTTATTTCTCCTTGCAAGACTGCAGCATGGAACACATGCTTCATTTAGCTTTTACATGTGTATAACATAAGTCACTGCACATAGGAAAAGTTTTATGAACATGTTGTACTTTACGCATAGAGTGCTTGGAATTTTAAGACTGTCTCAAGGTAAAATGTATATTTATAACTCGGACGGTAATCAGGGTATTTCTTCTGTACTCTTTGATTCTCTCTCTTGTGAGGAAACCCAGCGTGAAACAACAATTTCCTACAAAACCAATTGTTAACTCTTACAAAAAATTTAAAAACAAACTTCAAACAATTGATTCTAGATGTAAATACAAGATGTACCAAAGGAAAATATTGAATCTATAAAAAGGCATTTACAGTGTACCTTAACTTTGAATTGGCTGATCACATTTGGGGACAGCATCTGGTCAGAGTTCACCGTTGTTGGTCTTATGACATAGCATATCAGCAGTTGCTATAAAAGTACCACGTATTGTTTATATACCGGTACATCTGCTACACATACAGTTTAAAAATCATATCTTTTACCATTAAACCCTATAGAAAAGGAAATTTTTTGTTCTCTAGAAAAGGCAACCCATACATTTTCATTTAAAAAATAAATAATTCCTGTGTAACCCTTAATTCTGAATAAAAAGATATCTGAAGTTGTTAAGTATCAGTAACTGTTTCACTATAAATGAATCAACATAATGTATATGTACATTACAGAAAATTATGCATCATACTTTTGAAAAAACCTTTCCATTGTATTTATAGGTAATCAAAGTTGACTGACCTTTGCTACGTGTTCAGTTAGCCGATTTAATCCAGCTATTTGTGTCCAGGTCAAAGTTGACAAGTTTTCCTCTTCTTTCAAATCATCATCTCTCACCATTTTCACTATGACGGAATAACTTCCATGATAAAATGGTGGACCCTCCTTGTAAATAACTGCACAACAAAAGAAATTCACAGAACTGAAATATGAATGATCTCCATTTGTTGCCAGCAAGGCCAAATTAATCTTAAGTTTTTAAGGCCAAAAATTTTAAAATATAATGCAGCAAGCAGGGATTTTATTCTCATTGAAAAATTTGAAAAAGGGAATAACTCTTGTTGTTATGTAAAAAATTAAGATGTTTCCCTTTAACATCAATTTGGCAATAAACTTGATCGATGTGCCACTTATTGCATAAGTGCCTATGAGACTCATCAGTAATTTCTTATGGCCCAATGTTTTAAAAATAGTGGAACATAGCAAATTTCTCTTGTCACCTATCTTTCATTATTTCTCTCATTCTATGTACAACATACTGAAATCTGTTCCAAATTTGAGTCCAGATTTGGGAACCCATCCCTTACTCCTGAAGTAATGGTAAGCAATATAAAGGGAGATAAATCTGTTGTGTCGCTGGCAGAATGCTCTCCACAAGTCTGTGAGATTTAAAAGCTGTTGAAAAGAAAGATTGAGTTCTGTCTAAAAAATAATGACTAAGTAAACTCTTATTTGTTTAGTTTCAATGAAACCAATTTTAATACTATTTAACAATTCACAGGTTTTCTCTGTCAATGAAAATATTAAAAACTTTCTTAATTTTTTCCAAATATATTTTACAAATCCTATATTATGTACCTTTTCATTTTCATAAACTCTTAAGCAGCCAAGTCCATAAGCCAAGAAGAAACTCTGCCAAAACCAAATTTAAATCTGAATAAGTGAATTAATTTTCCTTATTTCTTAACATACATATATATATACGCACAGTTTCTGAAAACAGGTATCTATCATATTAAACTAGTGCAAGGAGATTGGGGAGCAATATTTAACTCAACATGCTTACTTCTTCTAAGCTAAGATGGAGAAATTCTTTGACAAAATATGGATCCTCCTTTACCACTGGTCTCCAATAGGGCTCTTTCCACTTCCTTTTCCCACCTTCACCCTCACTATCAGAATCCTCCGTCACAAATAGTTCTCCATGCTCCTCCTCCGACAGACACAACAGATCAGTTTCTTTTATTTCCTTTTTATGTTCATTCTGTGAATCTTTATTCTTGATCCCCTTGACACACAACTGAGAAATGTTTGTAGGATGGTTATCTTCCATTGTCACTCGCTTGACATTTTCTTCAAAATTTGGCACACATCCCGACTGTTCTACAGTTGGGCTTTTTTCATCATCACCAGTAACATCAGGTATATTATCAAAAGAGGAATGTTCACAATGTAAAGTTTTTTCTGAATTAGAAACATCCATGGGATTTTTTCTGTTCCAAGAGTCTTGTTCACACTTTGAGGCTTCCTGTGTGCCAAACTCTTGGTTTCTTCCCGCCACATTGCTTGGTACTGGTACTGTCCTTTCTCTTGATTGGTGATTGTCTGGTGTCGTATTACCTGTTCCTGTTCCCCAGAAATCCTCATCCGCCTCGGCATTATCCCACGATTCCACAGCTGCTGACCATTCATCGTCATCAGTTGATTTGCCGATCTCTTGACCAATCAGATCTATGAAGTCAATACTACAGTTGCATATTTATTATTCTGAATCAATGTAGCCATATCCTCAGATATTTAGAGACAAAAGTATTTATTTTATTTTTCACCCACTAAACTACATATATATTGATTATAAGTCAAATACGAAAAAAAAATACATGTATGCTAGCGCTGTGATTTATATTGTCAAAATACCTTCATTTATGATTTAATATATTTAACATTGACATTTCTTCTGATCAACAACACACAGAAATATCCATGATTTCTATTTACATGTACGTACTGTATATTACATATTACATATACATATATTACTTAATCTATCAAACATTTTTTAATGTACCTTTCTTATCAGTTCTTTTGAAATCCTCTTTAATATTGATTGAAGGTGAATCAGGATGCTGAACATTGTTTGTTTCAATCTCCATGTGATTTGTTTCATCTTCCCAGAATTCCCATTCTTGAGAACTATCATATTCATCTTGCTGTGAGTCAGATTTTCCGCTTTTCCAATTGAGTCTTCTTATGTAGCTAAAATTTTGAATGATGAATTTTCTTTTATGATGGTAATAGTACACAGATTAAACATTTTATAAAGGATGCTAGAAACCCATTTCATTTTCAGACCACACCTCTAGCTTGCACACCATTTTACAATGAAGATAATTATCAAGATTGAAGAATGATTTATTCTTGTTAAATTTGTGAATTTGCTAATTTAAAAATCTATCAAAAATACAACATCTTTGAAATATTTTTCCCCACTTCCTCTAACAACATTATGAGCCCCAAATTTTAATCATCAATCATCATTTACTTTGACAGTCTAATCTGACAACCTGTTCAGTTCAACACAAAAACTCCTTTCTCAGTTAGAGCTATACTTGGCTGAGATTGGACTCGACCTGATATTTGGACTGATGTGATATGGCATCATTCCAAATATCAAGTTGAGCCAAATCTCAGTCAAGATTAAATTACCATACAGCAAGTCAGTGTCCACAGCTTTCTGTGTGTCTGATTGTTACTGTGTGTTGGTAACTTGCCTCCTGCGACTGATAACCCTGCATGAATTGTTGTCTCCTCCTGATGTTGGAAGTGCTGCCATCTTGCATCTTTGATTAAATTCTGGTTTACTCCTGGAGAGAGTACCCTTACCAAAGAATCCCTGCAAATGGTATTAAGTTTAATAGAATAAACAGAATTCAAATAAAATGACACAAATTAAGTGATTTCAGGTGTATTGGATACATGCTGTAAAGACAACCGCATAGACGCATATTTCTTCAAGCTAATGAATTTCAATGAAATTCAATTACCACACATATTACATTGTGAACTTACCATTTTGTAAAGGAAGCTGATATCCCCTGAGTGTTGGACAATAACCTGGTTACCCACCAGGTGCCCAGTGTAGTACATCCATTGTGTCTTTGATGGAGGCTCGCCCGTGATGCTTGCTATGGGGACAGGGAAAGGAGACTCTTTAGTGGCAAACACCCGCCTCTTCTTCTTAGGATTTATTAATTTTGAATGAGACATGACAGCTTTTTGGTCCAGTTCCCTTGTTGCTATGCTCTGTTACAATTATAAAACACTAAACGTTTGTTCAATGTATGGGATTTCCACATCTAAGCTGTTGAGTAAATGAATTATATGACTTGCTATCAAACCTATAATATCTATAACAGCCCTTATGATAATCAAATGTGTAAATCGTTTGAAAAAAATAGCATAATAATAATTCAGCTTTGTTTTTTCAAATTAACTTAAACATGTTAAATAAATAACTTTTCACATGTTCATGGGCGCCGCCATTTTGAAAATTCGACTAAAAGACGAAAATATGACTGGTGAAGTTTAAAGTCATAAGATAATGAAAAATTATTGAACAATAAAATCGATAATATAGTATGACCCTTGGGGTCTTGTTTGATGAATTAACATGATAGAACAATAACACTTTATGTTGACTAACGTTATACTATAATTCAAAACCAGAGACATAAATAACATTATTTATTGTTATTTATGTCTCTGTTCAAAACTGAATACAGCATGCAATACATAGGCCTGCTGAATTCATCACAATCAGGATTATACTTTCTTTGACAGCTTAAATTTTGCAGAGAGCGTGTTTGAAATTCTTTGATGGAAGATGTGAAGAAAAAGACTATATTCACTCTAGAATAAATGGATGTAACTTTCTCTTTTTAGCCATATCTTATGGAGAATTTTTATGTTTATCGCTGCAATATTAATACATCAAAGAATAAGGTCATAAAGTATATATAAAATGAAGTTGAAATTTTATTTATTGATTTTATACATTTAAAATTTCGATTTAACAAAAGCATAATCCAGTGTAATGATCATGCATGCTTCCAAAGACACCTCCCCCAAGACTCCGGAAGTAGAAATACCACGTGGTTGTTTTGTGTATTCAAGAATGAGGTCAATAGTGCATTTCAGGTAGGTATGAGAGCTTATCTAAACTTTATTGACTCGGGAGATTAAGTCAACACTGGACGTGCTTATATTTTATTGTATGTGCAAATGTCGATGTGGCGGGTATTTTTAATTTTATAATGCAAGTGATTTTTACTGGTTTTTGAAATCGTTCATAAAAGAGCTAGACTTAGTAATCTGAAACACACAATGAACAGCTTTTAACTGTTTAAACGTTAGTTAATTGTATTTTCAATGCAGATGTGGTCATGTTGATAACTTAATTGGATGCAGTTGGTTAATAATATATACACTCATTTTTTGGAGGAGTGTTATTAAACTATTTTATGCTTGTTCTTTCAGATGATGTATGTGTATTGGAGAAATATGACAAGTCATTTAGACTTGCTGAAATCAGAATGTCATCAAACATTAGAGTCTGCATTACAGCTAGAGAACCCACAATGCTGTAGTTTTTAATCCTTCTCTGTAAATGGGTTGCTGCATGTTTCATAAGTCACAGATAAGAACATTAGGTTGCAAGTTACATCATGGAAGTCCATGCTATCGCAATAGTTCTGCTGTTGCTACAGACTCTTGGAGTTGCCAATTCCACTTGTATTAAAAAACAAGTGACATCCTGCATTCCTTTACCAAGCAACCCTACATGCCTTGGAGCATCCCTATCATCTATTAGTGGATTTACACACACCTCCACAGTTTTTGCAAATGATTCTTCTACTTTTGAGGAAGTTACCGAGAAGCTGAAATTATGGAGTGGACTGAAAGCTGCTCCAAAGTGCTGGGAAGTAATTCAACCCTTCTTGTGCTCTGTTTATATGCCAAGGTGTAATAGTACTGACGAAACAGTAGAAAGACCCTCAAGGGAGCTGTGTCTCAAAACAAGAACCCCTTGTGATATTGTAAGGAAGATCAGTGGTTGGCCTTTTTTCCTGGATTGTACTCAACTAGATATTTTTTCAGCAAATTGCACGGTATGGTTTTTTTCAAATTGGTTGGTTTTTTTTTCATTTTAGAATTGCATTAATAATTTTTTTTTTATTGACGTGATATTTCACACAAAGTTGACAAACTAGTAATTGCAATATTGATGTCTAAAGATTTTACTCCTATTGATTAATACACTTTTTAACTGGAATGTGACCCAATATATGAAATTAACTCTAGAAATTACGTACTGTATCTTTGAATTTCATTGAGAGGAATTTTTAAAAAAAGAAGCAAGTTTGAGCAAAGAAAGCAGAAAGAGGAAAGATAAAACCAATAATTTGTACTACTCATGATAAGAGAGAGAGAGAGAGAGAGAGAGAGAGAGAGAGAGAGAGAGAGAGAGAGAGAGAGAGAGAGTACCTGCAAGTTCTGATCTCGTTCTCTTGCAGCTGCTACTGTACAGTAGAATTTTTATACAGCTAAATATTAAAAGCATATTAGACTTATAGTCAATATTCACACCCATCCACATTTTTTCTTTAGAAAGTGATCAGCTTCAAATTATATATTCATGTGCCAGATACAATTATAATTCAGAATTTATCTATATAGATTAGAAATATGACTATCTATCAAAGTTTATATTTTATTGATATATTGATAAGTATAAACTCTTTTCACAAATACTTATAAGTTTGCAAATTTTAAATTGATTTTAACTACTGGTTACCGTATCAATTAATTTTACACTTTGTTTATTTGAACAAAATATAGAATTAAGATTTATAAAGGAAATTTCCTTTTGCATATACCGGTATTGGATAATTATGTATTCAAAAATACTGAGAAATACTTTTTTGAAGTTAACACATGTAAGCAATTATTTTTTGAAGAATTCAAACGAATTTTTTTTACTGTTTTCCTCATTGAATCTAAAATACCAGGAATAAAAAAAAAATGTAGAAGCGTAATGTCTTGTGCCTTAGATTTTGATATTTGACTAGATTTAAATCCCATTCAAAAAGTATAAAATTATGCCTTTTGTGCTGATAGCTTTCACCAATCTTCGTTAAAATTCAGTGTTTGAACACCGACTCCTGAGAGCATTTAAATCTCGCAAACAATGCGCCTTTGACAAAATAGGATGAGTTGATAAAAGAGCCCCCGATATACCTGGTGATAGCTGGAGTTCCTCTAGTTCAACTGAGTCACTCTGTTTCCATAGATCAGTTAATTGGTGTTTTTATTCTATTTATTTATCTATATACTGATATACCTACAGACAATGAAAGCTAACATCAGGAGTGATGTCCCTTTGTTTCATATCCCCCACAAAAATTTCAAGTATGATGTCAAAGCACTAATTGATTGACAGTTGCTAAATGGTGTCATCATTGGACTACAAAGGAGTTGTAACAATTGAATTAAAGGTCAATACATGTATTAAGATATAGAATGACAAGATTAAAACATTTAGGACAGAGTACCTGCTTTATAGAGAATCCCCATTAAATGAATCTTTAGTTTGAAATATTGTATATTACACCATAAAACACATCAAGCGTTCTTTAATTGCCTTCCTGTTAAACTTTATTCATACATGTATTTATTTATTATTTTATTTGAAAATGATGCACTTTCTCCCCTCTAAAAATTTTGTTGGATGGGGGCGGGGGAGGGGAGGGGGGGATAATAAGTAATAAGTGTGGGTTGGTATGAGAAGAGGCAGGGAAGGGGGTTATCGTTTACCACTCTTTACAGTTATATTGCATGTATTTTATGAAGAAAAAAGTCTAACACAGGGAATGCTATATACATTTTAGGAGAACTCTTATGAGAAAAAAGAAATCTCGTTTGACACAACTAGTCGATGCAACTCTCCACTGGTGAAAACCGATAACCAGAAGAGCTGGTACAGCGAGGTGGAGGGATGTGGAGTCCAGTGTCAGAATCCACTCTTCACAGAAGAGGAGCACGAAGAGGTCCATATCATCATTGCTGTGTTCGGATCGCTGTGTCTGGTCTGCACCCTCTTCACTATGGTAGGGTTCAAGTTTAAGATACACTTCAAATCTGCTTGGTTTTAAAATATTAATTTTAAGGCATGGCATATGAAAATAGGGTATTTGTGTTTACAAAGGGGGCATGGCACCTTGACACACTAGTTTGCCATAAATTTTATTGCTAGTAAATTAACAGTAAGTGGCTAGAATAGTTTATGTGAATACTAGTCTGAAAAACTAATAATCAAAATATTTCTTTAATCTAAGAAAGAAAAAGAGAAATATTAATTAGCTGATTGAAGTTGCATAATAGTGTATTTATATAGAATAGTTTATGTTAATTTTGCATGAAACTAAATGAGTGAAGTTTTATGAATTAATTTTTGTATGAAAATCATTTGAGTTCTGTAATTGAAAATTTTTATAAATTTTGGAAAGGGGGGGGGGGGGGGGGGGGTGGGGGTGGTTGCACAGTCTGTCTGTGTAAGTGTATTGGGATAGGATTTTCATTGAATACAAAAAGTATGTGCATTTTTTCAAGATCCTTAGGAATATGAACTGACAGAGAACTGTGTAAGATGAAATGTTTGCATGTTTGTAATTCACACTTATAAAATTGCAGCATTGTTTATCATGTTTATCCAGATCGTTGAATTCTTGTCCCAGATCAGCATTTATAAAAAAAAATCATATATAAAAAAATAATAATGTTCGGTCCATAATGTTAATTTATTAAGTGCAAGCAATAAACTCCCATGATTTATCTGTTTATAATATTTTTCGTTTACCTGCTTCACAGAGGTATAGGTGGGTATCTTTGATGTTCTCTTAACTTTGGCTAGTTTCTTTTCTTTTCACTGTTCTTTAAGATTGCATTCCTTAAGATCGCAAGAATCTCTCTTCTGGTTTTTTTCCTCATATCCACGACCAAATATTGTGCTTTGATCCTGCATGAATTTACCATTAGTGAATGCGAAATACTTCTCCGCAGTAATATCACTTCATTGATAACTGTCTGTATCTTGTGATTTATGCCTTAACCCACGTGACTTACCATGTTCTGGCCATATAACTTACTTTATTATGTTGCTTAGTAATTTTGAGATAATCAATTAAAAGTAATTATTGTCATGTTATAAAATCTCTGAAAATTAGCAATGTATTTAGAAAATATTTGAGCAGCTGTTTTCTTTAGAACTGTAAATTTTACCATAGTTCTGCAAAAAGACAAAATCTGTACTCTTTGGCCAACATGCTTTCATTTATTCCCTCTCTGATTGACAGCTCACTTTCATCATTGATTGGAAGACTGCCAGTCGTTACCCCGCCCTCATTCTCTTCTTTATCAATGCCTGTTTCTTCCTGGGCAGTATCGGATGGATGGCCCAGTTTTCTGGGAATGCCCGCACAGATATTGTCTGTAAGACGGATGGTACCGTACGGAAAGGGGAGCCAGAGTTGGGGTAAGTACTTAGTGGTCTTCTTCTTTCTTGTACATCATATTGAAAATTCAATTGAAAAAATCATTGAAAATCATATGTCAATTATGATATGAACAATATTGGGAATTGTTTATGTTGAGGCATATAAACATTAAAAGTCCTATTAGATAAGTATAAAATCTTGATGAATTCTGCTAGATCATGTTAAGAATTAAATGTGATCTATAAAAACTTTAAACATTTATACATGCATTATCTATCCTTTAATTTGTTACTGAATACAAATATTAACATCATAAAGATTTACTTGTCACAATATTAACTAGTACATGAATTACCCAGTCTGTGATGAATCTGCAAAGTACGTATGTTGTGTTTCAGGAATGGAGAGACAGCTTCCTGTACAATAGTGTTTATTCTAGTGTACTATTTCATGATGGCCGGCTGTGTCTGGTTTGTAATGTTGGCCTTTGCTTGGTACCTAACCTTCCGAGCTCTAGGAACTCAGAGGGATGATCTCAAAAACAAAACGTCCTATTTTCACATTGCCAGCTGGTGTGTGCCACTGGTGTTGACCATTGTCTGTCTGTCAGTATCAGAGGTAGGCTTCTATGATGACATATCAGCATGTAAATTGACACATAACAGTTTTAGATTGTAAAGACTGGTTTTTAGCACATTTAAAGTTATAGTTTCAAATGAATTTTACATGAATAAACATGGTAGCTTTGCCTACTTTTAAAAAGATGTATACCATACTTTATGCTTTATCATGAAATTCTGCTTTTGAAAGGAATACAAGCATCAGCTTTCTTTTAATGATGTATGTATCAATCTAATTAGGAAAGAACTAAATTGTCTAAATTAACTGATTATCCATGTATTATTTACCCAGACAAAGTGTGATGATTATTATACACCATCGGTTCAGTACTTTCAGTACTTTGATTCCTGTTTCAGATTGATGGAGACTCACTGAGTGGTATCTGCTTCGTGGGAGTGTTTAACAATGGCTACAGAGGTGGCTTTGTCCTTGCTCCTATTGGCCTCATGCTGGTCATTGGGCTGGGCTATCTTATTTTAGGTACGGAAGTCAAAAATTAATGACTCATTAAATTGACAAGTTTGTGTCCATGATGTACCCTAAATCATCTAATTTTTGAATCAGCTAATTTTAAAGTTAAGGTGCATACCATACTTGTACTTGTATTATGGAAAAAGTTAAACTTTAAAACAGAACTGATGACAAAGTAACATTGGTATTTACTCAGTTATTTGTTTTATGTATCAATTTATATGACATAAAGATTTGCTGTTGTTTTCAGTTTTAAAAACTTTAATCAAGTTGAAGAAGGAGTCCCCAGATTACATCAGTATTAAAGCACTGTCTAAAATAAAGGAAACTATCATCCGGCTAGGTAAGATAGGTTTTTGTTTTATATTCTATTTGTTCATTATTTTCTACAGAAATTCAATGCTGAAATGTTGTACCCCAATTTTGAATGACACAATTTACTGTAAAACCATTTTGCTTGTACAATGTATATCATACTTTGTTGGAAAACATATCCTCTAACGCATTACTGCTATTACAAGTACATGTACACCCATTTCAGCATCACATCTTTAGACTCATTGAAATGATCAATATTTCAAAAAGCACATGAAAAGCATATTTTACATGATGATCCTCTATTTATAGAATTATTTTCAGTTAGTTTGGTCTTCTTTAGGTATCTTCACCTTGCTGGATTTCCTGTTTGTTGTGATTACATTTGCTGTACATGTCTATATCTTTGTCAATGAACAGAGCTGGTCGGATAGCTTTAAAGAGTATATCTAGTAAGTACCACATGTATATCTTATGGGAGATGACGAAACAATTTCAAAATCCCCCCAGATAGCTATTATTGATGTCATTTTATGCACCATTTATCAGGGAATATCTTTAAGGGATACCATGGATATCCAACAAAGCATACTAACAGAATATTTTATTTCAGTTGTCAAGGTAATGCAACCGTAATACAAAGTGTATACAATGACTCCTCTGTCGCCTGTGAGTTATCAAGCCGTCCCAGTGTGGTTGCCTATGGGTTCCACATTCTGGCCTTCTTTGGGGCAGGAATCACCATGAGTAGCTGGTCCTGGACCAAAGCATCCCTTCTGGCCTGGGAGAGGTTCCTGAGAAAGTATGTGGCTCATCAACACACTTTAAAGTCATTTCACTGAAATTTCATATTGATGAGGCTCCAGGGCAGTAATCCTTAGAAGAGCTCATGTTAGGTCTTAGTCTCACTTTTATACTGTATACAGGGAAATATTCGCCCCCGTTTTATTTTCGCCCCTTTCGCCCTGGTTGTCAGCGGGTGAATTTAAGACTGGGAGAATTCCAATGTCTCAAATTATCTCTCTTTAAACAGAACTATGTCTGGGCGAATTCAGTTTGCAAGTGAAGAAGAGTGAAAATAATATGGGCGAAAATAACCCTGTTTACAGTAAAAGGAATATATAGTGAAAAAGTGAGACAGAGATGAAAAGTGAACTTGTCCATGTTTTATGGCCCCAGGGCCTGAAATGTAATTTTTTCATGGTTTGAAAGGAAAAGAATTATCCTCATGTGTTACTTCTTTCTTTTGTAGAGTATTTAGAAAGCCATCAAACAGGCCAGTCAAACTAAAGAAACATAAGGTGATTGCCAAGGCCTTTGAAAAGAGGAAGGAGCTGAATAATGGTCGACTCTCCATAAGCTTCGCCAGTACACATGAAGATCCACTAGGTAAAACTTCTGCTGCTATAATGTTAAATATTTTGAATTAAGAGTTTATTGATCTTTTTTTACTGTGTGTGAGTACTGGTATTGTTACGGTTAAAAAAAGCTCTTGATGCCTTTTAGGTATGAAATTTGACCTGAACAGTGTGAGTTCAAACAACAGCATGTCATCAGACTTCCGGGCAGCGATGCCCAAGCTGGTGAAGAGAAGGGGTGGTATGATGCATCCCACAGCGGGGACCCTGAGAAAGTACTCAGACTCAGGTGAGTGTTGTGAATTTTATACCATAGACTGGATTAATTTGGCTTAGTATATCAGAAAGTTTTGAAATATGTTATTACACAGTAATCCATAGTTTTGTTTTCATTGAAGATATTGGATCAGTGGTTTCCAGGATGGCATCGAGACGCCATTCCATTGACTCACAGATTAGCGCTGCACAAGGACAATTCAGAGTCAGCGATGAAGAAATGGAGATGGAAGAAGTGGAATATGTGAAGACAAGAAGTAATAGGAACAAGGCAAAGAAGAAAAAGAAGATCAGGAAAATGAAGAGGAACAGAATTCTTCCAGTTCTGGGTCCCATCTCCAATGCTATGTCATCTGCTGCTTATGGAGGTAGACGCAGGCATAGCAGAAGAGGAAGTGGAAATTCTATGTCCAGCCGAGCATCAGCTCAAGGAGTGGATATAGATGTGGAGAAAAAGAGTCTGGAAGCCATCTCAATCACTTCATATTCCCATCAAAATAGTTTAGATGCTGCAACTCTGCCAGAGCCTCCAAAACATTTGGGGAAAATGGCCAATTTTTCAATATTCACAGCAAGTGCTTACATGGGAGAACTGAATGCAAAACTGAAAGATTTGGAGAGCACAGATAGAAGTGAGAGAGAGTCTATAAGGTCATGGGGAGATAGGAAACGTAGAAAGACAGAGACTGGGTCTGTCAGTGGTTATGTGACATCAGAAACAGAGGAGCCAAGCACTAATGGCTTGGTGAGGTTGGGTAGCAGCAGAAAACTTCGCCATAGCAGAAGATCTGAAAATGGTAGCCGGCGTCACAGAAGCACCAGTTCCCACCATGATGGTAAACAAGTAGATAGTGCAAGTGAGAGCAAAAAACCAGAAAATACAAGTAGAAGACAAGACAGTGGAAAGAAGTATGATAAAAGTACAAGCACACGACATGACAGTGCCAGCAGACGAGAGGACACTGCAAGCAGACGCCATGACAGTGCTGGCAGACGACAAGACAGTGCTAGCAGACGATATGACAGTGGAAGCAGCAGACAGAACAGTGCTAGTGGCTACATGAGAAGTAGAGATGTTACTCTGGAGATGGCAGAAATGTTTTACAGGCAGCATAGGCAGGCCAGTTCTGCCACCAGTAGAACCAGTGGCCGCCAGGGCTCGGCAAGATCAGCTCGAACTTCCTCCGCCAAATCAGAGAGGTCCATCATCAGACAGCTTCCTGGAGAAACATCGGCTGTTGAGATTGAGAATCTTCACGACCCCTACGCCTCGTCCAACTGAAATCTTTCCAATCTTAATTAATACCGGTACTTACATTTTTACTGGTCTTAATTCTTACATTTGTGTTACTATTTGATCTGAAGTAATTTATTGTTTTGATGGGTACAACTTTTTTTTTATTTTGGTAATGAAATTGTTTTCATATTAGTTTTTCATTGCATTAGCATTTCAGTGCATTGTTATTTTTACTCCATGCCAACATTTGGGTTAAACCATAATGGATTACCCCTTTATTCATCAGTCCTTTGTCATAATATTATAAGACCTTTTTTTCTTGTTATTTTTCAAAATTTGAAAGCATTATTCTGATGGTAGTCAGAACTGTTGATATATGCAACTGTATATTTGTGTAAATGGTTTTTGTTGCTGCTGTGTAAATAATGTCTTAAACTGGGAATCTCTTCATTGTCTCTTTTCTTAGTACATGTATCTTAAGAATCTCAGCTGAATCTCATCTTCTGACATGTATGAGTTTATCAATAGATTTTATGTATCTGTCACTATAGATTTTTATATAAGCATGAATTTGCATGTGTACATTTATTGTGGTAGCTTAAATATTACATGTTTGTGAGGATCTTTAAATTAATGCATTGACAAAAAGATATCCATGGCTATTTATTTATATGCTAACTATTAACATCTCAAATATTGAAGGCATATTTCCTACAAAAATGTTTCTTTCAACAAATTTATATTGCCACAAAGTGTGGCTATGCGGTATAGTGCTAGATTATGTTGTACCTAGAACATACATGTCCACAGACAAGCATGATGAATTAGCATTATTCAATTTATTCAATTCTGTTCTTATGTTCTTAATACAGTTATTTTTTAGCATACTAGGTCACAGATGTAATGCATGTCTAATTTTCAGTTAAGGAGACTGGGAGGTCAACAAATTAACCATCAGATCTTCGTAAAATTTTTAAGATATGATTTGTTTAGCTATAAACTATTATTTAGTAAAGTAAAAATCCATATATTTTACCTCTAAAATTTGGGTATTTTTCCTTATTTTTATATAGAGCTATTCTTATAAAGGAGATCAATACAGTTCAAAAATGGCTACGACCATCAAACCCTCTTAAATAAGAGCAAAAGATTACAATGAATATGCAATTGCAGAGTCCTAGTGATTTATTCTCTGTTTCTATCATTTTGATATACTTGCAGTATATCAATTTTTTGTCGCAATTCTCAAAAATATACATGTACTTTTGAAATTGTAATTTTATTGATGAACAATTTTGTGAGGTAAAAAGTTCAGCTTTTATTATCCAGGTAAAACTGCCAAAACCTACATGGTAGACATACATGTATATCAACCTATCAACCTCTTTTTCTGTGAAAACAATTTTTATGATGTGCTACATTCAGATATATATAGAACTGGTGCTTAATCTATACAGTAAAGTGCTTGTTCCAGGATTCAATAAAAACATATCTCTACCTCCAGTTCTAGGTGCAAATGTTTGATTATTTTTTTTCGAATAGTCAGGTTTTTCTGATGTTGTAATGAGGTTGTGCACTTTTAAAAGTTTTTATTCTAAATGTGTCATCTAGATGTCGTTTTACTAGAAAGCATCTGTATTGTATAGTATTTTAAAAGTATTTTATATTTAACTGAAAATAACTGCCTTGCATGTCTATGAATATATCACTACCCGGTATTAACCCTTTCTCTGGTATGTACCAGTATGTTGTTGATGTACACAAATCATCTGATTAGAAGTGAACCTTTAGAATGTTCTTTCAGTAGTGCATATAAAGAAAATGCTTTATTAATTAAGGTGTTGAAAGTGCTTATAAATGCAATTAGTGCTGTCATTTACTGATTAACATGCATTTTACAATTTTATCATCTTTCTGATAGAAAAATAAAATATATACAGAAGACAAACCTCATGCCCATTGAATGTAATTCACTTTCTGATGGGTACACTTGGATTAGCAGGGTATTTTTTTTTCATGTGTTACAAGTTGGTGAATTAATTACCACTTAGTCTATTTGAAAAAATACCGTATGACATTATCAAAGTATAGTTTTTGAATAACTTGTGTCAAATGCTCCTAAAATGCTTTTATTGAGATTAGTACAGATATTTATAAGGAAGTGTTACTGTAACAGTAAAGATAATGAATCATTCCCCCATGAACATGCATGCCAAGCGTCATTATTATCATGTAAAAATATTGTAACATTTTCTAAAAGAAATTTTAAAATGTTTTCATTTAGCATACGATCATGTCTTCCAAAAAACTATTCTTCATTATATACAGTGCCATGCAGAAATTGTTGTCATTTTTATTCTTTGTATTTTTAAATATTTTATAATGAGATTAGGTTATTTCCGTAAAGATATTGGTTTGGTTGTGTAGTTTAGATATTTGAAAATGTTCCTTATATGATTTTTTTTCTCCTCAAGATATTGTAGTAGATAGATATTCAAGATCTGTCAGTTTTACATCTTTATATTAATTTTTGTTCTAATTGAGTGGGAAGTACAAATTTTTGTTTACTTGTCCTTGCTCATCACAAGGTATTTTTATTTTATAAGTCTTTGAATTTATGTGTAGGTATATATTTCAGTTTACTTATATGTTGTTTTACATGTATGTCAATGGATAGAAGTAGAAGTTACGATGAATTTTTTGTTAGTTTTAGAAGTTGCAAATAATAAATTTTAAAGAAATGAACTATTGTTTTGTATTTTGTCTAGCATATGTTGAGAGAGACGCTAGACTTGTGCACATTTAGTCTTCCCTGTTCAACTTGTCGTATGCGTTGTCTGAGCATTTTGAATTCACGAGAGAGAGAGAGAGAGAGAGAGTATATATAGGTGAACTCTATCTTTGTATATTAAGGTTATTTGGAAACCCCAAACGTCACAACCATAGAACAAAATAGGTTGTACAATCTTGTCAAATATTCAAGTTGACACTGTATTCTTCGGCTTACTTTGACAGATAATGCAGTCGACCTTTTTCCTCATTTTTCGACCTTTTTTCAAAATTGTGTACAATGCTTATATTCCTTTCTATACCAAGTCTAGTTTTTCTTTAGCTTTTTGAAATGACCCGATTAACTTAAATTGATTCCAATTAAGGTTACGATTTCTATCACTGTATCACCATATATTAAACTGGAATTCTTCTTGAAAGGACCAGAGCGTACAAGGCCTGACAAATCCCCCGTACCCAGGATTTTGAAATGGCATATGAACATATAAAAAAATCTTTACATTTGAAAGTGTGCATCATGTACATGTATAATATATAACTGCATTCCCTGACAAATCAATAATATACATTGAAACATGTTCTTAGCACTTACCTCCTTTGTTTTATTTGTTTACATTCTAAACATTACAGCATGATCTCATATCTGTGCTAGCGCTATTTTTATCCGACATTGTACAGAACATGAACATTATGTAATTGTTGTCATTGTATAAATTGTATAGATATTTTTTTCATAATGATCCAACAAAAAAGCAAAAAATGTTTTACTTAATAGCAAATGAATTAAAAATAAAACGCTGTCTATACGATTCGGACACCCTTTCATTGGAGAAGGATGAACTACGAGCCTCCGCCTATCACAGTGAGCAACGTTATCACATTAGAATACCAGTGAAGAAATCTTACTGTTTGACAATAATTAATAAAGTAAAACGTTTTTGATGAAAACCACGCATTTGGCCCATTATGGGTCTAGACTCCACTTTAATAAATCAATAATAAAAATAAATAAAAATTATTCTTTAAATAAAAATACTTTTAGGATGAAGTCAAGACCCATTCATACCTTAATTTTGAAATTTAGAACAGTGAATGATCCAAGATTTTGGCATAAAACGCTGTGCAGCTTAATTTGGAAACCTATATCTGTCGTGTTTATAGAATGAAAACACAATATTGACTTCCATCGTGAAATTTACACCAAAAACAATGCATACAAGCCAAAAATTAATATTCTAACTTAAATTGAAATTCTATCGTCTTCGTTGCTCTGAGTGGGGGATATACAACGCCTTATACGCCCCTGTTCTTTTCCATTACTAAATATTAGAAATTTAGATTTGTCAATTGTCAATTAGTTTTACACATGAATGGAATGCAACAGTTGGTTTTAATTTAAGAAAGCATTAAAGATGGATTTGTTTAAAAGTTTAGAAATTTGAAGTAATTTGATGAAAAAAAAATATATGTAAAAATTAAAAAAAAAATCACCAGAACACATGGAGAAATCTCAAAAGTATCCAAGATATATGAATTAATGCAGCATATTGTCGAATGAAGGAAGTTGTGTCGGTGGAGGAAGGTGTCGTCCCTTACCCTAGGGGTAAGTAGCTACACCTACCAGACACCGTGCAATTTATTAACCGCATAAGTAGCGGTAAACACTTGTTTAGAATAAACCCATTGGACATGCATATTAAGTAATTTTTCAGAAAAAAGGAAAGTCGGGCCTCGCGTCTCACGGTCGTAACACCCAATAACGAAGCGTATATAAGCCGAGGCTGCGATTGGAAACAGTACAGTTCACTGTCAGATATCCTCCAAAGCAGTCTCAAAGCAGTCAACATGAACAAGAGCCTGATCCTCGTTGCTTCTACTTGTTTGGTCGCCATCGTTGTGGTGCAGGTTAGCGCCATGAATTTTGGCGCCATCACCCCCGGCTTCGGCATGGCCAGGGGAGTCAATCAGGACGCCTACTACAGACGCTACCAGGCGTACAACGACGCCCAGCAGCTCAGAGTTCTCCAAAAGACCGTCAACGACCTTAGCTTCTCCTCAACCCTCAGCCTCGGTAAGTTAACACCCGGTATACACACATTGTGTGAACACTGTGGTGAAAAATGTATAAGAATCGGGAAGAAATAATTAGGGCATATTTAGTTCGTTAAAAAAGCATCTCCCAGTAAATTACATTGTTCTATGATTAGAGTACGATACATTTTTACCCGAAACTTATTTCCTTATGGGTTTTTTTCAGTTGGTCTCCTCGTTTTCTCCTTCCTGGCAACAAACACCACCGGTAACCTCGCTGGTTAGGTAAGATGTCGTCTGCTTTTTGTACATTGTCGTCTGCTATTTCGTGCCAACATCGCTTACCCAAAAAATGCATCTAAAATCATAATATTTATGTTGTATTTTACGTTTATTGTAACTTTATGATTCTATAATTCTTCTGTTTTTGTGTTACAGAACCATTTTCTGAAATCCATTCTTTGCACCATGCAGCTAGATCATCAATGTTGAGCGAAGCCTATCTTCGGATCGTCAGAAGACAACGATATTCTCGGTGCAACATGTTGTTGTATTTGAACTAAAAATAAAATTGATAAAATTAAAGTTCTTTTATTTTTTGTTTTGTTTAGAAAAGAGTCGACAAGGTTTGAAAATCACAAGTTCTTATGTACATGTACGACTTTTTGAATAATACAAGATCATGGTTTCTAACAAAAATGTAAAAAAAAAAAAAATAAAATAAAAAATGATCTATCATTAAAACGGACCATCGTTAGTTAGAAATCGTTATTTAAACAAAAAAAAAAAAACAAAAACAAAAAACAAAAACAAAAAAACAACAAACTACGCTACAGGAGTGAAAATGAATTGTATTTCATATTGAAAACTAAGACATGTTGAAGTTTTACAGCATATAAACTATTTTATAAGAACAAGCATTTCGGATGAAAACAACACGGCAAACATCCAAAATATTTTGAACCGTGTGATTAGAAAAACTATAAAACTAAAGATTGATTGCTTGTGTATGTTTACAGTAGTTTGTTGCCATTTTTATTTTTTTTTTATTTATTTATTATTTTTTTTTTTATAAAAGAGCATATTTAAATTTTTTCTTCATTTCTATGACAAGTATTGCTGAAATGATATCCGGATGTGGAATTACGGAGCACAGTAAAAAAAATAATTTGAAAAAATATACATGTACATGTAAATCACACATTAATTTCTTTTATACTTTGTGGTTCTCGTTAAATTAAATTTCAACAAAAAAATTATCTATTACTAAATGTTTTTTCATTGCGGATTTACAATTTCGGTGTTATAATTTGGGCATTAAAAAAAATATTCGTGATGTATTCTTTTCGAAATGGGGTGCAAAAATGACGTCAAACAACTGTACGGAGCAGTACAGTTAAAAAAAAAAATATGCAACTTACAGCACGACAAGGTATGACTTTATGGATATGAAACTGGGTATAAGTTAGAGCTTTCAATTAATTTTAAAAAGATGTGCGTACTAGTATATGAAAGACGATTCAGGAGGGTTTGAATGGAGAAAAATAACAACAACAACAAAATCTTTATCAGAAACTTGAACGAACGACATCAAACGATATCAGAAATACGTGCTACTGTCCCGTTTGAATGAAGCTTATTAAAAAAATATTTAAATAGAGTAATGTTAATTAAAAATAATTTTGTGTAATACACCTTCCTTTTAATAAGTTTAATAATAAGAATTACCTCAGTAATCATAAAGAGTAGGTAAAAGTAACCAAATTATTGTTAATATACATTAGTACGTTTGATCAAAGAAATATCAAAGTCTCAAAGTGGTTAGAACTGGATCGTGTAGATTTCAACCCTGTGTATACATGTATATAGCGCTATGAATCACAACATTATCTAAAAATGAAAAACCAGTGAATATATAAGGACCCCCCTCTGCGAGCACCCCTTAAATTAGTAATCAGTTTGCCAGCTAGTCTGTCAGATATAACCTGTCCGAAGCATAATTTCTCTCCTCTTGGGCCAATCCTGCCCATACCTCACCCACAGAATGCTTTTGGATAAAAGATCCGCATTGATCTTGAATCAAGTTTTTAGGTTAAAACTGGACTCTTTAAACATCTTTGTCAAGAACATATCTCCTGTAGCCCTATCTGGCTCATACTTTACACTAAGTGCATGTGAACTGATGTATTTGTAACGCGTATGGTTTCATTCACCTCAACTTCTGTCACTTTAACCTTATCAAATACTTATACATGTAGTATTTTGGATAATCTTTCACAATTTCCCCTAATGTTTTACTTCATTTACATGTACTTCAATTGGAAATTTTAAACCCATGTAGCTAAAATCCATTTTTGAAAAGAAAGTAGAAAACATTGTTTTACTGAAAAATCAATAACTTCTTAGAAAACAAAAACCAAAGCTCATGAATATGTGTATAACAATTTTATTGCACATGTAACTGTAATAATTTAGAACAAATATTTAGGGTCATTAACACTTATCTACTCAGACAAATTCTATTTCATAAGGTAACTGTTACATAATGAGTGTACACTGGATGATTTCAGAGTCCATTTGATGCACTCATTTCTTAAGCAACTTTTTCACTAAAACTGCTGTTTTTAATTTGTACCATATGAAAAGAGAAGTTTTACAAAACCTTACACATTCTCTTTGCTTCAATATTAGTAATTTTTACCATTTAATAACACTTTAATAAAGACCATAATGTAAATTGATCATCATTCTATATTGCTTTGGCAGCCATGTAATTGAAAACATGTACAAGTATATAAATGTACTAACACTGAATAAAATGTGTTAATTACATTACTTTACTTATATTCATTTAATTAGAAAAAAAAAACCATCTTCTCATACAAACTGTTGTATAATTGTATTTCATATGCAAGAAAAAAAATCTTTGAGTATTTTAAAATTTGTTATTGAAAGTTTTGAAATAATTAACTGCTTATTAATACTAGTAGTAATACAAGTTTTTCTTCATGTACATAAACTAGTTAAAATTATCACCATGAAAGAAAGAATTTATGTTAATTGACAGATTTTTGCAAGTGAATTCTGGTGGTGGCTACCCTAAATCAAATACAAAAAGAATATATTGCACACAATTTCATATACCTTTAAAGTTTTAAAGTTTAAATATGAAAGATTGCTGACCATACATTAAGTACTTATAACTCTAATAAGAATTGAGGTAATCTATCAATTATCAATGCATGCAAATGCGCTCATATCCATAATCAATTGGAATTGCTAAACATTATAACAGTTCTTTGATCACTTTATGGAATTTTACATACCTTTAATTAGTACAATTCTGTTTAAAGTAATGATTGAGTAAGATTTCAGTACACATATTTTGTTATAGGTAAATGACGATTGAGGCTTGAACACTTAAGAGATATATATAAAGCTATGCTTCAACAATTTAACACAAAAAAAAAAACGAGATTTCTCAAATGGAAACATGAGATTTCTTGAATGGATTTCAACATTTGTACACAAAAATGTATTAAAATTTTATAGAACATCCAGTATACACATGTAAAAAATAATAAACAAATTTAAATTAAATTAAATAAATTGGAATGCATTGCAATTGGATTTCCTATGGAATGTACTTGCGGGGAAAAATAACAACAAAAAAACCAGTCCATAATCAAAAGATCTACATAAACAGTAATTGTCATGTGATTATACATTCAAGTTCATACGAAATGACTTGATTTAAAGACATGAACCACACAGACAGAATCACAAACGTTTCATCACAAATATACAGGTAGTCGCCTAATAAATGTTTACAACCATAACATATTTAATATCACAAAATCAAGAACTAGAATTTGCATATACACACATCAGTAAATAAAATTCACAGAATTCCACTAATTAGGAGAACCTGTCATGTAAAAGCTAAAATCTTGGATTCTATAGGTATTAATTGTTGTGCCATATACATGTATTTTCATACAATGATTTATAAAGGTTTTATTATAACTTAAATTTGAAATCTCTCTAAAACCATCTTGCTGATCAGCAAGATGGTTTACAGGTTTATTTTTACTCCATGTTATTTTTGCCCTTCTTCACTTGCAAACGTCTTGCCCAGAAACAAGTTAGGTTTTAAAGAGAGATAATCTAAGACGTTGGAATTCGCCTAGTCTTAAATTCACCTGCTGACAACCAGGGCGAAAGGGATGAAAATAAAATTGGGACGAATATTTTCCTGTATACAGTACATGAGGGATTCTTGTCTTAACTGATAAAACCAAGACCGGTCTGTGTGTACATATTTGTATATAACCATGCAATGTTTTATATTTAAAAATGTTTTTATCATCACAACCATTTTAACAACCATCATTTTCTATACATATATATCTGATAATTTAAATGTACATAATTTATTTAAAATGGGGGGACATGAGATTCTGACGAAGATTCAAAGATGCATAAACGTTTCTAAACAGTTGAAACATTTTGTAGAAATTAAGTTAATCTTTCAAAGATTTCACGGTTTGATTGATGATGTTTCCTCTACCACCAAGTATTGATTGACAGGTCTGAAGATTGACAGGTCTGAAGATTGACGAGTCCAGTGTCTGACAGGTCTATTTGACAAGTCCTCTGTCGTCCCAGGAATACAACAGCAACAGCACGAAGACAGACAATACGCAGTGGCAAAAATAAAATCTACTATCTTTGTAGAGTGAAAAAATAAACTCCTCTCGTAAGATGTGTACAAAAATAATTACCTTTTTCTCTCAGAAAAAAAGGACAGAGCTTTTGTAATACATAGAATACAGACTGAAGGTTTTATTTGAGCGTTTCGTTCATCTTCATCACAATCAATAATATATGTGACTCAAGAAACAAATACTTAATGGGATTGCAGAACATGTACTGATCAGAAGAAAAATTTAAATCAATACCCTTGGACTAACACACTATCATTTATCCAATGGAAGACTCATACTGAAGTATGTACATCTTTTCATGCTTTGTTGTTGTTTATTTGCTAGTTTATACCTATATTTCCTTTCCTTCACTGAACATTTTATTCAAGACTTGTATATATGTATGCTTGTAATGTCAAACAGTTAAGTCAATGCAAATAGCAATGCAACCAAACCAAATTAATATATGCTTGGATTTAGCATAACTAATGTTTCTCTTATGCACATTTTAGCACTCAGAATAAATACTATTCTCAAACTATTAGGTATATAGTTTTTAAATCTTCTGACAATGTATGATGTGTTAATTGTGAGAGAGAAAGAAAAAATGTATAATAATTAAATTTTGGTGCTATGGTAAAGATTTTTCTTTGAGCAACTTGTAAATTTGCAAGTGAGGTAATTTGTATATAATATTTTTTAGCTTTCATGTAGAGTTATACCCTCAAATTAAAATGGCTGCACATTTTTGGCCAGAAATTTTCTGTACTGTAACAGAAAAATGTTTATTTTCATTATTTCATAATTTCATGCAAAATTAGAGATCATTTAAGGAAAGATGATCTTCTTTGACACATTATAACCAGATCATTATTCAAGAAACAAAATTGTTGCAGTAAGTCATGTCTGCCTTCGTTGCTGTTGCTGCTGTTCCATCCCAGCAGCAACATAGGAAAATACACAGAGGACAGCGTAACAAATCTGATCAGCCTGAAATGAGAGAAATAACAATTTGCTTTTTAATTCAAATATGATAGATTAATTAACAAAGTTCTAGAACAGTTCAAATCTCTGACATGCAAATTCTGGAGTATTTTTTCAAATAAAGTCATTCATACATAAATTTCTGAAATATAAAATTCTGCTTCATAATATCTGAAATATAAAATATGTTACAAAACAATTGTCTTAAGTGATTTTGAACAAAGAAATACAATGTATTAATTTTGAGTAGAAGCCACATAGCCAAAGTAGAACAAACTCCCACATGCAGACACATTTGTCTGGAGTAAAATAGATCATGCAAACATTATAATGAAATATTTATGAATTTCAAAGAGATAATATATATATTTTCTATTCATGATTAACATGTTATTTATAAATTGAACAACTTCATAGTTGAAGAAAATGAAATCCAAGATGAAGTCCAGGGGGCATCGGTGGGGGTCCAGACCACCCTTGGAGATTTCAAACTTATTAAATTAACATACCGTTGTAAATTTATTGAAAATAGGCCTCAGCCCCCCCCCCCCCCCCCCCAGAAAACATTTGATCCACACATCATGCCCTCCTTATCATTCCTGAGAAGTAAACCACTCATTATGTTTGTTGTTAACTGTCTATAGGAATATAATCTCATAAATTGGCCTTGTCTGCTATGAAATGATCAAACCTAATAGATATCTGAGGACAGTTGATAACAATGAAATCTAATTATTGAAATTAGTATCAAGATCTACAGTAAGTACATGTGCACCAGGTGATTCTGACCTACATTTGTAAAATTCCTATTTTTCTCACATAAATATCCTTTGTCCAGGCTCCTCATACATGTAACTTCAATTCTATATTACCTATGCACAGTTTTACATGTTTTAATTAAAAGAATACATAGAAACTTCCATCAACCAAAGGTTAATGTCAAAACCTCCATCAACCATAGGTTAAAGTCAAAACCTCCATCAACCAAAGGTTAAAGTCAAAACTTCTGATTAGAACTCTGATATAAGACAGTAAAGAAAATAGGAATAAAAGAGAACTAATTAGTAAATTTTTGTGTGCCATTAGTTCAAGAGTACGATAGTTGTCTGTGCTTTCACTATATACTAGTAGACAGCTATAGGTTAGCAATAAAAATGTTAAGACAATTAACTATTGTGTGTAATTTTGTTATTTGCACACAAATATTGTAAACAATTTTTAAAGATATTAAATTTTTTGCACACTGGTAGGGTTAATGCATAAAGTTGGTGTTGTTAGTACATCTGGGTTAAATGAAAATTTAGAATAAAAAAAAATTGAGTAAATCAAGACTGCATACTGCTGGAGGAATTTTCAATTTCTTTGAAGGATCTTAAGCGGGCATGCTGCACAGTGAAGATACGGTGAGCCATGAGAGCCATCTGATTGGCCTGTAGAAATAATGACATCACATGCAGACAACATTCTCAACCAAATTGCCTCTACCTATATAGTCTACCATATGGAGAATCTTATCAGAAGGATTTTACACTATTACTACTACATCAAGACATTTTACTCTTGAAATCATTATAAGTCAATGAACACAATATCCACCAACTGAAGAAAAAGTCAAATGAATAATCTTAAAAGAATTCCCCTTCCAACCACTGACACAAACAATAAATGGTTAATATATGTATCGCTTGAATTTTTATGTACCAAGTAAACACTCAGCAAATTTACAATCAATGTTAAATTCAAGTAGGATAAAAAACAATTGATCTTTAATTAGTTTTTCAGGCCAAAAAATTGAAAAAATAAAGTGACAGCTAGACAACTTGAAGTAATTAATTTTAATTTTAATGCAAAATTTGTTAATGGGTAATAACTTAATTTTCATATTTTAACTAAAATTGAAAAATTTGAGTTATTCTTCTTTTTCAAAATGGCAATAAAATAATCAATGCAACAGCATTTGACCTAATTTGGCAACGCCCAAGAGAAAAACATTATTCATTTTTGGCCTACTATATAATTTATACTTGCATACACAATTTTCATGTGGTGAAACTAGCAAAGGCATCACCATTTCATTATCTTACTTGTGATGAAACATAAAAGCCAAACTACAAGCCAAAAGATCTGTTCAACATCTAAGAATCCTTTACCACAATTAAAACTTTACACAGTTTTATATTTAAGCAATCTCTAAAATAAGACAAGTGGACAACAACAAACAAAATCCACTGATGTCCTTACCATTCGGGACTTGAACTTGTGCTGTGTTACTTGCCGATTCTTGGCATCTATAAAAAGGATAAAATCAAGCATACAGAATATATAGAATGGACTAAGTTATCTCTTTGCAATGTTAACTTTTCTATAAATTTCTTCTCTCTTTTTCTTTCTCCTTGCAAGATCAAGGATCAAAATCAAGATCAAAATGTTATAAATTAATCTTCTTTATGTTTGAATTCGAAATATAAAAAGTAGAAAATTTCAACATCAAAAAAAGGAGTTCACAATCATGCAATAAAAAGTATTTTCTTCTGGAATTTAAAATTTAAATCAAGAGATAAGAGATCATTTTACAAAATCATATCCATTTCCCTGTCCAACTTAGACAAGAAATAAACAAAGAAATTTTGGGGGTTGCAAAATCATTTGATTGTAAATATTGCTTTGTCATTTTTGCATACAATTCTATCTTGCTTCAACTTACAGATTTTAGTTGCCTTGGTTTTTGAGAATTATTTCCCAAACATTTTCATGGCTGACTTGTTTTTTTTAAAATAATATTTCACAACATCTAAACATTTGCAATAAAGCAATTAGCTTACACCATGCATTTACTATGAAGAAAATTTTTCGACTTTCAAACAAATAAAGATTGGATAATCAAAAGAGTTATTTATTTTCACTTTATTTTTTAACAAACATGCAATAAAATTGTCTTTATTTTTTGAAAATATTCTTGGTATCACTTTTTTTTTTAGTAAACAAACTGAAACATTTTATTTCTTCAAATCAAAATATTCAAAAACTTAGTGAATACATGATCTTAATTTAATTAAAATCATAATGTACTAGTAATTGTCTGGTTAATTTTTTTATTTTTTTTTGGTGTGGAAAAAAAACGAAACAATGCTGAAAAAAAGTCAAAGTATTTATTCTAACAAAATTTCTTTTTTGGAAACAATTTGACTAGCTATGAGAAGAAATCCTGAACCATTGCATGAAGAAATAAGATTTTGGTATTTTGTTCAGCAATGCTTCAGGATCAGTGCTTAAATAGCATAGCAATGACTTGCAACAACATCAAAGAGGAAGGACATGAGACATTACACAACACATAAAAATCAATTTACAATTAAAAAAAAAAACAAGAAAAGAAAAGAAAAAAAACAAAGAGCTGGGAAATCCTTACCAAATTCCTCTAATACAAAAATCCCGCCTTTCTGGGTGAAACATTTCTTGATTCGACCTAGCTCAATAAATAACTGAAAGAAAAATGTTAAAGCACACTTTTACACAAGCCAGTGAATTCTATATATAGCAGTGAATGGCTAGTTGGTGAGAATTCTTTGCTTTTTTTTTTCTCGGCGAAACTTTTTGTTTCTTTTTTTCCCTCCTTTGGTCCACACTTTCCTCAAAAGAGAAAGTGTGTGTTTAGACTTATTTCTAAGATTCCAAAAAAATGGATTTGGTAAGGGAGGAGAATAAAAAGAAATAATGTAAACAAAAGGATAAATGTTCTAACACTATCTGGAAAACACACAAGTATAGATAACTATCAGTGTTTCACAACATCAAAATACTGTCATTTCACTGTGCTTGTTTTAGTTGTGCAATACATTTCATACAAATGACAACAATTTTCTAGACTTTAGTCATAATAACCGCCCCCTCACCCATTTTCTCCAAGTAATCCCTTTGACATATTTGCAAATAAAAAACTCCCTTTCATAAATCATATAAAATGCATTGCACAAAAAATAAAAAATGTCTATTTCATAATCAGAGGCAAAAACGAACCAAAAAGAAATCACTAATGTATCTTGCAACATTCAATTCACAACAATTACCTCAAAGTCCTTCATTACCATGGAGAAGATAGCAAAGAGACATAAAAAGAGAAATATTTTAAAATGCGATTTCTATCTTTTCAAAATTAGCCTTAAACAAACAACAGCATTACAAGGTAACCTTGGCCTTTCACATGAAGGTCAAATTAGCAAAATATTGCATGTGCAATACTGTGCAATCTTAACTTATTAACTTTTACTTTCAAATACTGAAACATTTTTCTAATGCAATATCATAAAAAAAACTTCAAGCAGTCAAAGGATAATGGCTAAAAATGAATAAGATTTCAAAGAAATTGCAAAATTAAGAGGTAAGAAAGTAAATGCTGCCATTTATTAGAGGCTTTTTCCACGGTCATTCATAAAATACATAATGGTTGAAAGGACCAACAATATTGAAACAAACAACAAATTCACTTGCTGGACAATAAGAAGGAAATTTTCAAAATTTTGAGAGAACACCAAATGCTGTTAAAAAAATGCATTAATCATTCAATAATAAATAATGATATGAGTTCTTTCAATAAATTCAATGGAAATTATATGCCAAAATAATCAAAATGATTGATAAAGAAAGAGAATCATATTTCAGTTGTAGGAAGCTAGGTGCAATACATGCCAATTTTGTGTAATTTGAAAAAAAAAAAATCCAAAAGTAAAATGCAACATCAATAGTTACAGAAAAAGCTGTGCCGTACTTTATGCTAAGTATATATAGAAGATATCTGAGATATTGACAGCTGGTCAGTCTCACAATTATAAACTAAAACCATATCATTTTTATCTTTTTAGTATCATTTTAAATATAGACATTGTATCAATACTAAGGAAATCTTCATCCAAGTAAAATATTGATAAAAATATGTGTATTTATCAAATACTCTTATAAACACCAGAAGCAAAGGTTTAATTACAATTATTTTTTTTTTGATAATTACTATATACAGGGTTATTTTTGCCCCTCTACACCTGCAAATGTTTCGCCCTGTCTTAAATTCACCCAGACTCAGAATTTTAATTAACACATTTATTTAAAAATTGTTTTAAATTCACCTATTGACAATAAGGGCAAAAGGGGCAAAAATAAAACGGGGGGGGGGGGGGGGGGGGGGGGGGGGGGGGGATATTTCCCTATATACAGTACATGTACTAATTTAGATATTCAATCTTATCAAAAATAGAAAACTAATTTCTTTATCTCTTGTTTCTGTCTCTAACCTATAACACAATGTAAACACTGACTTAGTTTGTGTACTTCACGAAAAATAAATATTAGCACATTATGTATAAAATTGATCCGAGTCTAAGAGCAGTCAGGGATTGGAAACATTTTGATTCACATTTAATACAACAGAGGTGAATTTCATTGACAACAATTAAAGCTGCAGTTTGAACAACAATATACATGCTCCAGATCCCCAAACCATCACAGAACTACACCAATTCCTCTCTGCCTTAATTTCATCACATTGATGGTTACTGAGGTCAAAGGGTAAAGGTGAGTTCAACTGAAGGTCATTGGGTACTGTCTTCCCTTCCAAATAAAACCATCAGATATACTGCACTTCAGGGGAAAACAGTTAAAGTGCATGAGACAATGTTACCATACACACAATGGATAAATTTTGTTGAAATATTGGCAAGTGTGTTTGGAGCAAATATGTCATTAATACATGTATATGGAAATATTTTCATACAAAATATATTTTTTTAATGTAATTTTACAAGTACGCCTGATGATTTAATCTCTTTCATTTTTTTAAAATGCATCTAAATTTAGCAGCACTCTTACAAAATCAGCACTTGCCAATACAGGTTTAATACAGTCAGAGTCCTAGCTATAAGTATCAAGATGGGACTGGTCTCAAGAGTTACAGTCATATTCTAAGAAGCCTACAGTTGAGTTCAGTATGCAGCAGCTCACCTTGCTATTGGCTAACAGTAATCCAATCCCTTCCATGCACACCTGAAGCAGACCCCCCTGTCCAGACTTCATGTCTTGAACTGGGAATTCTCCACCAAGTTCCGGACCTAGAATATACAAAAAACACATTTATACATGTATATTGTACTGAAATTCAATGACAAAATTGTTCCCACTTTTATATTGCATCTACTCTGGTAAAAGTAGAACTTGCATGTACATGTATATTCAAAAGGTACAGTTTTAATAATTTTCAAGCAGAAAAACGAACATACAAGTACATATACATTCATACATATCCATGAACTAAATGCATGGAAGACAGCTTTGTCATACCGCAAATAGCAGTTCAGTGCAAAGAAACTTAATATACCTGGTAATTTTCCATTGTTCCTTGCTGCTGCTTTCTCCATTGATTCTTTGACACAAAAATAAAGCTCTCGACACTGAAATATAGATACATATATACATGTAAATTTTCCAGTTGTCTTAGGCAAAGAAATCTGTTAAAAAGATGTATAAGCATGTAGCCCTTATATGAATGTTGAAGTTGAGAGAAAATCTTTTTTAATGCAGATGAGAACTTCTTAGTGACTTAAAATCTGTTGAGTCACTTAAGATTTAACACTTATGAAGCACTATCAATAGACTGACACCTCTCCCACCTTTTTGGTATAGAATTGGTTGAGTTGCACTTTCTCCCCGTGCTTTCTCCACAGACATAAGACTTTGGTTTTGGGGCAGTAGGTCATGTTGACCAGTTTCTCGTACCACCACCGGTCACAGATCGCTCCTGTCACACTCCTCAGAATGATACAGTCATCACACACCTACAATGGCCACCTCACAGTAAATCTAACAATGCAATATCATCAAATGACTCAGAAACATATTCAGTGTACATGTATGGAGTGTTAGTCTTGTATGAACAAAATCACTTACAGTCAACAATACAAATTTCTTCAAATTTGTCAACAAAATATCATGTATAAATTGAATTTCAATAATGACTATCATTCACCATTGATCCTATTACAGTATTTTAAAAGAAACTTGGGTAAGAAATCAAGTACCTCCATAAATAGCATATCCCCTGTATTGTCGCCTCCCCAGTGAACTGTGAAAGACTGTTTCTGCATGAATCGACTCTGCATTGGTCGCAAATCTATGTCATTTCCGTGCTTAAAATAAAATAAACAAAGCATTAAGTAAGTGAGGCTTTAAGTTTATTCACACAGCTTTTAAAGACTTTTTATTCATAATAACTACCCTTAGAACATTAAATCTCTGTTTTTTAGGATAAACCCTTCAACCAGAAACATCTCTCTGTTTACTCATTTTCAATGTTGCTGAAATGGTTATATTCCAAAAGACACCAAAATTCTATTTGGAATATATACAAAATCAGAATATCTCGACAACATCACTTTTTCACTTCACAAAAATAATTTATCACATTGATTAAACTCTCAACTTTATCCGAGGGATTTATTTTCCCGTGAATGTACAGATACTTACCAGGTTGCTGATCTGATCCAGCAGATTGTTGACCTCTGCACTGTAGGCCAAGCCGATGTGGGACTTGCCCAGCAGTCTGCGGATCTTCTTCCTGACCTCGGGCTTGGCCACTCTCATCATAACCATGAAGGCCGTGATGTTATACAACATGTGGGCAAGCAGTTTATCCTCATCGTGTTCCAGACGTTTCCTCTCTAAATCTCCCAGTGATACATACCTGCAAAACCATGGCAGAAAACAGTTCAAGCTGTTCATGTTTTTCATAAAATTTACTGTAACATTGTGATTAAAATTTCTAGACAGAATTTCACCTGTCAATCATTTCTGCAGGTCCCTGGTCCATTCCAATAATATCTCGTTCTTGTGCTACTGCATCTAAAAACACATCTTCCCAGAATTGCATTTGATCCCACAAACGGCTTCTATCTTTTCCTGTAAAATCACAACAATATATTCATTACTCCTATGTTATGCACAAATAGTCCTCTTAATCTTAATATGGATAAAAGTATAAAGATTTGAGATGATTAAAAAGAAGGAGGGAACAACTTACCAATCAAAGCCTCAAATAGATATAATTTGGAGTTTTCGGGGCTCAGACTAGAGTGAGGAATGGGAGAGGTGTTGACCATTTTCCCGTCATAATAACGATACCCCGTGCTGAGGTTGCTCTTACTGGCCCAGTTGCTGGGAGACTTGTTCCTCTTATTATAGTTAACAACCTGCAATTTCACATATATACTATTTAGTAATAGCAAATTTTGGCTCTTGGACATACCAATAGAGATATCAATAGCTTTCATTTGACACAGTGCATTCTTAGAAGATGTCTCAATTGCCGAAAATTCTGCTTGAAATTTTGAATTTGCTTGACCCTTATACACATTTTTATTTCGTTCTACCGAGGTTATACCAATTTAAAATATTGATTTACTAGATAATTAGTGACTTATTAATTTTGACCTATGTAATGACTCATTGAAGAAAATGATTAGATTCCCTTTAGAACACTAGCCAGGTATTCAAAACTAACTTGGAAAACTTGGCTTTGAAGAAATTGAAATACAGTCAAACTTGTATTAAGCAGTCACCTTTGGAAGGCACCCAAAGTGACCTCTTAACAGAGGTGACCTTTGAATAGAGACTTAGGAATTTACCATAATCAATTACCTTATTAAAACAATTATTGGAAGTTTTTATATACTTGCAATTTAGCATACTGATCAAAATGACAAAATAATTTATAAAGTTATTGATTTGGAATTTAATAGCATTTATTATATTTAAAAATAAGTGCAATTACATAACAAAGAATTTTGCATGCAATTGTTAATTTCTTTTTAATTTTTGAAAAAGTCACTTATTTTCGTTTGCATTCCAGATTGCCCTTAATATTGTCTTCTGTTAACATATCATCAATATCTGTAATTTTATCCAAAATTTGGGCATGGCCATGAACTCTTGCATAAACTTTTCAACATGATTATTTCTTAATCGACCGTATCTGAACTCAAAATCATACTATTAAATCGATCGATTTTCTTTAGCCTCGTCGCGGTTATTTTTGACACCTATTTCATGAGGTTATATATTAAACAAACACTGTAAATACACTGTTTAAACAATTTATTTTTTGCCATCCGTATCTGAACTGCCAATTATATAATTACATCGATTGATTTGGCTTCTTTTGCCTCAGGCGTATAATTATTCTGTACATTAGTTACCTGACTTTTGGAAGCCATGCTTAAAATCCCTGGGTGTAAATCATGTGACCGACCAAAATGGCCGCCCAATGCGTGCCGAAACTACAGTTTCTGATCAAAATACGATGACCGCTGACCGCGTTAGACAGGTGACCGCTCTTTAGAGGGCAATCATATAGGATTTTTAATCGGGAGGAAATAAAATGACCGCATACGAAAGGTGACTGCTTAATAGGGGTGACCGCTTCTGCAGTTTTGACTGTATTTTCCAAAAATCTAACTATTTTCCAAAAATCTAACATCACTTTTTCATGCAATTACACTGATATTTAAGTTCATGATGGACACCTACCCCTGACATTTCCATCTCGCTGTCAGACAGGGTCCCCCTAATGCTGTGGTGGTTGATCCTCTTTCTCCGCCTGTATTCCTCCTCCCCGAGGTTCTCCGAGCTGACACTGATTAGGGTGCTGGCCTCAGACATTTCTGACTCAATGCTACAGCGTTTGTCAAAGTTAATGTCCGTCATCATCTCCTTGTTCTTGACCATCTGTCTCATCACGTCTAGTTGAGTGGGCGAGTCGGGCTCATTTGTCGAGTTTGTCACAATTATATCACATTGATGCCCTGTGTAAGAGTTTATTTACTGCTTACAGAGTTTGATAGGCAAGCCACAAAGATCATGACTTTACAGTTAAGACTCTTGCACTGCATGTGAGCCAAATGCTTTAAACACACTACAAGCTTTCAACAATGATGAAAACTATATCTCGTTCAATTGTATCTCTTTTTTCCATTTCTACACACATAAGTGTCAATGATTTGTACATTTTAAATGCATATCATCTAGGCATGGCTATATCTTGCACTAAACTAGCAAAACTGAAAAGACTATTCAAAGAGAAACTGATAAATGTAATAAAACTATCATACCTAAAACTGAATAAAAATTGGCTTATTTTGTCATTTGCCAAGGTTTCTGATTTGAGACAGAGGAGGAGATGAAAAATGGCAGGTGAGTGACCCAGTTACCTGGTGATATATTTCAGGTGAGTGACCTAATTACCTGTTGACATTTTAGCAGTGTTTCGGTTCTGGTCTATCAAAACCATTTTCTGATGATCTCTTCTTTTTTCAGAAGTGGTATGAATTTCTATATTCTGAAATTCCTCTCCATTGACCAAGATTGGCGAACCTAGGGTAAGAAGTCAAAGCCTAGCTTGTCAAGAAAAGACTGTTGTAATAGCGTTTTCAAGATCCAAAAAGTCAAGAGTGGCAAATGACACGTCTGGACATAGATCAACTTCAACATTTGCTGACAATTTGAAACTTTCCAATATTGTGAATAAGATTTAGAAAACAAGCATTTTTTTTTTCTGCATTCTACAAAATATTGATAATGTTGATGATCATATAAGTATACTGTCAGCAATGTTGAAATAGTCTATTTTTTTTTAAAAACAATTTGCAATTGCAAATAACTTAAAAAGCTAGAAAAATGCAAGACTACAATAAGATATTATAAGCAAACCAAAAGCTGCATAGTAAAAATAAAAGCACAATAAGCTTTCTAAAACTGCTTCATGCAAAAGATATAAACCAAAGTTTGGAATACATGTACTTAAGAGTTTACGTCACCATGAACATTACAATGATCACATGACATCACCGTGTTCTGTGATTGGTCATACTGGGTGAGTGGTCTATACATACCTGGTTCATTTCTAGAGGTCGTGAGGTCAGAATAATGGTAGGCTGCAGAGGAAGAAGTGGGTCGTTCTGACCACCACCCTGAACGTTGTGAGCCTGCCAACCAATCAGAGAGCTTGTACCATTTTTTAATGAAACATTAACCAATCAATGATCTAATACCTTAAGAAATGACCTGACTTAAGTTTGACCCAGGACAATAGAATAAATAAAAAGAAAGAAAATCAGCCAATACATTAAATGAGATTGGAATCTTTCTTGTGTCAGATATCAGAAATATAATGAGAGGAAAGGGTGCAAGCAAGAATAAGCATTTTAACCAAAGTGATAAATGTATGTTAGACCAAGACAAATATTTTGTAAAATTTACAACAAATAAAAGAAATAATTCTATAATTTAATTATTATGGCATATCCTATTTAGTATATCCTCTAAGTAATATTTCAACAGACACAGAAGCTTAAAATCTTGGTTAGCAATTTTTGCTTGTGTAAAGTTCATTGTAGCTGTACCTAAAGTGACCATTTGCTCCTCGTGCAGACTCTGAGTTTCTGACCGCTGGGGGGAATCCTCACTCTTGATGGAGCTAGCAGGGCTGCCAAGGGGGGAGGACACCTGGAATTATAAGAATTGTCATAAAAATCTTGCGGTACTTTAAAGCACTGTATAACATGGAACTACTGTTTACACTGGTGCTTTGCGGACAAAGAATTGAAGAATTTGAATATATGATAACAACTAAAAGTTGTGTGCAACAATAAATATATAACTATAAGTGTACTTGTATATCAAAAGCATAAAATAACCATTACTGAAAATTTAGCGCACATCTACACATTCAATAATACATTATCTACAATTTGTGAGTAAGTTTTAAATTTAATCAGGTACCACATTTTAAAAAAAGTGCCACTGTAATACAATGGAAATCTATACAATTTTTTTAATCAAATAATGCCAACAAGTTCTACACTCAGTGCCTATAATTAAACAAATTAGTGTATGTGAAAGCGTTGACCTCTGATGCTGCACTGCTCTGTACGCTGCCTGCTGCAATGTTCTCTTTGTTCCAGTAGTGTGTGTGGATGATCTCCAGTAGCATGAAGGCACTGGCCATGCCTCCAAGACCGTGGTTCTGGTAGGTGTGCTCCAGGCCATGGATGATGGCCTTCACCAGTGTCAGCATGCCTTTGTACACAGGCTTGTTCAGAGTCTGCAACAAATTAGTCTAAAATTCTAACCATGTACAAGAAAAACCCTTTGTTTTGGCTTGTTAAGAAGGCTGGTAGTCAACATATTAACCATAAGTTTTTCCTTAAATTTTCAGATATGATTAGTTTAGTTATAAACTACCATTAAGTAATTAAAAGAAAAATTTCAAAATATTACAGTTTAAAATTTGAATACTCGCTACATCTTTATACAGAGCTCTTCTTCTTAGGAGATTAAAATATAGTCTTAAAATGGCCACAACCATCCAGTCCTCTTAAGATTCTCCCAAAAAATTCAATCACTTATTATTTTTAACCATATAAAAAAAAAATTAACAAAGAGTTCTACAACTTTGCAGTAATTTCATTTCCTCCAGAAATAATTTTTCTTGGCAGGTATAGTCATCCATATATAAGCAGGTTTCTTATTTTTTAGTTTTTGTATTAACTTCTATATTTTTATAACTTGGTGTGAATACAAATATTATAAAACTTGCAAAAAATAAATGTACTTGTTAAAAACATGATAAAGAATGTTTCAAGGAATGAATCAATAGCTCTGAAAAAAAATAAAGCATGCTGTCATCAAAATTATTAATGATTGTATTCATTTATTGAACTTTGCAAAGACAATTACCACATCCTCGAGGTGAGGGGTATCATCTGAGAGTTTCTTGTCCAGGTTGCGGTTCAGCCTGCTGACAATAAAATTGCGGTAGTTTTCATCCTCCATCAGTTTACGAATCCGTCCCAGTTTTAACCAGCTGACCCCTTGACCTTCCAACACACTGTTGACAATCTCCTTCAGAAACTGCTGGTTTTCACTATAATAATGCATTAATAAGTACAATAAGCTATACCCATACATATTTTAATCTATTTTTTTCATGAGAAAAGTAACAAAATTCTCTTAAGATATTCTTAGTTTCTCAATGTTTAAAACTTATTGTGGTGTTGCTTTTGGAGATCAATGACATACCCAGTAATGATTGACAAAACTAATGTAAATGTACTATATTTAGCGTGTACGATATCTGGCGGAATACGATATATCAACAAGTGAGCATGGATTTGATTTTGTGCATTTCCGAATGTACCTATTTATCTACTTATATATTTTACATTTGGCGATGTACTTGATTGAGCGGACGCCGTTTCCTGCCAAAAACGCTAAATAGAATACACAGCCAAATGTAGTACGTTTACAGTATTATTTGGGTAAACAAATACAAGGTTTCATTATACATTAATTCTCTTGAATTACCCATTACTTCCTAGTAGACCATAAACTTAAAGATAGTGGCAGATCTTAATGAAGTGCAGTGAAGTTTATTGTAACCAAAGATTATAACAGGGGCGCAAAATGTTTAACTGTGGCACCATAAAAATCTACTGTGGCATTTGTAGCTAGTAAAAAGACTCAAGGAAAACCCTACAGTAATTCTGAATGTTCTTCCCTTTTGTCCATAGCTAAAGATTTTGAATTTGAACCACTCAGGTAAAACTCTTGGACAAAAATGTGGCCGGTTCATATAGTCCCCTGAATACCAGTTATATACCTGTTTGAAGCACTTTTGTTGTCTGATGCCCCTTGCTTGGTTCCCGTCTCCTTCTGTTTTCTGCTGGTGGCGTGTTTGACTAGTCCTGACTTCTCCACCAAGGCCTTACGGTTCCCTAAAGTATACAAAATCAGCTTTGTTTAACATACTACCAGGTACTTCATGAAGCATAAAGCTGAAAGAAACTAGTACATATTACGCCGATATTTAATTGTCAAATCAAAAATGACAGAGAATTAGTGTATTGATGTGACAAACCTCAAAATTTGAAGTATATCAATTTCATTATCTATCTTTCGAAAACATTTTATTTTGCCTTTTACAAGTATCATCTCTTTAATAAAATTCATTAAACACTTGGAATAAAAATTCTGTCACAATCTTTATTTATTCAAAGCATCTTTAGCAAAACTTGTTTTCTAAATTACTATTCAAAGCTTTCTCCTTTCCCACTAAAAATACCCCCCAATATAATGAAAACAATAAAAAAAATTCAAACATTCAAACAGCAATTATGACAACCAAATTAAAGAATTAAAACTTGAAACAAAAAACATGGGGTCATACACAAATGTGTCTTATTAGTTATGAAAATTAGATCACTGGCCATTTCCCTGAAAAAATAACCCAAAGTTCTTAAACCTTTAGCTTGAATGTACCTTAAAACTTGGATATTATTAAAATTTTAAAAACTATTGATATATTTCACTGTGATGATAATTCACCATATGATTTATGGCCAATTCAAAAAAATCCCTACAAAGTAGGAAAACATACAGATCTCATATAATCTACATAATCATACATACATTTTGATAGAAAGCTTTGTAAACTTAGAAAAGCAAATCATAACAAAGTTTACATTATTATTTTGGTTTCTCCTTCTTCAGAGCTAAAATTTACTTTGCTATTTTGTTAATCTATGTTTGTTAAAGCCATTTATTTTTAAAGAAAGTTATTTTTCAGGGAATGACAAAGCATTTTATTATTAACTGTAAGTCCACTATACAACTGTAGTGTAGTTGGCTAATTGATGACAGTTTTGTAAACAAAAGTGCTGCTCTAGCTGACATGCATGTACAGAACCCTGCAAGCACAAATACTTGGGTACATGAATATAACGCCACACCACTAACTTATCAAAACCTGCAATAAAGGGACCCTCTTAATGGAATAAAATACAAAATTTCTCAAATAATTTTATTGCTCATCGAACAATTTTGGTTCAATGTAAGGTAGATGCATTTAACTTGACAGTTATCTGGATTTTAGTTTCATTTTTTTTCCTTATTCAAAATGATTCTACAGCTCAGAAAGAAGGTTTTGAAAATACCTTAATAAAATATTAACTTCTTTTTTTTCTTCATTAGACTATCATAAAAGATTTTGCACTTTGACCAAAAGCCTTGATAAGTTTTCCATCTGAAGAGACAAGGAACCTGTGCCAATACATGGAGTGACAGCTCTTTATATTCATGAATAAGATTGCAGTAAATTATTCATTCATCTAAATTAAAAACTAAGTATTAGTGGAAGCAGTTTCTCATGCACCAACAGAAGGAGTGCAGAGAAGATGAACTTGCACACAGTTAGTGGAAATTTTTAAGTTTGTGTCCTTTTGTTTATACGAGATGTACTTATACATAAAGTATCTTTATCCACAATCCGAGTACAACAGCTCTAAAAACAATAGCTGTGCAGAGGCTGTAAGCTACAGAGGGAGCAGGAAGGGGGATAACTGAAGGAGCACCTACCAAGAGGAGCGAACGGTTTAGCAGACTTTTGCTGAGTGGTGTGTGGTGATCTTGTGGAGCCTAGAAACACAGAACAGGAACTCGGTCATCCAAGAAATAAAGCCTCTGCACTGATTTATAGCTTGATCAACAAGCCACATCAATGCAACACATTGCATTCAATATATGTATACAGTATACAGTATATAGCTTGATACATATTGCACAAAAATTTCATCATTTGAAGATAGAACAACTAGATTATGTCTCATATTGTGCTGGCATTTCAGGTAATAAAATATATTTTCTTCGAAGATTGTAAATTTATGCTCCTACAAAAAACCAAAAACCAAGCTTTTATCGTATTGACTTTGACAGCAGCTACTGTTATATATATTTCTACTTAAAAGAGAAAGTAAAAAAAATGCTAGAACTGAAGCAATATATAGAAGATCTTTAAAGCTGGCTAATTTCCTGAATGTAATATATGCATAAAAATATACCGAACATGAATATTTTGCATGCAATCCATATAGTCAAATTTAACATGTAAGTCAGACTCTTCCAAAAATAAACATATATACCCACAGATATTGTTCACAATTCACAAGATATAAACTGACAACCAATCATATTTCGAAGTCATTGATTTATGGAAGTCCAAATATAGATTGACAATAAACAAAAAGAGTTATAACAGCAATGGTAGGAGGGCCTAACACCATAATTCTGGAATAGATTCTATACAGGGCAGAGTGTGTGAGAGTGTTACCAGGGTCTGATCTTTGCTCAAGCACCTCTTCATCATCTGAAGCTAGTAAACAAGAAATCTTGACAATATATCAAATACACCAAGATCGATTCTCTCCCTTTAATGACTGGAGATATATATCTATAGATATATTTACCTGCTGTCAAGATTGGTTTTATGTACTGTGAGAGATATTTTCAAGCAAAGAAAATCTATTATCATTCAATTGACTCCTTCTAGTAGCAATAAGTCTAGTATCTAGTTTATCAACTATTGATCATCTAATCAAAGCAATCTTGGATGGCAACATCTGCATTTATATTCAGTCCTCAAACAGTGTAAGCTGAAATTTATCAATATTCATTGAAAATGATGAAAAGAAATTGCAAAATTAATCATACCGAAAAATTCTGACATGGTGGTGCTTGCAGACTGGGCAATGTCTGTTAGTTCATTGCTGAAATGGCTGAAGGTGGACATCAGAGAGTCTGGGGTCGATGTCCTATCTCCCTACACACAACATTAATGAAAAGAGAAAAAAATTGTAATACAGGTCTTTCCCTTCACTATTACAAACAATGGACCTAATTCACTTTGCTCATACTACATGTATATTGCAATTATATTGCACAGGTAGTTCAAACTGGATTTTAGCAACATCATCATATAAATTAGGATCAATAGAAGCTTGAAACTATGTGATTACTTCAGTTTAATGAATCAGCACTAAACATTACATCTACATCAATTAATATATATCATATACTGGTACATACATTATCATCATACTTTTCAATGAGATTTAAGAGGCAATAAATGATAAAATATACTTTGACAATTACCACAAGTAACTGCTATTACCTTTGGATTTGGACTTGATCGGGTGCTACCATTGTCCTTCCTAAAATTAGGAAGTCCTAGATTTTCTGGTCCTCTGTTCCCGGTTGTCAAAGGTTTCTCGTAGGCCTCGAACGCCGAGTTCAGACTCCGAGTCAGGGGCTGTAGAGGGGGGCGCTTTGGCAGCTCGGGGGTACTATTGTTTGAACCTACACTATCTGGCCGACTGAAAGAAATATTGTATTGATCTTAAAATGTCTGGGTTTATTTTGCTCTACTGAAAGGTACCATTCTTTGTTTAACATAAATACATGTACATTGATTCACATGTGACAGTTACATGTTAACAAAACAAGTGCTGTATACTCTTCAATTACATATTCAGCAGATGTCTGAAATTATCAATAATTTGATAAACATCTTACCTTGTTAAAGCACTTAGAGTAGGGGTTACATTTCCCGAATCATAGCGAAACTTCTCTCCAACTAACTGAAATAATTCATAAAAAATAAGATGTACTTAGACATATTCAAGATCCAGTATTTTGTTTTGAAAATGCATGATTTATACATATCATATGAAACAATATGTTACATGCATTTTACCTTAATTTTCTTCCTATCATATTTTTTTGGAGGGATATAAAATGTTTAAAGTCATATCATCTTCTATCCTTCAGAGATAAAGAAATTCAAACTTTAAATCTCACTTTAAACCAATTTAACCTACATGCAGTTATAGGGTACAATTACAAGTTTAAAAGTCATATCAAGGAACAACCCATGATCATTTAGCACACACCTCCACTGGGGGTTGACCCCGTGATCTATTGACCTCCTCCTGACCCGGGGGGTCCTTGCTGTAGGTGGGGCTAGATGACTCTGAGCTGCTGAGGTCGCTCTCCAGCATGGAGAAGGCGGAGTCACTGGTGGTGACGGACATCTCTGGGAGCTGTAGTTTGTCCGGTGGAGAGTAGATCTTGGATTCATCCACTGCCAGGACCTGGTTCTCGGGAACAAATGCTGAAAGACATTCAAAAAGCTTCATCATTCAGGATACCAGGTATGCTTTATTTTCATAAATTTATCAATTGCAAGCTGCAAGGCATATTGTAAAGGCCGACCCATAATTGCTTGCTAATTGCAATAGTTTCATAAATTTATTAAATGCTGCAAGAAACATGTTGTATTGGCTCTTAATTCCTGGCATGCTTTATGCTGATAAATAAATTTTTACAGCCTATGATCTAAAATTACATGTTGTTCATACAATTTCTTTAATAATATTTGGTTTAAGCTAAGTACCGGTATATTCATAATCTAATTCATGTAAAAGTCATTATAAAATAACATTCAGTGTTCTCTAAAAGGATATGATCTTATTGTAAATGATGATCATCTCACCATTATTTTCTCCAGTTAAAAAAAAAAACTAAGAAAATATCAAAGGTGAATTGCTTGCAAATCAGCCAGCATGAATCTTTCAACACAAAAATCAATACAATATGACCATCAAACAGGGAATATATTTTAAAAATACACATCTCATACAAAAAAAAACCCTTTAGAACAACCTTGGTGTGTGCATGTCTTTCCTCATTCAGTGCTTTGTCATGCCAAGTATTAGTTATCTTTTGCTCTAAAGCAATAATAAAAGAAAACCTCAAGCTGCAGGCATTTAGAAAAACTAGACATCACAATAAGAAATCATCCAAAGAGGATAAACTGCTCTAGCTTGTTAAAATGAATGCATGCACAAATCAATTCAACCACTGGCATGATGTTAGCTACCTTTCAATAAAAGCATTTTCTTTGCACGTTGTCAATTTATAATAATTTATTCTGTCCATATTCGCGATTGCGCCCGTAATTAGCTTGGTATTACATTCAAACAAAAAACAGACATTTTAATCATATACATGTATCATTTGAAATAAATTTTCTAAAATGACCTTGCAAATAAACTAGTTTTTTATTGTCCAGAAAACAAACAATTTTGATCACAAGTATTACAGTACAGTACATAACTAATGGTAAAACCCTCTTTAATTGCATTTTGGTTAATGTGTTTGAATTCTTAATTTATTGATATCACCATGATTCTAATGTACCTACTATTCATCATATTTTATCAGATTTTTTCTTCAAAGTTTAATAAGCAGAAAATATCACTTACTTATCACTATACTTATTATGACATATCCACTGCAATAAAGGTAGCCAGTCCATCATTTAACTAAAATTGTACTTAATGAAAAGTAACAATCCTGAGATAATCAACTCCAACTCTTCAAATGGCAAATACATGTATATGCATGCTGTTATAAATCTACGAAAATGATAACTAGTAGATGATTTGCAAAAATTATGGTTTGTGAAAATAAACTAATTCAACTATTTTAAAATGATCAAGAAAACGTCATTACATAATAATAACTTTCAAACCATTACATGCCTGCAGGTATTCTATTATGTAATTTCCATTCTTCAGTTATGAACCAAAGTTAAAGGACTAAAAGGAGTTTTAATGCTAAACAGCAGAGCTTGAACGAAGCTTATCAAAACCATATACAGATTCAGGTAGGAAATTGCTCACCCACACATATGCTCAAAATAAATGAAAAGTAAATGAAGTGGAAGAATGCCATTAAAGTTGTCTGTCCCTTAGGTCTCACAAATAATGCACATTTACTTCCAAAGATAGTCTGACATACCTAGCTTTTGATAATGGTAATGGAAATAAAGATGTACTGTCAAAATATTTTAAGCCAGATGTACCGATAGGCATCTAGAATATTATCATTTAACAGCATTTAGCAGAAGACCATGTAAGTAATAAAAAACAATATTAAAAAAGGAAAAAAAAAATCCATGAACAACAATGCAACCAAAACATCTGTGCTAATAAATTCAGCAGACATTACATCCAATACATCAGAGTTAACTTGTTTAAGTTGTCAAACATTTCCAAGGGACAGACAACATTCAAATTAAAAAATGATTTGTAAAAAAAATAAAGTGAAGGATGTGGAATTGTGGTAAAAAAATTACCACTTCCTGTCACTTCTGTCAAAAAAGAAATGGTGTCTGTTTGATTAACCTTCAATTTGGTAAAAATTCCAACAACACAGAGCAACTTGTTTGATCAATTCTAATCCGAATTGATAGACCGATAGTCTTGATGGGAAAACTGTTCTAAACAGCCATCAAAAATAGCATTCATCAACAACTGGAGAAATACGAATTCAAATTTACATGACTGTAACTTACAAATTTGTGATGGAATACTGTATCTTTACCAAATTCTTTTTAGATATTGTACATACAACTATCTCTATATAAATTAATTAAAGCATTCAAAAGTTAATAAACTTACATACAACTATCTCTATATAAATTAATTAAAGCATTCAAAAGTTAATAAACTTAAGATAAACGGAGAATACGATGTAAAATAATCAGATTACAACCATTGGTTCTCTATCAAACAGGTTGCCCTGAAGTTTGCTATGTTAAAGTTCAAAATCAGCTCAAAAGCATAAAATTTCAGAACTTTACCAGCAGATATTACTTTACATGTAAAGCAATACAACAAATGTACAACTTTGAGATTTACAAAGGTTTTTACTGTAAGCGGTTAAATACATGTAACTAGAACTTCTGCAGCACAGCACATTTGGATGATAAAATACCTGGAGTATCACCGTCTATCTCGCTGTTGATCATATCTGTGACGTAATCGCTGAGGGAGGAGTAGGAAGAGCTTGTACTCTCTGCTCCATCACTGTCACTGCCACTCTCATCTGTCAATCAAACACAAGATCTATTTACCGGTACATCTATAAGTTTGTTGAAAGAAGTCCAAGAGCAGTTACCTCATAATGACCATTCACTGAATGAATTCATCATTAAATTTGACAAAAAAATTAGAAAATTTCATAAAATTGAATCAGATTTCCCCACCTGTTGGGTTTTCGTCACTATAGATGCCTGACGATGAGGTAAGAGCTGTGCCTAATGAGGACCCATCATCATAAACTCTGAATTCTATTGGCTGGAGCTGGTGGGCGTACCACTTTGGTTTGTCCCCAATCAGAAGGGGGTCGTACACTGATGTCTGTACTCGAAGAAAGACTACATTCTTTGGACTAAGCATCCACTCTGCAAAGAACTCCACAGCCTATTGGACATAAAAAAATTATGTGTCAGATTTTGATTGTGCTTTTATAAATACAAATATAATACAAATATTCTTCATTAGCCATGAATTGTATATATAATCAAGTGAATTAATAATTTTACCCTTATCTCTCTCTCTCTCTCTTTGCATTTCAAAACAATTAGGGTTTATCTTGAGAAGTTAAATGCTATGAATGAATTGATGGGGGAAACCTTCAGAAAAAAGACATTGACCTGAGTTCTTGAGAGCCTAGCTGTGTAGTGCGTCCGGACTGGTCTGGATTTAAGAAAGCTGTACATCTGGAAAGCCACCACAGGACGTGGATACAGGCGTAAGGTCCGGGTGTGCTCAGCGAAATTACCCAGGGTGTTGGACGAATTCAAAAAACGAATCTGGATATTAAGAAAGAAAAATATCTAATATATTCTTTCAACTTTAACACAACATGAAATTCAAAAATTCCAAATAGAATAAATTCATGAGCAATTGTTTTTATCCTATAATGTTAATACATTTACAATTCTATAGGTAAAGCCATTTTCAACAATACAATAATTTTTTTTTTCAAAATTAAAAAATAAATACCAAATTTTGATTTTTAATGCAGTATTCAAGGAATCTTAGGCAGGAACAAAAAAAGCTATAACTGTTGTTTTTTTTTTAATGACTTATGGTGCAGATTGCTCAACTCAGATGAAAAAAAAATTTGTTTTGATGAGATTTTTGAAACAGAAAAACTTATAGCAAATATGTGCGTTGAAGCAGAACAAAGGACCTAATTTTAATTTTATCTAACATACATCATATTGAAGAAATTCCATATCTAAACATTCATCAGACTGGAAACTGTGATAGATATACGCAAAAATAATTTTTTCTTCCAAATAGTACTTCAGTACACAAAATTAAACTTTTGCAGTTTCTGGCAAAATGTACTCCTCACACTTGTTAAAATGATAAAATAATTTTTTTTATTATATACCATTGCAACTCTAGTAGCCACATCCACGGAGTCCACATCATTTCCATATATAAGTGGATTGAATCCAGTCTGAGAGGAGAAACTCTCTCGCCGTTTCCAAGTATCTGGATTCTGGGCTAGAGCATCCAGGTTTTTTATTGGTTGAGGAGTCATGGACATACTTGCAAGAGCCTTGATAAACATGAAAAATGAATTAATATATAAATGAAAATACTGACTTCAACTAAAGAATAAAAGCTTTTGAATTAACTAAATTCTTCAATTTCATTGATGGTCTACTGAAATTCATAAAAAAAAAATACAAATTAATTGAATCTGATAATGTGACACTTAGATTTCATGAAACTCTTTTGAAAAAAATCTTTTTTGTATTCCATTATTTTTTTTTAAGATGAATAGATTTAGTGTAACACAATGTACAATTTTCTTAACACTGAACCATTTTACATTTATATCCCCAACCACTACATACTTGTTTAAGGTGATTTCTCAGGTGTGTTCCTTCCGGTTCAGGAAGGGGAGGTAACTCTTCATTTCTCCCTATTGTCATCTGTTAATCAAACACAAGAGCATTATATTTTCATGTAAAATCACTCTTTTCCACACTAGTCAAAAATTATTTTAGGAGGTAAATTTTTGCAGATTTTAATTCTCAGACTTCATGTTGAAGTATTCTTTATGCAAATATATGGATGTTCCTCAATTTACCAAACTTAATACCACAACAGTTTGTGTCCATGATGTCTGTTTGTGTAGTAAACATATAGGGGAAAAAATGTACTTCATGTTCCAATGCATGAAAGTTTCAATAACCTCACAATGAAGTAAAACTCAAATCAATTAATCAATACTGTATACAGGGTTATTTTTGCCCCGTGTAATTTTCGCCCTTCTACACTTGCAAAAAAGTTTCGCCCTGTCTTGAATCTGCCCAGACAAGTTATGTTTACAGAGAGATAATTTGAGGCATTGAAGTTTGCCCAGTCTTAAATTCACATGCTGACGAGGGCGAAAGGGGTGAAAATAAAACGGGGGCGAATATTTCCCTGTATTCAGTAGGTCATCTGATTGAAAATTACATTGGTATGGTAAATAACCCTCACATCAGTAATAAAAGAAAATTGAGAGCCTGTTTAAACTGTTGTTCACAACAAGATCAGTAATCATATCTAGAAAGAAAGCAATGTCCTAAAAATTTTCACATTAAATTTCCTCTAGAATAACAATTTTTTATTTTTTGGTACATTTTCTCCGTGATGATCTTATAATTACACTGAAAACACATTATTTTAGTTTTTCAGTATCAGCTTTTAACAAAGCATAGCAATCTATTGATTTTCCCTCAATCTGACTACACAACTCTGAAACCTTACTGTATAAATAATGCTACATTTAATATCTGCATTACTGTAAAAGGATGGCCTATGTGTTAAAATGCTATAGGCTATGGTATCTTCATCTGAATACATGAGTCAACAGATGTCAAATTCCTTCACTTTTTTATCTTACTAGTCTTCAAGGTTTTCCTTTCATCTTTTGTTTCATTTACATTGAACCTGGTCATGCTCTGATCTTCAAGTTTATAATTAAAATTGTGAACTTGGAGGATGAACAACAAAGATTTATTGAAATGAATGGCATGCTAAGAGAAACTCTATCCTCATCTGTTACATTTTTGCGTGTAGCATATTGTCCATTTTGCTATATTTTTATTTAACTGAGCCCAATCATGATCTACTAGCTGATTTAAAGCTCAGATCTATGTAAACCTCAGTGATATTTCACCACACAGCATTTTCTCCATATTCAGTGATATCAACTGAGAAGAGAGAAAAAACAAATCAAATGTAATCTTTTAAATCCATGTCACATCCAGTTGCAGACAGCCAGAAAATTCCCCCTTCTCTCTTTCTTCCACTTCTGCTTCCATAAATTGATCCTGATTTGGACTCAAATAAGACCAAACTAGGAGATCAATATGGACCAAGCAAGCAGACTGTGTGGGATGCCAGCACAGGGCAATCAACCCCCGTGTATTCAGCGACTGGGGTCCTTAGGGACAACTCTCTTTTATAAACAACTAACCGAATTCCCATCTGTTGCACATCTCTTGTGTCATGCATACATACAAGTCTATTTATTGCAGTTCAAAGCGACTGTATTGATGTACATCAAGCCAGTTATGGATCTTGTTCTTAAGGGTTGCTCACCTCATATAATCCCCAGTGCAGATAAAACTGAATACAATATTCAGAGCTTATAATATATATTGGTACAGTAGGAGCCAAGATGTTTTCCTTACATTGTGTGTTTCTCTTAAGATATGGATGCTTTATGATTTTCATAAGGGAAATGTCAAATTTTTTCTCCTGTTAAAAACATAAGTGTGAGACATGACTGATTAATTCGATTTTCACAGTGGCTAGTGGAATTAATGAGTCGTTATCAGAATCAATATTGTATTATACATGCATGTACTATGCAAGGAGACACTGTTCCAATCATCCTGAGGGTCTACGTCCCTGTGATATTTAGATTGTAATTATCTTCCTGAAATTTTTTTTTACAAAGTCTGAGAGTAAACTCAGAAAAAAATTCAATATTTTTGCCCGACTGATCTCATAGTTTTGCAGTCCATTAATTATCAACTCTTTCATGGGCAGATTATAGAACAAATACTGTAATTAAATAGAAAAAAAGTATCCATCATTCAAACAAGTTTCAATCAATAACTGAGACTGAAAAACTCTAAAGCATACAGTACTTCAAAAGTTAAATTTGGCCATTAACTATAATTCAATGTTTTCTTGTTAGATAATGCAATCAACATTGGTTATTTATGCATCTATATGTCAAGGGGGAAAAAAACACCTCTTTTACAAAAGTTTGAGCTTTGAAACACAAAAGTATATTGATCAACTTTCAATGATTCCTGAGCAAGATAACAGGTAAACATGCATATGAAACATCAAATTAAAACCATCACCCGTCCAATAATTGAGACACCTGTCTCGAAAGTAACACAGAAACACTAGCTTCTACCGAGGTCTTTGTATGCAACTTTATGAAAGCCGAGGAATTCTCTTTGATCACACATTCAGAGCACACAACGCAAAGTACAGTCAAGTTATACAATAATCGTGAAGTGAAATTCTAACCCTGTTGGAGTCTAAATCCACCAGCCAGACATCATCCGGGAGCTTGAAGTTGTTCTTGTATGGCAGGAAGCTTGCTGGTACCCCGATGATGAATGGAGTTGGGGCTAGAAGCAGCTGCAAAATCAAACGCAATATAATACCTATTAATACACGTACCGGGTATATCATGTTCAGTACATCATTCACAAGATCACAAAATTATATATAATTATATGCATTATGAAACTTCAGTTTCTAAGGCATGGTGTCTTTGGGGTTTACACAACTTTTTTGCGTTGTGATCAAATCTTATTCCATACGCTAATGTGCCCTTAGTTTGAATTATTTTCATGCAAATAGTCAAATGTCATGCCTTCGACACATTCCTTTGATTAAGCAATGGGCTTAAATAACATTCATCATTAAAGAATAACCATAGAGGCAAAATAATGTGTACATTATAACCTTGATAAATTGGCCAGACATGCATTTTGACATTGACTGATCTTATTTTGCAAAGAAGTTATGATGAAATTTGGAGTTTCAGACAAAGACATTGTCAAGAGCAGACAAAATAAATATGCCTCATCTCTCATTTTGACAGCTTTTTAAGCCTAATAGTTCAGTAATAAAAACAACACCCACTTCTAAAAGCTTCATCATTCTAGAAAAGTCTCTCTACTTTTCAGAGACAACTTTGAATTGATAGCTCCAGACAGTTTTACATTCCCTGTTTATCACAATTACTTTTCTTTACAGTAGAGTACTTCAATAACCCTGCCTTTATTGCACCATTCAGTGGACAACCTTGTGTAATTAGCCGCCAGCTTTTGTAAATCATGTGATACAGTTACTGCAGTAGGTCCCCATCAGATACAGAAGCCAAATCATGTTTTATGTCTGCCCACCTCGCAGTAAACCTTTTCATTCCCTCCTGTGATTACAACTTATTGCTTGAGACCTTTCAATTATTGAAGCCCTGTGAATTACAGAGTTCGAGTTTTTTCTTCACCAAACACTTACTTGTTCTGCAGAGGACATGCAAGTTGGCAGCAGTGGAATCACAGGGAACATGTATTCTAAGGGGTAGAGCATGGCAACGAAGGCCATCACGCTCATGGAGAGGGCATTGTAGTCACGAGACTGCATCACAACCTACAACCAAGAAAAGGAAAATGTTTGTAAATATTTTAGCAAGATTAAAGCATATTCATGTATCGACAAAATATGTTTATATATCAAATGTACAATACTCTTACAAATTTCACACAAAAGATTCATTGATCTATTTATGTCTTTGTTGACTTTTTAACCTTTAGGACACACGATAGGTTAAATGAATTGACTGCAAAGTATGTAAAGTTAACATGTATGCTTCTGGATAGTATTACATTTCTAATTGAAATACTTGTGGTTAAGTGACCTGTACATTATTAATCGTAAATACATCTTAGAAAAACTTTCAAGTGCTTTATATGTTTCTTAACCTTATATGCATGTTTCTTTACATTTCATGGTTTTTTACCTTTACGGTTCTTTACCTTATAGGGTTATTAATCTTATATGGTTCTTTACCTTATATGGTTCTTTACCTTACATGGTTACCGGTATTTACCTTAATGCATGTTTCTTTACCTTATATGGTTCTTTACTTTGTATGGTTCTTTACCTAATACAGTTCTTTAAATTACCTGATAGGTTCTTTATCTTACATGGTTCTTTACATTGTATGGTTCTTTACCTTATATTCCAGCATGATGGCGGTGAGCACCTTCAGACAGGTATCCACCCCCAGCAGCTCCAGGGGGAGATGGAGGGGGAAGTCAATCAGGGAGAATCTGGTGTGGTCAGGCAGGGCAAACAGGAGAGGGGCCTGAAGATCTTTTGGCAAAACTTGCACCTGTCAAGGCAATCCAGTGTGTAGGATATATGATATTTTATAACAAGTAAAATAGTAGCCTACTGACATTTTGATTTGATATAGAGCTTGTATTATCTGAATATCTACACTGATATCATTCATTGTAAATAAAAGACTAGAACCATAAAACCCAAATACCAGCTATTTCTGGGACTTAAAATGTATAACGGTACTCATAAAAATACTGTACTCATAAAGCTTATGATTTCACAATTTTTTTTTCTGGTTTTGTCCTGCTTCTTAAAAAGACTTGTTAAAAATACTCTAACAAATAAGAAACTCTGAAAACAGTCCTACACAAAAATAGAAAAAGCAGATCTATTGCACTGATGCCTGTTTATAAAGACTATGTGCACTGGTACATGTACTTCAGAATATTACAGATCTAATGATTCTTGTTTTATTATAGTACACAAAAAATGTTTTCATCTAGTACTTTTACTCTTTCAATACAGACTAGGAGCAGATACTGGTTCATGCCCTTGAATGTACTACATTGTATTATGGACAGATACAGGTGTACTAGCACCTGTACTATTAGAGAACACTCACCATACATGTTTATATATATATATTAATCTGTGAAAAAGCCTACATCGTGAATGACACATACTCAGCAGAACCAGGACAACTTAATCATCCATAGATTATCACAAAATGCTGAAAGTAGCACTGGATATTATTTGATACCTATGTGATAATAATGGACCATAATGGGCTAATTATGAATTATTTATTACACAATATTACCACTTGTCAACCGGATCTTCCGATAACAGCATTTAAATGAGGGACAGGATTTATTGATTTGAAATGGGGGGTAAGCAAGACTAGTGGTGTTTGGCAATTCAAATGCAGAAACAATATTTTCTAGCCATTAAACGTGATAATATTGTTCCTTTTTTCAGCACCCTCATCAGATTTCGAGTGCAGTGATGCTGATTATTCATATGATTCATTATTGTAATAGCGCAATTCATAAGGGGTTTTTGGTGTTTTTGTTCTAAGGTATTAAAGTATAAGAATAATCGCCCACATGAATAGCAAGGATATGCAGGCTGTTTCTTTTATACCATTGACTTTATCCAACAAAATATTCTGTCTGTGATTTTTTCATATATCAGCATGTGATTTGATATATAATCTTGGTGATGGGTTTAAAAGTGGGGGATTTGTCAATATTTGATATGGTTAATAACTACTACCGGTAATTACTTCCTTAATTCAATTCAAGGTTGCATGCATTACAATAGGAATGACTTGATGAAGCAATTCATCCTTGATATATATTCAAATACTTCAGTATTTTCATTCATAGAATCATTAGCTGTGCCTCATTCATGTTAAAATGATATCTGAAATCTGTAATCATAAGATTTAGTTTTCTTGCATGCATTTGACATCATGTAATGGTAACAGATCTATAGGTTATTTGTTACAAGGAGTGGGTGAAAAATCTGAATACCGTATATCTTATACCTGAAAGTGACAGTTTGTAACAAAGAACTAACATAAAACCCATATACTTACATAATTCAACGCTGAACATAATTTCAACCAAACACAAGTATTATCAACAAGCTAATACAAGCATTATCAACAATAAAATTACCTCCACTCTGGTTTTCCCAGGAACTGGTACAGGTGCACTGAGAAGTCTTAGCACCCATGTCTCGATTTCTTTGACCTCATGCATCACCAGCCCGGTCAGGTTATCTGTCCCTTGTCCTGTCAGTACCCCCCACACTGTGTCCCTGCAGCCAAAAACAAGATCTATTTATTAGTTTCAATCATGGTACAAATTCAAAATGGTTCGTAAACTTAAAGGCTGTAATGCTCTTTCTAGAGACTGTGAAATCATATATAATATTTGTGTAGGATTGATTTGTTTTCACACTATCACCCTTGCAAAATCAGGATGGTCATTATTGTGTATTAACTTGCAAAATGTTTAGAACATATTGATAGATTTAAGCTAAAACCATGCACATATAGGAAAGATTTAGCTAATTTTTGCTAGAATTTAACGTTAGAAGCCCTCATACTAAAAATGAACAACAAAGACCCCCATGTTTTAAGATTGCATAGAGAAGACAAACTCGCTAAAATTTATGAAAATATTGATATCCAAAAAACTTGATGAATCAATCCACTTTAATAAAAATATAAGTGACAAATGCCATTAGGATGAAAATTGAAATTAAGTGAAAAAAAGGTAAATTAACTGTGCTTTAACTCAAAGGGATTAACACTGACCCCCGCCCCCCCCCCCCCCCCCCCCCCCCATTTTTTTCCTGGTATTTTTTTCAGTATATTTTGTCAACAGATTTGAGCAAAATACTTCAAGATATTCTTAATACAACCACATTAAGGTATAAGATACCATAACTGTATTTGTCTTGCTGAAAGTAATTTCAATTCAGTGGTATATATGAATTAAGTTTTTGTCAACAAATCCTTCATTTCTGAAGATTTCACCATTCAATTCAATTTCACAAGAAAAAGATATACGATCTATTAGCTACTATTACTACCATGAACCCTAAATTTAAAAGCTTAATGGCCCTCAAATCTTTAACTAACATACATAAAGATCAATGTTCAATGTCAACATGCTAGCTCTATAGCCCCTGGCAGTTTACACCTACACATGAATACTTTAGTTCACTATATTCATTGAACTTGAAAGCCCGCATTGGATGGAACTTTTTTTATATACCCAACATTATAAAGGTCATAAATTTAAATGCACTTATCATTATGAAAAGAAACACTATCTAATCGTTAAGTTTTCCAGGCTATAACTGAATGGTTTCTTTAATATGGAATCTATAACTAAGACATTTAAACCCAAGATAGTTTCTCATGAAATATTTAGTCTAATAAGCTATAGAACTGAGAGAGTTCATTCACATGTCTAATATTTCATATATTTGAGATCTGCAAAAGTTTAGTAGCATTCATTGGTAAATGAAGATGTCCCTCCCTCGTCAGACAATATTTCAAATATGGTCATCAACACACCCTGATAACTGGACCATAGACTTTATAATCACCATGTGACTTCAGCACTGACTGCATTATTGAACATATAGCAATATGAACCATCAACTGAATGCTTGCAGATTGTCTCAAGAGGGCACATGTATATATTCATAACTCCAACATGTTCAAGGTAATTTTGTTCATGACCATTGCTGCATCACAGGTACCTGCTCTCATCTTGCTGTGTTACACTGTACATACAAATACAGAATCTAGCTCATTTTCGTTTACACTGAGTGATGCCTAATCCCAATCACTTATTGAAGTTGTTTAAATTTTAAAGTTTAAAGATTCCAGGTAGTTTTGAATAGCCTAAGTTACATATTCCAAATGTATAATTATCATGATTATGTTGTTCATATTAAGTTAAATCACATTAGAATACATATAAAAGTTTACACTATCTATGATTGAATACATAATGAAAGTGTTCACTAACTAAGCCAAAAAATTACATATTTTTAAATGGATTCTTATTTCACCTATCGATAACAATTCATTAAATTTTTATTCCCTGGAGCCACATTTAATCGCCAAATGATTAGAGACTATCTGTATAGTTTATAGATTTTCACCAATGCACGTTTAGATATCGGTATACCAATACCAGTACAAGTTCCATCAAATTTATGCCCTGAAGTCCGGTCAGAGGACATGGTTCAATATAAACCTGTAGGCAGCAGATAGGATCAATAGTGATTAACGAGGACTCGGGATAATGAGAATGCTCCTTCTACAACAAGGCTTAAGTTCTCTACCCACTTCTGCAAAGAACATGGCTCTGGGAATTCTACCAAATGTTCTCTTATTGATCATTCATCAAGTCTAAATTTAAAGGCAAAGGCTTCCAATCGAATGCTTTTTTCTGGTTTTAAAATGCAAGCATTGTGTGTGTGTGTGTGTGTGTGCTTAAATTGTGTTGGGGGGAGACCCAGGAGGGGGATCACTGACCTAGGTCCTCTTCAAATATTTAATTCTTACCTTTAGTCAGTTTAATTTGACTTGATATTTTCATTAATTTTACATTTACTTACAATATATAAAAATATGAAAATGTTTTTAAAAATCAAAACTCTACTAAGAAATTGAATGAAATCCATTTGGGTGTATCATACTTTTGTTTGCTGTTCTGTAAATGCATATATATGTTGCAAATAGCATTTTAAAAATTGATTATTCAAATGACTGTACCTACATCAACGCATGTACTCTTTCACCCATAAGTGCAAAATTATCATTGTTACTGTATATTTGTGATTAACCGTAATGTATACTTGTGCAATATAAAAGCCCCTGACTGAGTAATAAATAAAGTAAGCATATTTAATGTTAACTATAGTATTATGGTTCTTAGATCCTCCAATATATTATGTACACTGTGTTATTATCATTCTAAAGATGTCAGTTGTTCAGTTTGATACTTAATTTATACATTAATTAAAATCAAAGAAATTTTCCTATGGTAAACAGACATTCTGCAAAGTTATTAAATGTTTGCCAGGCTGAATTCCAAACAAAAATATAAATCAAATGTCACAAGAAATATGGAGATTTATTATGTAAAAGTTTTGATAGCTCACTGTGTATTCAAACCCCCAAAATCTCAGAATAAAACTTATGTGTTCTTCATATTACCAATAAGCCTTATGATTACTATCATAATGTATGGAATCTATGAAGTAAACAATTTACTGTTTGTCTTGCTTAAATAATAGATTTAAAAGAGTTATCAAACATTGCTGAAGATCAATGATCCTTAAGTTTGTCTATTCCCTACATACCTTGATATTGCTTTGGAACCTCCAATTCTTTTTGTACAACTCCTATCATGGCAAGCATCTATAAGTTTACGTAGAATGAACAAGCATTCTCGGAATGTTGAGAAGAAAGGATGATGGGTAACGATACACAATGACGTCAATGTATTGTTTCGAACACGATTAGCTGTCTTTAATTTTCGCTTGGTTTTAGGAGATTTCCTTCGTTCTTGGTCTGTATTTCCATTATCGTCCGCCCAAGATGCACTAAGAGACTTGGATTTATCCGAGGACTTCCGTTCTATAGGACGGAAAAAGTTCACACAAATTCCGTATCTAACTTTTCCTGAATCTTTCTCTGTCAGCGTAAACACAAAAGATGTGGTCTCTCTGAGACTCATTCGCTTTGGTCCCACACTGATGCATCCTTCAGGCTGGCAGAAAAAGATGACATCAGGTGACAAGGGAAAATCCTGGTGATCTTCCAGGGGATACCTGCGCAGAAGTTCTGGGGTCTGGGCTACATTGTTATTGTTATTTGGATGCCGGCTGCCCACAATCAAAATATAGTCCACCAGCCGCGGACAGAAATATTTATCCATCATGGTGAATTTGTTATGGAGTGTTCCAAGTCATCAAGTCATGGTGTGCATATCTTTCATTTTGTTTGATTAATGGAGTTACAGTTCAGGTAAACCATTTCCTACAGGTAGATGACACCCTAGAAAATAAATTCATAAATTTACAGCAGGTCTCTGTGCAAATGATCAAGCTACATGTGTAATAGCTATAATCTTGAATACAGTTTTAAAACATCTCTATTGGGAATCTACATAATATCAATGAAATAAATTAGTTAGCTTCTGACTATTTCATAGGGAAGATATCATTTGATCTCTAAGAACTTAAGGCTGAAATTACTCTTGTGCATGATTTACCTATACTCAATATCCTCAGTGCATGGCTATAAATAATTATTGAAGATAAAAAGTGTTGGTTTCACTTTCAGATGTGAGGTCAATAGTGTTGCAGCTAGATTTTAGACGAGGTTTGACATTAGAATGCTTAAAGTCTAATGAAATGAAACAAAATTAAAAAGCATTTCCATCAGTCTCCATTTTTCTATTGAACATGACATTGTCCTGATTTCCGTGCACCTGATTACATATGTATAATTTATACATATGTATTGAATTTAAAAAGCATGCATTTCAGAGATAAGCTTAACCGCTTTGCAATTTGTTAACACAATAATTCATAAAGAAAGAGGGACACACCTATTACATGCCTTCTAATTGCATTGGCCAGTCATATAATATCAATTTCTACAATAACTGATATCTATCTAAAGACAATTTTTTTATTACAAAGAGGTCCATTAAAAGACGATTTGCATTTTACATGTTTTATTGCATAACATTTGTAATGACAATATTGCTCTGTTGATTAAGAGCATAATTATTTCAGTTGGTTGAATCTGCCTTAGCAGCTGTTTCAGATAATGTACATGGGAGTATGTTATTATTGAATAATCTGAAGATAATAGATCTACATATCATGTTTGTAGATGCCACTAAACTATTATCAAAAAGTAACAATCTGAATTCAATATATGCTTTCTTTTTTGTTTGGGACATATGTTTGGAAAATTGATTGACTGTTTATATTTTTTCATATTAAAAAAACTCATTTATAAATTTTATAAATTTTTAAATGTGATATTAAATGTCAGAAAAAATCTTGGATCGATGACTTGGTCATGACAGCGTAATAATGTCTTCTTGTACTGCTAATCAGCTGCTAATAGCAAACTAGATTTGCACAAATTCATCAATTAATACTGAGAATGCATTCTAGTGCAATGTCACAAATGTTGAGTAAATTAATGTCTCCTGGTGGCATATTGTAACACCTTGCATATCTGTATCATAGGACCAGGATAGCTTATACCGAAGATCAAGCCAACAATCAAAGTAAGGCAAGTTTGACATAACATGTTTTGTAAGATAATAACAACACTTTTGGAATCCAGTAGCCTTAAATGTAAAATGACAATGTATTGCAAAACCCCAACTATTACAACCATGAATCAGTCCAACATAAGAGAGCAAATCTGCCTGGGATTTAAATTTATGAATGTTTGAAGAAAATGATTTAAAAAGGGATCTTCAACGTGGCTCAAAGTATTAAAATTACTATACATGTATATTGTAGCAGTCTAGCTCTGCATCAGTCTGCATCCATCAAGAAACACCGGGTAATTTACATGCCGGTATTACTATAGGCTATTTGCGAGCCATTCATTTTTTTTTTGCACAGTTTACTCAAATAATGCCATTCAAATCACGTTGAAATCAACCTGCTGTTAGTTATCACATAAATGAAGACATATAGTACACTCAATGACTGATTGATTAAATTTTACACGGCTGTCAAAGATAATCAATGGGTTTAATATTAATTAACGAAATAAACTTCAGTCATTTACTGAAAAGTTTGCCATTTTTATCAGAGACAACTGCAAATTAAGTGTAACAATAAGGAGCGTCAGACTTACCTCTGCGTCATTTTCAAAATGACGAGTGGGATGGAATGGAAACGAGAAGCAAGAGCTGCTGAAATCGATCGTCGTCGTATGATAAGCAGCCATTGACGTCAACAACAGAACATGGAGCGCCATCTAGCATGTGCGTTCTGGCAAGGGAGTTAATTCTAGCGATTTTTTGTAAATATTTTTTCCATTTTAATTTATTCATGCTATTCAACATTTGCTGATGTATTTATTGGTTTATAACGGAAGCTTAATGTGAGATCATATAATTAGTCTTCTAGTATAAAAAGACATTTATAGATCGAAATAAATTTTAAAAGTCGAATATTAGTAAAATATACATATTTTATTGCTTTATTAAAATTTTCCCCACACCTTTACAAAAATCTTTACAAATTCGGTATAACGACCTTTTAAAGTATACTTCTAGAAAAAGCCGTTATCGTGCAATAAAAAAATCGTCATAGTATACAATAACCAATTAGTTTCAACGTCTTTTGAAAGTTATTACTTTGAGAAAGACAAATATATGTCTCAATAATTCGAGTTTCTGTGCATACATGTAAATTTTCTATCTTGATGTTCAAACAGCTGGGTGTGAACCTATTTTTTCTTCTTTTGATAAATATCAAGGTGCGATTAGTATTAAAAAGGATGGGTTTGGAAATTAATAAGTATCACTCATATTGGCATTTAATCCAACATTTCAGTTATTATTTGAGAACGAGATAATGTGCATCCAGGGATACAGATACATGAGATAGGTACAAATTTTGTATTGTCTTGGTTCACAAGTAGCATTTGGCGTTTGAGGTGGGTGGGTGATCCCCCCCTTCTTTTGCTCGCATTTTTCTCAAATTTAGATATAGAAACACCCCCCCCCCCCAATTTTTGGGGTGCAGATAAAACATTTTAGTGAAATTAACGAAACTGACATTAAATTAAAGTTTTAGGTATTACGCATCCCCCTCCCCCAAATTAGGATTTTGAAGTTTGACAAATTGCCCTCCCCCTTTTTTATTGCTTGTCAGGTTTTCAGATAATGAGTCCCCCCACCCCAACCCAAACACGCACTACGTGCCTGGATCCACATACATGTATGACTGCTGCAACGTACAGTTCGGGGACAGGGGAAACAAACCAAATATACACAATTTGAATTAATAAATCAGGACCATGTATTTTCTATAAACAAAAAATCATAATTTCGTCATATAGTTTGAAATACCTATAGATGTGGTACAGAAATCGACTGTTGCTCTAAATCTACAATACAGTGGCGTAATTTTTTTTGAAGATAATAGATTGAATAGCGTATCTAATTTTGATAAATAATTTTTGGGGCTTTTCCAGACATTGGTGTGGCAAGTCTGCTCCTTCTCAAAAAAAAAGATGTTACATGTATATGTGCCCGCAATTGACGCTATATAACTGACATCGCAATATGAGAAAAAGAATCTCAACGGGACACAATCAACAAATTAAACTGTCAATCAACATGATTGATGCCAAAACAAGTACTGTCTTGTGAATTTTTGAAATGATACAGTGATTTTATATACTATCTCATTTAGATAAAGACTAATTTTCCTGATGCTACAATATTTGCATTGTTATCTTGCGTATCTGCTGTATATAAGCTTTAATAGGTATTGCACGTTGATAATTAATATCTTTTCATATCAAGAGCTCATGTATAGTGCATGAAATATAATGATAAGAATTCATAAAAGTCCTGTGTCTTCATAATTTAGGGATGAAAAGGACATTTTTTTTTACTAGAACAAAGATATTTATATCTGGTGATACCCTATCCAATGTCTGCACAAGGTTTTAATTATACATTAGCTGTACCAGTGTCACCGTCTTTGTGGAATGGTATACACTATTTCGTTAACAACCATGACTTAATAATACATCACTGATTTAGTGCTAATCCACTATGTCTTAAATCCCCAGATATTGGTCTTACATTGGTTGGCTGATCCTATCTTGAACTATTCAAAATGATATAAATAAAACACAGATGTTCATCAATTCTACTTTATTTTTCTCAATGGGAAGACATGATGCTAATGCAGAAATGCGTATGAGGAAATAAAAAAATAAAATCAACAATGCAACACACGTTCAAAAAAAAATGTCTGATCATGTGTCACACATGTGAATCAATACATGTGTCTTTTACAGTTACAACAGCCATGATACACACACTCATCAGCAGTATATAAACTTAATAAAAAAAAATATCTAAAATTTTTAACAATTGTGAACAACGTGTATTCAAACTCATTTTGTTATCATGTTTACAACCTTTAAAGGCATGCATAATTCTCTGAGTAAATAAATATGAAAATAATTTCATTGTTGAAACTGATAAATTATGAAATGTAAATACATGTACCGGGGTAATGCTTTACTCTTTGTGAAAAACTTTGCCACAAAAAATGTTATTTCACTATTTCTTGTACACCCATATAAATACATATATTTCTTCACATCGAAAACAGTTCCACATCTGCGATCACAGTTCTTACATAGAAAAACACTCAACAGTTTTCAAAAATACCTCAAATACCCAAACTCATGACTTCTCTGAACATAACATGAAGATATTACAAAAGCAAACTAAGATGGAGGTATATGCTTCTCTTAAATTCAAATGCCCATCTAAAAAATATTGCATTCAATTCCAAGCAATAACAGGTTGTACATGTATGTCATGTTGAATATTGTGTTATTGCTAATGATTTTACAATCATATAAAATTGATATGTGACACATGCACATTCACAACTCTAAACTTGTTGATTGCTATTGTCTCTGAAACATTCCCTAAAACAGGAAAATGAATATCCAGTTATGCCTTGCATAAAATGTCTATTGAAGTTCATAACCTTACAAAGGCTCAGGCAATGACCATAATTAGAATATATATTAACTGTGGCACCTAATGAAATATTTTGTTTGCAAATATCAGTCAAGGATTTTGTAGCAATGAAAAACTGGTAAGCATATAGGTACACTTTTTACATATATTCGTAGGAATTATTAACATATCTACATATATATATTACATATTTACATAATAATAATAATATATATATATTGCTTAATTGTATTTACAAATTAAGAAATACAGGGACCTTTTTATACACAGATACTGGCACATAGTATTTGTTGTTTTATATATAAACACTCCCAGTATAAATCCTTGCATACCACTTTAATGCTTTCCTTGTATTTAATTGTGGAAAATAATTTTGCAATTTTTATTACTATGGCAGATGAGTAATATGTGGCACAGTAAAAATGTTAAAAATAAATGTATCTACATACAACATTTTCTATAGAAAAACAATACACATGGATACAAATGGATTTCTATAGGTGGAAATTTGGCACAACAAAAATATGAATGACATTGGCACATAAAGGACAACACTACACGTTACTCTGGAACAAAAGAACAAAATAATAATACACAATTATAAGCCAACATATAATGTAAGGGAAAAAGTATATACTCCCATGTATATATACATATCTACAAAAAAACCATTAGACTAAATCAACTGAAAAACTAGTTAAAAATACATGTACAGACAATATACATGTAGTACTCTTGAAAATTAATATACAATACATACATAATAAAGGTATAGTCAAACATAAGAGTTACCGTAACTTCCTTCCATTTCAGGAAATGTGTCAATATTTTCAAAAATAAAAAAGATGATAGTTTAAAAAAAAACAAAGGTCTGTATATAATGGTTTACATTGTGGTACTGTAAAGATGTACAGAGTTTTCTCAAACAACTGTTGAACCCTCTGCCATTATTTCTACGAGGCAAGATCTGAACACAGATCTGAACAAATTCTGATTCCTGAACAGCAGTGGATTAATATCATGAACAAGAACATGATGATCACCAGGTTTACTTGTGTAATATAACTGAGATGAACAGATTCACATAATTAATCCCTGCTTTTGAATGTGCAGCTTTCAGATACATGTATGAACATTCAAAATTTACAGCTTTTTAACCTCCAGCCATATATGAACCTCAGTTAACAAAAAACTACGGTATTTAAAAAACTGAACTTTGAATGAAGAGGATGATAAGAGTCATTCTTTGTGAAGAACACAGACTATTTGAACATGAATGGTCCTAAGGCATCTTTGCAGTGAGATGAGTATATCACACAATGATCACTTCTTATCTCCCTTGGAGTTTTTTCTTTTTGTGATGAACTGATGCTGTAGAAGTTTAACAGCACTTGGTCTCTTGCTTTGGTCCCTGCAAAATTAAATTCCCTTTTAATTAGTGTTCTGCAAGTTATATTTCTAAATTTTTAGTAAGTATATGCACATGCTGCAACACTATATTTTCTTAAAAGCACATGTACTTATATTACAACTTAAGCTTATTAATATTCATGATAGAAAATTCATAACTTCACATCTTTTAATGTGATTTAATTTCATAGATTTCTTAATACATGTACATGTATATTGACATTTACCATTATATTCTGACTAAAAATTTTTGTCCAGGATTCAAATATTTAACAATGTATAAATCTTTTTAAAAAATTCAGTGAAAGAACATACCGAGTTAAACAAAAATCCACAAACTCTATGGCTTCTGGTGAAAACTTTTCTGGTAACCTAGGCGGAGACTTCCTGTCACTTCCTATGGCAAAAATGGCCGCCATAGGATTCATGTCCGCCCATGGAGGTTTTCTGGTAGCCATTTCAAATATGGTGCAGCCAACACTCCAGATATCTGATTTCTTGCCATGACCAGTTTCATTGACCACTTCAGGGGCCATCCAATATGGAGTCCCTTTCATTGATTTCAGAATTTGTGACTGTCCCATGCTGAGATTTATACATAGTCTTTTGGCACATCCAAAGTCGATGAGTTTGATGATTCCATTTGGCATAAGCATTACATTTCCTCCCTTAATGTCTCTGGAAATATAAAGGAACAGAATACATAAACTGTTGGATATTGCTCATGATACTTAGTTCATACATGTAGTAAATATAACATCTAAAGCCTGTTCAGCAGAGCAGGTGCTCAGCACATGCAAAAATTTCTGTTAGACTGATGGGCAATTATGCATAACCAGTGCTTACATTGTTGAAAACAATTTATTTATTTAGCAAAACTGTCTCAAGTTAAATCCTGTACTTTAAAGAAATCCATTAATATTTTCAATCATTTATCAATACTGTAAAATACTTTTTCTTGCATACCAGACGGATATGACATGAATAACCCCTAAATGTAATTTCAAAGCTTATAGAAAGGCATCTTACCTATGAATGACATCATTCTGGTGAAGATAAGACACTCCCTCAAGGATCTGCTTAGTATATCGTCTGAACACGGCTTCATCCAGGGCTCCAAACCTGGCGAGGATACTGGCAATAGAGCCCCCGGGCACAAACTGCATGAAGATACTGACCACACTCTCCTCCTCCTCCAGACTGGTGCCAAGATATCTGTAACAACAACAAACCAAGATATCTGTAACAACAAAAAACCAAGATATCTGTAAAAAGAAAAAAAAAAACCAAGATATCTGTAACACCCCCCCCCCCCCCCCCAAGATATCTGTAAGAACAAAAAAACCAAGATATCTGTAAGAACAAAAAACCAAGATATCACTTGCAGACAATAGTTACATCGTCTGATTAAAACCAGGCACAATTCTCCTACTGACAATACAGGAGAAGGGGGTTGGTTTTAATCTGACTCTGACTTTAGTCCTGTGAAATAAAAACAAACAGGCCAATGACAGTCATGAAGAAATCCCACTTAATACAAGTTAAGAACAAATTCTCATTGATTGTTGTACAGTTTGACTCACCCTACGATGTTCTTATGGTTGAGGAGTTTCAACAGGTCAACTTCCTCCTGGACTTTCTCATACTCCCGTTTGGCCTTGTCTTTGTCCGACGTGTTCAGCTCGATCTGTTTTACCGCTATCAACTGTCCCTCACTGGTCAGTCCACACCACACCTGTAATCAGAAGTAGCCTCACTGTCACATAATTCACCAATCCACAATTCTTTCCTATTTCTCCACTATCACTAATCTAATTTATTTTTTTGCTTGTACATTGGGCAAATGAAAAATCAAAGTTATTTCCCTAATTTCATTCATTTGTACATAAATCATGGGATACTTACAACTCCAAATGCCCCCTTTCCGAGGACATTGCCCTTCTTCCACTGAATGGTGTCCTCTGCATTAGACTGATTACTGATGGAGGTACAAGCACTTCCTGCCCTACTTTCTGAGTCCAGTGTGGAGTGGGTCATCTCACTAGTGAGTGTCTGAAAACAGTGATTAAACATTATAAACCATCATATTCTATGAATATCTCAGCTTCAAACAACAACTTTGATCAAATGAATAGTATTACTTCTTTTCCTTACCTGGTCAAGGTCCACAGAATCTTCATCAATGAACCCTGTCCCATCCTGAGGTGGCAAGTTGGAGAATCCATAGGAGGATTCCTTCTCACCGTTGTTTCTCAGAGATCCACCATCTTGTTTTGAACCCCTAATCTCTGTGAACTTTCCTGCAGACTTCCCCTTTGAAACAGTGATAGGTGGTTTGTGATGGACTAAAGCAGATGACGGTTCACCCACACTCATGTGGGGTTTGTGTAGGTGTTCTCTGCTGCCTTTCAGAGCTCTCAGACTTCCACCTTTTCCTGCATACAGCTCCATGTGTTTGAAGCTGTTCATGATCTTTGCAATGGCCTCACTATCAAATTTCTGCTTTTGTCTTGTTTGTAGGTCATCAGTGACTTGATACTGAGGCTGTTGCGCTGTGATATCTTCGATTTCATCTCCCTGAGAGGCTCTCTGTGGATCACACACTGAAGCAGAAAGCTTGGCATGAAATGGAGAGTCATTCTGAGTCATCTTTATGAGAAGGTCTCTGTCAGCTTCTGTGAGTGTGCTGTTTCTGCTAGCATTCGTCAGTGTTCTACTGGATCTAATGGAGGACATGGTGTTACTGAGTATTTCTTCCACAACCTCATCCAGATTTGTATCTTCTCGTTCATCACTCTTTGTTTCTGAGAACTTCCTCTCTCTTCTGGTTGATCTTCCAACTGTTTCTTTCTTTCTCTGACTTGTTCTCCCTCCAGATTTAATCTCCTCATTCTCTGCTTGAATGAGATCCGTCAAGTCTAGCATGGGTACATTCTCAGCAGGAAGTGGGACATTTAGATCATCATTCTCCATCTTTTGTTTCCTCTCTCTGTTCTTCAGTTTATTCTGCTGAATGGCCGACTTGAGATTATCAAGAGATAACTGTATTTCACTGCTGGTATTTTCATTCAATGATCTTGATAAATTTTTGTTTCTGTTTGCTGCAGATGTTGCTGGGGTCCTTGCTGTTTTGCTTCCTGCAGAAGAATGCAGGCTCTGTTGTTTTCGTCCAATAGGTTCTGGAACTTTTACCCGACTGCCTGCCGACATCTGCAAGCTCTTCTTTCCTGCAGAAGATCCAGATGTCCTCGAATTGCTACCAGCAGAAGATTTCTTCTCACTTGATGTGCTAGTTTTCTCTGAGGATTTGCTTTTTCCTGAGTTTGATGGATTCCTGTTCTGTAGATCTGGATTATCCAGTTCAAATTTGCCACGCTTGAGTTGACTAGGTGAACAGTCCACTTCACTCCCCACTCTTGGAGTTTGGCCATTTAAGCCAAGCAGAACATTCAATGTATCATCCTTTACATTCTCATCAAATTCCTTCAGTGCATTCAATGTTTTATGAATGGGTGTCCTTGAGCTTAAGGATGGAGACTCGGGTATAGGAGTGAGTTTGTCGATCAATATCTGTCTGTTCAGCTCCTCATTTGCTCCATCCACTGCAGGATTGGAATACAAAATATCATCAAGTTCTTGCTCAGCAGCTTTTAAAGCCTCCACTTTAAATAGCAAATCCATGTTTGGTGGTAAAGAGCTATTTTCACTATTTCCACCAAGGTTGTTGGACAGAGATGTTTGTGTCAAATCAAGGTTCATCGGCCTATATCCATCATTGTCTACTCTTGGTAAATTCTTCTTTGCTGGGAAATCTGGTTTGATTTGTTTGAAGCGAGGTGAGGGAGTGCAGGGCACACTGTCAATGTGCTGATACACATCAACATTCAATGAATTCCTTAAATGTTTCGGTTTCACTTGCTCCTTTGGAAATCTAGGAGTGTCCATATCCATATTGAAATTTCCAGATGTCATCATTTCAAGGTTATCAAACATGAGACTTTCTTGGGGAATCATAAGGGGATCAAAGTTCTCCTCTTCCATGTCTTCATGCTCACTTTCTGATGACCCTGATGACATAGAGTCTGTACACTTCACAGCCACCACATCAGACTTGTCTATACAACTTGCAGCCACATGCCAGCCTATCCCTGAGATTAATGCTATATCTGACTGAGTTGCCTGTTTTCCCAGAAGTGAATCCACAGGTATCTTCTTCCTCCTCCTTCCTGATCTGGTTCTCTTCCCACTTTTTGGTCTAGCAACTGCATCCTCTGAATTTTTGCCCTTGCTCTTTGCACCACCCCTTCTTTTGCCTAACTTGGGCTGAGCAGAAGAAGGTTTCATATCTTTCTTCTTGCCACTCTTAACCCTACTCTTGAGAGAAATGTTAGTTTTGGACCTCTCTATTCCCGGCTTGGAGACTATGTAACCATACGCAGTAGCAGACACTCCTTTCCCATTCTGTTTATTTTCTGCTGGATTAACAGAATTGTCTGGGTACATGTCTGCAAAAGGATCCTCTATGACTGGTGTCTGCATTGGACCAGTAACTACAGGCTCTGGTTTGGTCCTACGAGGTGTAATTGAGGTAACAATTTCTACTAGAGGTGCTTTTCCAGCACTTGCTGGTTTGTATTGAAAAGCTGGCTGCTCATCTTGTTTCAATACCTCGGTCTTTGGACAATCACTGTCAGACTGGGACCTATTTGAAGACTTTGGAACATTTTCCTTAGCATCAGCCATATTAGACACTGAGGCTGATTTTATAACCTTTTTCTGAGCCTCATTTGCAATTTCCTGCTCTGGTTTCTGGGAGTTGGAATCTTTCCCTTTGACCTGAGTTGTTTTATTCCCTGACCCATTTGTTTCACTTCTATTGGATGCTGCTGAGGCTCTGGCTATTATTGTTCCACCAGAGTTTCCTCTGGAGGCTTTGCCTGCTGAAGAATTCTTCTGAGAATTTTGAGTCCTTGCAGAGCTTGGAACAGACTGGTTAGAACTGGATGTGTTCATCTGTGTAGATGTACCCGTAACTGGTTTCACAGGTTTTGCACCCATTGCTTTAACGTTTGCACTATTTGTAACCCCTTTTGGAACAGAAACACTTCCAGAGATATTGGTAGAGGAATTTTTCCCAGTGGCCATTTGGACTTTCTTACTAACATCACTAGCATTAGATGCTAAAGAGCTACTTGATGCAGACTTTGTAACAGTAGACACCGACTTATCCTGAGGTTTGGATATGGATTCACTGCTTTTAGCTGGACCAACTTTCAAAATATCAGGTTTCACAGGGCCCTTTCCTTCAGTTCCTGGTTTTGCACTGTTACTTTTTGAATCTTTTGCAACATCATTAGCTCCTCTTGAAACAGAAGACTTGGTTGGCTGAAGGTAAGATGGTGTAGAGGATTTCTGACCAGCAATATTGGTAGAGACAAAGGCTTTGTTGTTAGTTGGTTTATTAGTGGGTATAGGTCCTATCTTTTTCACTGTTTTTGCAGAGGATTGAGTAGCAGGTCTTTGCACATTAACATCCTTTTCACTTGATTTAAGTGCAAGCATATTGGACTCACTTTTAGCAAACTTCTTTTTAGCTTCCTTATCGCTCTCACTTTCTTCTGATTTCACTTCACTCTCAGTTGATTTTTCTTCCATTTTATTTTGCATGAGGTCAATTCCTTTTCTTATTTCCTCCTTAACATTAGAGAGCAGTTTGGATGACACAACCTGCATGGGACCAGATTTATTGTCATTTTTAACATTCTGTTTATCCTCTTTCAGTGCGTCTTCATTCAGATGTCTAGAGTGGACCGTAATCCTACTCTGTGCTGAGGAACTCTTTGATTTATTTCCAGAATTTGGCACAATTTGAATATTCTTCAATTCAGAATTAGTGTTCAAATTTCCAAGATAAATAGCTCCCCGAGATTCTGAAACTGCTGAATTCTGCTTGGATCGAAGAGTCAGTTTATTTGAACCCACACTAGATGGTTTTGCTACGTGTGGCCGATTTTCACTCCTTTGTGTTGCAGCACTAGAATTTGGTTTCACTGTTGCACTTCTCCGAGTTGCAGCACTTGTTGTGACAGGTTGCTTAGTGATGCTGTTATTTGTTGTACTGGATGCTGGTTTGGAATTTTTTCCAGAATTGTCAGGTGGATCCCCTGAGGAGCTCCTACTTGATGGTGACTGCTTGCTTCTGTGTGAGTCTTCACTACTTGAGGACCTGAGGGACAAATCTTGAGGGCGACTCTCCTCCAGGACAAACTCATCTTTGTAGATAGATCTACTTCTCATGAGTTCCAGAGTTCCTGAAAATGCCATCTTGACATCCTTATTTTTTATCAGTTCATCTTCCTCTGATCTTGGAGATGGGTCCTGATAAACAAACAAATTACAAAATCAATCACACAAATTTTCATGTAAATAATCATCAATTCCAATATAATTATATTCTAGTGATCAAAAATAGATCCTTTGATCAATTCTCATAGATGACCAAGCCATGTTCCACAGAGATAAAAAAAGAGTGATGCACAAATTTTATTTGCTCATAACAGATTGTCAAAAACTGACCAATCAGATGCTTCCTACCTTAGAGTCATCAGATGGCTGCTGCTCTGTCATGGCACACTCTAGGTGAGCATTGGTCTGCTGGTTGAATTGGGTAGGTGTTGGGGGTAGAATGTTGGATGATGTCGGATAAAGAGGGGCACCTTGTACAGGAGTTTGAGGACATCTATTGGTCAGTCCCATCCGATCTACAATAATCAGTCAAGTTAAATTTACACATCTTTTTCTACATGATCTACATCAGACACAACCAATAAAAATTCAAAATTTTAATAAAATTTTAACACAGGAAATTAAATCCATCAGAAAATGACACATGATCACAAGAAAAATCTAAATTCAATAAAGAATTCATTCAGCTAATGCTTTTAAAGCTTTTTTGTCTGGTTATGTAAAATTTGTTAATAATTCATTAAGTACATGTATACTTGTATATAATATGCATATGTATATGGAATAATATCACCAATTAACCCTTATGTGTATACGGAAGATAATGAAGATTTAAATTTTAAAACAAAACATTTACTTCTGTCTACAATTATTACCAAGATCCAAAATTTGTGTCACTTCACAAGTTGTAGTGGATGAATAATTAGATCCATCCTGATTATAAAGACTTTTCTGGGTTGTGTCCCTTTGCAGCTGAGAGTAATGAGTTGTCTCCCTTCTGGGATACTTAGTTACCCTGGGTGACAGACACTCTTGGTTATACTCTTCACTGTGGTATAGGGGGTTAACAGAACCTGGTGTTAAAGCACAGACAAACAGACAAAGGTTACTACAGGATATGGATAGGTTACACAATCAAATGAATTCAGTTAGTAAACAATGGTGCATGTAATGTATGCAAGGATGTTAAATTTTTGTATTTCCATGTAATAAAACATTTGCATGAGAAATGTCTTTGCAGAGATTGCAAATTTACAAAAAATAATAAGCAATGCAGTGTGATACTTATTTTGAAGGTGCTTCCATGGTGATAAATTTTTAAAAATTTATTTGATGACGTTTGCAAATATTTCCATTGCAAACATTTTCATATTAACAGAATATATGTACCATATGGTATATGAAATGTATATTTGTACACGTATGTGACAGTATGAAGATATATTCCGATAAAGTCTCTAGTTCAGAAATATTTGACTTGAATTTAATACATATGTGCATTGTTTTAGATGGAAGAGTAAAAGACTGATTTTGAAGCAGAGCAATAATTATCATACAAGCTAAATGTTGTTAAACCTGTTCATGATGTTCATTACTAATATAATCTTGAATGTGATAAGATGTTTCAAATTAAAATGAATGTTAATAGAAATATTCCCAATCACCAAAATGAGTATACAAATAACAAATGTTAAAATGAACCAGGAAAGAGGCTTCAGCAATGCAGGACAAATCAATGAAATGTTGATCAAAGATCTAAGATTACTGACCTTTATTTATGTAAAGGTCACAGGTCATGGCCAGGTCACCGACATTGGCATTGGTGTCTGATCCAGATCTGCGGTGATGTTTGAAGTTCTTGCTGATGCTAGGGGTAGGTGAGGATGGAACTTGCATTCTAAAACAGAATTTTTAAAATGTGAAAGAAAAGCTTCAAACAGTCCACTTCATCATCTATTGACACAAAATGATTTTAAATTACATAATTATTATACAGCTGAATAAAAATGCATTAAATATAACAAATACTCGAGAAAAATAAAGATAACAAAATCCAAATCAATATTTGGGAAGAATATTTTATTGCTCTTTAAGATTATATAAAGTCAGACAGATCATCAAGGTATTGATTTTTGCTTCTTTCAGATTGAATATGAGTCAAGTACAGAAGCAGAACAGATAATTTGCAGACAGCATCATTGCATCTGTAATTTGCAATGACATCATACCTATTAATCTGCATGCACTGGTCAAAATCTGGGTCTGCCACAGTCAAAGGTGAAGTTCTTGTGTTCTCTCTAACAGTCAGAGGTGACATTCGACCTCGGTTACCAGGTCCAGGGTAGGTAACTGCATATAAAATATTTCCAAATCCATGAAGGAGAATGACAGGGTTAATTCTAATGAAATATATATCTTCCATTTTGAGTAAAGACAGATATTAAATCACATTATGATACTTTTCTCTCTCCTCTCTCTTTCTTTCTTACTCTCTCTCTCTCTCTCTCTCTCTGACTATTTGTTTCCTGATTAAATGCATTGTACTCTGATTGAATATCATTTGGGTGTACCTGGCTTGCCTCCTTTCCCAAGACCAATCCTGCTTTCATCGAAAGACCGGCGGTACTTTCCATTCCTGCTGAATGTTGGGGATTCCCTATCGTGACCTCTGTCAGGGCTGATGGACGGCAGCCTCTCTTTGGATCGGGCTTTGGGTAAAGGTGAAGGCGACACCCTTTGACCTCTGACCCTTCCAAGCTTTCTCACTCCATCCCTGAATGTAGATCTACTAACTGTAGCTGGGTCATTGTCATTGGGTGTGCTGTTTTAAGAGAGTGCAAAAGTGCAAACAAAATTAAAAATTAGCAAAAGTCAGTGACCAGTGTTTAATGTGAATTTAAATATCTAGTTTCAAGGTGTGGAGAAATTTGATCTGTTAAAGTCACACGTGATTGAGTCAATTGCCGGTCAAAAGAGAAATGTACAGGTGTAAACAACCACATTGTAATAAATAGAGGGTAAATTCTCTGCATACAATTGGCTGTATCATATTTCCTAGCATTTTAAAAACAATTGGTGATTTAAGAAATAACTCTTTTATCTTTTCTTTCACCTCGTTGACACTTTACGTGCCAAAATAGACACTAAAATTATTAAATCTTCGACAAAGCACTTATTTTCTTTAAAAAGTCATACAGAGAAAGCAGGAAGCATACATCCAGAAAATACAACACTTAAATAGTTTGATAAGTTTGATTGGGAGATTTCTATTATTAATGGTACCTCAAATATGGACCAGGAGTAAAGTTTCCATTTTCAATGTCCTGAAGCATATTCTCCTCAGCCAGCCTTGCTTTTTCTTTTAGGCTTAAATGTCTAGATACTGGTTTCCCTTCTGAAAATATCACACACAAATAAGATGTTTCATTACAATCTAATAACTGTCCTTCAATGCAAATCCTTTAAAACCTATGATGAACATGTTATGATAAAAGTTTGATTTTTTACTTACTGTTAGGAGTAGACTTCATGTTGGCAAATACATTAGTTGGCATGGACTACAAGTAAAAGAAAACATTGTTAAAAGTCTTCTTTGTCTAATTTTTCTAAAACTATTTTCTAAAATATTTTCCCTTATGTATTTATTTATCTGTCTGTTCTATTAGTTGTTTAAACAAAGAAACCAACTTACATCAAATATGACTTCCCCTCCTCCCCCTCGTTTTTTCTTCCTGACATCCTCTGTTGACATCCGGCTATCCTCCCGCCCCGGGGTCCTAAGGGGGGCCAGACTGGTGGACGGCTTGCACTGCGTGGCCTCTGTCCATGCCTCCTTTAGAACGGCCTTGATCTTTCGACCTCTGGCAAGGTCAAGGGCAGTCAGTCCTCTGTCATCTGTGAGAGTGACATCTGCTCCATGTTTCAAAAGAGAGCAAGCAGCTCGTTCATGGTCATTGTATGCCTGTAAAGAAAACATTTCAATATCTTTTCAAAAAGTCATAAATCTTACAGAAAAAAACTTTTCTGACCTTAATTTTACCTTGGGTGATAATTCTTTATTGGGCAGAAGTTGGAAAAAGTCAGCAAATTTTTCACCCATACATGCCTCCATGTCTGCATGCGTCAGGTCCAGATAAGAAAGTGAAGTAATACCGCCATAATTAACAACAGTGATTGATTTGATAAACTTGCAAACCTTGCTTGATTGAAATCAATTTCATGACTAAAGTGTTGAGATGCCAGCACTGATAGCCATCTAACATGCAAGCATTTAATCACACAGTAAGTGACTGAATAAAAAACACCACTGCCTAACACTCACCGTAATGTGTAATGGGGTGGCACCTGCAAATCCCCTACAATTGACTTCTGTCCCTCCATCAAGTAAGACCTCTAGACACTCGACATTGCCCGTCTGAGAGGCACAGTGAATGGGCGCAAAAAGACGCTTATCCTTAGATTCTGTAAAAGCAATAAGCATTGAAAAATTACTTCATATTTTTTATTTTTTTGTGGTTTATTTACCAGTATTGGGGGGGGGGGGGGGGGGGGGGGGGTGCAGGGGCGGGGTAGTGGTTTGAATTAAATCCATAAATGCTGCATACTTTGGTTTGTTACATGTCTTAAACAACTTGAAAAAGTTAGATATGCAGAGGACAAATTCTCATTTGTTATCCATAAAATATCATCTTTGATGTGCAAGAAATTAAAAAAAAAAAAACCCAATACAATTCAGTAATTGTGATGGACATTTAACTGACAGATATGTTGAACTTTTCCTAATTTTATGGCTAAATATACCAGTATATACAATATAATGGGTAAATAAAGTATGTTCTGTACGTTACCTATATTTGGTCCTGCTGTCAGTAATGCCTGCATGACTGCCACGGCCAGGGCAGCTTTGGATTTAGAAATGTAGTGTAAAGAGGTCATATCATCTCCATCAACTGCATGCACATTACTGAAGCACAATACACAATTATAGCCTTAATATTTCAGGTCAAGGTAAAAAAATTTAGTTCGTAGTGCCATTAGTAGTGCCATTCCTCAACACTTTCAACTTCTCTCTATTACCAGGTATCTCTCTCCTTTACATCCGTATAGCAAATTTTTAAAAAAGACTGTATTGTAAAATAGTGCTGAGCCTAGTTCAAAAGTTAAATAATCAATACTAGATCTAGAATTCTGTAGGGATATATGTTTATTAAAGTGAACAAATTTAGAAGACACATTCCACTATGAAATGTGCAGAATTTACTTTGAAAAAGGTGACATCCAAATAGGCAGAGTACATGATTCTTTTCAAAAATCTCAAACAGTAGGATTAAATACAAGACTATAGTATACGAAGGTTGCTTACGCTCTGTGAGCCAGCAGTTCTTGCACACACTCCACGGGATCGTAAGGCCTGTTGGTCTGCGTAGAAAGCCTCTCGAACAGCTGAATGTCCCGACACGCCAGTAGGAGCGCTGTAAGTCCCTCTGAATTCTGGCAGTTAATGTCTCGCACCTTATTCTCATTCTTCAAAAAATGTTTTAAAAAATATATTTACATGTAATTGTAGGATAAAATTCAGAAGTTTTATTGATCATTATGGATACCAAATTTTTTTTTTAATCTTGGTAACTATGAGGATTTTGCAATGTTAAAAAATTGTTCAGTAAATTAATAGCTTTTTGCATTGTCACTATCATTCAGTCAAAGTTTGGATAAATCAAGCTTATGGGCTTATGTCTGAGCTTAAAATCCTAATAAACACCAGAGATTTTGTTTAATTTGATGTATTGTATTATTTTATTTGTTGTTTTTGAAATTAAAACCACTAAAACAGACAAACAAGAAAATCCTCTATTTCATTTAAATAATTGGCATCATAAGCTATCAAGTTTATTAATTAAAATATTTAAATAATTCATATAATTATTATATATTACCGAAATAGACAAGAAGATAAGAGTGGAATGGAAGTACACTGTATTTAAATAATTATTTTTATTATATATTTTATTTTTTTGCATGGGGAGAGTGCATGCATGGTGATTGTATAATTCCTTATTTGCGATAATACATGTTCAGTAAAAGGGAGATAAACCTGATGTCCAGACACAGAGTCTATTGGTCAATACCTGACAAAAAGTTTCCACTTGGTAGTTGGAAAGTGGCCAAGTATGGGGATTCCCCCACCTAATTTTTCATTGAGTAATATTTATAATTATAGAAACCCTAATGAGTTCAGGAAGCTGGCTTTAAGTAGCCTCCAGTGAAACAATTTCCAATTCTGTAGCAGACGTAGGCCTATTTCATTGATTTTCTGGCATTATTACTGAATTCCTTTTTTTATTAACCTTATTGATTTTTTCCCTAACATCTTTTGCATCTTTTAACACACCTTGTATTATTACATGATTTATTTCTCAATGCATTTCCTAATGCTGCTCATACTTCAGGTTTATAAGGTTATTCCACCAAAGTAAAAAGAAAGAATACTCCTAAGATCAGATATTGGAACATTGCAGTTTATCAGTGCTATTAAATTCAAAATAAATACAACAAATGCTAAACGATGTTCTCATTACATATAGAATGTATTATCAATGCTAAAAGATCATGTGAGCAGGTATCTGAATTTACTAAATGATATGCCACTAGAATGCAAATTATAAAAACTTCAATACACATGTGTGAAACAAATAGAGAGAGTGAGAGAGACAGAGGTTAAGAGAGAGAGAGAGAGAGAGAGAGAGAGAGAGAGGTGTTTTAGACTTATGGTGAATCTGATTAGTCATGTTTATATGTACAGAAATGCTCAGCAATATTGTCATTTATAATTCTGATTTACAATAATGTACATACCAGTAACCTTCTTAAGATTTTGATGTTTCCCTGCCATGCGGCTTGTAGAAGAAGACGATGAAAGGATTCTGTGGAACGTTCCACGGAGTCCAGCAGAATTGTGCGGATTCCAGCGGAGGCCACTTCCAACGCTGTCTGGTTCTCATAATTACGTAGAGTAATGTCAGCACCATGCTTCAGCAGTAACTGGACAATCTACATTGAACCAAATACATATTGTGAATCCAGAATATATCATATATATATTTAAGTAAAATCAAATTATACCACATATAAGTAGTGGGTTCTTATACCGATCGGTTCGCACTTGTGTACATTTTATTATGTATGTCAATTAAAAATAAAAACCTGGAGCATTGTATCTCCTATGTTGAAAAATTATGTGTAAAAAAAAAAAGTACTTCTGTAAACAAATTTATATTTTTTACAACTTTATTTTTGCATATGCAAACAGATGAAATTGTTTGTGGCAACAAATTTTGACCATATGAAATCTTTAACAAACATTTCGACTGGTGTATTTCAAGATACATTGGCTTTAAAAAGCTCTTGTGAACCTTGTACATTTCTCATGCATGTAAATAAAAGAGTTGGTTTACAGATTCTATATCTAATAAGCAGGTTCTATGCATCAAGTATATATATTTGTTGTACCTTAGTGTGTCCTCTTTTGGCGGCCCATATAAGAGGCGTATTTCCTGTCCTTTTGTCCTTGACATCAATGCTTACTATGACATCACTGCGTCGCAAGAGAAATGTCTCTATTCTTTCGTAATCTCCATCCTGTAATTAAAACATGGCATTTATTACGGAAGAATAAATTATTAAGTTTTTATCCAAACTTCCGACAAATATTTAAAAGGACACTGCTTAATAAAACTTAAAAAAAATTCTACTGGACAGGTATATTATGTATTAGTATTAAATATTGATTGATTTCAATGCTGCTGAATATCTTTTTCGCAAAATATTTATATATCACCTAGCAGTCTCCTACTCTCTATCAACAGTGTAAAAACAGTAAGTTATATCGGCAACTGTTGAAACCTGAGCGGGATGATTTACATATGTTTACATATTACTGTATATCCTGACATGTAATAATTACGGCTTTCAATTTTTCACTATTTTTCTGATCATTTCATAGTCGCAAAAACAAAAAACATACAGAAATTGATAATATGAATTATTGTGTACTATATAAAACTTTAAAAATTGTTAAAAACTTAAGCAAACTAAATCCTTTAATAAAAATACATGCATTTTTTCACAAACATGTACACAATTTAAATCTAAAACTTGCCCTTGCTGCACTCAAAAACAGTTCCTCTAGGTCAGCCTTCCCCTTTCCCATAAGAGCTGAGGCGATGTCATAGTATTTGGCTGACCCAATCCTCGTCTTATTGGCCTGTAGCTCTTTGTTGATCGTCATAGCTGAGCGGCCATGACCTGACCCGATACGACCTTGACCTTCTGACTCAGTGTTTTCTGGCATCCTGTGAGTCTGTCAGGTAATGGGCATGCCATTCTAAGATATCCTGGTTAAAATAACTGTAAAATACGGTAAAAAAAAATCTTACTAAAAATTTATACCAGTGTATACTGTGTATAATAAATTGTAGTTTTTTAAAAATTCTATTAAACATGTTAAAGGGTCATCATTGTCCTATAACTTACCGATACTTTTTTTTTTTATGAATGTACATATCAAAGTAAGGGCTAAAAAGGATTGTTGTAATGTAGGATATAGTTCAACTAATAAGTCCATCAGTTAAACAACCAGATAAATAGACTGCATGTCTTGGGTAAAAATCTATCACCGTTTTGTAAAATTGATAATCATATCCTTATCTCTCCCCCAAATACATATTTCTTACATGACCGTCATATACATGCATTATAATTATACTGTTAATTTACTTAAAATCCTAAATCTTTAGCTCTGGCCAGACATTTTGAATTATATGAAAATTTCCTTAATTGTGTTGTACATTACCCTTTAAGATGAATTTGGCTTCTACAACTACCGTACTTTGAATGCTGGTCATAAAGTGATTTTTAACCTGACTGGGTTTTTTTTTACCCAGTACTTCCCTTTTTGTACAAATTTTTTTTGATAAATGCAATTATCTCAATATCAGAATCATCATGGGAATTAAAGTTTAATTGAGTCCTTGTGCAGTTAATAAGTATTTTGATGATACAATTGGTTCAAGTTCTTTATGGTACATGAGAATGGGTGATTAACTCACCAACAATATGATTCTGAGAAGTACATGTTCCATGTTCTAATTTTCTTTGATCATTACAGCCAGTCAACTTGTGAATGTGATAATTTCACCTTATCAGATATGTTCCAATAATGTTGCAGGAATGCACTTTACAAATGACAATATAATGTTACTGATTTCTATCTTCTTACAAGGACAATGAAATGTACAGAATAAGTGTATGTCTCAATGAGAGAGAGAGAGAGAGAGAGAGGAGAGAGAGAGAGGAGAGAGAAAGAGAGAGAGAGATACAAATAAGCCAAAAATATCCTGATACATTTAATTAATGTCCATTATTTTTGCAAATGATTGACCCAGTTTAAAAACCTGCAAGTCACGTATGCCACATTTACCTATATTTAATATATCATTTATACAGCCTCCTTTGATCAAAGATCTGGTGACAATTCACAATGAATAACCATAACCCATTTAATATGCAGTAAACAATATCAAAGTCAATTAGGTGAAATTATTATTGAATTTGGCAAAGGCATAAAGCACCATTAAAATATAACACAGAATAAAACTCAAAATACACAGACCTCAGTGCCTCTCTGATCAAATCTTGCAGAAACGACTCTTCAAAAATAAAGTCCCCCAAACAAAGAAAAATCGAACATCGGAAAAATTGGCGAGTGTCCATAAGTTTAAATATCACACAACAGGAATAAAGAATACAGTGCTATATCAGCTGATACAAGTAAATGTTGTCCTGTATTAGACCTATACCAAAACAAAGGCTAAGACACGATTTAGAACTTCTCACACACAGTGAAGGTCTTGGCTGTATTTAGACAGGGCTAGCTTTTTGCACTGTATGAATCATAATTTCTACATTAGCAATGTCTTAACAAAAAAAAGATGTTGAGAAGTTTTAAAACTGTCAGCTGACTACTTAGATATTGATTGTGGAAAACCCATATTTGCATGAACTTTTCAAACAAAATTGTTTGTTTATATCCAATCTACTGATGAGAAAGTAAAACATTTGAGGAGTGCTGGTACATAATGATAATTGATATCATTATACATATTACCTCATGGATTTGAAAGGGTCAAATGGGTTCTTTGATATTGACAACGGCGAAAGTCTACAAGGGGATTTCATAACCTGAAATAATTGTTTACACACTCGGAACAAAGAAAATAGTCCAAATCCCCAGCAGACACAACAAAGCCAGCCTTCTGCTGACTCAGGAACCGTAAATCTAGTCGACATTGAAATTCAATTACCGGGTACTATCACCTAAGTACCTCTCCCGAGAGACGACAAATAATGCACCTTGCTTTACAACTTAATGGAGAGAAAACATCAATACCATGAATTTGTGATAAGGATGTTTTAGATGATATAATCTGAAATTTACAATTGTTTTGGTTACAATGCATTGTCTGCATCCTCCATTTGGGTGTCCATAATGGTACATGTACTGGTAGTTGTTGGCCTGCAAACAAAACTCCTGAACCCCCTACCTGGCCTGCCTAGACAAAAAGATGGGAACTTGGAACTATTTGATTTATGAGCCATGTCATTTTAGATAGATAACAAATTCAACTGGCCCATAAGGGATTCAAACTGGTGACCTTTCAACTTGGGTCAAAAACATAATTTAAGGTATGAGCCAAGAGCACTGCTTTTTGATGACTGACAGTGCCATGATTTTTGTGCAATAAAGAAAGCTAGTTTGACCAAACTGTACAGGTCTGGGAACTTTGAGCAATATTTACTTTAGTGCACTACAGAACTTAACCAAACTTGAACCTACCACCATATATCTATTCTGTCTACCTTGATAGCTACTGAAAATTGCTCCTCAAGAAATATTTCCATGCCAAGATGCACAAACTTTTATTGATTTTAAATGTTTAAAGATACACTGCAAATATGTCTGAATTGAGGGTCATACAATACCCTGTTCCAATGAGGTGTTTTCAGGCAATTTAATGCCAGTCATTGAAATCAAACAAACTAAGAATAAAGTATTCAGAGTATGTATCCACCCATATATCTAGAATATTGTTTTCATGAGTATCAGTGAGATCTTATACATCACAATACAAGATTTTCTCTCCAGATTTTTCTCTCTGATATAGATCTAATTAAAGATCCAGGAGATTTGGACCACAGTTCCATATTTACGATCTAGACAGGATCAGGTTTGGTTTCACTGCCTGGCCCCGTTTCACTGAATACATGCAAATTTTGCAGCCCTGACCTTGGGGGTCAGTTTTGTTAAGGTGTTTGTCTGTATGTTGATTAGTAAGACTTCTAGTGTATGCATTATTATAGTGTATCTTAGCTACAATATGTGAACATGCACGTCAAAAATCAATTTGATTGGTAGTATAAAAGAAGACTTGCAAGGTCACCTGATATGTCCTTTTCTTAATTTGCCTATTTATATTGGGACGAGGGGAGGGGTAGGTGGTGTTTAGAGTAATGAGGATGACTGGCAATCAAAGTTTTTTTATAGAATTCTTTTTCATAATTAACAAAAAAAAACCCCACCATTTGTAGAGATGGTATACCTAATGTAAAATTATATCATATTTTCCAAAGGTAATAAGTTGTTGTGAGCTATAGTCACTGCGTTAATTGAAATATAAATTTTAATATAAGTGTATATAGCATGCATTTTGATTATCTTATTATTGCTATAAAAACGCATATCTAAAGTCCAGTCACTTAAGAAGACACAGGATCAAGGATCTTTTCTTATTTAAATAAATAAAAGGCATAAAAAAATGTCATAATATCTATACTGATATCATATATCAATACACTCAAGATTCCTGTGATGTTATACATGTGATAATTAAACCTTTACACCTAGAGATTATAAATTATCAATGTAAGGAAACACCTTTAGTATACACCTGATAACTTAGATTCATAAGATGTGTCAATGAATAACATGTTCTGTATACAAACAACTTGAAAAACAAATAGCTCCTACCTCTTCAGTTTATTTCGATCTACACAGTGTCAGCCCAATATCCGTCGTAAAGACAAGATATATATGTCAGTAGGGTATATAGATATTACAAACCTTTTCTGAAACAGTCAGTCCAAACAGTTCCATGATGTATATAAAATAGAATATTTAAAAGGAAAAGTAGCTAGCTTTTTCTGCACCTTGCACAAACATTGGAGTGAGAATCACCTGGTAATACTCGAGATTTAGAGACATTTAAAGACGATTTTTTTTACAGAGAATTGGTTACACACAGATTTTAAACTACCCCAGCATACAGAGGCAAACTCACTGAGGGGTTACAATACAGCGTTTGCAGGGGGGATTAAAGATTACTGGTCACCCTGTTGTTAATGACCAAGGTGATCCAAGTGACTAAGACTAGGGTATGAGGTAACCCGAATGACAGACTAAAATTAACCTTTGATATACACCTACAGAGAGATTAGCCATTATATCCATAGTAATATACAATTATTTCACAAGTGACAAAGTAAAATCCAAGCAGATTTATATTGTGGAATAAAACTTTCAAGATTTTTTATGATATATTATCATGGATAATGATACAGAAATATATGCATGTACTTAGGTTTTGAAATTGAACAGTACTTAATGTACTATTTCCTGAGTTGAAATAGAGAATAGTACTAACAAAGTCTAATACATAAAACAAACAATATTAAAATCATGACCACTGTCTCTAAATTTGAGGTTCCTCCAAGATTTAATACTGAAATTAACTTTGACTTACCGATAAATAATTCTAACAGCCCTGACACTAGTATAACAGTAAACTCTTAGACTATCTAGTATAATAATAATATTATTGACACTTACTGGTAGTCTAAATTTTCTATGACTGTAAAACAACTTACCGATCAGTTTACTATTATCAGTATAGACAGATAGATATTGTGCAAGTTCCATTTGATACACAAAATATGACAAAAGCTATAACTCTCTCTTCTATACAAGTACACATAACATGGATTACCTCAGTTTATGTATTTTAACAGAACTCAAATACTCAATATTCTGGGAGCCAAAATAACAATTATAATGATATCAAAAGAAATAACAAAAACATTTTTTGTTCAAACATTCTTAAAAGTATGGGGAATATATCTGTAATGCATGAAAAGATACATTTACTTCACAAATAATAAATTACAATAACATGTACTTACCAGTTCCTTATAAAATTATCAAGTGATTCAAGGAAAGATGAACTTAGAATGCAATAAAACCATGCAACCATTCCAAACTTTTGAAGACTTAGATCATAAACTTTTCACAAATAAATTCATGAAATATCATCAAAGCCTTGCAAAATCAGCAGAATTAAAATCTTATCTCCTTCAATATTTTTTGAAAGAGTGCACTTCATTAATACATAAAGGAAAATTGTCAGCATACAGCTTTGTTTACAGTGCAGATTGTCAATGCGTAAAAACCAGCTGTTTCCTTCTACCTGTATTATGTATACAGTTCTTGTGACACAATAACACCATTTGTAAAGGTCTGAAGACAATATGGCAGGCGGCCAACGTCAATTTCGTTGTATAAATTTTTCAACAAACGGAACCTCTCATTGGTTTTTCTTTGTGCGGTGCCAGTCATTTCACTAAATTTGCACTTTGTAATGCCCGATAATCTTAAACACGTGTACGAAAAACAAATAAAAAACGGTCCCCTTCCTAGGACTTAAAAATAACTGGCCCCCTACCTAGAGAAATTTGATGATGCATCTGTCAGAAATGTACAAGACCATGTAAAACAGAACATAAATTTCATCACCGCTTATTCTTTTTAAAAAATGTCTCCTAATTGCCCAATATATGATTGTAACAATTTTATCAGATAATTAGTACCCTAGCTCTTTGCAAATACCCAGCAATATAGTCACATCGTCTTCAAATCAATTAATAATTGCTTTGACCTGTTGACCTTATCTTCAACAAGGATTAGGCAATACTTATATGACATTTTGTAATTTATAAAAGTTATAAAGTTAAAGTATCAATTGACTGAAAATTCTCTTATATAAGCTAAATCAATTTTCTAATTACTGAAAACAAAAGAATTTAGCAAATATTGTCAATTTAAAATATCTTCCAACAATTATTTTCAGAAATTTCTCTCTATTTCTATCATCATTAATTTGGGATATTACATATTCTAATATTCAGCTGATACAACAATATGCCTGATAATTTAATCAATAGTTTGGGTATACATGTAACAAAACTTTCATCAAATTTAAAAAAAAAACATCAGGAAAAGTAACATTATCTGAACTTTACTATCAACAAATTTGGACATTTTGCCAAGAGTTCAACAGATTATGACCTTCCTTTACCCCCTCACATATAAACATGTAAAGCTACGCAATTTTGTGTTGCTATTATTTTCCATTGATCTTTAATAGATGAGTACGACCTTGGCATGTTGCCCACAGATCAGCTGTTTTAGGAAATAAAGGACAAAATAAATGTTCCATTATTTGTCCTAGACACTGCAATCAAATCAAATTGGCATCGGAGTGTAAATTAAGATGCTGCTACCTTTTAAATATTCAATGGAACAATAGACTAGTGGATAAACTTTTCATTTCCCTAATGAATTGCCATCATGACCATATCTTATGCAGTGTTATTAATTTTACACAATGTACCAAAATCATTGGCTACATTAATTAAAAAAAAAATGCAAAAAGTCTTTAAGATTTATATTAATAAAAAATAGAACTTCTAAATCAAATGCACAATTACATGCTACTTGAAGAAATAATCATATTAATATGCAATCAAAATTTTGATTAAAAAGTAATAAACAGAATTGGAACATTTTCAACTATCATATAATTTTGTAACACCAGGTATATTACTATCTTACAGAAAATTGGTTGATAATTAACACAGAGAATTTAAGCTTCTATCATTTTTAATTAGCAAAAAAAGAAAGAAATATCTCATGGCGTAAAAAAAAATAAATAAATAAATAAAGAATACAGTGAGCAAAAATTTTGTGCAATTTGAATTTTATCTGCACATATAATACTAAATCTACCAGTATACACTTCACTGGTTTAAACAAACATCAGTAATATTTAAAGAAATATCTCGAATTTTACAGTAAAAAAATTAATTCATTTAAAAAAAATCTATTTGCAGTTTTTAACAAGTGAAAAAAGTAAATTACCTTGCATTTTTATTTAACAACACGACAGCTCTATAAAAATGAACATTTAAAATGCCCCCCACATCGTCCGTGAACATGCTGTAATCTACCTGTCAGGAACACAAATATCTACCTTGTGTAGATTATGAAGCATGTGTTGACAGCAAAGGTGTTCATAGATCTATTTTCTTATCAACCTATACTCTGTCACACTTACATTTCTAGCAAGCCCTCAATGAGGTACATCTTATCTCAATTTGCGGACAAAATTATGTTTCCAGAAAACACTGTAATCTATTTTGATAAATACATCTATGAATTTTGCATAAATGTCCTATCATTTTCCTGTTTCATATTGACCTACGTCTGCACTAGCTGTCTTAATCCATACCACATAAGGAATATTTCAAATAAAATCACTTTGAATTAAATACAATCTGATTTCTGTCTTCTCTAGCTGTAGTACATGAAATTTTTTATCATAAAATAATTTATTACTAAAGAGAAAATATATCTCTTTCATAATTCTCCTGTCTTTCCCCAACAACACTGCTATATATGTCTGTCAATCAATTCCATGCATGTTTTAAGATTATTCATCTGAGATGTTATTTAAATTGTGGTTATAAACTAATCAATTCATTCTTCATACCCTAATCAAGCTTCAACACTTCTTCTTGATATAAAGACGTATACTTAAAGGCCTGGTTCACGAAAAAAAACCTCGAAAGACTATTTGAACCATTATTGGTAATGTTTTATTATGCCTGTTACTTATATATTTGTTATAATCATGATTTTTTTTTAATGTATAAGCTCCCTGAGGGCCCTTAATTGATTGATGAATAAACTATAACAATCTATATAATTTTGTAAATTCAAGCAAGTCCGAGGTCTAAATTAATTAGCGCCCTGTGATTTTGACTATTTGATAGTTAGGCCTATACTGTTTATTTAGAATGCATGGTCTCATCACTGCAATTGGATTATTATTCAAAAGGGTAGGAATACATATATATAGATTGCATGATTTTCTAAAATCAAATCAGAAATTGAATTACCGGTACATGCATATATATTGAAAAAGTCCTCGGGGCCAACAGTTTTATGAATCAATCAAGAAAGATTTGGTTCGGATTGGGGGGGGGGGGGGGGGGGGGGGGGGGGTGTTGTTATTTAAAATCCAATTGTAATAATAGTAAATTTTTTCGAGTAAGTCTAGACATTAAATTAGGCCATGAGTAATGAACAAATTACCAATACCATTACTTCATTATAAATACACTGAGACACAATATATAAATATATACATCATGAAATATAAATATTTATCTCATACGTGTGGTGTATACTACCCGTGTGATAAACCTTTGCTTTATCAAACGGGTGATGCTTTATCAAATACTTCCGGTCCGAACTATTTTTGACACAGCCCCTCGCTTCAACGCTTCAGTGACCTATTTTCGAAGACTTTCTAGTATTTTCCATATAAGCTATATCTACTACCAAAAATTGATTTAAAATGGATTTTGTCGAAGATTTAAATTACAAATATAAAGGAAAACACATAACTGTGGAGTTTATAAAACTGCAAATCACGTTAGCTATCAAGGAGTTCATTCTGACGACACAATGAAAACAGAACGCTTTGGTTGCGTTTCTATTCAAGAACTTACCGAAATAATGTCTCCCAAGACTTTTATTTCACCAGCAGTAAGCATCCTTATTCAATATTTTCAACTTCGAATCATTAGGCTAGTGTTCGTATTATAAAACATCAACAACTGTTCCTCGTTCAAGTCAATTCAAACTAACGAGCATTCGCAACTTTGAGTATGTCAACAAACTTGATTATTCAAGTCTTCTAATCAGTATTTCCATTTAATTAAGTGATTAAGCTCTAAGAAAAATTATTTAGAGATAAACAATTATTTCAAGGTTTATTTCAGTGAAACTTTACATTCAAACAGTTATATTTATCTCCGAAATGACGTACTAAATTGTATTGCGCAAGGTCACAATAACCCCATAACACAACGTTAAACCATCGTTTAATCTTTGAAAAAATCAATTCGGGTCATATTAGGGGCTGTCTCAAAAGCTTCATAACATAAATCAAATTGTATGAGATAAATAGAACATCTATAATTGTGTGATTTTATATTGGCTTTATCCAACTCGTTGAAATGGTTATATTCGCTCGGCAAGCCTCGCGAATATATACACCATTTCAACTCGTTGGGTAAAACAAATATAAAATCACACAATATAGATATCCTCTATATATCTTATTTTTAGTATCTTGGATTAATTCTTTTTTATATGTGTATATATCATTATTTATATGAAAGGAGAGACATAATATAACAGTATATACGCCCCTGTTATAAATGTAAAATCAAAGAGAAGTTGACGTAGGTTCAATCAACACATAACATTTCCACATGTGGAGACACCCTGGGGATTATTATCCAGTAAGCCAACGTTATAGATCAAGTCTGTGCGCGCACCAAAATTTGAAGAATATGTCAACTTATATAACATCATAAAACATCATAAAATATCTACTGAAAACAGAAAATGTATAACCTACCTGAAATCGTCATATTAAGTGCTTGTGTACATCCCATTTTATACTTTAGTGTTTACATGATGTCATGACGCCATTCGCCATTCGGATGGATAAACAAACATTTCAGATCGGGCTCGGAATCTTTGATTTGTGCCCTTCGGTGGCAAACCAAGATCAGGAAAAATGACAGAAAAATTTTATGAGACTCTTCCATCGTATGAAGAGTTGACCGTTCCTGAGTTGCATCTAACATGGCCTGAATTGAAAGCTGGAGCGTTGTATTTCGGCAGATACTGTGATGAGCCCTGTAAGGTATGTGATGTCCATAGTTCGAATTTTCTCTCAGCAAGTTTATCCTCGTTTGTAAAACTATTTCTTATCTTGTCCAGGTATGATTTGTTACTTCTACATTGTTAATTTTTAACATTTATAAGGAATTTATTAATTAAAGAAATTAGGAAATGCCATGTCTGTACTATACATAATGTTATGTAGCTATCTATATCCTCCAAACATTTAAGAGAACTGGATTGTAGATCTCTGTATAATGATCAAATTTAAAGCTGAAATATTTGGAATTTTTTCTTAAATTAATAATAGTTTACTTTATAGCTTAAAAAATTAAAGATGTGCATGTTTATTTATAGTTTATGTAAACTAATCAGACTATACATGCATTTTTCATTTCTCAGCTGCAGAATTGTAGCTCTCCCCAGGACTATAGCGCATGACTTTGCGCATCTGTTTATTTTCATGCAGCTGTAGGTGCAAAGTTTACTTTCTTTTGTACTGTGTTTTTATACCATATTAATATTATATGTAATGTTATTAGTTGAGAAAAGTGATTTTATGAATTTGATAGGGTGAAATGCTAAAATGGCGCTTGTGTGTTATCTTTTCCAAGTATTTTTTTACTATGCATAAAAACAAAGAAAAAACTTTGATTCGCTCATATATTTGAGGCGGCAATGGATTTTTATAATAAGGATTTTTGGACAGAGCATTAGGAGAAACATATTTGCATTTTAAAAGTGTTATTTTGTTAAAATTAATTTTCGTAAGCCCATATATACCGCAATATTGCAATTTTTTTTAGGGGGGGGGTCGTTTTTGATATTATCCTTGGTCCAATTAGACCACGCGGTAAACATTTTTTAGAATTTTATTATTTGGTGACTTTTTACAATCTTTTTCAAAGAAAAAGATATCCCTAGGGCAGAAATACAAAAAATACAGCACTTTTTCAACAAATTCCCACAGGTTCCAATAGTAAAAATTGCTAACTTTTGAGATGATCCCTTAGGACCTAGGAAATCAGGGATGGAATATATATATATATATATATATATATATATATATATATATATATATATTATTTTAAAATGATTGATATAGAAGTAAAACTACATGTAAGAAATTTCGTCAAAATATCTATGGTAGAAATAATTAGACTCTGCCTTGATAATTGATAAAAACTTTGTATTTTATAATAATTATACATGTATTTTATAGTGCGACTGTTTTGCCGAGCACAGATATACCGGTAAATAAATACACTCAGGTACATTTGTATCATTATGATAAATTAAAAAATGTGATAAAAAAATATTTTGATTGATTATGAGAAGTTGACTTTAGTTACAGTAAATAATCAATTCCGGTAGTTGCATCTCATATCAATTTATTTGAATGCAGAGTTCTTCCCCTTTTTTAAAGCACCCGATTGTGACATCAGAGTTTACTTTGACATTTCAGTTTTATTGTCTTCTGGCTTTTAAAAAAAAAATTCTTTGAGAATTAACTATTTATTTTTTATAAGCATTTCTGATTCTCAACAGTTAACAAAGTTTTTCTTTGATTCTCGTGGGAACGTGAGATGGGAAGCCATATGCATTTTACTTGGAATTAATTGTGGATCCATAGGATCCATGTGCAGCTGGTTAAAATTTACTCTTTGCACTCACCTAGCTAGCTGGGCTCACTTTGCGCTAGTGAGCTGTGCTCGTTATTATTATTATTAGATATGCACTAATTTTACCCTTTTGACATTGTTTGTATTTTTCATGCTGAAAAAAAATATCCCTTACCTAATACAAATGTAATACACGAGTTGCACATTGCTGCCATCTTGGACTTTTGATAGAATTGTCAGAGAGAGAGAGAGAGAGAGAGAGAGAGAGAGAGAGAGAGTCTTTTCTGTAATAATCACTAAACAATGATATTGATACTCAAATGAACATGTCAAATATATACACGTACCTATTCAAAGTTCTTTTTGTTTTGTAGCAATATATGCTTTGCAAGCAGGACAATGCAAGGAATCCAACTGTTTGTTTAAATGAAGGCAAAGAAGTCACTAAATGTGGCTTCCAGTTTTTTGGCAAATTAAAGAAGCACTGTTTAAAAGAATTTGAGACCTACTACACTTGTTTAGACAGAGACTATAGAGGGCTATTGGATTTTGAAAAGTAAGAGTTTGTATTCTATGATATTTTATATAAAATTTTTGAATAAGCTTTCGTTATGTCACAAATGAGATAATTTTATCACTATGCCGTGAAAACTTCTGAATCGCATCAGAAACAGTTATATTGCCCTCACAGAAACAGTTATATTTCACAAAAAATTGTTATATGTTATATTGCCCTCCCCAAACATATATAACATGCCCTTTCAGGTGACAACACCAGAATATTTGTCCCTCGGTGACAAGAGGGCCCTGGAGTGTTATGTCACCCTTTTCCTTCAGTTTCCCGCCACATAACACCTTGGGCCAAATATTCTGGTATGTCGCCCTGTAAGCAATGTAATATGTGTATAATATTTACTAAAGAGGCCTTTCCATAATTTCACAAACTCTCATGTTTGAAAGAAAAGTACATTTCCAAAATATTTTTAATTAAATGAATCTACCCAATACATGTACATGAAAACTTGTTTAATATAGCGAATTTTAAGGGACCAAAGAAAAAAGTTAGCAATAATCGCAGTTCTGAGAGAATAGAAATATACTGGTAAAATGAAGAAAAAACCCTACCCATTAAATAATTATTCTTCTTTTTTAGTTGTAGAAAACCCCAGCTGATATTTGATGACTGCATGAAAGAGAAAGTTGGAGTTGACCGTCCGTACATTGGATATTTTGCGCGAATACGTCTGGTGGACAGCGATAGACCGCGCAGAGTATTACCTACACGTGAATACAAAAAAATGAAAGAACCGCCTACACGGGAAGAATTGGACAGGTGGAAGCTCAAGACAGACCAATATCCAACGCATTACCATGCATTGTTTGACTAGAAATAAGAATGTGAGAAGACTATGATCAGCTATGTAAAAATTTCAGGTGTTCTGTTTATTCAATTATAATAAAGGATAAAAAAAAAGATGATTTTTTTTATTTTTGACTAGTGGAAAAAAAGCAATTAATATTATTCATTGCACACCCCGGTAATAGGCATTTGAACAAACATTTTAACTACTATAATAATATGTGTAAATACTGTTTTGAAAAGTTCTTGGTACATTGTATGCATGCATAATTTTATATTAACATTTTGAATTGAACTACCAGGATCAAGTTAGACAGCATCATTAAACAACTTATGGTTGCATTATGCTTTGTTTCCAATGGAGAAGAACAAAACATAATCACACAGTCTTATTTTCGGCAATCTTACTACTAGCTGCAGGTCTGTAGCTCCCGGTCTGAAAAAATTCGGATGGACAACCTGGGAGCTACAGTGCCACCCATAGTAAAAACCTGCGATTTACGGCGCACAAAAAACGGCGCTAGTTTTGGACTGATTAACCTTATTTCCACACAAATTCTGTGAAAACAATTAGTACCAATAAATTTTTCAGGAAATTTACTACTGATATTGTCACTTTCTTGCCTCTGATATTCTTTTAAACACCACCACCAGCCCCGTAAAGTGAAGTGGTGCAGTTTGTTTATGTGGGAAAATGGCGACTCGATCTCGACGTTAATTAATATACTTCATTTTTCGAGGTCGGTTAGCATGTTTAAAAGAAAGTCTGAGGCAAGTAAAGTAACGGTATCAGTAGTAAATTTCTTGAAAATTTTAATGGTACTTATAATAAAATTTAATGGTACTGTTGTTACAGATCTGCAGCTATCTTACTACGTGAATTTAATAGAGGGGGTCCTGACCTCCTGACCCCCAACCCCAAGATTGGTGCATGAGTGATATTTATTCCATGTTCAAACTTTTACATTTTCCTATGTCCAGGTGAATTTAACAATGGTTTTGATTTTGAATTTGTTCATATCAATTAAGTTTGAAATTTGATAAACATGATTATGATGGCGCTGTGTGTCCGGAATTCTGAATTCTATTCGCTCGCGGTTTCTTACACTTTTTATAGCATTGCATTTCCTGTTTGAATATTTTGCAGAGAATGCTCTTGACTAACCTTACCTTTTCTTGAGTCGTGTAAATTAGACGATGAAACAATTAGTTGATTGTGTTAGAGGTAAGAAACAATTGTTTTCTTTTAAGCCAACGTATCTTCCGGTTGTCACCTCAAAGTTGGCAATCGATAGCGAGTTCGCTGATACTAAAACAAGTCCCACGGAGAAAACAAGTCCCACGTAAGTCCCACGTAAGTCCCACGGCAAATGCGGCTGTATATCGATACAATAATTATTGATTATGATTAAATGTGATAAAATAATCACAATTCACAAACCAAAATATTTTTAAAAGCTTTTTTTACTGATTTATCGACGAAAAATCAAAGATGTTGGTAAAGATAGATAACTCTTACGTAGATTTCATACGCTAGCAGAAGAAATCTATATGCCAGCCGTTTAATTGATGGATAATTTTAATTTTTTCTAACAAAATAAATTCTAATAGCAATAAAAAGTTGACTTTATATTCATTAATTAACACAAAATTAGTAAAAATCGAATAAGTGACAACTCTTAGGCAGAATGCATACGCCCGCCGAGAAAAGTACACACCTGCCGCTTGCCTGATGGGTGATTTTAATGTTTTTTTCTTTTAAATCTTATATTTTCTAACTTAAAAATGTTAACAATAATAAAAAAATACCATATTTATTGATTAACACTAAATTAGTAAAATTCATATAAGTAAAAAAATTCTTACGCAGAATCCATAATCTTTTAATTTTTTTTTTTTTGTACGTTAGTCTTTTATTTCACTGTACTAAAAAATTGCGCAGATAAAATTATTCATTTCTTTACGCAAATTTCGTGTTTAAAAAAAATAGAAACCAACAGAGATCGTCATATTAGTGGTTTCGTATATTTGGAAACCCTTATAATAAAAGAGAAGGCTTTGAAAACGTGTAATACCAGTAACTGCTATAATCATACAAGCGTATATGTATACAAATATGTACATGTATATCTATAAACATGCATCTTTTTCTCTCTCCCTCTTTCTTTGTCTTTGTCTCCTTCTTTCACTTCATCTCTTTCTCCGTCTTCTCCATCCATCCATCTCTCTCTTTCTTTCTCTCTTCATGAACGGAAAAACAATACAAACATCGAGAGAAAAAATACTTAGAACCATTTTGACAAGAGCTTGGACTTTGGGTAGTTGTGTCAAACAGCAATGTGAAGTAGGCATCTATTTCATTGTTGGCCACTCTGAAATCAACAAGATTTGTCTGGCTTTTGAGCTAAGACTACGCAATCGGTGCATATTTCGCTTGAAACCGCGTCATTTTTAACTTGTTTTGACACAAGAAATAGATAGCTACGTCCTACTGAAAGTCCATGGTCTTGTTAAAATGGATCTATATGTAGTTGAACCACGTTTAACTGTTCTAGTATATGTATTTTTTTAATAAAATTAAAATATAGAGAAAACTATCAAGCAAACGGGATTGAATGTGTAGGAAAATAAATAAATAGCTATAGGACATGCACAACAAATCTGTGACAATATATCATTCATTTTCAAACTGATAGACATATTTTGTTATTTTTGTAGCGAGTCGGTAAGTGTGTCTCAGCCTAAATGTTCGAAAAGCAAAATGGCATTCCGACAATTTTAATGAATCACACTGAACAGAATGAATCGATGGTCGAGAAAGTATATATACATGTATTAATTGACATGTGCAGATGTTTTTCAAAATAACTTGCTCATTATTTCCTTTACTATAATATTTGGGGCTAGTGTGTGTGTTTGTGTGTGTGTGTGTGTGGGTGGGTGGGGGGGGGGGGGGGGGGCGGGGGGGGGGGGGGGGCTACATGTCCAAAGATGATTGGTGATCGTTGGCTCTACCTATACACGTGTATACACGTGTTAGTTTCTTGTATATTCTGTGTGAATTGAATGGTTTTTTGTCCCTTAAGAAACAATAGACCTTTACCTACCTGTATATTGGAAGACGACCGCGAAGCACACCGTGTACATCCCCCCCCCTCTCTCTCTCTCTCTCTCTCTCTCAAATGTTTTAGGTGACTAGGAAAAATAGTTATGAACGAGTAGATCTACGAAACACAAAAAAGTTATGTTTCAAGATACTATGTATAGCGTATGAACTTACACCTAATTATTAACTCGAGCTCAAAAGGACTATTAAAACCTCTTGCAGTCCACTTTTATTATTCCGTTGAAAGAGCAAGGTCGCTACATGCAACAGGATTATCAGTGTTTCTGACCCCAGTTGAATCTTATATGTAATCTATATGAAATTGAAGACGATAACACTTTATCCTTATATATCTCATGTAGACTTACACTGAACTCTTAATCAAAAACTATTATAAGCCATCAGTGTTTTAACTAGTCAAACGTCTCTTCATAAAACGTATAATTTATATAGTCCATTCATAACCGAAAACATTTAAACATTTGTGTTACTATCTTCGAGAAGCTTATAAAATACAGAAAAACAAAATTGATTTTGTAAAGGAAAGTATAATTCATTATTATTTACGAAACAGACCAGACGTTTTCTCCATTGAAAATTGAGACCAAAATATACCCGGTTACATCCGTTACATAGATATCATGCAATGTAAAATTTCGCTACAGGCTTATGAATGACGTGTGTAATATTTGTTTTCAAGAAACAGAATCAGGACTTGAAGATTTACATATAGTTTGGTGAGCTAGGCAGTGAAAGTCTTAGATCTAGATATGAAAAAGATCAGGCAAACGTACTTGTGTAAGCATTCCAGATTTTATAAATATTTGTTCTCCTAAATTCGTAATTTTAGTAAATGTATATGGAGAAAGATTAGACGTTTTAAGCAAAGTACATGAACATTTTCGTACAGAATCAGTTCTGTACAATGTTAGAACTGGTTACATCTTGAAAAACTGGGAGTAGATGTAAGAATTTATCTTTGGCTGGAAGTAGATGATTTTCGCTCACATACTTTTCATGAGCTGATCTAGATGGGATTCGGGGGTGGAGGGGTTGTGGGGTGGGGGTTGGAGTTCCCCCCCCCCCACCCCCCGTGGAAAAAATCAAATTTCTTAAATTTCCTCGATCCCCTCCCCCGACAAACCTGAATATCCCCCTTAAAAATATTCTGGATGAACGCATGGTTCTTATTACGTTTTAATATTATTAATCATCTAATGGTTATTTGTTGAATCGTTTACTTGGTTAAGTTAAATGAAATCAAGATCACCCATTTTGACGTCAGGCGAAAAAGTTATGATAATATTTAATAGTATACTTCTTTAAAACACAATAATTCTTATGGAATTCTTATTCATGTATAAGGGTTGTTAGAAAAGTTCGCAGACAAGTTGATTGTGAGCGGACTATTCAAATGATACCAGCAAAACAATAACTTATGAAGGTCATTTTGTGAAAGTTTCAATTAAATTGAAGAATTCCTTACCGTTTTATCGCCGAATTTGGACGAACAACGCTTGAAGAATGAGTAAAAAACGTTGACGTCAATGGACATCTTGGAGCACCGGGCCTTCATTTAATTTTGTGTGCACGCAGGAAAATCTCCGATGGAGAGCAAAGGGTTCTTAGTTGCTGCTATTTTTATAGGAAAAAGGTTTACAACTAGAATCACAGAGATTTAAAGATGGAAAAACTGATTTTTTTAGCCCTTGCAGCACCCCAACCCCCATTCAGCCGGGATCTTGCACCCATGGATTTCGCTTTTTTTTTCTTTATTTAAAATCGAAATTGCGTAGACAGAGATTCTTGGACCTAAATGATCTACGATATGCCACAAAAGACATTATACAAAAACTTGACAAATAATGGTATGAACGTGCATTTTATTAATCGGTTAAATGTCATAAAAAGTGTGTGGAACTGAAAGGTTTACTTTGAAAAAGAGTAACATGTTTGACATTCAGTTGTTTGACATCACCTGACGTCATGGAAATATGAAATGGTGCTCCCTAAATCTAATTCGTGCAAAGTAAAAATCGCAGTCTCTTTTGAAAAAAAAATCAAATTCATATGATTTTTTGCATACTTATTTTCAATTGGTAGTCATTTAATAAAACATACGCCATCCTACAAAGCACACAGTAATTTTGCCGTAAATCACTTTCTCCGCGAACTTTTCTAACAACCCTCGTACAGTTGATTGAAAAAAAAAATTAATGAAAAAATCATATCATCCATTAATATAGGTATTCGACAAGGGTAAAAGCGTACACGTGTATATTCTTTGGATGTTTCGTATAGACTAGTTAAATCTTTCACTGTATTATAATTTATCATAAAAGCCTCAGTGACAGGCATAGTAATCAAAATATTATGTTTATTTAAATAAAAAACAAAACTGGGTCAAACTTAAAAGCTGTGATATACGGATTATATAAATCTCGTATCACCCGACTTCTTGTAATATGATAAAATAATAAACAGCAATAAGTGGAGTTCTGAACATAATTATAAAGCATATGTTAACTCTATAGCCATCTGAAATAATTTATAAATTAGTTTATACAAATAAAAGTGACATTACTAAATGGCAGGCGTGTATTTTAAATGGACAGTCGTAAAAATTCTGCGTTAGAGTTTTCCCTTTATTTTCAAGTCATTCGCGCTTTTTTTTTTTTTTTTTTTTTAGAAATTTGCGTATAGAAATCAATATATTTATCTATACATTTTTTTTAGTGCAGTGAAGTAAAAAACTAACGTACAAAAAAAAAATATATAAAATTAGCCATGAGGTAAACGGCAGGCGTTTAGATTATGGATTCTGCGTAAAGAGTTTTTTTACTTACATGATTTTTACTAATTTAGTGTTATTCAATAAATATGGTAATTTTTTTATCAATGTGATCATTTTTTAAGTTAGAAAATATAAAAGAAAAACATTAAAATCACCCATCACTGGCATCAGGTAAGCGGCAGGTGTGTACTTTTCTCGGCGGGCGTGTGCATTCTGCGTAAGAGTTGTCTACCTATCCGATTTTTACTAATTTTGTGTTAATTAATGAATATAAAGTCAACTTTTTATTGCTATTAGAATTTATTTTGTTAGAGAAAATTAAATCGTTAAACAATTAAACGGCGGGCATATAGATTCTCCTGCTGCCGTATCAATTCTACGTAAGAGTTATCTATCTTTACCAACATCTTTGATTTTTCGTCGATAAATCCGTAATAAAAGCGTTTAAAAATATTTTGTTTTGTAAATTATGATTATTTTATCATATCTAATCATAATCAATAATTATTTTATCGATATACAGCCGTATTTGCCGTGGGACTTACGTGGGACTTGTTTTCTCCGTGGGACTTGTTTTAGTATCACCCAGCGAGTTTGCTTCTGTTTACAGACAACTTTCACATTAACGAAAATTCATTGGCGCCCCCTCCCCCTCCCAAGCTTAATCAGGTTTTTATAGTATTTAGGCATTAGAGGAATGAAATGTCTTTTTTTTTTATGATTAATCCTGCCACATATGAGAAATTTATAGTAACGTTGACAAAGGGAGATTACTTTAAGGTGGCTCACAACAGCTCGAAATAATTTATCAAATCTGCAAAAAAGAATTTTCAACAATTTTATTCAGTAAATATGAACAAAAGCCCCAGACAGAATCAAACTCGTGATCTGCAATTCACAAGCCCCATACTTTAACCACTGAGCAACCAAAATGCATACACTACCACTTTACGCGGAAGTCTACTTTTAACTCTGTCTCCCGTCTACTGCTGTTATTAGAAAATCGACCGCTTTTCTTCAAAGTACGTTCATTGTTTTGATAGTCCAACAATCTCGTCAGGTTTGAAATTAGTGCGTGACTTGAATTGGGGCATACAAACGCTTTTTTAAGTCTAGTGAATGATAAGTTTTCAAGCATATGTTTTACATTGAACGATAAAAAATGCCACTTCCAGAGATTACATTAGTTACACAACATGTTGATATTATCCTTGCCAAAGAAAAAGAATCTTTGCTATCCCACACGTGGCTTAAACGGTGACTGAATGTATCTTTTAACTTGGCCATAACAGTAAACTGACTTGCATTTTATTGCAACACTGTATGATTTGTGATAAGCATGTAAACATTGTTTTTTATATTGAAAAAGAATATACAATTTACTACTAGTTCTTACATCTGTTATATGTTAAATTTAGGCAACTTAACCTTTTTCTACTGAACAATGGCAGTTGTTAAAGTCTCTGCACACAAAGATTTTTTCCTCCAAAAAATAGCTTAATAAATTTGTAAATGCATGCAAACTTTTTTTTTAGCATGTGTTGATATTGCTGATTTTTAAAGTCTTTTATATTGAAGTTGATATCCTTAATTTCTAATCAAAAACCTTATCTACATATTTAGTATATGAAAACATGTGCTTTAAAATATATGCGAAAAAGTCCGTGCGGAATAACCTCTTTTTGGTTCTAAATCTACCTATGATTGATACAAAGAATTTAACAAAACATGTAAATTTCCATCTTGTGACATTATGTAGTAAAAAGTATAAGTCTTGATGTAGTGATCTACCTTAAAGAATTTTAAAGAAATCTTCTAATTAAGTCCATGTCAGTGATTCAATTTCGACTTTACTTGTATTTTCATATTTTACAAGTTATACAAAGTTCTAATTAGGGGTTTTAAAATATACTTCATTGACATTCACATAGGCTGGAGAGAATATGACCGACAATTTTGCTTAAAAAGAGTGAAAGACAACAGTATTTCATGGGGGGAAATTGACCAAGCGTTATGGCTACATGTATTTTACTTTACACTACTCCCATTAGCAATACTCAGTCTGTATATACTCAGGGCAACCTGTTATACTTTCTGTTGATGTTCTTAGTGTACAAGTAAACAAAACCCTGGACAGGAATACTGGTACATTGTATATGCGAGACTGTCATTTTCCTAGATTTAATAATTGAGTCAAAAAGTGAAATATCTGTAAACATATTAAGAATGAAAAATAATTGGATAACCATTCCACTTTTACATCGAAATGTATATAATTATAGATTAAATGTGTTTTGGACATTGAAAATGCGGTTGTTTAATAATTTTGTAGATGCTGGATTTTATTAACCCTCATGATAATTCTGTGTTTCTAAAAGTGGGAAAATGTGGAGGATCCCAAAGAGAATGAAAAGGATCCTGTTTGGTACTTACTGTGGAAGTTGTGGAATTCTGTTGTTTGCAAACAAAGTAGCATGGACCATTGATGTAATATATCATCCTTTGAAATTTTAATAGTGAGAAATAAAAAAAAACCACACAAACAAACAACTATGAAACAAATGCATAAAAAAAAAATAAGTTTACAGCTTGAATTTCATTGGAAGAAAATTTTCTGTTTAAATGGATTGTTTTGTAAATTTGTGATTTTTTTTTCACAGCTCATAGGAAACTCTATGTATCCAGCCATTAATTCCAATGATAAAGCATTGATTGAATACCTCACTGTTTCAAACTACCGAGTACAGAAGTAAGAGTATACATATAGGATAACTATTTATCAATTTTTAATTATGCAAGCTCAGTTTTTCTGAGATTCTGTTGTTATCCATGAATTTACATCTCTAATCATAAAAGTTATCCATGAAGTTACTTTTACATCCTAAAAAACATGTAAAAAAAAAAATGGCAGTCCATGAAAATTGGCTGCTAGGAATTTAAATGATTTTACAGTTCTGTTATTTGTTTTATGAAAATTAGAATTCAGTGTTTACTATTTAAAATTTTTAAAAACCCACTGACATTCAACAAATAGCAGATTAGAGAACATGACTGTCTTTATATCTGGAGAGTTTACATTCTTGCTTTGAATTTTTGTAGAGGTGACGTTGTGATTTTAAAGAATCCATACAAGCCAACTCATCTGGTCTGTAAGAGAATAATTGGTATGGAGCATGATTATATCACGAAAGAAGATGGAAAAGTCTTTAAGGTAAATTACCAAATGAGTGCAAAAGATCAGGTCCAGCCGCTAAATAAATTTCCTTAATTTGAGATACATGTATTTTTATATGTTGAATTAACCTGCTACATTATGTACTTTATGTTCTTTTTTATTTAGAATTATGATATCAGAACATAAGTTTGTATAGATAGAAAATTCTCTTGTCATAATTGAAAAGTACAATTTGTCTGTAGTTTACCTACCTCAACTACTTATATATGGTCGTCTATCAAATTTCACATTGTCTTAATTTTGATGGTCATTGTTTTAATACTGTACATCCTGTTATTTTTGTCTGTCACAAAATTTGTGAAAAAGGGAAAATGAGAAGCATTTTTAATTTGTGTCAGTCATTTTTTGCAATTTTTAAAGTGTTTTGTAGAAAATTATACAGGATACAATTTCTGCGTTTTCAATATTTTGCGATTTGAAAGTTAGATCATTGTGAAAATTACCGGATATACGGATACCTTAATTGACAGTTGTGTAAATTTTCGAATTGAACATACATGTAGATTTAAATACAAATGGTTCTACTATATACGAGGGCCAATCAATAATTTGCCATAGCCTGTTACTCATATTATCACCAAATGTGGTAGACATAATATAGCAAAAATTTCAATCAAACTGAACTCAAAATAATTAAATATATTCTTGCATATCTAAGAGTTATTTAAAATATAAAACTGCAAAAATGAGGTCACAGCGGACGGCTAAATTTTGTGTTATGTAAGTAATAAAATGAAAACATCAAATAACTAGCTTATGATTCTCGTTGTCGAACAATTCTGAGCAAATAAGATGTCAGGTTGTATAGAGCTGTTTTAAAATGCAAGGTGAAAGGCACAAGAGACTATGCTTTATAGCATTTGTTTCATTTGATTATTTTCACAAGCTGTGACAATGAACACTTCTGCTCTCTTCACACTTACAACAGTTGAAGATGATGTTTGCAGTATACTATAAACATATTATATTTAGTGTCTACGATATTTGGCGGAACAGTGATTTTCAAACAAGTCAGTATGGATTTGATTTAGTGTAGTTCTGTGATGTGTCTATTCTAATACATACCGTATATAAATGGCATTTAGTGATGTACTTGATTTAAACATCTCTCCGCCAAAAAGAATACACAGCCACATGTAATACATTTACATTATGCTTCTTTGACAGGTTCCAAAAGGTCATGTCTGGATAGAAGGAGACAACAAAGCGGACTCTGAAGACTCTAGAGATTATGGTCCTGTCCCTTATGGGTTGCTGGAATCCAGGGTCTTTTTCAGGGTAAAGTTTAAACCATTAACCATTGTGCTTAATTCTTTTCATGATTTATTTAGCTGTTGAAAATATTTCTATAAAGAAATACATGAAAATCTGATCAAAAAGAACTTAATTGCCTTAATTTTTTTTATTTTATTTGGCAATTCTTTTAATATATGACATACACTTAATATTAACATATATCTCTTACTTTCTGCATACCTAATTATGCATGTACTACAATATAGCAATGATTATGAAGATAATAACTACCTGGTACTCTATTAAGAAAAAAAAAATTTAAATTAAATAATTTGTACCTTTCAATTTTTTAGCCTTGTTTTTAAAGTATTTACTTATTGCATTATAGTGGTGGCCTACAGGCAGAATGGGATTTATAAAGCTTCCTGGGGAAGATGATATTCTGGAGACAAGAATGAAATCTGGGCTGTGCTTGAGCAAAAGCAAAGACAGTAAAGAGCAGTAGTTTGTTTTAAATTGTAAAAACATTTTGAATTTGTTTTACATGTACATGTATTTATCTGAAATACAATCTTGATTTTGTTATATATGAATATATTAAAAACCTGTGCCAAAATTCTAACTTTTTCTCATTTTTTGAAGTCAAGATTTAATGAAGTGATTGTACACATGCTGTACATGTTAAGGATACTCTGAGACATCTTCAATTCATGAACTTGCATAATGTACATGTATCGATTAACACTGTGCTTCTGAATTCTTGGATGCACCCTACATGTATATGTTTGAGATACAGTTATTTACAGGGAGAGGACTGTTTGTATTGTATTGGGTTCTCATATATACACATTAAATGCATTGTGTACAGTTACACCATACATGTTTTTCTAGGGAACGTGTACTGTAAACCACCTTTTATTCTTGATGACTTTATTTCACAATTTACCAGAGATAAAATGGTGACTACCAGTAATTTTTGTGATCAAGCCTTATCCACACCAGTAGTGTTATTTACATTGTCTGTACAGCATGGACTGGTTCCCAGCAGGAAATATTCCTGACAACGAGGCTCTAGAGAACCTCATGAAAATATCTCGCATGCGAATAAAAGTTGGTTTACAGTATTGGTATGCGATACTCTGTAGATCATGTATGGGGTAAAGTGAGTATAAATTATTAGGTATTAAGGTACCACTTGCATGTTCTGGCATGTGAGTAACATGTATGTATTTTAGGTACATGTACCGGTACATAAAATTCTCTGAACATGCATTTTAGCACAATGTACTGTGTAAAATATTATAGGTACTTCCAGTAAATAGAAAAATTTAAAACAACTTTGTAAAATTTAGCAAGTTTTATGTTGGAAGAAATATTGCATTATTTAAATGTATGTTTAATTTGAAATGAGTACAGATATACAGTATTGTAAGTACATGTATAAATTACCTGCCGAATACCATATCCCCACATACCGTATACCAAAATGATCTAACCCCCCCCCCCCCCCCCCCCCTTCCCCCCCCCCCCCCCAAAAAAAAAACCCACCAAAAAACAACACATTCAAACCAAATACAAATCAACAGAGTGTGGTTAATCAAATTTTCTTTATTTTTAAAACCCCATGCATAATACACTTGTCACTAATGCATCACAGAGGACATAAACAGAGTTTGAGTATACAAAATACAACTTTGCATAACTAAATTTGTCCAAATATCATAGCAACATAAAATGTAGTCTGAAATATCTAACGTTTTCCTGGGTTTTTTTAAACGATTTTGATATTTTACGGAAACTGGCAAGTAAAATATCCAAATCATTAAAAAGGCCAGTAAAAAGTCAGATATTTCAGACTAAAATTGAGGGAAGGCATCAACAAATAACCATTTATCACAGGTTAATGCTTTGAATAAAAGAAAAGGAATATAAAGGGGGAACATGGTGTTTATTTTCTGTTCTATTTTCAAGAAGAATTTCTAAGAGCAAAAACAGAATGAAGCATGGCTATTTGCTATATTTTGTACTGTACTTCATTGAAATTCCCTAAAACCTGAAAAATTGTATCTGGAATTTTTTTTTCGGTTGTAAATTTAAAAATCTAAGCAGAATGACAGACAAATACACATACTTATTTAAAATAATGCATGTATATATTTAAAACTGGTTTAAAATGACATAGCAGAAAAACCCAAATATCCTCAGCACCTCAAGAATAACAAAAATCTTACAAGCTTAAAAAAATTAAAACAAAAAAAATGAAAGAAAAAATACCTGTATTGACGAAAAACATACTAGTAATGAGGGGTTTAAATCTGGATTGTCAAGGATAGAACAAACTACAAAAACAAAAACCCAATAAAATATCGTGCACACTTGGCAAACAGAGTTGGAATGTTGTGGCACTTATTGGATAAGTGTGACAAATGAGGTGCAAGACTTTGTAAATCTGGTTAAAATTAAGTACACACAGTCACTGTACTATAACACAACATTGATAGGCTTCATATTTTGTAACAATTCAAACTTTAAGACACCATTGCAAGTATAATACATATACATGTATACAGTACATTTTACAAACATGGATTTATGATATGGATAACAAAAGCTTTCACTTTACATGTACATGTACCAATAATACTGAGTTAGTTATCTGAATACAAAGATAAACGCACACATCTGTTTATTGATTCACGTAAATACTGTAGATTCCTAATTAAATGTGAGAAATTAATATCCGCGCAAAATCGCGAGAAGCATCCTTCTCGGATTTTAAAATCTCTCCATTTTTTTCTGGGAGTTGAGAACTATAAGAAATAATGAGAAAAGTTCTGTGTTCTCGATTTTATATTCTCGCAATTTAATAAAAAACAGTGAGATTGCAGAATTAAGCACTCGCGTAATATAAGGAATTTACAGTATACAGTAAATAGCACAGTAAATGCAATTTATAGAAAAATTATTAAATTTGCAGATAGACAATGGAAATACTGTAACCTTGTTTATCTTTACAAAGTTGTTTACCCAAACTTATGTCATTTACAGTATCATATAAGTTGACAAAATTAAAAGTAATTATATGTACACGCAGAATTTTTGTACTTAATAAATAAATAAACATTCCTTGTAAAAACCAGGAAAGTTCCAGACTGACTAGAGCAAGTAAAGTTGTAAATACATGACACATGACCTACGACCCTTCATCAAAATCTGATGGAACAATTTCCATTTCAACCCCAAATGCAGCCTCCCAAGGCCCGCGAACAGATTCCAACAATGATCTCGTACTCATGCTGGTTTCCATGGCAATGAACCACTGAGCCTCTTCTTGAGATTCTTCATTAAAGAAATTGACCTTTATTTTGGCACCTGTGGAATTACAGACCTCCTGAAAAAGAAGATGCATGTAAATTATAACACAATTTTTGTTAAATTAAGAATCTGCAATATGGATATAATGTATATTGTCTTGTTAGTAGTTACATGCGCAGATCTGGGGGGGGGGGGTCCCCCTGGAAAATGAAAATTTCTTAAATTTACATAGTAAAATTATTGTAAATATGCCACGGACCCCCTCTGGCAAACACAATTATCCTTTGGACCCCACTCTGGAAATTTTTCTGGATCCGTGCATGAGTTACATGGTACTTGGTATATGTTTTCTAGACAAATATAAATTTGATGCAATAAATGAATAATCACATTAGGTTGTGGACCAAACTTACAATGGTAGCAATGTTGTTGATCTTCTGTCTATCCAGTAGAACAAACTGTTGTCCTCTAATGTTTTCTGGTAAGGAGGCCTGTAACCTTGGTAACGGCCACTGGTGGTTCTCCACCACCAATGAGATGTAAGTATCGGTCACAGCTAACCCCACAGATCTAGTGTCATCATGCTCTACAAGAGTAAAATACGCAAATAAGAGACTAGAATAGAGTACCAGGTACATGTATGTTGATCTACATGTATATATAAAAGTGATATCAGCAGCAATTTGCATTACCTATAATACTTATAAACTGTAGTGAAATTGAAATTTAGTACATGATTTAATGACAGAAATAATAATGGCTTATAAACTTCTGTTATGTCCTTTTTTGTGGGAAAAGCTATTCAGAGACAGATTGAAGCAAAATTCAACTATCAATATTGTTTGCCTGTACAAAACATGATTTCCTTTATATGTTCACTAACCTAATGCATATTGAACTCAAAATCTAAAATACAGTTAAAACTACATGTACATGTACAGTCTGAAAAGACTGAATTCATCATATCCTATAACAAAAAGCAAATCTTCATACACACCCGTGATAAATCTTCCAGAGAGATATCGGACCAGGTTGAACTGGTTGTCTTGATCAGAGAGGTTATGCTTGAACTTCCACCAGACCGTGTCTTGTAGGTTGCCGAGGGTAGAGGCGTTAAATTTACTGATCCCCTCCAGCTTACTCTCCTCACTGAAAGCTGTGCCCTGGATAATCTCTGGAATTCATCAACAAAGAGGGTTCATATTTAAACACTTGTAGATGACTGATAAACAATTGAAGATATTGTAGATGACTACAAAACTAGACACTGTTCCCTTTAATACATGTGTTTTAAGCACATGTACTATATCATAGATTTAAAGTATTAAGCAAACAATGTCACAAATACATGGGCATATGCATACTAGAGCATTTTTCATAATATACAATTTTGGGTTTTTTTTCTTTGTATACTGATTTACACTGGTAAAATTAAGCTGTATTCCCACACAATTACAAACATACATGTACATTGTTCTTAAAAATTTGTATCTGATAAGATCATTTTTTTAAATACACTCATGTACTTTCATGTGTCTGTACAACATGCAATACCGCTCTCCATGTTGATTCAGAGAGACAATACCATATACATGTATCGGCTACCTGTTATTAAGCTGATGAAGGATTTACACCGTTCTTCGTCTCGAATCAGGAAGCTATAACTGGAACACATGGTATCAAACTCCAGACGCACGCTCTGGTAACCCAGCCCGATGTCCACGTAACAAAGCTCTGTCATTGGCTGGTTCTCAATACAGGACAAACCATCAGAGTTCTCCCTAGGGAGTAACAACAGGAGACAAAATGTCAGTTATAGCTGACAAAATAAGTGTATATTCTCAATATGAGCTTCTTCTACCCTTGCATTGTAGTATACATACATGTAGGAACCTGGAGTGACTGTATGAAATGCAAACCTTTTACCTTCATCAAGAGTAACATTTAAAACATGTGAAAATACATACTGCACCTGTAAAATTTTATGCTTGTACATCTTTTTTGAGAACCAGTTAAAAATTTCAATATCCTTATTATGAACACAGCAGGTAACAATCTATCATAATCAATGGTTTTCTGTAGACTTACTCTTCATCAGGGTTGGAAATTTCAATGACTAGGATTCTGCTGGTGGAGAAGATCAGATAAGACAGGAACTCTGATGACCTCATGTACTGGACTGTAGTACACTGATAATGATAAATAAGTCAAGTTAGATGTACAGAGGAATTCTGAGCCATGTACATATACATGTTTATAAAACCATTTGTCATACATGCCAACTATACTTTTTTTAATCTGAATTATCAGAATTTTAAACATTCAAATAGGCGCATCCCATCATTCCAATCAAGAATGCACAAATTCCAATTACATTAGAATATGACTTTGAGGATTATTTCAAAATGCCAAAGAGGCTTCTTGTTACAAATTTACAGGCATGGTAGTGCAACAGAAATTTGAGAGTGTTAATTACTGATTATGCTGATAGAAATTTATTTCAAACTTACTCGGATACAACACTGCACACTTTCCGACTGTTCCAGAACGTTCATGTCTAAGTACAGTTGCACTCTGTGATCAACAACGCTCAGGTCAACATGGTGTTGATTGTCCAGGTTTTTCAACCAATCAAACCCTGAATCATTGTTCACTGCAGAACTGTCTGATCCATTGATTCTATTGACTACAGCCTGTAGATTGAGGCTGGTACTATCCTGTGTACTGTTCTGCTCACAAGTCTCATACAAACTGGAATTATTGTCCAGAGAGTCATCTTGCCCATTTAACTGGGACTGATTACTAGTATTGCCATTGTTATTCTCTACATCAGTTTTATTGTTTATCACAGACTGAGACAGATCTTTGTTGGATGAGGTTTCCTGATTGTCATTAACAGATAGGGAATTCTCATACACACTGGACACCATGCTAGAGCAAATACTATTGGACAATGGTGACCCTACAGGGGTCAATTCCTCTTCCTCCACAATACCGTTTAAATTCAAACTCCTCGGTACTGATACACTGTCAGCCTCTCTTTTGTCTGACTTCTGTGGTGTTGATGTCACAAAACCACCATCATCTGCATTTTGTTCATTTGAAGACTCAGATATCGTTTCTACGCTAGACTCGGATATCACAGAAATGCTGGCATCACTCGGGTTAGTTATCACCGAGATATCGCTGTCCACAGAATTACGACTTTTCCGCTTACTCTGTTCAGAAGACGTGACATCTGACCAAGAGTTCACATGGCTCAATCCCTCTTCTTCTCGCTGTTTTTCACTCAGCGCTTTCCCTGTAGAGTTTGATCTTGGTATTGATGGTGTCGTTAGCATATGTCCAATGTCTGAATGTGACATAATATCATTAAATGCGTAGGTCCTTGGTCTGGATAAACTTCCTACTACTAAAAATTAAAAAATGCAATTCAAATAAAATTGATAAATCAGATGTACCAGTACATGTATATCTATGTAAAATCAATTTAAGTACAGCATCGATTAAGTACTGGTATATCTATTGATATTTGGTAATTCTGTTGAGACTATCAGTGTCATCTCTTACCATAATTAAATTTTTGAAAGTTAAATCATGATGAATTATATCAATATACAGAAGAGCTTAATTTTTAAATTATCTTACCTGAAATTTCAGAATCTTCCTCTTTTCTGGAGTAAAAAAAAAAAAGAAAAGATTTTCGTAAATGCAATTGTTTTCAAAAATCTAAATTACCAGTACTGTATGTAACATTCATATACTGAACATTGGTTACAATATAATTATAATTGTACAAATGTACAACTTGGTCATGTGATGGTATATTAAGTAAATCACAGGTGTCAGATGAGAAGAGTACCTGTCATGACTGTCCTCTGTGTTGTCCCCACCACTGGATCCCTGGGGGACAGGGCCTGGAGTCTCCTCGTGGGCGACCTCAATCAACATCTGACTCTTACAATGAGGACATTGGTAACGGATCTCTGAACAATAGGTAAATATACGGTTACTTACAACATAACTGGTTTGTCACAAAATTGATGCTATACTTAACAATTACTTTGTAACCTATAAATGACTACAGTATGTCTGTTGAACAACACAACAGAAATGTTTGAGTGCTGACAAAGTATTAATAGTGGTGATGATTTTTTTGTACACATTAATGACAAAGGGTGGGTGGGGGTTAAGAAGGGAGTGTGGTCGTATATCAGAGAGCTGTACCTGGTTGTGATGTTATGTCCGTCTTGTCATAGACATGCTCCGATACATCTGCTTCCTGTTTTGATACTTCCTTGGAACACTTTAAGCACTACAGAAAAAGAAAGAAGGGAGAGAGAATGAAGCAAAAATAAAAAACAATCAGCAAAGCATTTAGAATATTAATTTTACAAACATGACACAAAATATAAAAAAAAAGGTTATTTTTGAAAAACAATTTGAATAATTAATGTTTTTCTGTTAAATACCACACTTATTGGTTATCATAATAAAAGTATTTGGTTGACAAGAATGAATTTTATACTGTACCTGTAGAATGTTTTTTCTCTGATTTTCAATTTCTTTGCTTTCCATTACGGGTCTTAATAAATTTTCAAATTCCTACAAAATACACATTTTGTACATTAAATTCACATACTCTATGTATAGTTAAGATATGCTTCAAGTATACATGTGTAAAATTTAACTATCACTCTAATTATATTGAAGCAAGCAAATTACAGTTGTACATGTATAATTATCCATGTACTGTAAACGAACTGTATTTGGCTGTGTATTCTATTTACCGCTTTTGGCAGAATGCGGCTTCCACTCAATCAAGTACATCGCTAAATGCCATGCACATATGTATAAGAATAGTCACATTCAGGAATACACTAATTCAAATCCATGCCAACTAGTTCAAAAACTAATTTCTGCCAAATACTGTACACGCCAAATATAATACGTTTACAGTATATTGTGACATTTTTGTAAATTGAATACATTTATCTTTTTTACAACTTACAATAGCCGCTATCGTGCTTTCCAATATGAAGACTCGTTCACGCCTATCCTTTCTCACATAATCAAACTTGGCCCTGAAGACAGGGACTTGTTCATCTCCTAAGTTTTCGTGAATGACCTCTTCATTTTCTATCTGTTCATTGCAAGAAGGAAAGCCATAAACAAAAATGTACTCACTGTTTCAGATTTTTAAAAGAGAGTCCTTTGATATAAGAGTTTTGACAGGACATATAACACTGTATATCCAATACTATTTAATCATTGGTTGTCCATTTTGACAATTGAGGTCATGGACAATCCATTGACCGGAAACATACACTGTCATGTACATGTATCTTTCAGCATAAATTTCAAAATTTAACAAACTCCTAATGGTCAACTGTATTTGTAACCTGCACATTGCCTCCACATAGCAGTAATTTTACATATAATCCCCTATATACATGTACATGCACCTATTTTTATCATAAAACATGTACATGCATAAATCATCACTTAAAAAGATATATACAGAATTTTAATTTACAACCAAGGACAAATCAGAATATCCCACCTTATATGACACCAAGCATCTAAGGTCGAGCATTTCCTTGACATTGCCTTCAATGTCCTTCTCAATCAAATAGCGCTGGTTTAACGTCACAAGCAAATTCTGGAGTTCTTCATTGGGCAGCATCATTATAAATGGTTCACACTCCTCTCCTGTAATAATGGATTACCATTTAGGGATATTAAGAAAATTATATATTCTAAAACTTCACATTTTGAGATGCTATTATTTTGATATTTCTATCAAGTCTTGGGGGGGGGGGGTTATACATAGAAACTTGAAAATCAGGTTTAGTTATCCACCTACATGTTCTTAATTTAAAGAATAATTAGGAAAATTATCACATTTATTTGGGGAGCACAGGTACAGATCTTTAATTTAGGACAGGGCCTTTTAACAATTTTAGACTATCAAGAACCCCCAGATATATATCAACACTATTAAGTGAATTTACCATAGAGAGCCAGATTTTCCTCCTCGTCTCGATCCCACTCGGCTCCTTTTGAACTGCTCATTCTGTCATAGCCTGGCCGTCCATTGGTCAAGAGGTCCGTTCCAGACGTATCTGGAGATAAATATAACGAATCAAAATACAGGAAATATGCCTTTATCAATCAGTACACAGACTTGTGCAATTTAAGATGAAGGATTTTTTTTCTAAATAATTTGGCAACTAACCTTTGCCATTTGATACATGCAGCACCTCAATATCATCCTCCAAATCATTGGTTCCATTCTGAACATCTACTGAGCTATCATTCAAATAAATGTCATCTTCAGTATGATTGGGTGTTTTTGAATCAGTGACATCTTCATCTTTAAAAGAAGTTGTATCTGTATTTTGTAGATTTGACTCTTCATTCACTTCTGTTTTTGCGACCTCATATTCTTCATATTCTTTGGCAGAAATCACCTGAAAAAAAAACCATGAAGAGTATATCTTTATCAAAGTTTTCAAAAACATCTACAACAAACTCACATTCCAATTTATCAATTACCTGATTCAATTATTGCAGCATACTTATGTAGTGAATTGTTATCAATAAATATCTTTCATCATCATCAGAATATTTGAAGATATGGGAAACCAATATACAAAGTTGGCAACTACATGTATCATGATTATCTTATTATGTCATTTCTACCTCTACATTACATCAAGTAAACTTGAATACTAAGAATGTGGAGAAGCAAAGTTGTACTCTACCTGCAACCAGTTGACACCATAGTGATCACGTAGCACCTCAATTTCTTCCCGTGTGGATGCTGATGCCTGGCCCTCTACTATTCTTGTAGGTGATGGCACTACAATGAAATTGATAATATAAGTCACATTCGGACATGTTTTATTCTTATTCACTCAATTTATGCAATTCAAACTAAAATTCAAAATTCCCTACCCCCCCCCCCCCCAAAAAAAAAAACCCACCTATAATTAGTAAGAATTTAATTGATAAGATATTAATTTATCAATTCATAAAGACCTCTTGAACTCTCTGGAGATGACCCATCAGTAGTTTCAGTGACCTCGCTTCCGTCGGTGTTCGTCCTCATTGACTTCCCGCGCGACTTCTTTCGTCGACTCTTCCTCTTGCCTGGAGACCCAACCTTCACGGATTCAGCAATGTCATCTGTGTCCTCAAAGTTATATTGCTCAGACAGACGTTGGTGGACAGAGGGGGGTCTACTGACAGTCGCCCTGCCTGGTTGTTTGTCAGTGGGTGCATGTATTTTGCCTGTGCTCTGAAGTTGCTGCCAAAAAAATATATCATTTGGTCATGCATATCAATACAAGCAATATAAAGCATCTATTGTTACAGGTAATTCTCATAAAAAATATTCAAGGACATTTCACACACCAAAAGTTCAGCTGGTTTCACTGGCTTGCCATCAAGAACAACCTACAAAAAACATTAAATCCATTAAAAGTATTAATCAGGTACAAGTATTATTAGGGTTACTGAAGAATTTATTATGATGATACAAAACAATAATACAAAACCTTATATTAAAAATAGTTTCATTTCCTTTTCCCACGTATAAATGAGATTACATCAGAACATAATAAAATTACATAATTGAAAACTTTTCCTGTGTGAAATTGCACCAAACCCAAAATTACCTTGTTTGATGAAAGTGCTTGTGATGACATCTGATGAAGGGATCTTATGCGATGAAGCTGATGATAACACAAAGGATTTCCTTGAAGACTGACCTACAATGTGCAATGTACATGTACATCATGATATAAACCATAAAATTGTAACATCATAGTTTTTCCATAATGTATTAATATTTAAAATCATACATTTAGCTATCAAATGTGAAATAAGTATAAATTGTTTACCACTCGGAGGGAGTGAAGCTTATTGAAGACCCCCAGACAGGTGTGGTCAATGAGGCAGTTTTCTGAGGCATCAATCTCCTCCAGGACTTCAAGTGCCTCCACCCCTATAAAACGAATGTAATGTGATAGGCAAAAAATCTAGTACATTCAAAATGATATATCTGGTAATAAATATACAATGGGAACTAGAAACACACTATTTATTGATCTTGGCCTATAATGAATTTAAATACTGTATGTTGACTATTGGAAAAGAGTTAGAGAGAAACAACGTACCAGAGAGGTTGTCCAGGTTATTGTTTCTAATGACCAACGTCTGGAGTTTGTTCTGTACAGTGATGGAGAATGTGGGCACAGAGTCCAGTAGGTTGTAGCCAAGGTTGATTCTTCTCAGCTCTGTCATGTACTGATAAAGCAAATGATGAAAGACAATTCATTTATTGTAAAGAAATGTCAAAACTAAAAATGACATAATAAATGGGATTATGTTTGCCCTATGTAACTTGAATTTTTTCTGATGAAAAACAATTTGGACCCTTTTTAAGAATTTTCTCAAAGATGAGAACTCCAGTGCATTACATAACTTTCTGTTTTTCATTAGCCTTGTGTTAAATTCTAATGCATGCACATATTAAAAAAATTGAGATGATTTTGAGAATGATTAGGTTTTCCAGCATACCTCAATGTAATTCTCCACTTTATCAATGCTGTTGTGGCTCAGGTCCAACAGATTTAGCGCTGGCAGTAGTCTCTATAAAAACAAAGCTCAGGTAAATATAAATAATGCTGAAATTCAAGTCTTATTCACAATCAATGGTACATAACTGACAATTAGAGAGCAGACTTTGTGTACTCACTAGTGATGCGTCAAGCTTGGTGATCCAGTTATAGCTAAAGTAGGCGGCGGTCAGCTGGGGCCAAGACATGGGAGAACTCTGGTCTCCCCCACAGGTCTCCAAAAACTCCTGGGGGTGAGATACAAGAAATTTGGATATCGAGCAAATATAGAGCTTTTGTATTATAGTTCTAAAATTGGATTTTGCTCAAGGGTTAAACTCATTATCTGCTAAATCCCATAAATTGATTCATTTTTTACAGAATTGAAATATATCTCTGACTATGTCATAATATATATATGCTTTGATGCCAGTTGCGTGTATGTACACACATTAAAGATTCATTTACAAGTACCGGTATGTACTGAGAATAGTTACCTGTAGATTATGCAAACATCTTGTCACAGTCACAACCCTTAATTGTCCCCTCTGCTTGTGCAGACCCTCCAGCATGTGAGTTGGAATTTTCTTCAATTCTAGGACTTGTAGACTCTTGAATCTTGAAATAAGTATAGGACCTTGCATTGTAGATGTTCCATGTGTAATCTGGAATTCAAACAAAGAAACCTGTGACAGACGAAGTTTAACGAAATAAAAAATACCATCCCCCACACTCAATGAAAATCATAAGGCAAGATAAAGAGGCATGTTACAATGGTTTCTGCTATAAGATAGCTTTTTACTCTTTACATAAATGTACTCCAACCATGAAATTTTTGTTTAAAAAATATTTACCATGTTCAAATGCAAGGTGCTGTAATAATAATAGAGTTAGCTTCATAATATGTTCATGATTAATTCTAATTCATAAAATCAGACATACAACAACATTTACCTTTAAAGATGCAGTCTTTGTGATAAAATCATTCAGAAATTGTGCATTGGTTCGCCATCTTTGAAACTGCTCCTGTTCCTGGGTCATCCTTGACCGACCTCGACCTGACCCATGCCTTGACCTTTCACCTTCTCTTTTGGCCTCAAAGTCATATTTGGTCTCGCTGTACCGTCGGAAGGCATGGTTCAACTGATTTAGTGATTGTGTTGTCAAACAGAACTGAGTACTTCCATTGAGTATCTGTTCTCCTGCAAAGCAACCTATCATTTTCAAGTAAGAAAAATGAAACAGAAATTAAAACATGCATGGCAAAGAAAATCAAATAAGCAAATAAATCACAACAGCAAAAAAATAAATAGGCAGAACCATGCATTGTTACTGAATTTAATATTCTGCAATTTCCAAGAAATTAAGTCTTACCATTTTTACGCAGAAGACTTGCCAACTCATTAACAATAGCAAACTCATTTGGACTCAGTGCATCCATACCACAACTCCTTTTCACTTTGACATGTCCTGGTTTGAAGTGCTCTCATACATTATGCATATTAAATTCAAATGTACGGCGGATGATCGCAACCGTAGTTTTATTCCTAGGGAACTTGTACCATTTAACTCATAACCGTTTGGTCCTTCTTAAGCATCAAATCACAATATTTTCTCATCAGCATGTAAATACCGAAATTGTTGATAAACTTTACCCTCATGTGACAATAATAATTCAGGAAATGACGCGTCTATTGGAGGTAAATAACAGTCCCGCACTCTACTTTCATTTTCACTTTGCGCATGCGTGTTTGCCTGTCAACACACACCATGGAGGGGACCATGCAAACACAACCACCTAGGTAAGTTCCTCAAGTGACATTGGCACTTGTTCAATAAATCTACTGATTGTCTAGGGATGATTAATTGACACAAGAGAACAGAGTCGTTAAATGTGCTGACGCAAGGTCAGATACAGACCTATTCAGACGCTGTGTTAAGAGATGCAGGGTTGACCAATTGTCCTTATTTTCAATACTCATCACTTCTCACAACCATACGCACACACATATACTATGATCAACATGTGTGTGTTTGAGGTGATATTCAGATGACATTAGTGGTGATGCCCCCCTTCAATCATAAGTTAGGTACAGGGGAGTACATGGATTTTAAAGTTTTCATAAGGACATGCTCTCCTATTTAAGCTTTCCATATCTATAACTTCTCTGATGATATTTCTGACACCTGTGATCAGTCAATGGTTCTGGTGCATTCTTTTAGGGGAGTCATCTGATCTATGGTTCGTTATTGTAAGCGGTGAAGGGAAGACTTGGCTTAGATATATTAATACCTGTGTGCCTGAATGGGGAGTGTGACAGAGTAGGGATATAGGGATGGTTAGATCTTGCAGTCATTAGGTAATGTTCATGATGTTGGACAGGGTTCAGTCCCCTGAGTGTCAGTGCATTTTACTCCCTTATCTGGCACACATGCATACTCCTAGAGTATCTAATTATAATATTTATTGGCACATCAGTGTGCTATAATTTCACATGCTCACTGCTCAGCTTTGATTGTGATGTCATTTTGATGTACTGTAACAGATGGCGAAAAGTCAAGTCTCAACTGGGTCTCGAGCCCAGGGCCTCTAACATACCATGCCTGCACTTTAACCACTTAGCTACTTTGACCTGATCAATATATTGACTGAAAGTTACACACCTGTTAACTCAGTGTAATATAGATGTATTTACTGTAAAATGAAAAAATTTGGCGCAAATGTATTTTAGCGCAAATGCAAGTGCCAATACATTGGCGCAATTAAAGTTTAGTCCATGCACCTTTATTTTAAAAGGTTAGATAAAATATGTTCTTGTTTCAACAAAGGTTATGCTGAAATTTATTTCTGTGTTCACTCAAGCATGTGCACACAAAAACTTTAATTTTTACTCGTGTACACGGTAAACTGTCATTGAGAACAATACACTTACTTTTGTCCAAATCGTCAGTAGATAGAATATAAAAACTTACCCGGTAATTTATGGACGATGGTGTTTTTTGTTGGTAAACAAGTTTGAATTATCAGACTTTGAATTAAAGTAGAGACTGGGATAACACTTAAAGAGTTCTGAAACTAAAAGTTAGGGAAATCAAATGCTACCACACCATGAGCGAATCTTTTTCACAATAATTTTACATTAAAATAACACAAACAGAGATATCGTCTAATTGTTCATGTTGTTATTATATCTGCTAAACAGATAGATAAAAATTAATAAATCATGTATTGTCAGCGCAGACGATCGCCACGCTTGATAATATTTTCACCTTGAGGCGCTAAATGGAAGGGACACGGAGAGAAGCCCAAATTTGAGGGTGCTGATGATAGATACTAATAAGCAATAAAATTGAATTAATTAATCCATTTTTTGGCAGAACTTACTCGATTACCCATACTGTTAACCTGTGTAATTGTGTAAACAATCATAATTGACCGTATGAAATTACGTAAGCATGCACTTGTAAGATTAAAAAATGACTGAAGTTATTGTTTTGTAACTTGAAAAAATTTAATACATATGGTAAATCGTTGGCGCACAATTAATTTTTGCGCTCAGGGGCAGTTGTGCCAAAAGCACTAAAATTTGTAGTGCACCAAATTTTCTTGTTTTATAGTATGTATTGCAAAAAAGTTTATGGGGAGGATTATGCTTATTCCGACTTTATTTTTCGTTTACAGATAAAATGATTAGGTAACTCCTTTTACCCAAGGAAGAGCATACCCCTGTAACATTTAGAAGTGATTGACACCAATTGCTATTACCATAAAAGAATTATAATAATTGAAACACTGCAAGCTGCATATAAAACTTCAGTATTGTTTAACAACCATTTTCATGAAATAGATAAATTTTGATTTGTTGCACATCCTAGTGATCCCGGAGGACAGGGCAGTGAAGGTAGAGTTGACAGTAAATCTCGCTATGATTGGAAGGACATTACAGAGGAGTTCATGTCATCAGCGTCAGCGCTACAGATGGGGGAACTCCTTCATGACACAAAGTGAGCTAGGATTCTCATTATTCCCTAATTTACTACATTACGCATGGAAAACTACATTACCTATCTTAAGCTTTGATAAATGTAAAAATGAGATGCTGATTTAATTACGATCTTTTTACACACAGCTTTGGCTTGTTTGAAGCCATGTCTGCCATTGAGATGATGGATCCTAAGATGGATGCTGGGATGATGTGTAACCAGATTCAGAGGAAGGTTCTTACCTTTGATTCTGCATTAGAGGTATACATATGATTTCTAGAAGTTTTATAAATGAACACCGAGTTAGAACTAAATACAAATGCTAATTAAATTATAACAGTAAGCATTGCATTAGAACATGGACATTAGTGGACAAATAATTTGACTAAATTGACAATTTTTTTTACATTTCAAAGGAAATATATTTATTTATGTACATGTATCTATACATTTCAGATTGAATCAAAAGTTAACTTCCATAAAGATCCATCATTAGATGAATTTTATGCAGAGTTATCTCTCTTGGTCTATTAAATTGTGGTAGTTAGCTAGCCTTGTGACTTAGTACATGTACCGATGTAATTATAAAAATAATTTTGCTAGTTACCATAATTATTTTAGGTTTTTGATTTATAGAAGAGGTCAAATGAATCTACATATATTTTGAAAAATTTTAATTATTTCAGAGTGGGGCTATTAAGATAAAAGATCTGAGTATTCCTGAACTGATAGGAATCATGGACACATCCTTAGCTTGTTTGGTAGGTATTGTAATCTCTGTGTGTGTGGAGAGAAAGAGAGAGAGAGAGTTATTTATCTTAGTTGAGCCACTGGTATATTTCAAAAAGGCTATTAAAACCATATTACCTGATAAAGAAAACTTGTTTACAGTTTGCAGGACTGAACCAGTTGGTAAAAATGAGCAACCCCAAGCTTTAAACTGACTAGCCCCGGGCGTCGGGCTACCGTATATTTCAACCCTTGATATTAAAACCGTATTACCTGATAAAGAAAGCTTGTTTACAGTTTGCAGGACCGAACCATATTTTTAATGTTTTTGTTTTTCTTAATAGGTGACTTGGTTGGAGGGCCATTCCTTAGCTCAGACTGTGTTCACCAACCTCTTTCTACACAACCCTTACATGATAGAAGACAAATGTCTGAAAGCATTCAGCATTCTGATGCTCAAACTCGTGGACCACATAAGAGACAGAGTCAACAGGGCAGGAGTCTTTGAAGAGGTGAGGGCCCACCCCAATTTATTTTTTGTGAAACCAGCTGCCTTAGTTTAATTTTCTCTTTTATTATGCCCTCCTTCGAAGAAGGGAGGGCATATTGCTTTGCTGCTGTCTGTCTGTCGGTCAGTTGGTCGGTAGGTCGGTCGGTCCACCAACAGTTTCTGTTCATTTTCTTTGCAGGGGTTGCACATATTGAAATGAAATTTGGTATACAGATTTATCATAATAACATCTAGGTCAAGTTCGATTATGGGTTTGTTCGAGCCATTTTCGACAGAGTTAAGCCCCTTGGACGTTGAAAAATTCCAATTATTTGCAGTTTCCATTCATTTTCTTTGCAGAGGTTGCACATATTGAAATGAAATTTGGTATACAGATTGGTATACAGATATCATCATCTAGATCAAGTTTGATTATGGGTTTGATCAAATTATATTCGACAGAATTATGCCCCTTGGACATTGAAAATTCCAATTATTTGCAGTTTCTGTTCATTTTCTTTGCAGAGGTTGCACATATTGAAATGAAATTTATACAGATTTATCAAAATAATATCTAGGTCAAGTTCGATTTAGGGTACAATCGAGCCATTTTCAACAGAGTTATGCTCCTTGGATGTTGAAAAATTCCAATTATTTGCAGTTTCCGTTCATTTTCTTCGCAGATGTTTCCAAGGGAGGGGGCATAAGTGTTTTACAAACATCTCTTGTTTCTTTTGAATTTTTTCCCAAACCATTCAAATTTTATTTTTCTTTTTAACTATAAAACTATAATATGCATATGAAAGGGGCTCCATGATTTGGGATTTAAAAGGTGTAGCTCAATAAACAAAATGTTAAAGTTCAAGGTCATATTCTTTGCATTGGTTAAGATGATCACTTGCTCAGAGGCATACTAGCAGAGATGGACATTGCCAATTTAAAGCAATTAATTTTCTAATATCATGTTAAGAAGAGTTAAATGAATTTTAACTATAAATATGATGCAGAATTCATTCAGTGATTGAACAGAACCACATTGCACATAATTTTTATTGTGCCAGGATGTTAATTGTGGTTTTAGTTAGTTAAAAAATATTGTTTGTTTAGGGTAATCCGACCTAACCTACAAAAATGCCCCGAACCTACCATTTTTAGATGTCTTTTTTCATCTGACAATGATTTTCATATTATTTCCATTAAAAACCTGTTTTTAAATATGCCCACATGCAGAAAAAAATGTGATAAAATAAAAAAAAAATCCCTACCTACCTAACCTAATTTTTTCATCAGTGTTACCCTAAACACAAAATTATTTTTTTTTAGGCCTAAGATAAATCTTTTGAGTTTGAAGATGATTTCATGGATTGCCTCGCGTCTTTAACGAACGCATTTTACTTTCCTAACACACTTTTATTTTATTGATTTCTTTCTGAGTTTATATAGAATGTCCTTAATTTTTCCTGCTAAAGATTAAGACCCAAAATTCATTGTGCATTTTTAGGAAGATTTCCAAAGTCTGACCTATGGTTTCAAAATGGCCGCCGATGTGACTGATGCTAGAGCCACAGGAATGATGAAGGAGGTGGAAGATGACCTTAATAGAATCATCAAGGTAACACTGTCAGTGCTTCATTGATGAAAATGGTTTTGAATGCTATTTTAAACTTGAGTTTGCTCTTGGGTCAAGATTTACCTTCCTGATAGCACATTTTGGGAAAACGTTTGGTTATTTAGAGTAGAATTTTTTAATTACCTGGTACTGCTGGTAATTTCTTGATGGTGATTCATGGACTGGGATTCTAGTAAAAAGTTGATGTATGAAGATGTACTGTATTATCCTCTAATTAAAATGAACATGTAATCCCATCACAGCAAGGAAGGATTGATTACATGTTGATGTAATCTCAGAATGGGGAAAAGTTATTGAAGAGGACTTGGTTGGGGAAGGCCCTTTTTCTAGGCTTGGAAAACCATGTCTATTAAAATCGGAGCTTGAGTGACAACGGCCACATGTACCATGGTAACGTACTTGGGAGGCAAGATACGGTTGTATCGTTGAATATGATGTACAAGTGTAAAAATTTGCATGTAAATTTGTTTTTTTTAAATGTTGGTTGATTGATGGTATGAACTGCATAGATCTCAATACTGCACAAAATTTGTAAACCCTCAACAAATGACCTTTTCAATCTAGTTTACATGAATGATATGCCAGCAAATGTTTGTGATCTTTTTTTAATAGATGGAAATGTTTTGACAAATCATTTGTCAAGTTCTTTCAGTTTCCTGTTGTTAAAATCATTGAAATATTTCAGGACTAAAATAATTATGCAAAACTTTTTTTTTTGCATACAACATCATGCATCTGCTGATCTGCAGATATAAAGATTAATTTCAAAGCCTACATTTAACGATGATAGATTTGGTCCGACTACAGCTGGTGATCCATGTATTTGCACCCATAGTGTATGAGTATAGAGGAAGGAAAATCACAAAAATTGAAAGATTTTTCTGTAGTTTAAAGTAGTATGGGTGTGGTAATGTAATAATTCTTTTCTTTTACAGAGTTCATCATTGAGTGCACTTTTTTTTTTCATTTTACGCAGTTTTTATAAATATTTTACTCAGTGCATGGATCTTCACTGACATCATTTTTAAAATGATTTATTTGAAAAGTTTTAAATCAGTGCAGGTACTAGGTACTGGAGAGTTGCCTTTGTTTTTCAGTGATGGTAGATGTATATGGGTCATGTGTTTTATTAAAGCTAGGTACACATATACTCTCAATTTCTGATGCATGCCTTCTTTTAGCTGCAGGTCTGTAGCTCCTGGTCTGAAAAAATTTGGATGGACGACCCCGGGGCTACAGTGCCTCTCAATATAAAAAACTGCAATTTCGGCACACAAAAAATTTTGCTAGTTTTGGACTGATTAACCTTACACACAAATTCTGTGGAAAAAATTAGTACTTTTGAATTCTTCATGCAATTTACTACTGATATCGTCTCTTAATTTACCTGCCTCAGACTTTCTTGAAACAGGCTAACCGACCCCGGAAAATGAAGTATGTTGCATGTAAATTCACATCAAGATCGAGAGTCGCCATTTTTACATGTAAACAAACTGCAACACTTCACATATGGGGCTAGTGATGGTGTTTAAAAGAATATTTGTAATTTTGTACATTTTTAGCAATCATTTAAAAAAAAAAATATACAGAACTGTATTTAAATATAAACATGTACATGTACTACTGTTCCAATTCATTCGTTTGGACAAATTCATTATGATCTTCAAATAATTATTGGATACTTATTTCACTTTAAATGATTTTCTGTCTTGTTGTCCATGTTATAACTTGTACAGTATTTGGACAATTGGTAATAATGTGAATAAAAAGAAAACTAGAGATGTCATAGTCAAGTTACTGGATCACAATTATAAATCTTCATTAAAACTTAACGAAGGGGTTACCATGAAAAAGGCAGTATTAACAAAAATACTTCACTTTTTTACTATTTAAACAGTGTGTTGCATCTTTGTTAAATGTTTTGTGGTCTGGCAGGTTTTGTTGTCTCTCATTTTATGCAATGCACTTTACTTGTACAAGTTTGTAATAACATTAAGGGTTTTTCCTCCAGATGACAAGAAGTAAAGTAGGAGAGGAAAGGGATGCCCAGACAGAGCAAGAGGTAACTGTTTATGATGTAGAAAATAATAGAAATAATCATCTAGGGTTTTTTTTCTCACTAATGCTAGATACATAAAAATTATTGGACCATACAATTGAGGTCGAGCAATGTACAGTTCATTTACAATGTGTGTCAAATGCACTTGTCGCAATATAATCTAACATCCATGATTTTGATAAAAAACCAATTCCAGATTTTATGGAAATATGATTTATCTAAAAGTAATTTTTAACATTTTCATCCTCGTCATGATCTGTACTTCTGTTTGAGCATCTGACATTGTTGTGATTGTATTACTGATATGTTGTTATTTACTGACAGCATGAGATAACCAATGCCTTGTTTTCCCGAGTCAAGTTCTTCAGACTCTTTCTGACGGCTCTTCTGTCCTTCAGTAAAGAAAAGGTGAGAATAATAAAAAAACCAATTCAACCAATTCAGATTTCTCTGTTAAAAAATTATGTGGAAACCGTTTCTACTGTAATTCAAAAGTTGTCTGTTATTACATTTAACCATGAACCAAAATATGTTAGAATTGGCAGTTATATAGTTTTTGTAAAGTTTTAAATGCCAAAAGAAAATTATTATGGGCCATATGTTCATTTTATACATGTAAAATACTTTTATCAGTTGCATATTATTCTTATACAATTTGAAGTGAATAAATGTGTATTGCAGTGTGAAGGAATACCTCAGGCCCAAAAGCTGATTTGCCAGCTTCTAGAGCTGCTGCCCATCATTAGAGATACCATCTGTATGGGCATTCAGCCTGATAATAAGGAAGTGGGCAAGAATGGTAGGTACATGTAGGATGACACATAGTGATTTACTTCAGCATTTTCTGAGAATGTATTTCATAGATATCAAATAGGACAAACATTTGAAAATACAGTAGCTACTTATTTTTAACCGGGTTTTCCAAAGGAAAAATCTGGTTATTGAAATGGTGAAAATGGTGGGCGGGCGGGTTGGTGGGTGGGCGGTCGGCGGGCAGCTGCCAAAAGGGTACCCTTATTGTACGGATAACTCCTCCTACAGTTTTCAAGATAGGAAGTTGTTCTTTTGCAGATCAATTGTACATATATCAGAGGTGTGCATATTGCTAGGATTTTGATTTCTGGTAATTTATGAAAAAAATACTAGCTGTTGAACTTAGTCATTTTTTTGGCAAAAATATTGCATAAAGAGTACCCCATTTCTCTGGATAGGTAGTGTTCATCAATTCAGGGTTGACAAATGGATTATGGGTACTGTGCACCCGGTTTGCTGTCACATTTACAGCTTTTCTCTTGTTGTTTTTTAGATTACCCAACAATCATGGGATTTGAACCACTTGTCAATCAAAGATTGTTACCGCCCACGTTTCCTCGATACACTGTGATTCGCGGTCGAGAGGAAGCCTTGAGTCACATTGAAGGTTTGCTGTTTCGGCTGCAGATTGTAACCACTGTCCCGGAACTCACAACTTTCCACATTATTATGGTACAGAGCTGATTTTATCAGTAGATACTCATTGATTTTAGATTCCTGATAATAGCTCATTTTAAAGAATACTATTGCAAGTACACTATTGAGTAAAGAATGTTTTGATTACTGTAAATTCCTTATTAAATGCGAGGAATTAATATCCGCGTAATATGGCGACAAGCAGTCCACGCAGATTTTAAAATCTCACTTTTATTTTTCAGACAGTTTGAAATTATTACAAAAAATTGGTGCTCATAATTTTATATTTTAGCCATTTGATGTAAAACAGCTGAATCAGGAATTCAGTACTCATGTAAAATAAGGAGTTTAGAGTATGTCAAAAGTTTGAGTTCAATTGTTCAAAATATTTTTTCTAGGAAGCCTTCCAAGAGTTTAGCAAATCTTCTCCCTGTGTTTTATCCAGGTCCATATTACAGGTCAGCCCTTTAGTTTCTTCTTCATGCATTTCAGATTTAGTGTACAAATTATCAAGACCATGTTTTTAACGGTATTAAACAATCTCGGTGAATATTAATGCTATCAGTTATTTCAGTACTTTGATTTTTTGCTTTATGTAGTTAACACTGCTTCCTGTCAATAAGCGAGTGTTTGGAGTACACACCATGGTAGATTTTCTCAAAGACACAATCAGGAACTTCATAGCACCTCCAGTTCTAAGCCAGAAGTATGTTGATAACATGTTTTGTAGGATATTGATTACTGTTGATTCTTTGGTGGGCATGCCTTTTCATTTTACCCATTAATTCATGAATCCCAAAAACTAAGAACGCGATACTATGCTGTACAATGTTTACAGTTTCTTTTGTTTCCTAGTATTATGTTAACCATTTAATTAATGATCTGCTACAGGCATGTCACATAAATGGAAATGGTTAAAGAGAAGCAGTCATATGTGTAATTTTTATTTTAAATGAAAGGTTCACTTACTTGTAATTACAAGATAAGAGTATATAAATGTGGTATTATTATAAGAGTGATAGGTTTTTTAATATTCTAATCAAGAATTGAACAAATTTTTAAAGAATTTTGAGTCATCATGTATCTTTTTTTATAAAATTCAAAAATTCGGGCAAATACTTGTCTGATATTAAGTTTTGTGTTTGAAATTAGGTTGCATGAACTGTACTTCAGAGTTAAAGGTTATATATATGAAATTGTACTTTGATTCAAATGATGTAATCATTCAAAATTGATGGATTTCAAGCTAGGTGAAAGTTTTTTTTTTTAAATTTAATTTTTGATCATATTTAAAAATGTCAGCATAATTAATCCAACACATTTTGAAAAGGGTGATTATTTCAGTTGATGGATTTTCTTCTCTTTAAAAGTTCAATATCCAAAGATGTTTTTAAAAAGAATATTGGTTTTTTGAAAATAGGTCGGCCCTTTACAATAACTCCCAGGCCAAGCAGTATGTAGATGCCTGGTTTGTTCAGGTGGTGCGCCCATTTACCGCCCTGGTCCAGATAACTGGGCATAACCGGGCGCGACAGAGGGATAAGTGGGCACACATTCTAGAAGACTTGTCTGCTTTGCAGGAAGAGGTTTGTTTCTTGGATTATGATAATTTTTTTGCATTATGGTAGAACATGAATATATAACGGTATATTTTAGTTGTATATGTATTATTTTTTGCCCTAGTCAGTAATTTTTTCATGCCAAGGTCACATGTTTTTATGATTGATGTGATTTTCCAGAAAAGTGCATAGCTCCTTTTGTTTTTCTCAATAATATACAGATTTGCTTATTCATGAAGTTCTGTGAGAAATACATTAATTTAGATAAAATTAGAATCTTGAAATGCTTGTAACACATTTTTTGGAGATTTTGAATTTTAGAAATAACCAACTTATTGGCACAATAATGATACAGAAGGATACTGATATATGTGTACATTTATTCATATACTTTGTACATATAAGTTAGAGTACTTTTTCTTTTGGAAATGCGGTTAGTATATCCCCTAGCTACAAAAAGAGATTATACTTGTATGAAGACATGAACATCTCCTAGCCAATATAACCACTACATGCATGTCAAGTTCTCAGAACTTACACAAATAAAATTTCATTAAATATGTAGTTCTCTCCCCTTAAACACATTGTTTAAAAAAAAATTCTCTGATCTGAAGATGGCCAGTTGGCTACTCTTACTTCAATTAACTCACAATATGGTGATACCTATTATACCTTTTTCTTTTCTACTAACAGGCTGATAAGGTAGATGCTTGCCTGCATCAGATCCTGACAAAGATGGAGCCCAACCGCCAGCACATCGCGTGCCTGGGGAACTGGGTCCTGTATCACTCTCTACAGGCCATGATCAGCTACCTGCTGGCAGGATTTGAACTGGAGCTGTACGCCACTTATGAGTACCACTATGTCTATTGGTGAGTGTTTTGGACATAGTGATGTATTTAGACAAACAAAATACATGTAGAAAAACATGGACATTTGTACATGTATATATAGTTATTTATTTGGGGCAAAAATATTGTTTTGCTTCTCTGTTTATAATTACCTTTATAATAACCTATATAAATAATGTACATAGTACATGTAGGATGTTTTGCGATAAATGCATAGTTTTTTTTAAGTGAATATAAAGATATAAATCTGACTGTGGCCTGTTTAATTGTAAACTTAAATACAAATGTACAAATCTACACAGATTTTTAAAGCAATGTTTAAAATTTTCCAAATGAGTGCTCTTGCAATTTCAAAATAAAATTTTTGCATTTGTATGGAATGAACATATATTCACACTGTAGATTTTTGTGCCCACCTTTCTGTTTACTGTAGGTAGTTTAATAAAATATTAATGCTTTGCTGTAGATATAGATCCCCAACTCTTTTTTTAATGGGAATATTTGTAAGAAATGTTGTATATACATTCTATATGTGGCTGCTTTGTTTTTTTGTAGGTATTTGTATGAAATGCTATACTCCTGGTTGATTAATACACTGCACAGAGCCGACAACTTCTTATTAGAGAATGAAACCATGGCAGGTGAGGAGTAAACGAAGACGATCGGTCATAATCATGCACTTATGAAAACAGATTACCGTGCTGCAAATAGATTGATTGCACATATTGCTCATCTTGCCCTCAGCCATTAAAAAATTGTAGCCTTCAAATTGCACACAGTTGGGTGATATATTTTAGATATCAATATGTTAAATAGATTGATGTGCATCATATATTCTGGGTGATTTTTGTCAAAATTGATTCGTGCCGAAGATGAAGGGGAATAATTCAGAGAAATGGCTAAATTTGAAGAGATGATACCCTTCTTCTGATGTTGAAAATTGACAAATTGGTTTCATAGATCACCAAAGTAAAAATAAAGTGATATGCACCGTAAAGTTATTAGGATATACTTGTCGAGTGTAATTTGTCTTTAGATATAATGATATGGATCAATTCTGAATCACGTTTTGTCACTGTTTAGATACCAAAATGTGGTATATGTATTATTGCGGTGTTATCAGGCTTATAGTAAAGGTTTTTGCTGAATTTACGGTCCTTTATTCACACAACATTTTTAATTAAATTAAAAACAAGGAACATACACTCTTTAAATATTTGATGAACAAATTCTTTAAAAAAAATCTACTTATAAAACAAACTTTTAATATTTTTTTTATATCTACTAACGAAATGAAGATTTGTAAATCCCTTTATATAATTTACTAGCCCTGTGAGACGTTTGGTCTTGTAAATATTTAATAACTATATTCTAATTACAAGATTGGACCTTTCTTGATGCTTGATTTTATTGTATGGTATCATAGACAGCCAACAGAAAGGCAGAAGTAATAAAAAGAACAAGAAAAAGAAGAGAATCAAAACCCTGAACAAAGAGATCACCCTCGCTCAGGCCGGGCAGCAGATGTTTGGGGGCTACTACAAGGTACTGTCAATTCAAAACGTGTCAAAGGCGCGCTTGTTCTTAATAAGTACTGTTAAAGTGGTTATGTCCTCATGGGGAAAATTTACACTTGCTACGTGGTAAGCTTAAAACCGCGTTAAATACCCCAGCGTGTATGGTAAAAAAATCAAAACTTGCGTGTGGTAATTCACGCATCTGCATATCTAATACCCACGCATATTGTTTGACTCCAGAAAACGTGTACTTTACCATCAGTGTAAATAACCTTTTACAATATTTGTAAACAATTGTTTAAATGAATTTTGAAAATTCTTTTACATGTACAGAACACTTTCAAAACCAGTCAAATTTGTACTGTTAGAAGTAGAAAGCTGTGTCTCTATGAAATGTTTTAAAAGGATTCTGATGTTGGAGATCTTTTTTATGTCTTCAAACTTTATTATGAAATCCTTGCTATAATGACCCATCCATTTATTTGTGTTAGTTTTAAACAATGATAAAAAGATCAGAGGAAGTCTATTTTACACTTTTAAGGCAGATCTGAAAGTATTGAGTGTAGTTCAGATAAAATGCCTCATTTAAGACAATCTGAAAGATTAAGATCAGGTCATGATTTTTGTAGCAGGGATTTTGATGTCCTTATTTGTTTCAAATAATTATGTAGGATGCATTCTTTTATACCATAGGGAAACAATTTTTACAAAATTTAGCAACACATTATGAATAGATATTGAAATTGAAAGGATGACTCAAAGTACTTTAAAGGTTAAAGTATAAGCGTGGGTGAAATTTTTGAAAAATTTGAACAATACTGTCATGCAAAAGGTTTCTAAAAGAGGTATGGTAATACATTGTGAATGACATATCTTGTGAATTCTTTATTTTGCCAAATATATTTCACATGCTTTGTTACTGAAAAATTGATAAATATTACCTCTCACAATATATCTTTGTTCACGATTACTGTAGAAAACTTATTTTATGGGAGAACTTAATTCCACTCTTCCACCATTTTATATTAAATCGTGAGAATATAAAATCACAACCACCAGACATATGTTAAAATTTCATATATTACTTCACCACTGCCAGAAAAAGAAAAGCAAGATTTTAAAATAATTTTTCGGATATTAATTTCTGTCATTTGGTTAGGAATCTACAGTATCTATCAAGTTTTTTATGTTATAGGCAGTAATGGGCTTCCGATTGGACGGTAAGATGCAGATGCCCGAGTTTCAGTTTGACTGTGAGGAGGTTCGATACTCACACAGGTTCCAGCCATTTACCAATGTGTCAACCCCTCCCTATATACCCTATCTTCAATACAAGGTCAGCATAAAAACAGTTTCAAATGGAAATTTTCATGAATGATTTGTAGTACTTTTCTACTAAGAAAAAATTACACTAGTAATGTGAATTAGTGTCTTTGGCTGATATTTTGGCTGCAAGAGTTGGTGGTAAAAATCAGTTTTGAAAACTCAAAAGATGGCACTTTGTATTGTGCTAGAAGGATCATTATTTTTGGAAAAAGGCAACCAAGCAAAAGATGTTGAATGAAAAATAAAGCATTTATATTCATCATTCACTGAAAAGAGTACTCGGGATACAGTATAAGTAACTAAGTTTTGAAACTGAAAAAATTTCATTTTTATTTTTTCCCCCTTTTTTAAGGAGATGTCCGATTTGAATCGCTATGAACCAGATGCGACTGCTGTAAGCCTGTATGGAGCTGCCTGCAAATGTTTTCACCAGGCCAAATCTTTACTGGAAAGCTTCCATAACCCCTCAGAAGAGGTAATGAGTTGTCATCATTTTACTGGTGTGAATAGGTCGCCTCAATTAAAGCAGATTATATTGGACATAGTAAAAACAATATATGGTCATGCAATTTCAGGTTCAAGCTATGATCAAGGTGGCCAAAGTGAATTTTGTGGTAATGAAAATTTTAATGGGAGGACATAAAAAAGATTCACAGGTAAGTTGTCTGGTTTGGCTGTATAATTGATCCAAGGTCTTTTAAGTACAGAACAGTTATCTAGAAAGACATGTTTAGATGTGTCACAAACTTCATAATCAATTGAGGAAGATTGCAGGAATGTCAGATGTACAGAGAAAAGACGGTAATGGAACAGATTGATTGATTTTATGGTTGTGTTGAGAATCCCATTGTATATTTTTCATTAAATGCATAATCACATTGTATGAATGTTCATTTGATATTTTACCATGGTCAGCCTTATTTAGGTAATGAAATTGGTTGAGGTGTTGTATTAAAAAAATATCTGACCTATAAATGTCATTCATTAGTAAATGTCTAAGATAAGATACATGTACAAATTGTTACAGGAACCTCCAGTATTTGACTTCACATCACACCCTGTGTATCCAACCATTAAAATGGTGTAGCTGAAATTGGGTACCCCTGGTCACATGACAGGAAGTTCTGATGTCAAAGCAGGAAATGACTTACAGGAAACTTGTTTAGCTCTAGCTATTGGAAGTCTGTGAATTGTATGTTGAGTTTGTGATGAGTGATAATGTGTGAGGCAATAAATAGTTATACTGACAAATCTGTCTCCATTGTTTTGGCATTTATGATTATTTAATGCTGCAAAAACCAATAAAATGGCTGTTGAGTGGATTGTATAGAAAAAGAATGGATAAAAGTACAGTACACACACACACACACACACACACACACACACACACACACACACACACATATATATATATATAAATAATAGCAGCATGGAAATGTGAAAATATTAAATAAAACTGCAAATCTGTGAAATAAAAGTCATATTTAGAGGGGCACTGATGTGCAAGGCTAAATAAAGGCAAAGTTAGTCAAAAGAAGGGTATAAGAATCTCAAAGCCATCCATAATTATAGATGCAGAACTACATATTTATATGCACACTCAGATATTGCAGATATTAATCTGATATTAATGTTATGCCAATGCAGATATTTATGCCCTTGATCTAAATTTATGAAAAAGGATAATTTTGATGATGACTAATTACTGATTTAACAGAACAAGAAGTTAGAATTTTTTGCCCTTTTGGTTTTTATTGAACGGTTTTGTTCCTGTAGAGTTGGGATAATTTTAAAAAAAACTGTGACTTTGGAAAATTACTGTCCTTCAATGTCTTTATTCAAGGTTTATAAATTTTTGATCAATATAAAGTTCTATTTTGAGTTTCAGAATCAATACTTTTACTGATTTACTAGTATATATTACAGGCCCCGATTTCAGTATGCCTAATGATGCAGCTTATTGCTATTGTTACGTACTTTAACCTGTTCCTTTAGAATGATTTGTTTAAATGCATGTAAAATTTGCAGAATAGACATCGATAATCAAAATCCGAACAACTTAATATCATATGAATTGTCGGGAAAATAAACAGGTAATTGAAATAAAAATATGATTGAATTAATTTTTCGTGTACTTTAATTTACTTATCATTTAATTGATTTCCAAAATGTCGCCTCACTTCAAAACGAAAGTCACTGAACCTCTAACGATGATAAATAACTGGGTTTGCTTGCCTTCCAGAATCTTTTCTTTAGAAATCCATGGTATTTGCATACATATTTTGTTAAATTATTAAATTTCCTTTATCAGACAAAGCTCAAATAATGATGCTTTTAGTTGGTAAATTTTCGTATATATGCAAATCTTAACTACATCTACATGCTGTTCTTTTTCGATCATAATTTAGACGGAGCTGTTCTTTGATATTTTTAAACATACGATAAATATAGACTCATATTTTCCTTCAACATATATGTAGGATTCTATCAAAGAATTTACTGGTAAAAAATAAATAAACGGAGATCATCATCATTAGCATCAATAAGCAAAAAATTTTAGGAGGAAAGTTTAAAAAATAAAATTTGAATATTTTGTCCACGTTGATCTAAGGAGGCCGACTAGTATTCGTACATATTCTTATGGTATATTGTACATGTATTATAATAGTATGTGTAAGAAAATATCAATTCTTTATTTTGGACAATTCATGGGTATATTTGTGTCAATCTCTCACGATGCAATCAATTTCACTTTCATCGAAGAAGAAATTTTAAAACCTTATAAAGTTTCATCAGTATTAAAACATCAGGCTTGGCTTTGAATTCGGTTTTTTTCAAAGGTTATCACGTTGACATCCCCTGCCTTTGGAGTCATTAAGACTAACCCATATATTTTCTTCATAAGTGCTATTGAAACCAACGAATACATTGTAATTACATATATAAATATATATAATATACGTTGTTTAAAATATACGTAATTTTATATCAGTATCTTAACAGATGGTGTCCGTATTTATTTTTGGACATTTCGTGTGTTTTTGAATTGTGCAGATTGACTTACTCTCACGATGTGATCCATTTCTCTGTTTTACACCACGAAAGACAAATTGTATAGGCATCACGAAGTTTTATAACTTTAAAACACCAGGTTTGGCCTTGAATTTGCATTTTCATATTAGGTTATAATTATGACTTGCAAATAGTTCCCGAATACACATATAACATAAATAACACAGGAAAACATAAATGTATGTTCAATATTTATAAATTTTTCAACATAATGAAATTTTTTTTATAATATTATGACAATTTTTTAATCATGCTGTTGACAGTGAGCAGTCAACAGTTGACAGTTGGCTTTCGTATTTGGAATTCCATAACCTGCTACCATAAGATGTTGTGATTAATTTTCAAAATTAAGTTCAATACGTTTTATATGGAAACGAAATACACACTTGAAAAGATTAAATATCAAAAGAAGTTACTAGTAATTCATCGTTAAAACTTCTCTCTTCTCCTATCTTTGGGGCTATTTAAACTGATTGTGATATTTTAACCAAAATGCCATTAAAATCAACGGAAATTTGAAGTATGTCTACATGTATGCATGCTTTTAAAAGAAAATATTTATTTCCTTATACTTATATTACGTTTTGCAGTAAAGTTATCAAACATTCAAGAAAGATAGAAAACTGACAATGCCCCCCCCCCCCCCCCCACCCGAAAAAGAAGAAGGGGAGCGCTATTTAACATTATAGTAGTGCCTTATATGTACATGCCACTTATCCATCACAAAAATACTTTATAGATGCCCACATATGATTGAAAATACATGAATACAGTTTTATATATGAGATTTTTAACAGATGACTTCTATTTATTTTTGGATATTTCGTGTGAGTTTGAATGGTGCAAATTGCCTTGCTTTTACGATGTGATTCATTTCAATGTGTTTCGTCACCCCATTTTTTTTTTATAATCTTGCGAAGTTTCATAAGTATTTAAATACAAGGCGTGGCTTTGAATTGATATTTCACTATGACTTGCAAATGAACCTCATATGCACAAATACAAAGTGTGCATCAACAATAATTTAAAAATTTCTTCGTCACCATATCATAGTATGTATTGATAAAAATATTCTGACAATTGCTTTACAATAAAACTACACAAGTTCTTTTAGTTGTTTGATATAAAATATGTATTTATTGCTTTTCTGACAACGCATGCTAATATGGAATTCATTGAAAACTGTTTTTCGATTTTCATATAGAGAAATATACATCTTTCCAAAAGTAGATTCTTTCAATCTATGATAGACTGTTCCTCTTCCACAACCTACAGTCTCTTCCGGCTTGAAAATATATGAAAAAAAACCTTCGATCAAAATTTTAACTTTTCTTGCAAAGTTTTTCTAAGTTTTCTATAAATGCTGGTAAAGAATTCACACAGCATTTTACTGCGACTTAAGTATTGATAATACTGAAAAAACCAAGTCAATTTCATTAATATTTAATGATTTTTTTTTATAAATACGTAAACGAAAATTCAAATACTAATAATAATGGAAAGATTTAAGACAAAAGAAGTTAATTTATTGTCTTTTCTCTTCTTCTGTCTTCGGGGCCATTAACACTTACTTTTATTTATCTTTTTGAAAGAGCCAAATTATTTTTATCCAAGTCCATTTACCTGACTGCTTTTAATACAAAATTTATCTTTCACGTGTTTATCAAACATTTGTCAAAGATAGAAAGCTAGGAGTCCCACACTTTCCCACGAGCAAGATTTTTATATAACAGATGGTGTCCATTTATTTTCGGACATTTCAGGTGTATTTGCAAATAGCAATACTTTCACGATTCAATCAATTTCACCGTGTTTCATAACAAAAAGACGATTTTAAAAAAAACCTCACGAAGTTTCATCAGTAAAACATCAAGCTTGGATTTGAATTTGAAGGTATCATTATGACTTGCAAATATACCCCATATGTCTATTTATGTGTACAATATGATAAGGCAAATTCTACAAGATCTATACATTTGACAACCATGATGCAGTTAAAACTACATACTAGTTGGAATTAGTTCTTTGGTAAAACAAAAACTGTTTTTGTTATTCCTTAATGACTTTGCATTCCTATAATTACGAAGGGACATTTTCTTTAATGACAAATAATGATAAACCCGGGTTACCCCATTGTTGCTAAAAAGAAATCCATGCATCTTGCTTAGTGAAAATATCCAATTGAGAATATGCTATATATTTTTTATAGTAAATAATAGCTCTTCGCTCCCTCAAAACAAAGCATTTCGGTATTTAACGTTTTTCAAATTAGAGAAATATTTATTTGTCCAAAACGCGCTTTTTTAACATGTTGTACGCTTCTTTGTAAGTTATATATTTCTTGCAGATGAAATTATTTTCTATATAATAATTAGGTTTTTATCAATTGCTGTTTAAGGGTTCGCATTAGAACCCATATCAAACAGGAGGAAAAGTATATCAAATAGTTTTTCATACAGTGTCTATTAAAATTCCATGTATATTTGAACCGTGTAAACTGTCATGCTTTCACGATGTAAACCAATTTATTTCTTATTTTATTACGAAAGACAAAATGTTTAAGCATTACGAAGTTTAATAAGTTTTATAATACCATGAAGGCTTGGCTTCGAATGTACATAGAAAGTAAGCAAATGTTTATTCTTTAGAAGGTTGAAATGCTATTTTAAGTTTGTTAAAAAATGGTAAACGAAATTTGAAAAAATTGATTGTCTTTAAAATCGTTCAAGATACTGCGTACCAAGTTAACATATATTTATTGCATGTTCACAGAATACTTTACGTGCGTAAAAGTAGGTAGGCGATATCCCCGAAAAGGTCAATTTATGATGAAATGTTTAAAATTTTAATTTTTAAGTTATTTATATGCCTCATTTTTGTAATATCTTTCGCAGAAAAATAAAACGGTGAACCAGAAAGTAAATATTAAATCATTTTTTAAGATCTTTGATTGACATTATAGGATCGAGAACAACTTATTTCTAGTCACCACAAATAACAATAAAACTCATTTTCCTTGAATGATTGACACTTGCAACAAACAGAATTAATGAAGTGATGATTAAAGAAGTCTATTTGAATAGTTGTATTTGAATGTGAATTAATAAATATTATTAATTTCCAAATCTATATATTCTCATTAGTACATAAAAAAAAAATAAAGATGATTCCTAGTAAACTTTTAGATAAAATTATATTATAGATTACTAAGTGAAAAAACAATAAATGCAAACAGAAAAATTAAATACATAATTCAATTCTTAAAGAAAAGGTGAAATGTTTTGTTTTAAAACAATAAAATGGATAATAAAGTATACCCGCGCAACTTGTTGCGTGGAGTATAAAAAAAGTATTCCAAAAAATAAAATATTGCTTAAAATTAATAAATAAATAAATAATGATGGAAGAAAAACATTCTTAGCGGAATTTTGATAAGGCAGACATTAATACGCAAAGGTAAAATAGCTATGTAAGAAATCAAGTGTCAATATTATCAATGAAAAAGGCATTATCATCATCTTAGCAATTCCTTCCGCATACAGCCAGCGGTGAAATTTATTGCAATCAACACTCTCTGTGGTTGAAAAGTCAAAGAGCAGACGTTTCGTCAACAATACGTCTCCAGTTTGTACCACATCCCGTTGTTTTATCGTAAAAAAATAATTCATTTTTATAAACAATCGCCTGCACAGGTAGTGAAACGACCGTTAAACTTTGGGATTTGATAGAAATAATCAATAACTAGAGGAGTGCTTGTTGTTTCCTTTGAAATGATAAACTAGATATGTGCCTTTTCACGACAGTCTTTTTTCTAAGAAGAAAACCCCAATCATTCCTTTGCTATTGATCAATGTTTATACCATATTACAAATCAAAATTAAATGATCGTTTCGCTACAGGCGATTGTCAGTGAAACTATGAATTATTTTCTAAGATAAAAGTAGCAGATGAATATGTTTGTACGGTACTTACGAAGATTCCATCAATTGTTCAAGAAATTAAGCACAGCATCAATTTAATCTCCACATAATGTAAGTGTATATTGCTATAAGAATTGAAAATACCCGGTATTATGTGTTCATATGCATATATTAATTCGATAAGAAGAAACGTATGTAGCGTATTTTTACAAACATGAAGTAATAATTTAATAATTTTAATTAAGGTGTAAATTTATTGGAATGCCACTTTAAATAAAAGCGCTAATAACTTCAATATTTATATATCAATTAAAATAAATAAAGATAACCAGGACATAATTCATTGTATTGTTCATACGGTAAATATTTTCTTTTCAAAAATTTATTATTTTAAAGAATTTATGATAAAATTCATATCTGCATGTGAAAAACACATGGTGGATTTATTTGTTTGGAAAAAAACCCCACCAAAAACATATTGTGGTATAATATGTATCTGAAAAAAAGTATCATTAGTATAAAGAAACACATGCTGACGGTTTTTTCACCGCCTGTCTGATGAAAAGGTCGACTTGTCAGATCTTTATGTTATCTTGTCAGATCTCTTCATCAGAAGTATGTGACAGCATTCAAACAATATTTATTCATTGTAATTTTCCCAACAGATAACAACACAATAAGATTAACAACATGATGTTTGATAGAGTATTGTAATATCCGATTCAGGTTTTTATTTTTACAATATTTCCACAAATGCAAAACTTGACTGCATTATAAAACAAAACCTAGCTCATTTTAGTTGTAAAATAAATTAGCTATTAAACGATAGCTTGTCTAAAATTATGTTTTACAAATGTATCGTAAGTTTGAACAAAAACCCCAACTTATTCGTTGGTAAGCAGGAAAAACATATCCATGCATTTGTCAATGTTCACGAGATTCTTCAATATTATTTCTCTGTATTACAATATCATGATCCTTTTCAATCATTCATAAACTATATGTAATTATTACTTATTAATTAATTGATTAATTAATTAATTAATTAATTATTACAAGTACTTTAATGTATATTTATCAAACGTACAATCAATTTATGACACGTTTTTTATTTTATTCACCAAGATGATATTACTTCGTTAATTTTTCAATGTAGACTTTTTAAGAAACAATGGACTTCATTGCAAACGGTGGTTTACATATTAGAATGCTGTTTATGAGATTTGCTAAATTATCTTAATGTAACCCATCTCAATAATTCATAAACTATTCATATGTTCCTTATACATATCATAAATAAATGAAAAACACTTTATCTTTTTGTTTTTACAAACAATCTTTTATGCAATTTTTTCATGTTTCCATGGCAGTCACTTAATAATACATCGTTTATGAATTATAGAAATTTTAAAACTACGAAGAAAAATGGACTCCATTGTGAATTACAGCAAGAATGATGTTAATTTATAAAATTTGCCAACATAATTCCCAGGTATTGTCATGTTGTAAAGCCATTCAATCATTATCACACTGTTTTTGTTTACCACCATATAATCTTATTAAATATTTAACAAAAGGCGCAATTTATAGCCCATTTAATGAATGTGTGTATATGTTTATCTATTTGTTTTATTCGCTTGATAAATTAACTGGAATCGCCAATGAAAACATTTTTGTAAACTTTTTAAAAGATTTAGAAAGAGACGTGCACACCGACACGTGAATTTTATGCATGAATACTGAAACATGATATTGAAAGTATATCTTTTCTTTGAGATTCCAAAATTACATTCTTATCTAAAAATTAAAAACAAAACCCACTATTTTTCGGTAAATTAAGAAAAAAGTAATGATAATGTTGATGATATACTGATCAAACAAACATTTTTGATTTTAGCCTGCAGGCATGTTCACGAAACTTTCCTAAGTTATGACCTAAGTGTTTTCCTAAGATATGACTTAGGAACATCCTAAGATCAACTTAGGACACGTCTTAAGATGTAGCTCGACGGTAACTTAGGAACATCTTAAGTTAGGATATCCTAACCTACTAAATCATTCTTATTTTTCACATTTATTCGTACAGATCGAAGTTGAGAGACTTTTGTAGGGATTAATAATTAAACATTTTGCAAGAGAAAATTGTACTTGTCGGTAGTTAACACAATGGGCCTTAAACCAGTAATTTTAATGTATTCATTTTTAAAAATTTACATTTACCTAAATATATATCAGTGTCCAAAAACAATATAGTTTAATAAACCAAAAAGAAAACAAAAGAAAAAATACCCCCCCCCCCCCCACCCGAAATCCAACTGACTGCTATTTTTTGAAGAAAATATGTATCCGGACAGAATTGGCTTACAAGCGAATAATTATTTAAACAACACGTGTGCATTCTTTCAGTGTAGATTAACATTTGATAATCTTGTCATTCAAGCACATGTAATACATAAACACGCGCTTTTCATAGAATTTAACGTTACATGTATGTAGAAACACACACGTACAAACACACCAATTAATTCCCCTTTAATCCGCAATATATAGAATACACGAACATGTATTAAAATAAGAAATAAGTTGTAATATATTTCTAAAATACATAAATACAGTTTATTTAACATTAAGAATTTTTTAAAGATTATTTTTCGGAAAGAAGTTATAGAAATTAAGAATGATCACGCATGACATATATAAACCGATGTAAATTTACTGTTTAGCCAAGGACATTTGAATAATTTCCTAATGTAATCAACACAATGAATGTAACTCAATTAGTGTAAAATGTAGATATTAAAAATAAGTGAATAATTTTCATTCGCCAAACAGAGACAGTGTTTGCGAAAAAAAATTGTTAATTTGTCAGCTTCCAGACAGGCTTTCATTAACGGGGAAGGTGGTGTGAGTTTAGGTACCTTTCCAAATAATTTTGTTAAAATGAACATACATGATAGAATAAATGACTATGACCCTCTCGGATTGGGAATTTGAGGTTTGTTGGAAATGCTGGAACTGTAGAAAATATTACTCTATTCTACCGGTCTTAAGAAAAACCTTCACAGCATTCCCAGTATCCCCAAAACATGATTTACAGCCGTATGATGGTCTTAGGACAATGTAAGTGATGTCCTAAAGTTAGGACAAGTTTATGGCGGATTCTAAATTTAGAGGAGCTTCGAGAAACAGACTAAGACTAAGACGTATCCTAAGATGTACTTAGGACACACCATAGTCCTAAAATAGCTTCGTGAACATGCCTGCAGATTTATAAATGACTGTTAAAAAGACATTGATATGATTTAAGTGATTTTTATTTATTTTGAAATATGTTATGATTTCCATTTATAACTGTAAGTCCAGCAAATCAAATATCACAATTAAAAATACATGTATTTTGTACAATGCAATGATAGAATGCAGTGTATTCTTAAATTGCAGGAATATGTTCATTCAAATATCATAATATAATTTTTGTTTAAATACAATAAATCTGACTCAACTTTGGATACACATTATAATAAAAAATTTTATAAGATGGTATAGGATGAATCTATTGATGTTATGCAGCCCTTCTTCGTTCCGATTCCAAGACAGTTTGACAAGTATTGATATTTGCTTTAAACATTCCATAAATCAATTTCATCATACGAAAGTGGCGACAGAACATTGAACATACCAAGGACAAATTTTAATATATGCCAATTTCTAGGGAAAAACAAATCAGAGATAATATAAATATATTTTTGGAAACATTATTCAAACAGAAATTAAAATTAACATATTCTTGAAAATAAAAATTGTTTCATTATGTAATTTTTTGATAAAAGATATCAACTTTTTGTACTTAATGATTGAAAGTATAAACACTGTAATTTTCTTTTTTTTTCATTTTAAAATTAATGACTTTGTTCTAGAGTATAATAACTTTACGAAGAAATGATCGATCTTTTTGTAAGCAATTAAAACGACATCACCAAGACATGGAATCTTTTGTGAAAAAATAGTCAAGAAAAACCCCTTATTCAACAAAAACTTTCGCTGAGTGTATTGCCCATCAAGATGCAATGTCATTTTAAAGTATAAAATCAGGTACTTTTAAATATGGATAAGACAATGGATTGCCAGGGACTTTCTTGTTAAGGATTTTCTGGAAATTGTAAGCTTTTATTCCAGTTATGTAAATCATTATTTACTGACGTTATTTGTGATCAAAACTGCATTCCAAAGAGCAGGAAGTGGTTAAAGACCGATATAAGCTGAACAGGGAGTGTTTCCTGTTTTTATACTCATAAACATAAGTATCAAATAAAAAATATTTTGATAGAGACCAAAAAATAAATTAAAACAAGTTTTCATTGGGATTTTTAAAAATCTTTAAAACACATTTAACTTATTATATCATACAAATATACTTTGTAACATGAAACAATAAATCTCTAAATCAATAAATCCTATGAAAAGGAGTTCGAAAAAGTAAACAGAGATTTTAGAAACATGGCGACTTTTATGAAAGAATTTCAAGATATCATCAAACCAAACCAAACTATTTTGTTTCTTCCAGAAAATACAGGTATATTATCATAACAGACACCGGTTATTTTATTTATTTTTCCTAATGAAAAAAAAATATACCTACTACATTGGACTTAGAAAGGGATATGTTTTTTCATTGTAAAAAAAAAAGTAACGTCAGGTGCCTGCGATTATCACAGTGTTCCATAATACACAGAAAAAAGGAAAAGCAGGATTCGTGAATACAGCATGGTTAAAATGGTGAACCGACCATAATATGGCTATTCTTGGTTTTTAAAATATAATTTTACAAAGTTTTTTGAAGATTTATAATCGACTTCAATCCACAAAATTTCAAGTGTTGGGGTTTTGACATAAATCTTGAATCTACTTATCAATTTTTTTTTGGTTTGACAAGGCGTTGAATTCTAAAATTTAGCGGGCACACATCAAAACCAGAACTAAGTTATATTTAAATACTCATGATGGAACAGTTCTTGTAAAGACTATTCATTATGGTTTTATTTAGTTGAATAGATAAAAAAAAAATATGATATATAAAATGAAAGAAATTCATGGATAAAATCGTCACGTTTCTAATCTATTTCGTTCAGGCAATGAAAATTTCCTTCCTTGTTAGAATAGCTGACTGTCACATAACCACACATTCATTACCATAAACATATTACAATTGGTTATATACAAGCCCACAAACTCCCCCGCTAAAAGGAATCAATACATTTTTTTTGTCTGCTCGGAATTATTGCAATTTTTCCCCAGTCCCTTTATTACCAAAGCACAATGCGTAGCTATATAACTTTCATACAATTATGTTTTATGCAATTGACAATGTGAACATTCACATCGAAGATAGAAGAGACTTAACGTCTAGCTGAATCATAAGCGTAATATGTAATGCAATGCAAATGAAATGAGTAGTCAGGGTTTATTTTTATTAACAGAGATCAAACTTTATTTTTAAACTGTAAACAGGACATATTGTTTCCCTTCAATATTTTATATTTTTGACCACAGCTTCCATATTTTCATTATTGACAGAGAGTGAAAAGATATTCCCATAACTCTTTTCTAAACCAAAAAAATAAATATTTCATCTGTTCTTTGTTATACAGGTAAATTAATTTTTGTTTTTATTTGCAATTAGCTAGTAAAAAATTTATAGCCAATTGGTAATTTAATGATTAAGGATGAGATTTTTTTTAACAAAAACACATTAAATAGGCAAATATGATTTTAAAAGTAAAATTTAAGTCTTTTTTCGAAACAGTGATATTAAGGGATATGTTTACACTTCATTCAATTAACTTAAAAAACATATATTTACTGGACGTGTAAATGGATTTGCCAATAAGATATTATGTTAAAACAAGTTAAAATTTTAAATTTATGACCAGGGTTAAATCTTATTTTAAAAAAGGTTGCTACTCAATTTGTGATAAATAATACAAATTGTCAATATAAAAGGTATATTGACGTGAGAAAGCCAAATTCTAATATGTATATAAATCAATAGTTAGGAAGTGATGATAAGGAAACCACAACAAATTACCGTAAAACATCAATAAAAGTACAGGTAAATAAAATGACAGGTAGATGATCCTTCTATACAATTGATCAAGCAATTGTCTTTTATGTTTCTTGCTTAACATTAATTTGATATAAATAAATAGGGACGTTGATTTTGATAACTATGATAAAGTTTTATATAGAAGCTATCCAGAGAAAAGTTAACAAAATCGGAAATTCAAATACATGTACAATGAATTGCATTGGTTTCAATCTTTCGTTTTATCCAGCACTTGCACGAAAATGTAAGCATATTTATCTATCAGTTTATAGTGAATATTACTAATGAAATCTAAAATAAAATGTAATCTTAATACTCTCGTTTTTTCTCAACGCATGGTTTGGCATTTTCGTCGAAAAAATCCCCAATATTTTCGACATTTTGAGTGATATCCACTCGCGATACAATTTTTATAAAAGTTAAAAATTCAGATAAGGGTTGTGCCTCTTACAAAATGAGGAACGAAGTAGAATGATTGATAGATGAGAAATGCTTGTTGGAGACAAGAATCAAATAAGAGGATGTTTTATTGAAACGCACATAAATTTGATATATTACTTTTTCGAATATTCTAATGTACCTGTAATTTTTCCATCGTTACGTCACTGATGTATACATGTATATTTTAGGAAAAATAACCTATCACATACATGTAAATCACATGACTGAACTATTTAAAAAACCTGATTTTTGACCCCCTTAATTGATTTCTACTCAATAAGAAATACTATATAAGGAGGACGGCCCAGACAGCTTTCACTATCGGACAAATCTTTTCCAGCAAAAATTGGTCTTATTTTTCCCGTAAAAAGAGTAACAAAATGTTACATTTAATAAAAGTAATTGCTACTTTCTGTTTTATTTTACAACTTAATACAAATGTCAACGGCGACGAACAAAAAAGTAAGTATTTTATATCATTTTCAATCTTTATTACTGATATTTAACAAAGATAAAGATCAACATAATGGTAAAAGTGTTTAATAAGTTTTTGATTTTATTTCTGTTATAGAGTTACGACTGATGTTTCTTTTATGAATGTTGCATTATCATTCTATACTTATTTTTAACAGAATGTAAAGAACTGTTTGACATCATTTTCGTCATTGACGGCTCCGATAGTATCAACAAAGTTGACTACGAAACTCTACGACTTGCCATGGAAGGAATGGTAGATCGTCTAAACATTGGGGACGGGAATGGTCGAATGGGTATTGTAGTCTACAGTAGAGACATAGCCCTCGAAGTCCCTTTATCGTCTGACAAGGATTACCTAAAAAACCAAGCCCGAACAATGCCCCACCCGAGGGATGGTACAAACACGGACCTTGGGATAAAGAAAATGAGGACACTGTTTGAGGTTGCACGAACGGACGTCCCGTTGATTGGAATTGTTGTGACAGATGGAATTTCAAAACATCCCAAAAAGACGGCCCGACAAGCAGCTCTTGCTAAAGAATTTGGAGTCAACATGTACTCAGTTGGGGTCACATACTTAACGGACGTTGAAGAACTGGAAGACATTGCATCAAGGAAATCTCAGGTGCTCACTGTTGAATCTTTTGACATGTTGGCAAGGAATCTGGAAACCATTGTTAAGCTGGTTTGTCCGAGTGAGTATTTCTTTCTTATCTAATACTTAATGCTGAGCTTATTTTTCTAGTGAAGCTTTAATGAATTCTAGAATGAATACCTACTAATCAAATTTATGTAACAAAGTAACATTCGATCCTGAAGTGGAGTACGAAAACAATGATGAAGAAATCAGCGTAATGATTTAAAATGTGTAGAGAAAAAAACTGTATTGACTTTTTTGTCCTTAAGATATACTTTTATGCAGTCTTTATTGCTTATTGTACAATATGGGTACGTTAGGTCTTCATTTTGACCAACTAGCTACAACAGGAAGCAAATGTTGAATTAATCGATTTTTCTTTCAGCAACAACAACAACCACCACTACTACAACAACCACGACAACAACAACCACGACAACAACAACACCAGCACCAACCACGACAACAACACCGACAACAACAACAACAACACCGACAACAACCACAACAACTCCAACAACAACCACAACTACACCAATGACAACTACTCCTACAACAATGACAACAACGAAACCAGGCCCTGATCCAAGAATATGTAATTACTGCAAAATGAAAAAGGGCGTTGGATTCATGAAGCATCCAGAAGACTGTGACAAATACGTTGAGTGTTATTTTGGAGAAAATGGTAAAACTGAAGCAGAATACAGACAATGTCCGTTTGGAATGTACTGGGATCAAGAAGAAATTAAATGTAGAGCGGCTGCGGAAGTACAGTGTCCAAAAGGTAATGACGATAGCACGCTTCGATTTAATCAATTAAGAATATACAAATTCAATACAGCTTGTTAAGCGAAATGATACCTTCAAATATAATGCAACCAATCTTTTTTCTATTCCCTTAGATAAATGTTCGATTCCAAGCGTTGTCTCGTATCCTTTTGGTAACATGGAGAACTGCAAAGCCCACTGGGTATGTAGCCATGGTAAATCTGTCCCAATGTGTTGCCCGGAGGGCCAAGGATATGTTCCATTCAAAGGCTGCGTTCCTCAGTCAGACTGTAGAGATGTTTGTCCTCTTGAGAAGAAAGAAGAATGTAACAAAAGAATGATGTGGGACGAACTAGACAAGTATGAGGAGTTTATCAATGGTTATGGTTGGGTGAAGAAGTGCTGTAAACCTGGACATATTTTCGATAGTGATTATTGCCAATGCATTCCACTTCACGATGGTAAAGGTTACGAAATGGATAACGATAAACAAAAAGGTAAATTTCATATTTTGTATAGTAAGATCTGGTGTTGTGTATATCCTTAAAATATTATTTAATTAAATTTTTCAACTAGTCAAAGGCATCTTATTATCTGAAATTATTTTCTTGTAGTTTGCAGAGCTGTGGTTCATATTCCTTTTGACAACAACTGCTTGGATAAGTCTGGAAACAAGGTGATTGTAGAAAATCACAACGTCCAGTTGCTAGGAAATGGTTTGGGTTACTTTGATGGTAATGCCAAGTTAGTTATACCCAAATTCCCCGAGATGAAGTCGGCCTCTACCTTTGTAATAAAGATGCGTTATCTAGATGCACCGACTAAACACATGCAGGGGCTCTTAAGTAATGGCGACTGTGAGAGGGAACAACCAACTATGTTTATGGTCAAAGGGCGAGCTGGTGTCAACTTCATGGCAGAAAGTGCGAAGAATAAATTTACAACTTTTCATTTACCTGCAAAGGTGAGAACTACACGATGTTTGTCCTATTTACAAGATAAACCATCTTTTCCATCAAAATATAACAAGGAAAAACATCGTAAATTATTTGTAAAAGTGCAATGAAAGGAACGGTTGATAAACTGACGAAGATTAATTCGCGTATGAATATTATTGTCATTGGAATGTTCTCATTTTTTCCCCTTTAATTCCATTTATGACATTACAAAATACGTTCACTTCAAACTTTTAATTATCAATATGTATGATCAAAATTTAAGGTTTATTTTATTGTTTAGCCATCGTGTTGGAATGAAGCTTACTTTATTCACGACTTCAACACACTGGAAGGCTACATAAATGGCAAGAGCTGCAAGAGATGGACTTATGGACCAATCAAAATGGCGGACGGGGGTCTGAACATTGGAGCTGTGAGAGGATTCCAGAACTTCCAAGGCTTCATGGATTACGTCACAATCTACTACTGCCAAGAGGAAAAAAACATGTATAAGTGAGAACAAACAATTTGAAATCCACAAGCAATTCTGTGATATTGACATTAGTCATACTTTATTATATACATGTTTTATGTATATTGAACATGTTTTAATTATGTTATATTGTTATGGAGCGCATTATAGATATTTATAGCCATTGAGTGGCACCTAAAGCTTATGTATGTTGTTCATTTTTTCTCTCTGAAGGCCAAGTTCAAAATTAAGACTTTATCTTTTTTGTATCTCGTAATAATTGATTTTATTATTAGTATTCTCTAAAGCTAGGTTAAGTACTTTCGACTGATTTTTTATTTTGATTGCTTTTAAAGTGACCATGGCATTAATGACTCGTGTATTATTGTAATTCCTAAGAATGCGTACTCTATTTGTTGCAGAAAGTTTGAATTATAATGATCTACATTTGTTTTCTTGTAATTCAAGAGAAAAGCATATTGTTAATATCTTTTGGTTAGTATTTGCAGACGAGATGACACTAAGTCTTGGGTCTTCTTTTTCTTTTTTTTTTTTTATAAATGTTTACATGTAATTATGTAAAAACTGAAAATGGCAATTTCGGTTTTGTTATTATTTATGAAATATTTACAATAAATTTTCTCCAAAATGTGTTATGAATTTAATGTTTATGAAAGAGACGGCAAACTATTTAAATGTTCGAAAAAAGTACTTTTAAAGAGGAAATCGAAACATTCCTTACATACATTATACCCTTTTCATGTCGTCAACAACATCGATATCCGAAATTTTATGTCAAGGTTCATGTGTAAACCCGCCTTTAATTTTGATTAATAATTTTGGAAAGAAGTCGGAACTGAGTGGCATAACACATGTATAGGTAAATTCTACTTAGATTCGATATAAGATACCTTTTATCTTAATGGTTATTATGCAATATTTGTGATCTGTCTAGGACTATCAAAACATAACACATTCTTGTGTGAATATTGTCATTTATTTTGCATTAAAGAAAGACAGACTAATAGGGAAGTCATAATATAAGTGAGATCATCAGATATTGAATGTAGTTATCGTTCTTATCACAGGCAGCCTTTTAAATATGTGTATGCAATTAACAAAATGCATTTTTTGGTCAGTTAGCGCTACTCAAGAATGTTCTTGAACTGTCTACACAATGACGTTTAGTTCGGGTTGGTTTTTCTAGTGAAATTTCAATTTACGAAAATGCCTGCTTTACGTTGCATACTCCACAAAGCGCAGTGAGCACGATCGGGTGAAATATTCTTAATGATTTAGAAAGAATCCACCAATAATTATATCACTGGTTATATAGCAGGAACTTAATTATCTATTCCTACCACAAAGTGGCTCCTGAAGCTTATTTTATATGTGGTGCATTTTTTTCTCTCTGATGGTCATGTTCAAATTAAGATCTTATCTTCTTCGACTTTTCCTAATCAATGATTTTGTTATCAGTTTTCTCTAAAGATAGATTACTTTCGATTGATATTTATTTTGTTGGCTTTAAAAGTGGCTATGGAATTAATTTCATGTTTTTTGTAATTCCTAAAAATACGTACTAGTATGTGTTGCAGCAATTTGATTTATAACGATCTGCATTGTTTTATTGTAATATCTGTAATTCAAAAGAAAGGCATAATTTTAAAATCTTTTGGTGAGTAATTGCAAACGAAATGGCACTTAAGGATGTTGTTTACTCAGGGGTTCAGTTGTCAAATGTGGATTGTTATAAAGATTTTTTATTAGTTCTCTTAATAAACCTTATGTAAGTGTATAATCATTTAGAAACTGAAAATGGCAATTTCTATTAATTGTATAATCATTTTTGAAATATCCATTGTAAATTTTCTCTCCAAAATGTGTGATAAATTTTATATTCTTTTATGAAAGAGGACGGCAAATTATTTAATTGTTCGAAAAAAGTACCTTCAAAATGGTAATCCAAACATTCCTTACATACATTATACCTTTAATGATCCTTACCCGGCTCATGCTTGTGTATTCTCGAATCTAATTTTGCTTTAGTGGTAAATATCTTTGGAATGAAATCAAAACTGAAAGGCATAATTCAAGTGAATTTTACTGAGATTCGATAGGAAACACCTTTTATCTTGATGGTTATCATGCAGTATTTGTGATCTGTCTAGGACTATCAAAATGTAACACATATTGTGTGAATATTCTCATTTAATTTTACATTAAAGAAAGACAGACTAATGGCGAGGTCATAATACTAATGAGATCATCAGACATTGAATGTAGTTTTCTTTCTTATCACAGGCAGCCTCTATAATGTATGTATGCAATTAACAAAATGCATTTTTGGATCTGTAACCCCTACGCAAGAATGTTCTGGAACTGTTTACACAATGACATTTAGTACGGATTGGGTTTCTTTTGCGAAAATGTCTGCTTTACTTCGTATTGTCTCAAAAGCACAGTGAGCATGATCGGGCGACGAGATAGTATTTCCTACAGAAACCTTACTTGTGCTGCAAAAATATAAAATGTAAAAAATACTAAAGTTGGAGTCGTTATCTCTAATGGATTTTCTCAAGACAGGCGCGCAGCCAAATATCTGGCACGTGTAGCAAAGGAGGCTGGTATCAAAATGTTCTCTGTGGGTGTCGGTTATACGGATGAAAAGAAACTTAAGGATATTGCGTCGGGTCCAAATTAAGTTGTAAACTTTGATTCCTGGGAAGAATTACCGACCAAATTATCCAAACTGGTACAGCTAGTTTGTACAAGCATAGACTGAGGGGTCATTCACTTTGTCGATCAAAACTCATTAGGTTAAGAAAGCCAAGAAATAACGAAAAGTAAACAAAACATTTTGCATATCAATATATGTCACAGTTCTCGGTGCATAATAATGCATGACTAAATATTTTATATTTGACTTATGTGCTATTTATGTTAGCAGAAAACTATTGCTTGAATATATCAATAAAACGACCATTCTTAATTAAGTATTTTGATTTTAACCTTTAGCATCCAACATATGTCTATTAATTTATTTAAAATAGCAACAGTCATACATTTTTGATCTGTAGAAACAATAAAAAATGATTATAATACTGATAACAGAGCATAATGGCCTAATGAAAAGTAAAAAAAAATACAAGCCTGGACAAAAATTAAAATGATGTTCTATAAAAACTTTAATCGTATTGACTGACAGGAAATATAAAATTAATATATAAAAATTATTGTTATCAGGTAGAGTAAACGTATTGGATGATTTATATTTAAGTGGTTTTAACTGTTCTAAATACTACTGGGAAAATTCTGAATAGAATCAATAAAGCAAGTTCTGGTAAGCAAAAGGTAGAACGCATGACTTGTAATTATAACAAATCAATTTAAATTCAATTTCTAATTTTATCTCCATAATATCTCCATAATATCTCCATAACCCAAACATCCAGACGTGATGAGCCACATATTTGTTGGTTGTGGGAAGTTGGCTTAAACTTAGTTCACTTCAAATTTATTTTAAAATTGCATGGTTTAATCTTAAATAAATTATGTAAAGACACAGCTGTCTAAAAAGAAAGATAAATCCATATACATTGCGTTACAAGTGGCAAGAGCATGGAAGATCAAATTATTATGAAGTTAGTGCATCAGTATGATACATTTAGTGAATACCTCTATATTAGCAGTATTGAAAGCTGTTCTAGAATTAGTTATGGCATGCTTTTAATTTACAATTTACTAAGGATATGATCAAATCTTGATAAAAATCTCTATGAAGGATACATTTGATCTATATTTTAAATGAAAATATTATGCGCTCACGCATTTTTTTTTTATAAAGTTGACTATCAACATTTTTTACAGAAATAAAAGCACTGCAATTCCTATATGATATCTATACATAAATATTGAAATAGGAAAATCATGTATGAATTAGGAATAAAAGATTATTTTCGTAAGGAATATCAAACTTTGCAGTTCTATGCCTTATCGGGATTTTAAAATGTGATGTGTTGTTTACTGGGTCTTATAAAACTTGAGCAATTAGTGTATCAATGAGGAGTTTGCCCAAGAGATACCGTATGGATTTGAAGGGCCACATTATACTTCTCTGAACTTTCATAATTCTTGTAGTACGAATGCAATCAGAAACTAGTATTTCAAATGTTATGATATTTCCGCGTAAATTTCGATACAAATTTGAAAGTTTTACTTACAATTTTAACACATTATTGAACTCTACTGTGGTGAAAGTTTTCAAAAGACTCAATATTATCAGGAGTTACTGCCCGTCGGCGGCCTTTTATGTAGGTCAGCATGCCGAGATTCCTAAACTATTCAACCACATTTTACTTGTTATATTGGACTTTTTGCCGTATATAGCACTGATTTTACTACAAATATACTTTTATTAAAACGGGTTTTTAAGTAGTAAATGTGATAATGTTTAAATTTTCCCTGTATATTTGGTTTAAAGTTTGTTGCTCAAGAAAGAAATTTTAATTTACAATATGAACAAAACCAAAGGAAATAACTCGGAATGAAATTTCGTCATTCTAAATCTATATGTTTATTTCATTCAAAATGTGACACTATATTTCCTTAGTTGATAAAGTATAAGTCGGTAAATATGGAACACAGATTGATATATGCTCAAATCGTTAATCCGTTTTATTTATCCCATGGGTTTATTGACAGAAGTGATATATCAAATTAAGAAATTACGAATGAAGAAAGAATGCTAATGCGAAAGAAATTACATGTATTATTAAATGATTGAATTATTCTTCACTCTCTTTCTTGCTGATATTCAACATCCTAGAAATCGTAAAAAAAATATCGTAAATTAAGGTATTTACTTCAACTTAGCAGACCTGATTGCCGATTCAGAATTGTTACATTTCGATGATCACACCAATGATCTTAAAAGAAAATATCCTTACTATTCTTGAGAATGTTCCACGGCATGTTGAGAATGTGATTGATATTAACAGAATATCAACAGAAGGACAAAATGATGAGACAAGTCCACTCTTTCAGGATAATGATTTAAATGGGTTCATGGAATCGGATTTTAAACAAATTGGTATAGGTGCAAACATGGACAAATACTTAGAAACTCCTAATGAATAAGACATGGTTTTCCTATGGCCATAATCCATTATCTAATTAAGAAAAAATCAACGTTTTAACTTAGGAGAGAGAGAGAGAGAGAGAGAGAGAGAGAGAGAGAGGAGAGTCGAAATAAATCGTGAAAAAACACAGCTTTCTAGTAAAATGGGAAAATCAATGTTCATCGAGTTCCAATGGCATACAAAGGGCAAACGAAGTCAAATTGAAATGAAGTCAGTGCATCATTGTGATACATTTAGTGTATATTTGTATGTATGAAGTATTGAAAGTTTGTTCTAGAACTACTTATGGCCTGCATTTAATCCATAATTTACTAAGGAGATGTCTGTCAAAGCTATATATCTTATCGAAAAGAAATTATGCTTTATTTTTTTTAAAGTTGACTCTCAACTTTCTTTTTTCATTAGAAATTTTTTTGAAAATCCTATATGATTTTCAGTACTTATCTAATAGAAAACTTATTACCACATTAGGATTTAAGAATTCTATGATACATTAACTCCTTTATGCAACACTAAGATCAATTAGTAGCTTTTGTTTTGGAAGACAGAAACTACAACGGACATTAAGTATCCAAACTCTACAGTAAGGGTTAGGAAATGTTACATGTACTGAAAAACGTACCACATTTTACACCTCAGTGTGATTTTGGTAAAAATAAAAACAAAAAACTTGGAAGGTAGGGGATTAATATACTGGTTCTTTAAAACATCAACGTTCCAATGACGACATCATATCCAGCAGACAGTTTGGGCTTTAAGGTCCACATTATTCCCTTGCTCTTCAGAACTTTCATAATTCAAGTAGTTCAGAAGCAGTCAGTGACTGATATTTTGATATTTTAAATGTAATAGCATTTTTGCTTATATATATATAAAGATTAAAAGTTTTAATCACATTTATAAGACATGATTGAACTATAAAAGCCTCAACATTAGCAAGAGTTACTGCTTGTCGGTGGCCTTGTTGTAGATCAACATGCCTAGATTTCTTAACTATTTAACATTATTCAATATGTTATACTGTACATTTTGGGGTACATAGATATGATAACGCGTCATTAAATTTGTAATTGTGATATTGTTTAATCAAATTTTCTCCTGTATACGGTGTATCTTCCAAACTCCTTTAAAATTGGTTGCTGAAGGAGGAAAGTTCATCGACTTCATTAACATGGCCAAAGGAAAGGAAGAAAAAAAGTTTTCCAAAATTTATCTATTAACTCCGGTTCAAAATGTAAATATCTGCTAAGTTAGTAAATATATGTTAGTCAATTAAGTAAGACGCATATTTTAATACTCAAAGTTTTATTTCGTTTTATTTTTCATATACATGTAATCCGTTTCAACTTATACCGTTTCAGACAATCTGCAATGGACGTATCATCATTTTAGCCGATTTTAGCGACCTCCACGAGTTTCCCCAGTGGTACCAAACCACTTCTGTGGCATCTTTACGAGAGGCCTTTCTGTATTCACCATTCAAATTCGTACTTAAACAGGAATTAAACCACCATCCAGCTTTATAGGTGTCGGCACAATTGGTTTTATAGTTGTCATTATCTGCATCCCTGGTACTAAAATACGAATTGTTTGCATGACTGAAACTGTCTCCTGAAGTAAAAAAAAAAAAGGTTTGAGATTCATAAAAGTATATTGCATTGTTAAATATGTACAACTAATAAAAATATTAAATTAGTATCAATATATGCATTGACTGAAACTCACCTAAACCTTTGGATCCATTGAAACTTCCAAGTACAAGTTTGTATTTATTGGCCTCATTAGCCACGAAGAATGAAGAATACGTCGCATGGGCTTTCTCCCTCGAAAATTTCATCAAATCAATTCTTGTTTTTTGTTAATGCATGAATGGCGTCATTTCCTGCAATTAGATATTATAGTAAAGTTTACAATTTAATCTAAACAACTTTATCTTTCGAAGATTAAAAAAACGTATAGGGCGACCTACCAATCCAGTATTCATCCTCAGCATATCCAAATCCATTTTTATATTCTTTCCAGTTTCTGAAGAAATTTGTGTCCCCGTCTATTCTCCTTTGAATAACCTGTGGAGTACATTACTGTAATCGGTAAACATTTTTATGATATAATGATACCAAAAATAAAATTAATTTTCATAGATTATAGTACATATTCAGTGAAAAAAAATCCAGTAAAAAGATTAGGAAATAACATGTTTTTGAACAATCTTTATAAAAATACAAATTCGATTTTTTCCACGATAAGGAAATATTAAGATGAATTATCAACTAATTTGAAATTATCCAAAAAATGCCTTAAGTGCACCAAATTTGTGTTTTAAATGAGATATAAATTATATAATTCAATAATGTGACATTTTTCTCATACTTTACCCTACTCACCGTCCAGCCCCCTCCGTTGGTGCTCATGTCACAGAACACTGTTTTGTTCATTCCCGGGGATGGGTAAATTGTGTACACCCCGTCTCGACTCAGCGGCCTATGCTTCTTTATGTGAGCACAGTCTTTGTGTCTTCTATGAACCCCTTAAATTGTTTCACCAAAGATTAAAGGATATTGATAGCATTAACTCATTTAAATGTTAAAATAAGATTCAATCTACCCCTTTCCTTTTTTTTGTTATCAAACATGTCCTCAGAAACATTTGTGTTTTCTTCAAATGTTTTATATCAATTATCAATCAATAGATTTGTAAGACTTTTATTTAAGGAATGAAACCCCCTCCCACCTTTTCATTAAATCATACATAATTTCAGAAACAGTTGTCCCTTTTTCAAATCTTATGATATTAGAAATATTAATAATATTATACTGATAGGGTTGTTATAGGAAGATTTAACACCCCCTCCCTTTTCAATACAAACATAACCAAATGTACATACATGATTTCAGAAACACTTGTCCCTTCTTCAATTTAAACCTAGAGTGCACGTCCAGAGTCATCGGACCATGGATAGACAGATCTGTGTTCTGGTGATCCCAGTGAGACTTCTCTAACATGGATTTCATCTCATCTGAAAAGACGGCGATTAAATATTGTATGCTGTTACATGTAATTATAGCTGTAAAATCATAATGTGATTTTGAATAATTACGACTAACTTTGTTGTATTTATAATGTGCCTTGTATACAGAACAATTGAGGAATGACATTAATAGACGTTTTCCGTTAAGACATTAGTATACCCAACTAAAATATTTTCTTTCACATATTCACCGTAGGTGTAGGTTTTTTTTTATGGAAGTTATTTTAAAAACTTCCAGAAATGTTTGTAAGAGAATAATTTGAAATTTACTTGCAAAGAATGATTTTTTATATATTTTTTAAAAAGTGTCCAGCAGTTTATGCATTACGTATATATGTTATTATGACCATTATTATGGCTGTTGAATTTTATTACGAATGCAGAAAAAAACCACTAATTGGATATTGAATTTTATTTTGCTCATTGCTTGAATTATACGAGCACAAATTGTTTTTAATATTGAACACCTTAACAAATCTGAGTACGGCGTGCTTCATTAAAAATCTCACAATTTCTGGTGTAAAGTAAAAAAAAAACCCATTGCAAATGAACACTAAATACGGATATCATTAAAAATTATTTTCACTATTGTTTTTTATCTATACACTTTTTTATGCATTGAACTTTCACGTTGTTGTTTTTTTATCATTTCTATATGCTGTGAAATTAAAGGGTCTTAGACACGATTTTAGATCAAAATTTTATTTTTTAATTTTCATGTATGAAATGGTTTACTGGTGCATTTTGAATGATTGACCAACATTTGAATGTTAGAAGTCAAATTATAAGAGAGATCGAGGAAATAAGCCATTGTTATGTAAACAAAGCTCGAGTCTTTTATTTATTTGCAAATAATGTAAAGTATATAGAATTACCATTTCGTTGACAAAATGACTCGTGACAAAGAGTTGCAAGGTAAACTGATTAAATGTGTTCATAAATAATATTATCAACAGAAGAAAGCAACATTTGATTGAAACTTATACCAATAAAACATACATGTAAACAATAACAAGACTCGAGCTTTGTTTACAAAACAAAACAAAAAATTAAAACTCTGTATCTTTCTTATAACTCAATAATTTCAAATTTGGACGAATCATTACAAATACCCAAATACACCATTATAAACATTAAAATTGGCCTAATAAGATTTAAAATTTTGAGCTCAAACCGTGTCTAAGTCCCTATACATATACATGTAAGTATGAAAATATCATTTTACAAAACTGTACCTGACAAGTGAAGCTTGATTCCTCCGGCAGTAACCCCAACGATCATTGCCATTATAAGTGTCCACATTGTGAATTGTTTAAGTTAACAGTCAATAGTCTTCTTTGAATCAAGTTTTTATATCATTTGAGTCACAATGACAAATAATTAAAACGTAACCGAATATTTCCAGCACAAATGAAACTAATCCCGTTATTTGCGTGTCAGAATAAACGCATTAAGTATATGATTACAGTTGATAAATGTACATTTACAGCCTTAAATTTTCAGATATCAAACATTAGAAATCCTATGTGCTTGTTTTCATATCTAGTCGTATATATGTGATAGACCTTAACATGAGAAAGGAATAAAAAATATAAGGATGGACAGGATGAGAGATTATTATTAAAGAATGACATACATGTAAGATGGTAATAAATAGTTCAATCATTGAAATAGAGATTTACAAAAAGTTTTTAAATAAAATTTATTTTTCAAAAGGAAAAATCTTCAGGTTATTTCTCTCTGAATGACATTTGCATTGAATCTTTATGTTTTTATTTTACTTTGCAGAATACTATTAGTATATTTTTTCGTTAATAGGATAATTAAATTTCGAATACATATATTTTTATACTTTCCAAAACAGATTGGATTCTAGTCAAAACTATTTGCTTGTCAAAAACCTCTATCATATTTTTTTTTTTATTATATACAAGTTTCTTTTACAGTTAATGAATAACCGCCAGCAAAAATATTGATAACTGATAAAGTGAAGAAATTACACATGAGGAATACTTTATGCAAAAGAAAATTACTATGAGTTTGTATTATTCCTCGCTCTATGTTTTAGCTGATATGTAACATTTAGAAGTCAAAGAATAGTTAGTTTAGGTATTTTCCGAGTCAAACGTTTAAAAATTCAGCAGACCTGAACTGTCGACTCGGTGTTATCATCTCTAGATGATCGCTTCAATGAGTTAAATTGAAAAAAATATTAGACAAAAAATCGGTTACTGTTATTGATAATTATGTATCCCACTGCATATTGAGAATTGGATTAATATAATCAACAGATTGACAAGATGATGAACCAATTAAGCCCAGTTCTTGGGTAAGTTCGATTATTAGAGGTTCATTGAATCTGATTTTAATCAGATTAGTTAGGACCCAAACACCGACATATGTTACCCTATGGAACTTTTCTGTTAACTCCGATAAAACCAAAACATTAGTATTTAGAAAAGGAGGATCCACTGACCATTCCAAGACATACAACAATGAAATTTTGGAAAATGTTGACTCCTTCAATTATTTAGGATGTTGTTTGAATTATAACGGCAAATTTAATACAACTCAAAAGAAACTAGCAGACCAGGGCAGAAAGGCACTGTTTGGATTAAACCGAAATTTTCAGAAATTGAATTTCACGTAGAAACCCGATGTCAACTTTTTGATAAATATGTTGGAAGTGTAATTTCATATGGAAGTGAAATCTGGGATTTTCATAAATCACCGGAAATTGAGCGTTTACACCTATCATTTTGTAAGAATGTTCTTGGTGTTGGACGTATTGTATGTAATTATATGATTTATGGTGAATTAGGTCGATGTCCGCTTATTGAAAATTATGAAATACTGGTGTAAATTACTAAAAACTGAAAATTGTATTTTAAAATCGTTTTACGATTACCTACGAAATAGTGCTGAGAATTTTGTAGCGTCTAGTGTAAATTGGGCAAGATACGTCAAATATGAATTGTTTCATGTGGGTCTAGGAGAATTCTGGATCGGACAGCAGTCACTTAATTCTGGCACTTTTTACATATATATATATATATATATATATATATATATATATATATATATATATATATATATATATATATATCTTGCAAAACTCGAAAATCTAATCATACCTCACAAAACCAATCCAGAATAATCTTAAAATACAAATTTTTTGCATAAGACTGTTTTCACATTGTTTAAATATTGAAACAGGAAGATACCAAGGTAAGAGCAGGCAGGCTCGATTATGTGATGTTTGTGATACTCAACAGATTGAAGACGATTTCATTTTATTCTTCAATGTCCAAAATATTATAATTTACGAAACAAAATATATAAGCGAGTACTATTATAAGTCTCCAAGCACATTTAAATTACTCCAGTTGTTGGGTTCAGATCACGTATTTACCTTGGTTGGTCTTGCTTAATATATCAAATGTGCTTTATTAATCCGTAATAATTAATTGCCAAATTGCATGTAACTCACGTATTTAAGAAACATATTTTCTTGTATATTAACATATGTTATGTATTTATACTATGCATCTAGTTATGTATAATAATTGTTAAATCAAAACTATATATTCAAATCTGTATATGATATGCAAATTTACATTTAATTTACTATATGTAATATGTGGAACTTTGGAACGCTTGATCAGGGACTTCTCCCCACCCCAACACTCAATTTTAGACTCCTAAGAGTTAAACATTATACAAATATTGACTGGGGTTGAGGGCAACATTGATTATATTAGCCCCCGAGGGACGAAATATTGCCCGACGCGAAGCGGAGGGCAATATATTCGTCTCAATATATATTATAATGTGTGGATTATTGTAAACTAACGGGCTGTATTGCCCAAAGTTGTATTTTTCTGAATAAATGAAATAATATATACTCAGATACACCTAGAACAAAATATGATTTTTCTAGCCATAATCTCCTGTTTAATAATCTGACATAAAAGGGAAAAAACCGGAACACAAGTTTTAACTTAAAATTTCTCTAAATTCCTATATTATACAAGGTACTTCTTTCCCATGATATTCGAGTCATGACAGTCGATCTATTTATCAAGACTGATAGCATCCAGAGAGAGAGAGAGAGAGAGAGAGAGAGAGAGAGAGAGAGAGAGAGAGAGAGAGAGAGAGAGAGAGAGAGCCTCGTCCTAGATCGTGAATCTTGTCCCAGAGGTGGAATTCATCCCACACGAGTATGTAATGAATGATTCTATTAGTCTCAATTCAATCTTCAATTAAGGTTTCCAAGAATTAATTAAATGAAGGAGATTGAACATGTCACCTACATTATAGATGACCCTTGATAGTTTTTACACATATAGTACATTTATTTGAAAGAGGACAAAATGCATCATTCTGTGTCACACTGTACCTTAATTAATTGTTATTTAACTGCTTGCGGACTAAATTAAAGAAGACCTCCTTTTATTTACTTCCGTACATTCATGTTGACCATGTTAAACATAAGACAAGGTTAGCTTTTTTAAAAGGTAAGAAAGTCAGCCAGTGGTATAAATTTTAGGTTACAAGAGACTACACAATCTATCTAAATACAATATATGAATAGTTTCCAGGTCAATAATAATATGCGGGCGTACATTTATTTTTATGACTGTATGTGAGGGGACAAGTCTGTAGCGGTGTACACGGTATACAATGCGACATTGCGCAGTTTGACCAGGAAACTGACCAGTTTCATAACTTCTTCGAATTTCTCTAACACAGACTGTCTAGTATTTCCTTCCCAGAGTTCCAATTTACGCAAGCGCATATGACGTTTCATCCAAACTTAATTAGTCAGCCAGCGGGCTGACAAATAAGGTCAGAGGACTTTTTTCCATTAGCAGACGAAAATAAGATGTGTATAAGTACTAAAGTAGGTTGGTATCGTTAAAATTTGAAAAATATGGCCATATCAATAATAACATTTAAATCATCATGACCAATAATCAATGTTAAATCGCTGATTCCCATAAGATCATCAATATATTTAGGTAAATCGTGCGTTTGATAGACAAATGTTTTTCACAAGGAAAACACAAATAGCAATAAAAAGATGGAGTTAACTTTCAAATACACATAAAAGCGTTGAATACAGGAAATGAAACTGTAAGGTAGGTTATTTTGTGTAAAAACTTCGCTAAGCTTAATAAAAAATAAACCCAACCAGATGTACATGTATCGGTTTTCTGATTTAAATTAGAATGTGTAAATGTTCCTTTTTTTCAAATATGCTTAGCATTGAATTTGAATTTTAATAAACATTATATAAATGAAAGAATGAATAGAAAGAAACTATTCTCAACACTCATATACAAAATATATCCAAGTGAATAAATTAACAAAATTAACAGTTTTTAAAGATTATATTAGTAAAACGTGAGTAAATCCCCTGGGTCATTCTGTAGAATTCTGTCCGGGGGGGGTCGGTCCAGCCAACAAGCACCTGTGTCAACACTGTGTAGGGAAAAAGAATGTTAATCGTAACGGAAGCGGTAAATGATCGATTCCACCTCTTGTTACGCCCGGCAAACCGAGAATGACTGAGCAATGCAATATAAAAAGAGAAAAAACAAGTCATTCTTTTCAATGACTTCAAGTTCAGAGGACTGCCACATTGGCTAGAAAAATGAGGGTCGTTCCATCTTTGTTTATTTTCTTTATTTGTGTATTTATTTCATCCGGACAGATTCCTGATCCTTTCCCAAAAGGTATGTATTTTTGACACTAGGACACGTTTTATACCAGTAAAATATCTATGAAACTACGTATTTATACCTTAAAACTGGAGTATATATTGTAGAAATAGTGTTGCTTTAACATTTGAAAATACTTTTAAAACTGTATACATTTACACAAAATGAATGAATTAATGAGTATAAAGTAAAAATGTTTATAAACAATATGATCTTCATATTTTTTTCAGGTTGCAAAGCACAGCTTGACGTCGTTTTTGTAATTGATGGCTCAGACAGTATATCTGAGGGAGATTTCCAAACCCTTCGTACGTCCATTGCCAGTATTGTTGACGGCTTTCATATTGGTTCTGGAGAAACCAGAATGGGCGTTATCGTTTACAGTAAAGGAGTCCCCTTCTCTATCCCACTCTCATACGATCCCGTTTATCTAAAACGCCAAGCCAGCATCATGCCTCATCCCAGAGAGGGTACCAATACGCACCTCGGAATAGAGGAGATGATAGAAATGTTTAGAAAAAACAAACGAGATGGGGTACCAATGGCCGGTGTGGTGGTCACTGATGGGATATCAAAAGAAAAGGACAAAACCCAACTACAGTCAAAATTAGCCAGGGATTTGGGTATTAACATGTTTTCGGTCGGTGTCGGTCGTTACACGGAAGAAGAGGAACTGAGAGGAATCGCTTCAACTCCAAATCAAGCTATCAAGGTGGAATCGTTTGATGAACTGCTGAAGATTTTATACAAACTCGTGCAGCTTGTTTGTCCAAGTATGTGTTGAATGTATACTTGGTGTTGATCAAAAATCTTTACTTAGTTTTTTTTTTTTTTTTTTAGAAAAGCCTGAGTAAGATTGATGATGACAAATTCAAATTTGGCTGCAGCATATAAGGCGTTTGTGCAACATGTTGCATTTCGAAAAACCCATTGCATGATATATACATGTACCTTTTTAAAAACAAAACACATTAATCTTAATTAAGCCGAGGGCTTTGATTTCGATTTTTGAAAGAACATCCCCCCTTTTATAGTTTAGAGGATGACTATGCTAAATAAATCGGTCTTACAAAAAAATGTGCACAACTGCTTTTCTCATACACCTGAATTATGATGTTACATTTTGGGTTTTTTAAATACAATTTCTTATAATTTTTTGAATGATGGGTGCTCAATATAATCTGACAGGAAAATACTAATACATAGAGAAACCCGATTTGTAGTTAAAGATATGTCACTGTGTCACGGCTCAATAGACTCTTTTAAATATAATTTATCAATTTTATCAACGTGAAAGGGCAAATTGACACAGGGAACCTAGATGGAAAAATTAAAAGAGCATGTAGGGGACTATAATGACCAATTTTTTTTCTAGATAAATGCATGATGCCTGGTGTCATTGCATACCCAAATGACGTTTCCAAAAACTGTAGACTCTACTGGAAATGTGAGGGTGAGGAATCACAGCTCACCTGTTGTCCTAGAGGCTACTCATTCTCAGCCCCAGTCCAGTCCTGTAAACCAGACCCCCAATGCGTGGAACCCTGTGGGGACGAACCTCCTGTCTGCAATAAAAGGCCGACCATATATCAACCTATGATGTATGAAGAACTCATTGAAGGTTACGGATGGGTTCAAAGGCCATGTCCACCTGGAACGGCTTATGACCAGGTTACCTGTGACTGTACAATAATAAAGCCCCCTCCTCCTCCTAGACGAGGTAAGCAAATGTGAGGCAAATGAAGTATTTGGACGATATATTTCTTAATGTTCTATAAACCTTAATACAATGAACATGTACATGTACTTGAATTAATGACATTAGTATTCTTTTCTTTTGTCACAGTTTGTAAAGTTTTAGTTCACATTCCATTTGATATTGACTGTATTGACACCTCGGGTAACGGCTTCCTGATAAAAAATCATGGAGTCAAGTTCACAAGAACAGGATTGGCTCTTTTTGAGGATAAAGCTAAACTGGTGATACCACACATACAAAGGTATCTCGGATCCAACTTCCTCATCAAAATGAGATACAAGGAGTTTGCTAGCTTTGAAACCCAGGGCCTTCTAAGTAACGGAGATTGCTATACCCCTATGACCCTTCAACTGATCAAAGACTCAATACGTCATACTTACAAGGTCGAGAACCCATATGGACAACGCACGGGATTTACTGTTCCCACCAATGTGAGTTCTGCTTTTAGTTCACTACGTTGCCACTTTGACACCTTTACACATAAAAATAATTTGACACATATTGCAAAATCTGTTTGTGCTTTGTTTGAGAGTCATATTATACTGTATACCTGCCGATGTATCTGAACCGAGAATTGTTAATAGTTGCAATGTTGCAGCTTGTCATTTAAAATACTTTGTTCATTGATGCTTCTTTTTCAAATGGGCAGTTCAAACCATGGAACGAAGTGACCTTTAGCCATGATGGGAACGTTCTTGCTGGATCCGTAAACGGTATTCAGAACGAAAAGAGATCCAATGGACCAATCCAGAGAACACCGTACGGAATTTCCATCGGGTTCGTTGATGGATACAAGAATTTCCAAGGATATATGGACTATGTCACAATTTATAAATGTGCCAATATGAATGTGTACAAGAAGTATTAATGAATTGGGAAGATTGCACTGTCTGTGATATTTCAAATACCTCCTTACTAACAAATGATAAAGCCCTCTATCAAGCGTTGTTGTGTATGCACATTAAAAAAAGGTAAATTTATGAGAGAGAGAGAGAGAGAGAGAGAGAGAGAGAGAGAGAGAGAGAGAGAGAGAGAGAGAGAGAGAGAGAGAGAGAGAGATGTAACTTCAATAAATACACGTACAATAGAGTATTTGAAGGTAAACCATTAAACATTTAATTTTTCTTTCCTTTATAAAAAAAATATTCTGTAATTAGATTTTTCCATATATCAAATACCAGCCAAAACTGTTTTTCATTTACATGTACATATAAATTGGTCAAACTGGGATAAAAAAAAGTGGTAAGGTAATTGTCAGCAAATTCCACTTTTTTTATCTAAAAAAATAATAAATGCTGTTCTATTAATCAACCCCAAAATACAAACTTGGAAATCGTTTCAAAAATATTGTGTGCCATTAAATTACTTATAGTTACATGTATGTATTTACCTCCTTATTATTCAGCAATCATGTTTTGTTGTTGGGTGAGATGTAAGAGGGCAGGGATTCGGCCGGGGGGGGGGGGGGGTGGGGGGGGGGTGGGGTGGGGTGGGGTGTTGTGTTGGTGTTACCCGCCGCGATGAGTGCTGCATGCATGTAAACTATTTTTTGGTGTCTAATACTAAATTTATCCTTGATTAAGAGGTAATTCATCTACGTACGTGAACTTTTCTGGCCTATGTTTTCACCTCTTGTGAACCAACTCTATTCGCCTCATTAACTATAGGATATTTAAGACTAAATTAATGTAAATAAACGAACACGAAGGTGGTAAAATTTTCAAAAGCCAAAACATGTGATACTGAAAGTAATTTATTGAAATAATAGAAGTAAAGACATTTTGATTTCTAAGCTTCTTTAAGATTAAGGAGGCTGGATGGGCAACAAATTAACCATCGGATCTGCCAATATTTTTAATAAATGATTTGTTTAGGTATAAACTATTATTTAGTAAAGAAACAATGTATATATTTTATATTTTAAATTTGAGTATTTTCCTGTATTTTTATATAGAGCTCTTCTTTAAAAGGGCATCAATACAGTCTAAAAATGGCCACGACCATCGAGCCCTCATAAAATTGCTGTTACATTACTCTAATTTGTCTTTCTTACATGCTATATTTTTGTGTAGATTTAGCCGATAGATTACTGGGAATAATTTAAATGTTCCGATGTTGTTTTTTATTTTACTATTCCAATACGTAAGCCCCCCCCCCCCCCCCCCCCCTAACAAAAAAAAAACCCAAACTCTAAAATTGAAATAAATCTCCTTGAGAAACTTATTGAAAATGAACGATTAAGCAACATATAACTTTAACATGATTTAGAAAGAAGTAATGCGTTTAACATTGTGTATAAATGATTGATTCAAAGGATTCAGACGTGAGAGAAAGCTTGTGAATTTCATTAATTTACATATGTTTTAAACGTAGTTGATACTAATTTTAGCTTCTCCTTAATTTATGCAGACAATAAATCATTTGCATTCAGTTTCGCAGAACTGTTGACAAATTAAATGTCATTTTGACATTTCAATGTTTCATACAACAAAAATGTATCTAAATAAAGATTACTAGTTCATTTGAAAGAACAAACAATATTGTCGAAGTTCAGAGACAGAGACAGAAAAAGGAGGGGAAATGAATGAGCATGATAGAAAAGTAGTGTTCCACATGAAAAAAAAGAAGAAAAAAAGATATATCACTGGAAAAAACGAACACGAAAGACATAAAAAAAGGATTACAATGACGCTTTGTATTAGTTATTTTGCCTCACTATATCCTCCATATACTGGACAATGCTCCCACATATCATGAGGTTGAATTCTTCCTTCCTCAATCATACACGCCCTGTGGTATAGGACCTATACTGATATTATAACACTTTACTAATGTTATAGTAAGACTAGGGGATTGATTTTCTTGAATATCAAAGGTATAATATTGTAGGGAAACCAATGTTTCGTTTTATCGATACACATTTTTTAAGCTTTCGCTTCCTTCTTCTTCCTAAATTTAATGTCACAATTAACAATAATAATTAATCAATAAATGAAAAAAATTCTACCTGGATTACAAATATGTGTATAATACTCCATCGAGGGAAAGGGTTGAGTCAAAAGAAAAAGGTGGTGGGTCGAATCGATGCCCATTAATTATCCTTAACTTTATATAACCTATAAGTGTAAGCCTACACACACACTACTTGGGGCTTGTAAAAGCCACAAACATAAAGAATAAATATATATTCACTTTGTGTGAAATTAAAAATGTAAATAAAAGCTAATAATGTTTAAATACAAAAAATAAGAATTATTGGCATGGAAACTTTGAAATGAAATGGAAATCCAAAATTCTAAATTTAAAACGAGTTTGACATGAAATAAAATATTTCTTTTACCTTTAATTTGAATTTAAAAAATGAAATGTTTGTAATTGCACGCATGGCATTTGTGATTTTCAGAAAGTTATTTGGAAACATGGAAATAATTTTTAATTCTATCAATTATCTAACCACGTCCTCCGACGTATATGGATATTTGGATATAGTAGTGGTTAAACCACAATTCATTTACATCATGTTTCCCCTTTTTTTTCATATACCTACCATCGTTAATTTTTGCACATGCATTGAATGCTTTATTATCTTTTTATGAAAAAGAAAAAATTATAAAACTTTTTTTTAATTTTTTTTTATATAAATTTTTTTTTGGCGTACGTCTGTATACAAGCGAATTAAAAATATCTATAAATATTTAAATCTCGAAAGAAATCTAGTTTATTGTTTTTTGTCTTATTTGAAGACCTATTTCAGATTTTTTTTTTTTATCTGTTTTTCTGATCACCGCATGTACATTAAAACTGTTGCGCAAACCACCAACAATAACACAAAATTTAATTAATTAATAAAAAATTTAATCACAATATGATAAAGAAAACCCTTTTTCTGAATATAAAATACTTGTCTATCCTCAATTTAATTGATCCTACTAATAATATTAACAGATAGTAAAGAAGAAGAAAATTACAAAACTTTATTAAAAACTTAATTATCATAAAGACAATGTCAAATAATGCTTTAAAATTTTGACGATAAAATAGGTGTTAATATGGTAAACTTTGGTAAACCTACCCATCTTTCTAGCTCAGCTAAGAAAGCGCCGATTCTTTAATATCATTGCCTTTATAATAATTTGACGTAACTACAGACGTCACACATAGTAAATCTGTTTTTGTGAATAACAATATACTGGTTAATCTTATATATCTAATCATTAATCACCTTTACCAATAACCGTCCCCAAATTAACAACAAGTAAGTTGAACATTGTTTTAAAAATAAACCCATTGAACATGATGGCAAGCATACCTGTAAAGCTAGGCTTGTAAAAGAAAAGTTGTTTTTGTAAATTCAATTGGCTTGTTGATTGCACACGTAATGAAATTGATCGGAAGATACTGTCATTTTAGGCTTGGGAAAGAAAAATAAACAAGTTTGTTCCCTTGTTTACAAAAGGCCAACCAAGTGTGATTGAAATTATTTGACCAATGAAATTATGGTTTCAAAAATGTATTGCTTGATAATCATGAATACTAAAAATAACGCATAATTAACGAGAGTAGTATGTGCAGATTTAACATGTAAAAAATTATAATAATTTAAATTCAGAACATAAAAAAAAAATTTGAAATTCTAATTAAGCATGTAGTAGATGAAGAAACAAGATAGTGAGGACATTAAAAAAACATTAACCTGTCTCTAAAAATTGAAGGGGGGGGGGGTGTGTGAGTTTTTGGTCATTAATCACTGTGGTGAAAAACATTGTTGTAACTTTCACTCCTGTCTTGTTTAATTAACACTTCAACCATTGATGCTTCAATTTCAACCTATAAGCTATTATTGTTATTATTATTATCATTATTTTTACTAATTGAGATATGCAAATAAACTCTGTTACTACTGCATGTCCAAACTAATAATTTTTTTTTTTTTTTTTTTTTTTTTTTTTACAAATTAGCTTCGGTATCAAGTTTATTAAAAATCGCTTGATTCTGCCTTGTTAATCAAAGATGTCATATTTGATGGACTGCTTATCATTAACCCCATTAGCTAGGGAAATTAAGGTATAAAAAAACAATAAAACGTATTAGGGTCAATCGACCATGACAATTTGAAAGATGTTACATCATAATTTTGAATGACGATTAGACTTTCACTATATACGTAAAAACATTTTATCCGGACAAAAACGATCTATTGTTATCTTGCGGCTAAGACCAGCACTCGTCGACCAATAAAATCCCCGTATGTGACCAACACGGCGCTCACTTCTTGTTCGATGACGTCATAGCGTCGTCGCGGTTTTTTCATCAATGGTGTTGAACTCTTGCCGGAAACCGGAATCAATGGTGTATATATGGTCGATACCATACAATGAAGAAGTAAAGCACAGCCAAAGACGAAGACGAAGAAATGGTGACAATAAGAACTCTTGCAGTTTTTCTCTGTCATTTCGTTGTTTCTAACTTAGCCCAGACGGATTTACTTGGACCAGGTTAAGAAAGTTTTATATTGGTTGTTCAATACAATTATGCTTATCAATTTTCTGTTAACTGACTACTGACTACTTTATTAACATTTTAACAAAAAAAAAAAAAAAAAGAAAAAAAGAAAAAAAGAAAAGAGATTCTTAATTTATTGTATAACGGTTGTTATCAGTCTTTATGACCGACATGAAAATCAACAAAATCTATTTAAAAATAAATACAGGGAAAATGCAACATTTTTTTTTGAAACACAAAAAATACAACATAAGTAAGCATCTATTTAAAAAATAAGCATGTTGTTGTTTTTGTTGCCGGACATGGTTATAAATGGCGTGACTTACTGTTTCAGATTGTAGAAAGCCTTATGACATATACTTTGTCATCGACGGTTCAGACAGTATAAGCGATAGAGACTTTTACTTACTGCGGAAATCCATTTCGAGCCTTGTCGATGATCTGAACATAGGAGAAGGTAATGGACGCATGGGAATGCTCGTGTACAGCAGTTCCATTGCTACCATGGTCGAACCGTCAACAGACAAAGACTACCTTAAAGGACACGCCATGTCACTGCCGCACCCCCGAGAGGGGACAAACACAGCAACGGGTATAAAGACCATGGCAGAGATCTTTGGCGTGGCTAGAAGGCCTGATGTTCCACAAATCGGAGTTGTGATTACCGATGGCGAGTCCATTTCACCAGCGGAAACGGCACGACAAGCTCGAATCGCAAAGGATCTTGGGATTACTATGTACGCTGTTGGTGTTGGAATATCAAACTTTACTAATTCAAGTGATCTGTACGCCATTGCATCTTCGAATGCCAATATTCTGTCCGTGGATTCGTTTGGGTCTTTATCTAATAAACTGCAAGATGTTGTACAACTTGTTTGTCCCAGTAAGTATATGTTTTTCTTCCACTGGTAATCTTCAAAAACACATGTATCGCTGGAAATATAACAATATCCAAGTAAATGTGAAATAGTTTTTCTTTGCTAGGTCACCATGTATCTTGTTCGACGATTCGTAAAAAGAAATGTTGCAAAACATAGATTTCACGTGTACAAATATTATTTTACCGACTAAGTCATGATTAATTCCTAAATGTTCATTGTAAACTTTGATATTCATCCATTTAATTTGAATAAATGAATGATTTATTGATCCTGTAATGAATTATAATACAAACATTTTCATTTAGCTACCACAAGCACCACCAGCACCACGCCAATGCCAACCACAACTTCCACTCCCACCACAACCCCAGAGGGCGCTACTCCACCACTTCCGCCCACAATGGCGCCAGGTATAGGACCCTGTGACAACTGTAAAATGATCAATGGTATCGGATTTAATCCTCACCCTGATGACTGCGATAAGTTTGTACAGTGTTACTTCGGCACAAAGGGACAGCTTCGGGTGGCTTACCGACAATGTCCGTTCGGACAATACTGGGACCAGGATGTTCTGACGTGTCGCCCATCGGAATACGTGGAATGTGAAAAAGGTATTTGGTTATGCATATACAATTTATAATATTGTGCGGGTCTTAGAGGGATAGTTTAGTTAGTAATATAAATAGTAGTTTAGTTGTTTCTCTACATAGTACAAGTAGTTAGGAGTTCAATATGAAGCAATACGTCCATCAAAATCACTCTCTAAAATGAATACTAGTAGCTATGACTAGGTAATATTGCCCAACACGCATTTTATTTAAATTTCGAGAAAAAAATAGGAGGTATTAAAACGGGATTTTGCACCTTAACTTGTACATTGTACCTATGTGATTGACAAAAAAAATTAATTAGTTATTTAAAAATTGCGTATCACCACCTTCTTAGAAATTACTCATTAATGATTTCGCATTGCTTTTTTCAGAGAAATGTCGAAACTTACGAATCAAATCATATGCATATAGTAACACCGATAATTGCCGAGTCCACTGGGCATGCAATTTGGGAAAGGCAACGGCGTCTTGTTGCGCCGAGGGTTCAAGATACGTTCCTTACCGAGGCTGCGTAGAAGACTCCAAATGTAAGGATGTATGTCCCCCGACATTCCATCAAGAAGGGCCATGCGACACCAGAATGATATTTAACAAGCCAAACAAATATGAGCAGTACGCGCCCGGTTTTGGTTGGGTCGAAATGCCCTGCGCTCCAGGAACCCAGTTTGACCCTAACACATGCCAGTGCTCCTTGCATGATTCATTCCTACCAGGAAAACGTAAGACAATAGCTCTTTATTCAAACAGATTTGTGAAACAGCCAGACCTCAGGGTTATTATTCTTCAACAAAGTTTTTTAAAAAACATTCTTATACTTTTACACACTGTTTTCTTCTTGTTAATTTAAGTGAGACTTAAACAGAAATATTTGTAAGTTTGAGCACGCTGGAGACAATATCTGCTGGCTTGATTTGAAATTTCACGTACTTGTCTTATTTTTAGAAATCTTCCATTCATTTTCAACATAAATGCTATATAACTTTTAGATAACTTTTCCTCAAATGTAATTCATCCCCATCCCGAACGAATGATACATAAGCAGTATTTAATCTTTTCTTTTTCAGAATGCAAAGCGGAACTATTCATTCCTTTCAGCAGTGACACCAATGACTATTCGGGAAACAACATCTATGTGGAGAATCAAAACGTGTCCATTCTAGGAAACGGTCTTGGTTACTTCAACGGCGAGAGTCGACTTATAATCAACCGCTTCTCCAATATCGACTTTTACACCGATTTAGTGGTCAAGATGAGATTCCTTGAAGACACGCAAGCGACTGGCCTTCGCGCCATGTTTAGCAATGGCGACTGCTGCGACAATCCGGCTACTATGATGATGGTCAGTAGCAAAGCCAATCTCCATTTCATGGCGAAAACGGAAGTTGAGAAAAACAACACGGCGATTGATAGAATTACTACATTTCATCTCCCAGTCATGGTAAGATGTCTTTATTTTCATAGTTGAAAAATTCAAAATACTTCGAAGACAATTACAATTTGAGTTCTACTAGTATTTCACAAATAATTGAATTAGCAGTTATATGTCTAAAAAAGTTCACATCAGAGCATGAATTCGTTGTATCACATACACCATTTTAATCTAGAGTTATCGCTCTTTGGAAAGAATGTTCGTTTTGGGAGATCGGCTCCATCTTATTTAATGATTGTTGTGTCACAATAAACAAGCTTAAATAATTCAAAATACCTAAAACATCTTTAATTAATTTTTTTTACAGTATGGAAATTGGAATGAGGCGTATTACATGCATAACACATTGTCCTTGGAAGGAAAAGTAAATGGAATCGGTCTAGAAAAGATGGCGTATGGGCCCATCAAGCGATCTCAGGCGGCTCTTCATATAGGTTACGGAAGAGGGTTTCGGAACTTCAAGGGTTACATGGACTATGTAGCAGTATTTCTTTGTAGACCAAAGTATCTGTAGGGAAATCCATTTTTGTCCACGTCATAACTGTGATATTTTATCGAGACAGAAAATTTCTTTCAAAATCATGTGCAATAGCTTTCTTACCGGTATCTTTTAGATGTATGCTCAATTTGTTTCAGTTTATTTGTTATTTATTTTGTTATGTTCTGCTTTATTTATTGGTGTAATTTACTAATTATGCGCTTTCATTTATGTAGATGTAATTTATATATATCATAAATTATATATTTTTGTAAGAAAATTAAACTGAAAAATAATAGAAATTTGTTTTTTGTGAGTTTAACCGCCCCTCTATGGTATCTGTCGCTGCGGATGGATATTGAGTAATTTAGACCTCGCATTTATGAATCCGCAACGTAAAATAATTCTTTGAATAAATGAGGCTATTGTGATTCTTTTTCATTAAAAGCATAGCTAGTATTTCTGATCTTATACATAAAAACGTGTAAACTGAATATAAAAAAAAATCATTTACACCCGTTTCAACCACGGTTATTAATAAACTTTTAACAAAGGTTGATTCTTTCAGAATACTAGTAAACGGCGTACCATGTACAGGAGTAATGACAAGTCCACATTTTGACCATATTCTGTTATGAGATAATGAGATAATGAGATAAGCTTGCATAGATGCTGAGATGACCATTGTTATAAATGGTATCAATAGGATAGGGTAGTTTTTAAAATATATAACGTAGATAATATAATACCAGTAATTATACTAACAATGTTATCGCAATATGTTCCCAAGAAATTAAAACATTTATGTCGATATACCTGTAATGTATCTGTTTTCATTGTTCTGTGTCAACATTTCTCTCTCGATATGAATCAATCTCATTCTTAAATTATAATTTTTTACGCCATATTTCGTTAAGTCTATATAGCAGATAGCAAGAAAACTGATCAATTACAAAAAGGTGATTTGAATTGTGTAAACTCACCTAAATACAATGCAAAATATATGCATAAAACGAAATAATAGTTAATATGCGAGACGATAAAAAGTCAGGACAATGTATAAGTTATCAAAATACAACAAGTGTAGGTTCCGATACGCTTCCGTATTTGATTCGTCTTTATAAGTAAATTTAGTTTTAATAATCCCATTTTTCGTCTGAGCTTTTATTGCGAGTTCTTTTATGTGTCTGTTGTAAAACGAAATTTTCAAAAATGGCTTCATTTGTATGGATTGACTAAACACTAATTAAGCATTGAATACTTATTTTTGGATATCGTCGGTCCTAAAACACACCAGGCCGTGCAGACAAATTTACTCGTCAGCGCGATAATAATTATAACTTGTCAGCAAGGCCTAGGCCTGGTGTGTTATAGGACCGACAACATCCAAAAATAAGCATTTAATTAACTAAGTACATCGACGCAGATGAAAGAATAATGAAAGTGTAAAGGAATAAGCATATTGTTATGTAATATTTGCATATTAATAATAGTACCACTACGCGACTGAAGGAATAAAAGAGGATAGGGGTTGGTGTATTATTATGTAATAATTGCAGATTGATAATTGATGATCCTTTATAGGCAGAGTTATCGATTCCCATTTATTTATTATTATATTGAAAATGTAGCATTCAACTTTAAATAACTCTAGATATATCTCCTTTGGTAAATAAACGTCAAAATAGAATCGATGACGACATTTTTATATAACGATTTCGTATAGGACAGGCCTGTAGTCAAATAGTATCGATAGGGAAAAATACAGACCAGAATCACTCATAGAGGAGGATATTCAAACTCCATTCTGAAAAAGCAAGCTGGTGTTTTAACATGTGTGCGATGCATAAGTTAAAATCAACGGTTTATTTGATATGTTTTATAATTCTCACGAAAGCTGAAATAAACATCAGAAATGCAAGTTTCTATACCGTCGATGGGAATTTTTCGCATCTTCTGAGCCCTGCGGTGTACACGACTTCGCCATCTGTGATTAACAGTTGTTCACTCTGTTTGGACAATCAAGACTGTTCTAGCTTTCTGTTCAACAGTAAAACACAACAGATGCAGACATTGGCGTCCATAGGTACTAGTACTCCAGGCGGAGCGGCCGAGGGAGACTGGCAATATTACATCCTCAAAAAGGGTAAATATCTCTTCGTTTTATTAGAGAAGTTTAAATTTTATAACATCGGGTATAATCTAATTTGCCAAAAAACTTTATCTGCCTATGAATTTTTAAAGATTTTTAAGGCAAAGTAAAATCTGAAGACAAAAAAGACTTTTGGTTAAGATTGGTAAATGTAACAGAGAGGTCCCCAAATTATATACTACTTGTAATTAACAAAATTAATGGTAAACATAAAACCTTTTGCTAAATATATGATCCACGATTTATTATTCTTGAAATCGTACTAAAAACAATGCAAACCATTTTTTACCATAAATGGTTATTTGTCTGGGGTGTTTTTAAAAGATAACTACCGGTCATGATTGAATAAACGGGACTGGCTTTGACGTATAACGGTACACAATCGTTCGCCTATGATAAATTTGATCATGCCCGACCGTATTTGATCACGTCATGACATTCAAAGAATGATCCCTTATTACTTATATTTACACAATTTTCGGCAATTGCACGATTAAATACTAAAATAGTAATTGATGAAATGTATTGGACTATATATAACAAAAATCGATTCGTAGTTTTATCTCAAAGACACTGCATGGACAATGTAAATATAAACGCTTGAAATGCCCTTGTCTCGAGAACAAACAAAGCAACGCAAAAGCAAAAAATTGCATTTTGATTCCCTCTTTTATTTGTTAGATGTCCCGATACTTTAAATGGTACTATGCAATAGGGCATAAGCATCAAATCGCACCAGGAAGAAATATTGCACATTGAGAGTGCATATGTAAATTCTTATTTTTAATTGCCAAAGGGCATTTTAAACAAAAGAAAATTTAAAATTTTAATCTTGTATCTATATAAAAATTTAACAACAGTTTTTGTGATGGATTTACTCATTGTAATTATTTTTAAATTGTAATTTTTTTAAGTTATTGCGTGTGGTTGATTTCGTGTACATGTGTATGCATTTCCGAAACTATTTCATGTTACCCAAAATTTTCTAGCGAGGAAAAAGTTGGTGTTTGATCAACACCGTAAAATTTCGTACCGGATTTCAAACCCATCTATTTTATGGGGATATGGTACGGATACAGGAAAGATGAAATTAAACATTGCGTTTTAAATAGCTTTTCCGTTTATTTACAGTACATTGTATTCATTTCAAAGCGGCAAGTTGTTTACAGTTAAACCATTTGAACTGCGTACATACGATGTAGACTTTGACACGTTTTCTTGTCAAAGACAATTGGTAACAGAAATCAATAAAATGTCTAGTTTGTTTGAATGCTAAATGATGAAAGATTGGCCATCGGTCAAGTTGGCCCTAGGTATCTACACAGCAGCGTTTCGCTAAAGTTAATGTTAAATCATATTGCATTTCGCAGAAGTACTTACGATACAATGTTTTCTAATACCGTTTTTTTTTATTAAAATCGCAAATATCTAATTAAAGCATAGAGTACTTTTAAATATATTAAATCAAATCATACTTCGATGTAGCAAAGAAAACACAAATTTTGTAGTTGTACATTGTGTATTTAGGAAAAACTATTGTAGCGTCATAAGAATTTGATTTTTAGAAGTGTCACTATAATTTTCACAACGAAGATGAAAAGTTAGTGTCAGGCCCCTCTTTTGAAAAATGATGACTAAGATTCTGTGCAACTTTTGAGTGTCTGAAAAAATATGGAGGTGAAATTAATTTGTTGCAAAATTTCCTTTACTTACTTTATTTATTGCTTGATATGAAATTTTGAGTCAGAAAATTCGTTAGCATTGAGCATATATAAAACCCCTATCGATTACAGCCTGTCTTGGGCTTTCCAAGGATCTAATATAATCTTTTCTAATTTTTCTTTTATCTTGGACTTGATTCAGCCACAATCAATGAATAAGGCAACAGTTTTTTTTACTGCTTTAGAAAAAAATAATTAGTTGTCTTGGTAAAGGATGAGATCCCATTACCCATGTCAACGGTTCCTTTATTTGAAATTTACCACGATTTTGATAATTTTCAAACCAGAGTGAATAAAATTATACATTTTTATAACAATGCCCATTGTTTGGATTGCCGTTTTTTTTTATTGTAATTAATCGAATTATCGATGATTTAACACCAAGTTACATCGTTTAATGAATACAGATGAATTCGAATTTATTCGAAGAAAATTAGTGATACCAATTTGGAAAGAGAAATAGAATCGGTATGGCTCGTTCACATATCAAGTAAAAAAAAATATGTGTATAGATATCAAAATTCAACCTATCGAAAACTAACTCGGCGATTAGGAATAATCGTCCGTGAAAAATACAACTAATTTTAAACATGCATTGGAATAAACGAAGGCAAATTGCATTGATACACTATCAAGTCGTGCACATTTATCAGAATTTATTTCACGTGACATGCGTAGTACAACGAGTAAAATCATAAAAGGTCAAGCGATTTCACTTTGGGTAAACAGCACTCGTTTATAACGGTGAAGGTCAACTGGATTGTTTGTATTTTTTGAAAATTACATATATATTACAAATTACATATATACTTTCTTTTCTTTTTTTTTTACATTAGATAAATTAAAAAAAAAATCCCCCAGTTAACAGTCTAATAAGAAAAATGTACTACAATGGCGTTTGCGCATTTTAAGAAGTTTTTATTAAATAATGAAAAACTTTCTTTTGTGTTTCATGGGAATATGAAGGTAGATACATATATGTAACATTGCAGAAAAATTACATAGCCCAAGTCAGCGGGTTATGTACTTTTTTTTTGCAATGCTTGCTACCTTCATACCAAAGAAAGCATTTTACTGTTTATGTTTACATCAATCTCTGAGTCATTTAATCAATTATCCATAAAAAGTTATCAAAGGTGTGTAAATCTTCATTATTGTTGATCAAAACATTACATGAAGAACAGTTAATTGTTCATACATGTGAAGGTTACCATGTTTACTACAACCACTTGAATAGCTGGGGTCAGTCCATGCAAGTCCGTGGAGTTCATGATCTCAATGAAACAGTTTTGATCGATCAAGAAATATTCCAAGCAAAGTATACAAACACAAAAAGTAAAATAAAAAGAGAGAATGTTTCAGAAAATTGAAATAAGTTCTTTGTCAAGACACACAAAAGGATTCAAAGGATATATCTGACACGTTTTCACTTTACCAATCTTTAATAATCGTTAAAAGCATCATGACGACATTAAAAAAAAAAAAAAAAAACGTTTCAAGTATAGCTTTTGTTTGAAGCTGAACACAAGCTCTCTCTCTCTCTCTCTCTCTCTCTCTCTCTCTCTCTCTCTCTCTCTCTCTCTCTCTCTCTCCCCAGCACCACCACTGTATAGTCATTTCAATACATCTATCATTAAATACGATGTTGTTTCAAACTAGCGATCTTTAAAAGAATTTAGTATGTTCTTGAAAATTTACTAATCATGTATTACATTTGTTGCTGGTTATTTGTATTTGCATAACTTGATGAATTTTTCAGAACCTCGGGTATGCGAAGGCGGATGGGAGAAGTTCGAAGAATCATGTTATCTATTTTCTCTCTCCTTTGGGACCTGGGACTCTGGAAAAGTATGAATTTCAAACTAATCATGGCTCTCATAGACAATAAATTATTTTTATTGATGACGATTGTATTAAAATCTACAAAGAATGTCGGTAGAACTATTTTATTGTAATGCTATAATAAATTTATTAGCACACGGACTGCTGCAAACTTTTCTTTGCCCTGCAATATGAGTTGCAAGACAAGTTTACAATTCTCGGTTGCACTCGATGGCATAGACATCATACACCCCCCTTGCGATATTCAATGAAACTTTCGCAAAAATAGGATTTAATGTCCTGATGAAAGTTTTCTTTTCTTTCGTTTTAATTTTCAATGAAAATCTATTCATTTTATGTTGAAATTCTTTAAAACCAAGTTTTCAATGTAGAGACAAGTGTAAAGTTTGCTCTGTTCCAGTTTAGGCAAATGGTACAACAATTAGTCGATTGCGCGAAGTAGTGTTTTTTTTTTAAGGGAGTGAAACTTCGTAAAAAAGTTGATTTTTGTTGCATTAATGTTTGCCCACTGTCTGGAAATTGCTGTTTCAGTGACAGTTGCTACAGTTTATGTAACTCTGCATAAGAAAGTCTCCTAAGATTTTATTCGCTACATTTGTACTTTAGCCTGTTGCACTTTACGCATATGAAAAAGTGATAAGCAAATATTCAAGAAAAATGAGGTAATTGGCGACTTATCTATCTATTGAGTGAATAATCTGCCGGAATGAATCGTTGTCATTCCAACAGAAATATTGGTCTTACTAAGTTTAACTTATTCTCCCCACCCCCGAGAATAAATTTATAATTAACTTAACCCGTATGCAAACAATTCTCTATCTGATGGCCGTGTCATAACTCCTGTTATGTGTGTTTGAACATATTTTATTGAGATAAACTCAAAAGGATCAGATACAACTTACTGGATCTTCTCCTTAAATGTAACAATAACTGTCATGCATATACAATTAAAATATGTACTGATATACACATTTAAACAAACACCATTGTGCCGGATAACTATGCCAGTGCCAAGATGGCATTTTTGCACCCACTTAAGATGCAGTTTCGTAAAAATCCATATATACCAAATGATAAACTATTGTCTAGAGAGTATTTAACCACTTTTTTTCAGTGTGTCTCACCTGACAGGTGAGATATTTACCTTTAAAAAGTAATATCCCATAGAAAAATGATAATTCTCATAGAAGAAATAATTTTCCTACAGGAAATATTTAAAATCTTATAGGGTTTTCTTAAAATCCTATAGGAATTATATTTCCTATAGGATTTTAAGATTTTCCTACAGGAATTTGTATCAGACAGGTAGTTTTTCTATAGTAAATTAAGATTTCCTATCGAATTTTAAAATCCTATGGGAGTTTTGTTTAAATCCTATCGCAATTTAAATTCATACAGGAAGTTCTTTATTTCCTGTAAGAAATTCCAAATATCCTATAGGAAACTTGTTTTTCCTATGGGAAAAATATTTTCCTGTAGGAATTTCTTTTTTAAAAGTAAATATCTCACCTGACAGGTGAGATACCTTAACAACAAAGGTGGTTATAAACTCTTTAAGCAATGGTCTATCATAGGTCATATTTGAATTTTTCGATACATGCAGCTTAGACGGGTGCAAAAATGCCAACTTGGCACTGACATTAATTATCAGGCACAGTGTCAATGACAAATTACTTGAATCTCGATGAATTTGTGCACAGAAGCAAAAATGGTATTGTTAATGTGTAAAGGTAGGTTATCGTTACCATGTAAAAGTAAACTAGTATCAATATTGACTAAATCTAGCATAAATAATTGGTCAAACAAGTTGTTTCTAGCTCTAGAATAACTTTTACAAGAAAAAATGAAATGATACACATCTTCTGTTTTTCCACATAAACACAATGGAATTTTTAAAATATTACGTTTATATAGATCATAATTTGATATACAGTTGTGTCTCAGCTTGGTGTGAATTATGTTGGTATAACGTTTACCAAAAAAAAAAAAAAAAAGAACTTAGAGGGTTTCGTAACATTATGCATATGTTTACAGAACAAATTGATTGAGTTGGCTGTTCTGGCTTCTACATTTGATGAATTTTACTGGTTAACACAATTGGGTACAAATGATTTTTTTTAATAAATCCTATCTACACTTAGGAACAATAAACTGATCCTTATTTCGTGTGTTATAGTGAGATATGTTTTCCCGCTTGCTAAGAATAGTATCGATTAAATAGTCAGGTACAATCCCCATGTTAATTTTAAACTTGGTTGTCATCTTAGCAATGTAGCGTCTAGTTTGTAAAGTTTCCCACCCTGTATCTGAATAAAGCACTTCCCTTGAGACAAAAATTGGCTGCCCAGTGACAATTCGAGCAGCGCATAGTTGAACCCTTTCAAGTTTGTCTGAATCATGCATGCACAGAACAGCCATCACACACAATTGAAGCATATTCAAGGTCTGATAAATATAATTGATAATATAGATAGATGTTCTCTGTCAATTTAATACTTAAGGTTTTTAGCTCACCTGAGCTGAAAGCTCAAGTGAGCTTTTCTGATCACATTTCGTCCGTATTCCGTCTGTCCGTCCGTCCGTCTGTCCGTCCGTCTGTAAACTTTTCACATTTTGAACTTCTTCTCTAAAACACTTTGCCAATTTCAACCAAATTTCGCACAAAGCATCCTTATGGGAAGATGAATATCAATTGCAGAAATAAACGGCCAGTTAATATTCAAAGCGGAGAAAACCTCGAAATTGTAAAAAAGGGGGGTGCATTTTTAAAAATCTTCTTCTCAAGAACCACTGCACCAGAAATGCCAATATTTACATAAAAGCTTGTATATATAGTGAAGATTCTAAATTGTAAAAATTGTGATCCCCGTACCAAACCTGGGGCCACAGCCGGGGTTCAAAGTTTAACATAGAAATACACAGGAAAAAAATATAAAAAATTTTCCTCTCAAGAACCACTGCACCAGAAATGCCAATATTTACATAAAAGCTTGTATGCACATGTATGGTGAAGATTCTAAATTGCAAAAATCGTGACCCCCAGACCAAAACTGGGGCCCCAGGCGGGGTTCAAAGTTTAACATAGAAATACATAGGAAAAATGTTTAAAAATCTTCTTCTCAAGAACCACTGCACCTGAAATGCCAATATTTACATAAAAGCTTGTATATATGGTGATGATTCTAAATTGGAAAAATCGTGACCCCCAGACCAAAACTGGGGCCCCAGGCGGGGTTCAAAGTTTAACATAGAAATACACAGGAAAAATGTTTAAAAATCTTCTCAAGAACCACTGCACCAGAAATGCCAATATTTACATAAAAGCTTGTATGTACATGTATGGTGAAGATTCTAAATTGCAAAAATCGTGACCCCCAGACCAAAACTGGGGCCCCAGGCGGGGTTCAAAGTTTAACATAGAAATACACAGGAAAAATGTTTAAAAATCTTCTTCTCAAGAACCACTGCACCAGAAATGCCAATATTTACATAAAAGCTTGTATGTACATGTATGGTGAAGATTCTAAATTGCAAAAATCGTGACCCCCAGACCAAAACTGGGGCCCCAGGCGGGGTTCAAAGTTTAACATAGAAATACATAGGAAAAATGTTTAAAAACTTTCCTCTTAAGAACCACTGCACCAGAAATGCCAATATTTACATAAAAGCTTGTATATATAGTGAAAATTCTAAATTGTAAAAATGATGACGCCAGGACCAAAACAGGGGCCCCAGGCGGGGTTCAAAACTTGACATATATAGGAAAATATTTTAAAATCTTCTTCTCAAGAACTACAATGCAACAATTTGGGATATTACTATGCATACATCCTTATTATTATAGATTCTTATATTACTAATATAGATTCTAAATTGTTAAATCGTGACCCCCGGACTAATACTGGGGCACCAAGAGGGGTTCAATGTTTAACATAGATATATGTAGAAAACATGTTAAAAAATCTTCTTCTCGAAAACTACAATGTTACAGTTTGTGAGATTACTACGCAAGGATCCTCAAATAATGAAGATTCTAAATTGTAAAAGCTGTGACCTGAGGACCAACACTGGGGCCCCAGAAGGGGTTCAAAGTTTAACATAGAAGTATATAGGGAAAGTGTTTAAAAATCTTCTTCTCAAGTACTACAATGCTACAGTTTGTGAGATTACTATGCAAGCATCCTCAAATTTTAAAGATTCTAAAATATGGGAGCCGTGACCCCCAGACTAAAATTGGGACCCCAGAAGGGATGCAAAGTTAACCTAGAAATATATTTATATAGGGAATTTTTTTCTTCTCAAGAACTACGATGCTACAGTTTGTGGGATTACTATGCAAGCATTCGTGGCTATTGTAGATTCTAAATTGGTAAAATCGTGACCCCTGGACTAGTACTGGGGACTCAAGAAGGGTTCAAAGTTTAACATTGTAGTATATATGGAAAAGGTTTAAAAATCTTCTTCTCGAGGACTACAATGCTTCACTTTGTCAGATTACTACGTAGGCATCCTAAAATAGTGTAGATTCTAAATTATAAAAGCCGTGACCCTCGATCTAATACTGGGGCCCCAGAAGAGGTTCAAACTTTAACATAGAAATATAGAGAGAAAATGTTTAAAAATCTTCTTCTCAAGAACTACAATGCTACAGTTTGTGAGATTACTATGCAAGGATCCTCAAATAGTGTAGATTCTAAATTTTTAAAGCCAACCATAAACCCCGAACCAATACTGGGGCCGCAGAAAGGGGTTCAAAGTTTAAAATAGAAATAGCATATTATGCTATGAAATAGAATGTTACAAGGAACTGTTCTTCAGGTGAGCGATGTGGCCCATGGGCCTCTTGTTTAAAAGTCCTAATTATTTGTAACCAAAAACCCAATTTAATTTTCATGATTAACAATTTTTTTATTGTTATGTCAATAATTCTAAAGGATCTCCAAATACTAATGAGCCTTGTGCAGAAATAGAAAGAGTATAAAGGGAATATTTAGGTTTTAAAGTAAAATTTGAATATATGTTATGCTTGAAATCACTTAGTAATTTAATATAGTGCACAGGTCCACACCACTTCCATTGCGAATGGTTGCATAGAGGAGTTGATTACAAAACCAAAAAAATGATAAATTGAATAACTCTCGATCTGCCTCTTTTTCTGCATTTTTTGGGGGGAAACATTCTCACATTCCTAAATGTACATCCGTGCTACACACTTTTTTTTATATACAGATACGCATGGTAAACATATAAAACTATTCATGAATATTTAGTCCTGAAATAGTTTGATCGTTAATACATGTACAACATTCATTTTAAAAAATCGTAAGACTTAGTTAGCGATTGAATTTGAACACTAATTTTTGTTCTGATACTTTAGACATTTTGTGAAGGAATGGGTGGACACTTGGTGGAAATAAGTAGCTTGGCCGAGGACACTTTCATCAGAGATTACGTCAGAAACAGGGGATTATCAGGTATAGTATTACACATGTAGGTACACGGAATATAATATGTCTGGCGTCAGATATAACTTATTGTTAAGGTGCAAACATTTCTCTTTGCATCAATTGAATTTTTAAAAAAATGAATATTTACTCCCCCCCCCCCCCTACAAAAAAAACCAAGCAAACAAACACCCCCCCCCCCCCCCCCCAAAAAAAAATAAATAAATAAAACCACAATTTTTTCACAACATTATTGAAGATGCCTACAAGAAAGAGATCCATATACATGTAGTTATTTTTTTTAATAAATGTATTTTTTTCTAAACTTTACGAATTGTCATGGATCGGCATCTTTGTACGTATCGATAAAGCTATTTCTAAGGGTAGTTAAATTTTCTTAAAAAAGCAACCTGATTTAATCAAATCATTTGATCCGCTCAAATACATTTTGTAGATTGACAAAAAAGGTAGCGATCTGAGATAACGGATCAAACTGAAGCGATCTGATTTCAATCAGATTGCGAATAAATTTGCAATCCATCCATGCATGGGATATTTCGGCCAAAAGATCGACACGTGTTACTAGCGCACGTTTCATGTTCTCACGGCATGGATACATTTATCCATGCACCTAAATACCAGCTAAGAATATTTTTCTGTTTATTCTTTCAGCCTTTGAAACTCGCGATAGCTGGATTGGAGGAACGGATGTAGCTGTAGAAAATACGTTTGTATGGACCGGAAGTAATCAGACTTTTACATACAGCAACTGGGGACCAAGTAACCCGGATAATAGTGGTGGGAACCAGCACTGTGTTATTCTGTACCAACCCTCAGACTACAAATGGCACGACACACAGTGCACTAACACAAATAGCTATATATGTGAAAAATAAGACTGACATTTTTGAATTTCGAATCTGATCTTAGAATCGGACAATCTTTAAAATCAGATCCTTTGACGTTGTTGCGATTTACATGTTAGTGATCATGAGTGGGCGGAGGAAAAATTAATATCACTAGACACTTTTATGAAAGATAATCACAGATCTGAATTCCTGCTAAGAGCAATTTTCAAAGGGCATACAATGATACCCTGTAACACATCATACAGAACTGAACTGTAACTAAAGTTTTTGATGTAACAGTTACACTTTTCTATAGTACATGTATTATAGTACCCTAAAGTATTTATATGTAATCATTTTGTTTATTGGAGACTTTTGATAGATATTTGGTATTTGTACCAGTGTTTTATTATTCATTTATACCCTTTTTATAAATATGTGAATATTGCATGACTAGTGTAAAATATTCATATATTTATAATAAACCTTTTCTGATAAGCTTTGGATATTCAGATTTCGTCAATACCATGTGAAATAATTGTCAATGACTGATGAATATATTTTTACAGGGAATCCTAAAAACATTGCATGTGAAAATTCTGTTAGAATTTGTCTTGTATTGAGAAAAAGTCAGTCGAATTTGCAAGTAAATTGAATATTATTGATTTTTGTTCAGTTTCAATTGTACACCTTTTCTTTCCAGTTCGTATAAATCAGTGACCTATAGTTTGATACCACGTGCAATATTATAACAACAGACAAACACAATGTCATTTTAAACCCGAAAACCATTTTGTTGAAAACGTTGCGATGTGTTGTGATAAATTAGGCTTAAGTAAACATAAAAGATTAAATAATTACTTGCATTTGAAATTTTTGTAAGTTATATTTAATAAATTGAATATATATTGATGCAGTTATTTCATATTTTACAATTCTTAATTGCTTTTTAGACCCTCACCGGTAAAACCTAAGGGGACTATTGTCATTATCGCTGTCTTTCCGACTGTCTGTCAGCCATTCTGTCCCAACCTCGTTTTCCAGACTTTTTAAAAATAAAATATGGTTTAATGAATTGATTTGAAACTTGCTCTTCAGCTTTATTACATGTAAGATGAACTAGAGACCATGTGTGAATTTCGCTACTTTTGAGCAACTATCTTAACAAATTAAAACAGCAATTATTACTTTTCAAGACGGTTATGCTGTAGATTAAATTGTAAATTTCCATCCAACGAAGCAATAATGCATAATATGCTTAGAGAGCTCGAGATAACATTAATTAAAATAGTTGTTGCATGTTGGACTTTCCTTGAAATCTATTTTGCACATATAACAACATTCTCTAAATTAATTGGGGGGGGGGGGGGGGGGGATAGGGGGGTGCCGGTATGGGACATGTATTGCTTATGTAATACTCAGAATGTTTTACAACGTTATGTATTTATTATTTATGACAGGTAAATATATTACAAGTGAGGATATATCGATTTCGTATTTGATGAGTATAAGGTTGCTCCACAGTTCACTAGATAACCTTTTTGCCTTTTTGACTAAACGATGCTTTTTTTCCCCATAAGATACATACACATAATAGCGCCAACGGATATCGAAAAATAAGAATTGAATGCTGATATTTATAGTGTTTACGACAATATGCCATTGTTTATTTTGTATGAATTATATATGTGTCGTTGTTTTGAAATTTAAGTTCTTTTTCAGGAATATGAATGATTGAACAGCCGTAATTCATGAACATGCTGTTTGGCGCGCTTCGAAGGGCGATTACTTCTTTGGAGAGAAAACAAATACATTTGCATTTTTGTCTAGAAGAATTTGTCCCACATCAATAATGTTAAAATGATATAATTATCACTTTTCATAATTATGTCACACTGAGAATTTGATGCTAAGTTGTCGCATAATTCTTGAATTGAAGGTTTTAAAATATATAGTAGAAAACAAGAAATAATCAAAATGGCGACCGTATGACGTCGTTAAATCTCATCAAACAGCCATTTGTAGGCAAGCGTGTCGCCCGTGTAGATTTTTGTCCTATTGCAGTCTTCAGATACATGTAGATACAGAAAAGTACCAAGAATTGGAGTTCAGTTGAAACAAATTATATCTGATGGAGTTTTCTAAATCGAGGACAGTCATCGGTATCGTTATCAAAATGCTGTAGACAAAAATGTTCGAAGATCCTTGTTTCGTTAAATAAGACGCTAGATTGGAATTTTAAAACGAAATTTAGACCATTAAATATTAACGGAAGCGGTTGATCATGAAGTTGCAGTAGATAAGTGTATGGGTAACTTGCTTACCTCAAATCAGGAAATGTTTTTTTTTTAATTTTACTTGAGTCAAAAAAGGTTTATTTGAAAAAAAAAGTAAAAAATTCAAAGAAATGTTTAGATTACTAGTTTTTTTTTTTTTTTAGTTAAGATCAGTCTAAACAACCTTTGTCATCCGTAAAAACGTAATATATTTTGTAATAATATATTGAGTTGAGACATGTTAATTCATTATGTATATCTATGAGAAAGTACATTGTATCAAACCCATTACTGCCCGGATAGCCATGCAGCCAGTTTTGTAGATACTAAGACATAATCAATTTTATATTACTTCATCATTACTCGTACTTAACTTTTCAAAGTTATCAATAAGTACCATTGTTACACAAACTGATCAATAAAAAATTCATTAAAAAATCAATTCATATTGACAGAAAGTTACATGACTATGACCCGGACAAAACAAACCCCTGAAAATATTAGTTTTCTGCTCCTAATGGTAACTTTATTTGTGTTTCAATAAGAAGTCAAGTGGACATTTTTCTACAATTTCTAAAAGATTAATGACTGTCATAAACATGAAATCGGTGATAAAAGGTATTGATCGAAACACGAGATTATCTTTTAGATACTGTTTTAGACAAAAGGAGAATGGCTTAATAGTTTTTGACAAGACTAAGTATAAGTTAAAGAAAAACAAATGTCATGTAACATCATCGCAATCTCTTATCGTATATTTTATTGTTATGTGCTACTTTGAAAATTTTTTATTTTGTGTTATCCGGCATATGCTTTAAACTGGCCTTGTTATTTATTTGTATTGTAATATGGCATGATTAAGAGAAAAAAACACGCAAATTATTTTTCCTAATTCAAAAGAACAGTTTAATACCACCATCTTTATCTCTGACGTTAGTAAATTAAAACCTTTTTATTTTCGATCAGTGCTTACTATCTATTCAAGATATATTACTATAGTCATGTACTCTTTAATTATTATTTTAAAAATCACCTTTCCCCAAGAATTGTAAGTGAGAATTAGTCATATTCCTACACTAGATGCTTCCTCAGTCTTTTTTACGAAAATACAGGTCATTCTTCGATTGACAATTTTTTCACTAATGAATATTGCTTAATATATTATTACAATAATTATAATACTTTCATGATTATTGTTCGTTAGTTATAACACAATCTCTTTTAATTATTTATTGTGTATGAGTGTATGTTTTTCTCTTTTTTTTTTAAATGACGGAATGGTAATGCAACACCAGTGCACCATATTTCTGATCGCACTCGTGTAGACTCTGTTTTATAAGCACATATGTGTGCACTGTTTGCTAGTGACGCAAGACTGGTGGCAATATTTGCTAACGACATGAAGAACCTCATGTATGTACGCCAGTTTCTAAACAAGTTCAGTGATTTTAACTTAGAGATTGGCTGGGCACATTGAAAATTCAAGTAATTTAAAAGTCGAATGTAACCCATATCTATTCTTGTTACATTTTGATTTTTATAAAATAAGTCAACTTCCCTGACAAAATGTTAATAAAATGTGTGTAAAATTGAACACCATAACTAAAACACATATGTAAATCTTATATTTGAATATCTGACATCATAATTATGCATATTTCAAATAGCTACAGATCAAGAGTTGATGATTCTTTCCCATGTTTCCAATATGTCGGAATTGGTGATATGTTGAAGCTTTTGAAGTATTTTCCATCCATTTTCAGCTCCTAGTCGTGTATACTCATTATCCGGTTGTTTTTTAAATTCACTCTCTCCAACTACTATGTACTGACAAAGACCATTCCGAATACAATACGGCAATAACTGCAATTCTTTTGCAGAAATTGGGGATATCTCTGTATATCCAGTCAGAAAATAGGCCCCGATTTCCAGATGTGGGACATCCTCGATATCAACCATTAAATCTCTTATCACCATGGCAACCTCAAACAAATATGGTGAAACGGCTACATCGTTGAAATCGATTAGACCGAATTTTGCTTTTGCGTCATTTTCTTCCGTATTGCATCCTAATGATTGTAACTTTCCATCACGGTAATTCACAATAATGTTAAGATCATGAATGTCGTTATGAATTACACCTGCAATAGTAATTAATCAAGCATTGCCAAACCCTTTTTTCATGTCCGACAATTCAAAACAGATTTTTGGAAAAATTGTTAAAAGTTAAAAGCTTTATGAGTTACCATACAACATACCTTTTGGCAGATCATCAACTGACGTCATAACGTGATGGTCGAAGTTTTCAAGGGTATCTAATATCAAACGCTCTTTTTCTTTTGATGTGCCCTGACAATGTTAAATGAAACAATTTTATCCATCTTACTATCTAACTACCGACGTTTACTGTACAGCTTCTCACGCGGAAAATTATTTCATATTTAGCATGAATTGTGTCAAGAGTGCAATTATCATACCTGGATTTCTTTAAGCAAATTCCGTAAAATGGATGAGTTCTTAAGAATCCATGGATCTGTTGGCCTATCCTCTACTACTAACTCTCTAACTTTCTTTAATAAAGAAAAAACCCAATTTTTAATTACATCATACAGTAAATAAATCATAAAGTACATGCGTATTGACGAACGTCCAGAAATACGTCGAACGTCGATCAATCAAATTTTAATTCAAATCATAATTTGAACTAGGTAAAAGGGTATATTTTTTAAATTTGTTGACAAATATTTGACATTAATATAGAATTTTACATCACAATGTAGATACAATAACTCGCCAAGAATGTTTTCTCAGTCGGGAAAATATAATTTAGAGTGGTATATAAAGAAAAACTTTTAAAATCAATTATTTCATTGAAAAACGTTGTGAAAATGCCATGGTCATAAACAAGTCTTTTAGACTAAATTAAGTTGCGGATACACTCTTTTTATTGAGCTATATACCTGTAGAGACTTGTGAAGTTTACCAACAAAGCTGCCCAAATCCAAAAGCATACTTTTACTGTCAATTTGGTGTAAACAGCTCTTCAGAGTTACCCCGGGGATAAACGAGAACAACCGAAAAACATATCTACCATCATCTGTAAATATATAAAAAAAAATTGAGTTACAACATTCATGTAGAATGATGTTGATAATAATGATTCAATACTCAATGTTTTTACCTGAATGGTAATGCCAATTTCCATCAGGAAATGATAAACAAGAGGTACAGATGAATCCCTCGTTTTTTAGATGCTCCATAACCTTTCTCTCCACTTCCACTTTTTGTTGGCAGAAGTTCTTCGAATGAACTATTTTGACCATCGCTTTCAATTCTTTCTTTGATTGTGACGCTTCTGCGTTCTCGTATTTCACCATAAAGTTTCTGTCTTCGAAGGAGTCCAAACGATCGATCTTATGAATTTTCCAGTGACATATTTCAGTTAGCATATATTGCACATCGTTTATGGGTATATCTGGCCTTCTTTTTTCCATATCCAAAAAGAAAAAAAAATTCAAAACTTATTTAAATACAGAAAATGAGAAAAAAAAACCCTGTACCGTAATCTATGATCACGATATATCTCTATGGAGAATCATACGCGCTATATCGAATAAAGACATGATGATGTTTAACTTTTAAAATATGCATTTTGACAATATGTTCATTATATTTTGAAAACTGTTTTTAAAAAAATGTTTACCGGTATCTTTATTTTTACTTAGGACTAAATCAGTTCAAATATTATTCAAGTGTAAACTTTAATATTTTAAAGTGACACGGTGACTCAAAATACATGTTTTAGTATTTGATTATGACAACGGAAATCAGAAGAAATATACAAAAGAGCTAGGCCCACGAAGGGTCAAAATCGCCCCTGTCACGGAAATTAATAAAATTGGTGGAATATATTGTTGAACTATTATATTTTACATCTCAGAAGTTATTATAACAAAATTAATTAAAACTGTGTTTTTACAGTCGGTCAAATGTCAGTATGTCTGATTGAAATTTCTACAAAAAGTAACACATCCATTTATTTGCAACATGTACATGTATATAGAATAAACACTTTAATCATAAATTAGATTATTTAAAATTTATTTGAACATATTATCAGCCATAATTAAACAACTTTAATTTTATAAAAATATTGCATGTACTTAAATAGCATGCTATTTTTAGTCAAAACACGAAAGTTGAGATAAAAAAAGATAGTTAAATGCATATATATGACTAGATATACACACTGATATTGACCATTTAAACAATCATTTTTAAATAAAGTTCAATTAGTTAATCTGTTATACATTTTATTTTCCATTTTTAATATTAAGGTATTGTGAGTTTTGAAATCATTATCACAACTTGGGAAAAGGTTTCCATGGAAACGACTTGTTATTATCGTGACAATTAATGACAAAGGTAATAAGATTTTTTGGACGTACATGTATCGTTTTTCTGAAAAGTATATATGAATTTAAAAATCACCTTCAATAAGTATTGTAAAACAATAAACAAATGAATATATTTAGTTTTTGAACATGAATGCTTCTATCTACCTACTGACTACTCAATATAAGTATCATATGATAAATCTCACAAAATATTTATAATGAAAATGATAATGATATCTTGATATAATTTGTTTATGAGGAAATAGGTCATTCTTCGACAATGCTGTCATCACTATCACTGCTGTCAATCAACTGTGGCATATCACTGGCATCTTCTAAGTAAGCACCCCAAGTTTTAACACCAAATCTGCTATCAGGGTTGTGTCTTGCATTTCTTAAGTACAGACGTAGACTCAAACTACCCGAGCTCCCGATTTACATTTACAGTACCAAGCAGTTACTGCACTTGCGTCGTACTCTATCCACTAAAGGTATACCTTGGATGCCACATGACGACTTTGTATTTTGATTCTGATTAGGCATTCATCTTCTTGATGGACAAAGAATTGAAAGTTTCCTACGAGATGTTCATGAATAAAACTTGAACTCATACGAATCTGATAAACACCACGAGTAATATTTCGCAAGTCTTCTTCGCTAAGTCTTGATAAGTCATCCAGGTTATTGCTTGGTTCCTTCCATACAGCAGTTCGCTTTCCCAGATTCTCATCTTCAACTCTTTGCTTCAAGGTGTTGATTCTATGGGAAAGATGAAGCATCTTTGCTGCCAGCGCCTCGTCATTGTCTTGGCCCGATTAAGAACAAAAATGAATACTGAATGAAATCAGTTACCAATTTATAACTTTCAACAATATTACTCCCATACACATTAAATCAATATATTACATCAAATTCATTGAAGCCATAAACTCTGGATCTAAGATATAAGTTTTTGTTTTAATGTAATACCTGTAGCGGAGTGGAGGTAGATACTTGTTTGCTAGGGCACAAACAATGCATGTTTGTGAAGTTTGGGGTTCACACAAGGCAAATGGTATTGACAAAGATTTTTGAAGTTTTGCCAGAAATGAAAGAAGATGTACTTTTTGTAATCACAAAGACATTGGAGATGTTTTCATTTTGTGTTAAAATGCTCACTTTACAATTCATTTAAATTAAGATACATTAAGAATTATTATGTTAAAAAACCACCTGTGTTCAAACTTGTCCAGTTATTTAGTTGAAACAATACCAAAGAGTTGTGTAACCTTGGTAAATATCTTAACTGTGCAACTATGTTCAGAAATCCAATGTTTTAGCTAAAATTATACAATTTTCTTTTGTTCCAACTGTTAAATTATATTTTCACTACCATATATACCTATTGAATCTCACAATGTTTTATATGATGCAATTATATATAGAAGTTGTATGTTGTTCTCCATAGCTAGAATGCACGCTCAGCAGAGACTCTCTGAAGCCTACTGGCTTCGCATTTTGCGTGCCTCGCATACATGTTTAAACTTAGAACTTGTGGACAATACTGATGAGCTTATGGCTCAAAGTTGAAATAAATAAATAATTATTTAGAAAGAGGATTCATGCCCGAAAAAACAAGATGTTTTTCAGAATAAATTGAATGCATATTTATCATTTCCATGAAACTGTGTGTAATTAATATTTATGTCGACTGTCAGTCGAGATTGATCCACTCTGTCAGAAGTATGCCATGTGATTATTTGTTATCACGCCAAGGTCAATTTAGCTTAAATTTAAATCAATTTGAATTTAAAATATATGTTGTTGTGCACTTTTTAAAAAAATTAAAATACCAAAAGTTAAGATAAAAAATTCTTGTTTTGTCGACACATTTCTATTTAAGTTTTAGAATTACGACACGAAAACACAGGATTAATTGTCTTATATATTCAGTTGGTCAAAACGCAATTACCGCTTAACATTGCATGCGCTAAAACATACTAAATCTGTTGTAAAAATTGGATTTAAAAAAAATAAAAATGTGTTTTTGGTGTTTTGCAGCTTAATTAACAAGGAACCTTTTGTTTTTTCTCTCCAAACGAAGAGTTTATCCAACATGGTGAATTTGATGAAAAGTTCATGACAATTTAATTTGGGTAAAAGGAATCTTTAAGTATAAATCAAAACAAATAAATGCACATAGATTTGTCCACTTCTAGAAAATTAAAGGCCACCACACGAGTTGAAAAGGACAAGTTATTAAATGTTAGCCAACGCCAGTGTGTGAAGTTAAGTGCCTGGGTTACGCGTTTTGATACTATTAATCTAATTAACATTTATCTCTAAAGTGATACAGTGGTAACAACGTTATTGTTGACAAGCTAATCGTGTTAAATAGTTCGTGTACCGTGGGTGATCGTTCGTGTAACGTGCGGGATCGTGCGTGTATCAGAATAATTGGTTTGCGTTTTTTACCGTGCGTGATCGTGCGGTTTTTTCGTTTTGTATTTTTTTTAACGGAATGGCAGGATTTATTCTAAAACAACGACGAGTAGTTTTTAAAACAACGCAACAATATGTGAATTTAAACTATTTTATAGAAAAATATTAACAGTTGTTTACATACATCATGTCTGCGCTTATCTTTTTAAAATATTCTCTCTTTCGTCGTTAACTAGTAAATCAATAAGTCATTTAATCCTTTGATCGGTCGATTTAGTTTTGCGTTAATTTTTAATCAGTCTATATCAAGCATCCATCGTGTCTTGAAACATAATTTTAATCATGAGCGTCAAGCAAAGAGACAAGTTGAATGAAAGCGGTCAAGGTTTACCATTTCCCGTTCAAGCTAAACAATAATCATTAAGTTTTCTTTCAAATGAAAATACGATACGCGTTCCTCTCTGTTACATTGTTTAAACATTCATTAGAAATAAAATATAGTTCGACGCATTAATATTCAGAAATAAAAGTCAATCAATTATGTATCGTACATTATGGAAATATGGGATGTGCAAAATCGAAATTCTTTGGAACCAGGGAACAAATTTAAACTGTATCTCGCACAATTAAATCGTACGTAAGGAAATCGGATTACATAAACATCAACTCGTATGTAAATAATTTCGTGTAATTTATGCATTATCTTCATTTCTTTTTCACTTAATTTTCTTTAACTTATGATAGAAGTTAATATTCGTTGTGGACACAAAACAATTTAATTGGTGTATGGATCCTATCATATCGTTTACTCAAAAAAATAACACAGTGCATGGCTACTGTACATGCCGCTTTTCAATAAAACACAGGCATATTGTATTACAAATTAAATCAATACGTTTTAGTGATTCAAATCTTAAATATTAATTTTGATTTTGCGTGTTAAATAGTGTTGAATCGTTCGTTTGCGTTTTTCATCGTTATCGTTCGTGTATCGTGAAAATGCGGTACGTTAGTGATCGTCCGTGTATCCTGCGTAATCGTTCGTGTATCGTGCGTGATCGTTCGTGTATCAGAATCGTGCGTGTCGTTTGTCAACAATAACGTTGCTACCACTGTAAGGAACTTTTGCTGTGTAATGTACAACTACAAATCATTCATTTATGGAGTTTGGACCTTTATAAAGCTTATAAAGCTTTTGTTTACGAGAACAATAAATGTCAAAACAAAACGAATTAAATATAAGGCTAATTTTATTATATAGATATTTTTTTCATATCTCCACGACATCATATAGATTTCCAACTTTACCTGAATCATTTGTTGTATCAATAAATAAAATGAACCTGCATGAACATTTATAGTTTTCTAAACGTATTTGATTTTAAAGCATCTAGTGTCGTTTTCTTAAAAGAAAAAAAGTGAAGAAGACAAAAGTCTACACCAAGATTTGTTTTATTGGTAGGATTCTAGTCTCTTTATATCTTAGTTCAAAAAAAGAAAAAAAGACCAGCTTGCAACGGTTGAACCTAGGATGGCAATTAGTCAAAAGTACAGTCTCCATCAAACTATACTTCTATGGTTTTGTAAGGTATAGAGATAATAAAAATGATGAATCTACAAATATATCAGTAGGAATTAATCTTATCTTGTGGTTTTCTGTACTTTGAAAGTTGTATTTTGCTCTTTTCAGCTCGAATGAATGCATTAGAATAAAAGATGACTTGCATCGCTAATATGTTTGTATCAATGTTTCTTATTGTTCGGCTTAATTATTACAAATTAGTAGATAGCTTGTCAAAATGTTATTATCATTTATGCACGAGTCATGCCGTTGATTCGGGAAAATAAGTAGGAAAAACCTGTAGGATGGTAGCAATTTGAAATATTGTATAAAAAAAATTATTTGGTCATTTTATGTTTAAACCTTACGCATAAGAAACCATTTACAAGTGTCTATTGCGTAATTATTTCAGGACATTTTATATAACTTTTCTTAAGTCAGCAAATATATAAAATATTATTTTTATTTTGTCTGTATGGAATCCATTGATATATTAATCATATGTAAAGCGTTAATCACGTACGTCATAACAGCACTTGAATTAATTTTACAATATGATTAATTATAGGAAAATTAATAGCAAAAATGTAATTTTGATTTTTTTTCTTGATGTATTCAAAGAATCACATGGTAATCTGATACTTAAGTTGTATTTGGGGCTATAACTTTACCAAAGTCTACAGCAAATCTTATCTTATCTTAATTGACACTTAAGATTCATTGTTTATTTACCGAGTATACGTATTAAAACGTTTTATTCCCTAAAGTATTATCGGCACGACTGTGAGATTTTTTTTTCATTCTTGCTTATGAATTTTAAATGGGACGGTTGTTCGCAATAGAAATAAACACCGTATATCCTCTCGTACATTAAGACCAAACATTTTTTTTCTTAACTTTAATGTATAAATAAACATCTGTCTTTTGTTTAAATCTATTTTTAAGAGAATGTAATCAGGAACTGTTTTCAGCATTAACAGTTTGCATTTGATCCCAATGTAATCAATTCTTTTAATTAAGATTTTGTTGTTATTTTTTTTTTTTGGGGGGGGGGGGGGGGGTAAAAATCAGTTGCATTTGATAAGTATTTTTTAAACTTGAATTTCGATTTTATTGTAGGCAAATTTTTTCAATCCAAGGTATGATTTTTTTAGGGGGAATAATAAAATGTTCGTTACACATTAAATCGGACAAAATTGTTTAAGTTTAATCTTAAATTTTAAAATGTTATGAAATACTTAGTTATAAATACCCAAAACCGAACATTTCTTGATTAATGGATGTTAATTTTCGATTATGCAATTCCCCCGTGTTTGAATTACAAAGTACCGACATTTGCAATTTTCCTTCGACTTCATTGATATGCAACCTTTAATGCCGAATGGACATTACAAAAGGTTTCGATATTTGTCAACTCATTTTGCAGAATTTTGCACGATAGAAATCTAAATTTTTGTCTAGTAAATCAAATTTTCTTATTTTTTTTAATGAATCCATGTCCTGATTTTGTTCGACTAGATGCATTTAAGTTACCTAGAAGATAAATTTTTAGTATGAATCAAGATGTCAATAATAAAAGAGTGATTTTAAATAAAGTTCTATAAAAGAGGGGGGGGGGGGGGGGGGATATAGCCTTGACAGTGAAGATCTCTCCTCTTTTTGAATTAAACTGTTGAAACGTTTAATGTACCTTTATATATATATATATATATATATATATATATATATATATATATATATATATATATTAACAACCACCATTTAAACATCATTGCTATATCATTAGGTTTTGAATTTATCTCTTACTGACAATCTAGTAAGCAATTATAGAAAAAACCCACAACAATTCACAGTTTTTAAAAGTCGTTTATTGCAATCCTCATTGTAAAAATATTTAATTTTTGCACCTCAAAAATGAGCGAAAAAAACTCCAACCACTGGAAGTGTTCATGAGTACAATTAATACGATAATAAACAAATGATTCTGGATTTCACAGTAATTCTGTATAAATATTTTTATGTCTGTATAAACTTGGGACGACAGGTGAACACAGCAATCTAAAAAATAAAAAATAAATGAAAAAATATACATATATATAAAAAGAAAGAAATTAAACACACTATTCACATATCAATGAACTTTCAGTCGAACCATGACGTGTCAGAGAGAAAAATAAAATTTGATAATGTCTACCTCGTTGTTCTTTGAGTTGTAAGTGTACAATTTAATTCTTCTAAGACGACAGATCTTACAAATTGAGTGATATTCAAGGGAACTTTGAAAACAACCCACTTACCTCATCAATGAATCCCTTGAAGTTTTCAAATTTATTACTTTTTCCAATAAATAGATTTGATTGCGTGTCCAAAATTTTTCCTGTAATAAAATTTAAGAAAAAGTAAAATACAGCTTAAAAGCCGAATATTGCATACGAAAATAAATAGCTGTATTATCTCACCAAAAACACACAACAACTTCAAATCAATACCTGTCGTCATTTTACAGATTGGGAATATAGTGAAATAAATTTTAAAAAGTGACTACTGGCAATACTGACTAAATGTATTTGCAAAATATAAGTAAATGAAAGAAATAAAATTCGAGAAAAATAAAAATAAAATCCACACTCTTACCAATAGCCCATCTCTCAGTAAAAATGTCGTTGACAATCAAGTCCAGCTTGTTCTCGTCATGCAAGACTTTAACAGTGTTCCAGTTTTCTTCCTGCAAAATGACAAACAAAAATTTGTAGGATTCATTTCAAAACTGTAACGACACAGAAAGTTGCGCATAAATTCGAAATTTTATGTACTTACGCGCAGCATCGAGTGGAGAGTGGAAATCTTGTTATCGGTTTTCTTCACCATGGCGTGGACGTTTTTAGCGCTGTTCAGAATGAGGAAGGTTGGTTGCTTTTCAGTGAGACTGTTGCTCATGATGGCTCTCAGACGACCTTTCCCCTCTTCCAGGAACCGGACAGCAACTGTTATTTCGCTTTCTTTGTCGAAACTCAAGAATTTTTTTATTTCTAAATAGCTGTTGCCATCGAAATAAGCATATCCTTCACTTGTTAGTTTGACACCATGGTTGATCACCTCTCTTTTATTGCCCGAATAGTCAATGAAGTTTTTAGAGAACGGCAAATAGAGCTCAGGTTTACATACTGCGAAGAAATGAAAATACTTTTTTCATTTTAGAGTACTGTTTTAGAGAAAATATATTGTTGCTGTTAGGTAAATAAAATAAATCACATATTTTTTGTTCCCTCTAAAGAAAGTTTATACATGTAATACATGATTTTTTTTATGTTTGGCCTTTTGAATAAATATCTTACCCCCATCATATCCTTTGTGGTATACACAACCACAAGCCAGAGCGCTGTATTGAGTATTACTGGGACAAGTCATGTTGTGCCAGTTCACTCCTTCTACATACTGTTGGAAGGCCGAGCGATCTCCAAATATTGGTCGACTATCACAGGGACCCTGGTGGAAGGAATCCCCTGGGCAAGGGTCGGTACAGGTCGCGTCCTTTTCGCAGCCCTGGTATTTTTTGTACCTCTGTCCCATTGGACAGCAGTCGCCCACGGATTTCTGCAAATTGCACTTCCAGTATGACCGACAGTTTCCGGAATCCATTGGGTGAGAAACGATTTGTTTAAAGTTGCACTTATCTGAAAAGATCAGTTCAAAAGGACGGTTATAAATCTGTGGTATATATGCTTAACGACAAAGACCTAGTTTTTAATACTCATTAGCCCTTTATGTGATCCCACCAATAAAATCCTTCAGTCAACCTTTTTAAACATGCATTATTTTCATTTACGACAGCATTACTTAGAAAAAAAAACCCGCACATTTATTAAAGTTTTAATCTAAATCGTAAAAAGGGGAAAATGGATATATAATACAGACTATATTGAAAACTATTTAATGCACTTGCGATATTTATATCTTATAGAGATGAGAGTTTTCAATTTTTCCCCGAAGTGATTTTCTTTGTCGTAAAATTTGAAGGCGTCCAACTGACCTGTTTCACACTTGACCTCGCTGGCAGTTCTACAAGTGGGTACGTTCTGGTCCCAGAACTGACCGAACGGACACTGACGGGGCACAGCCATTCTGTCCTGCATCTTCTCTCCTTGATAACACTGGAAAAACTTGTCGCAGTCGGAGTTGTGTTTCTGGTATCCGACGCCATTTACAATTTTTGCATTTGCACAGACATCTGGAAAAATTATATTTGCATTCGTTTTTAGTTTGATTATTTTTTTTTTTACAAGAGGTCACCTATGAATTTAGCTAGAGAAAACGTTTTTTAAAAGAAGTCACCTATAAATTTAGCTAGATAAAACTTTATCAAATTTTGATGACATCAAAACTAAAATACCGCAAATATATAAAAACATACCTTCATAAGATTGAAGATTTTCCTCAGCTGGTGGACTTTTGGCAAGTTCAGCCGATGACGACTCAAAAACGAAGAACAGACACACGGTCAAAGAGAGACCTAACTTCATTTCTAAAAGGAATTTCTGTAAAACAAAATAAATGGAGATAATAAGATTTGAGACTGAGTTTGATGAAACCTATTTGACTCGAGTGAGATAACGTACAAATGGTCACAGAGAGTGAAGAAGCAGTCCAAGTCGCCAATAACTTTATCAAAATGAATTGCCAACAGCAATGACTGACATAACTCGAGCAGACGTGAGTTGTTAGGGGTGATTGAAATGGCGGTCAATATGATAAATTGTAAAAGGAGTAAGGCTATATAGATTTTCAATTCTTCTTAACTGCTTTGAAAATTTTTCAAAATGTCACGATATTTTGGCATGGTTGATAAATGCAAACAACACGTGCGAACGATCTAAACAATATCAATTATGAAAAAATGAAACGATGTAGAGAATTAGAGATCTCAAGAGTGAACAAGTTGAATTGACAGCATACCGTAGGCTTCCCGAGTTAGTAAAATGGAAACTTTGGAAAGCTTCTTAAAATATATTTTCATGTTCTTACCTAGATAGTGTCTTAATCAAAATAACAAGAGTTTGAAAATTTTACCCAGTTATAATGACTAGAAAATATAAACAGATGACTAATTTACGCAATGTACGCGCGTCTATCGTTTAATGAATTACCTGTTTTGTTGTTTGTTCCGCTGACGCGATTTCGTTGCACCTTTCCTCTTCGCCGAAAATTTTTACGAATGAGGTATTATGCTAATCCTAAATTCTCACGTCTCCTATTTTATTACGTTCATTAATTTCACAGGTCTAGTAGATATTGAAAAAAAACCCGTGCATATATTAATTAAGAATCATACGTAATTGTCGAATCGAGGAAGAAACCCCCACGATTATTTTCGTTTACCTGGCAAAAAGGGGTTGAATAAACAATGCATCTTTGAGTCGGTTTAATTTGTCTTCTTAATTCGTAAACTAATAGTCATTCCACGCATTTTGACTTCTGACATCATTGGGCTGGCTTGCGCATGGAGAGCAAATTGGTAAGACAACATCAAACCTTTTTATATTCAATAACAGGTATGCACATTTTTATTTAGAAAGAAACACTTTAGAGGTAAGTATCGTGAATTCTTTGGTGAGAAATATTTTTCAAATTACTTGAGCATTGTATTAAACACTAAAGTAAATTTTAATATTGAGTTACAATATTTTTCCTTAAGTTGTAAAGAAAGAGAAATGATTGAATGTAATATGTTTTATCATAATGTGTTTTGCTAGGCTTTTAAAAATAATGCTGCAAATTTCTGTATTTTAAACAAGCAAAGAAAAATTAACAAGACAACAAGTTAGTGTTTTTGTGTGTAATTTAAGCTATTTTTAAGATAGAGAATAGTTTGTCAGAGACAAACACACACTATTTAAAAGAAAAAAAACCCTCAAAGATTCCCATAAAAACATGACCCCACTTAAGTATAATGATAATTTAACAGGATAGGAAGTGTAACATATGTTCCTGTACATAGATATTGATTAACATGAACTTAAAAAAAAAGGAAAGACATATTAGTTTTTTGTTTCTCGCGGGATAATTACATAAATATGTCCGCACAATGTGTTTCAAGACTGATTTTATGATGCATATTTATGAAATTGATTTAACTATACGCCGATGACATTAATGGATGTCCTTTAAGTTTCTTAGTAAGCAATGGGTCATGTGACATTATATGATTGGATTCTTCCAATCCTATGTTATGTTTTAATCATTTGTAAAGCACAGGGCATATGAAGTCTTAAAAGACACAGGGGCTCATCTCAGGTATCGAGAAAAAAATTCTTTAAAAAAAATATAGTTTAAATTTTTTGGGGGATATTAATGTTATTTATTCGTCAAATTTAATTTGTTTTGTGTAGTAGTTAAAAAAAGAAGAAGATAGGAGGTTTAAACTAAACATTTATTTCATCAAAATAGTTAACCCTAAATCATCTGCATTGTTTTTAACTAAAAAAAACCTTTTTTTTCAGAAACGTACAAATAATGAAAAAAATTAAAGAACTACTATGTTTGTTAATAATATTTGCTGTTCAAGTCAAAAGTCTCGACGAAAGAGGTAAGAAATGATTGAGTGTCACTTAGTTGAATTACAATCATTTTAATATCTAAGCCTAAAAGTTTCTAGTAAATAATTATATATTAATTCAAACATTTAACAATATATTTGATAAAATATCCATTTAATAAAACTGTTTGCTAGTTAATGGAAAAGTGTGTCCAAAACATTTTTCCTTTCAGTTTTGATCAACACCGCCATTGTTAGAATTGTTGGATATTTGTCTATTGTATAAAACCAATTTTAATGCATTCTTTTCAGGATGCAAAGGGTTAATGGAACTCGTTGTCATCATCGATGGGTCCGATAGTATTAACGAACCCGACTATACTTCCCTTAAAAAATCTATGACCAAGTTAGTGCAAAATCTGGATATCCAAGAGACAGAAATCAGGATCTCGTTTGTCGTCTTCAGTTCCGACATTGCTTTACAGACCCCGCTTCTTGGTAATAAACAACAAGCCCTGGAAACGGCGGCAACATTGCCCCACCCTCGGGATGGTACCAATACATGGATGGCTTTAGAGTCTATGTAGTAAGGAAATACCTTTATGCTAAATTTAAAAAAAATTATATATTTTTTTTTTATCAAAACTACGCATAAAAAATTATCTTTGTAAATGTAAATGAGATCTTTTAAGATAGCTATATATGGGGTTGAACAATCTTACTTTTGATACAATTTCAATATAACATGTTTCTTATTTTTTTCCCCAAATATTAGACACTAGTTTATCAATAGAATAATCAGGAGACTTATGTAAAACTTAAAATGTAAAACTTCCAAACAAATATATGTGATGTTTTCATTGCATAGTAATATAGTTACAAAGCAGAGAAGAAAAGATGTACCAATTGTTGGCGTGGTTTTAACGGACGGAATCTCGAAAGACGAGATCAAAACAAGAAATGCCGCCAAAGCTCTGAAAGACCTCGGGGTGAAAATGTACTCCATTGGTGTGACTGATATAAAAAGAAAACAGGAGCTGATTGACATTGCGTCTGCACCGGAAAACGTGATCACATTTCAGACGTTCGAGGAGCTCGCATCGAAACTTGAGTCTCTTGTGAAACTTGTTTGTCCAAGTAAGTAGTCCTTTTTCCTAATTCATGAAATATAAAAAAAAATCCCTGAATATAAGACGTTTTGTTCTAAAATTTTATTTAAGCTCCCTTATCTAAATGATCTGGCCCCAGGATCATGAAGCAAACTTAGACTTAAGTCAAAATTGTAAACTGTCTTAATGTCTCTTGATTGAAAACACTGACAAAATAGAAATGCTACTAAAAATGTCTTGATATAACGTTGTTAATTATAAATTTTAATCGTCATTTTATGATAAACAATTATTTAATGACTGATTAAAATTTTGACTTAAGTCTGAAATTGCTTCATGATCCAGAGGCCTGTTTATACATGTAATGTTTTAATGATTACATTTTCCTGATGAGTATACACACGGTTATCTTTCAGAATGCCCCCCTAATCCTCTACTCCCACACTCAACTACCGTCCCTGGAGACCATATCGTGGACACTATTATAGAGTACTTCTGTATGCCGGATTATATACCAGTCGGAAACAACACAATCAAGTGTCAGAGGGACCAGACATGGACAAAACTCGAATACGCCTGTCTATGTAAATACCACCGTTTCTTCAAGATAAAAAATTATTATTTTACTTATCATTGAAATGAATTCAATTTGGCTTTTACTTATCACCTTATTAATTTGATATTCATATATGTATATGTTGCGATAATAATAGAATGTATATCTATTCAACAGCTGACTGTAAGGATCCTCCAATCCTGGAACATACACTGCTAACACTGCCTGGACGTCTGGAAGGATCGAAGACAAAGTACAAATGTGAAAGAGGGTCGGTGTTAGAGGGGAAACCAGAAACAGTGTGTCAGGAGAACGGAACATGGTCCAAACCAACATTTAAATGCCGAGGTCAGTAACGATTGCCAATCATCTGCTTTATTTGTTGATTCAAAATCACTCTACCCCCCCCCCCCCCCCCCCCCCCCGCCACCCCGAAAGCGAAACCTTAAATTGACAACTTAAAGTAATGTCCTTAAGTTATCATTGTGTTTGTTTTTCAATGTTTTGTTTGATATTATACTATTTTACTGACATTTCAGCTGACTGTGGACTGCCTACTCTAATCAAATATACAACTATAAGTCCTGGGGGTCATCTCCAGGGAGACAAAAGAACGTACACGTGTGCCTCAAGCACTGTTCAGGAAGGCAACCCAGTCATTGAATGCTTGACTTCCGGAATGTGGTCACAGACGGACTTATATTGTCGTCGTAAGTGACGTCATTTTATGATGAACTTAAAGTGTTAAATCGTTTTCACATTTTTTCATGAAATATCAGAAAACAAATATTAACAAAAAATATTGCAAAGAATAATTTTCTAAAAAAAAATATTTCAACAGCAATTTGTGGAGAGCCGCCGGCAATCGACCGTGCCATCATTTCTACTGGAGGAATAGTAGAGGGTTCCACACGCACATACACCTGTAATGTTAACACAGTAACAGAAGGAAGCACAATGGTCACCTGTGGTCCAACAGGGAAATGGTCCGTGACAAACCTCTACTGTAGACGTGAGTAGTGGGATATTCCAAATAAAACTTTGTACAGTCAAACCCGGTTACAACGAACACACTTTAAATGAATACAAACTTATATCGAATTAAGATAAAATTCCACTAATCCTACAATGTACATGTATTATAAATTTATAGAATCGGCAAATAACGTTTATAAAAAATCAATATCGGTTCACCCTGGCACTTTAGTATAATCGTTATTTACTATAAATTCGTTTACATTATCAAAAAATCGAAAGAAGTCAAATCTATCAAACCAAGAGAAACCATTGTTATAATGGTTTGAACAATTGTTCTTCAAAATTGTTCTGTTTATCTTCTTAATAAATATAGCGGACTGTGGACCACCCCCAGTGGTAGAGCGTGCAGTTATCCAAGAGTACTTTAGAATGATAGAAGGGGAAAGGCTTCCTGGTACAGTGGAAGGAGTCACCAGATATTACCAGTGTCAGTCGAACACAGTAGCAGAGGGAAAGAACAGCACCGTTTGTCAAATCAACGGACAGTGGTCTGCTACCAACTTGTACTGTCGGCGTAAGTTATTAAAACCATCTTCACACCTTTTGTTGGTATTTTAGTAGTTTTTTTTAAAGATTTAAATGAATATAATGGTTATCGTTTTGTTTTTTTGCAGCCGACTGTGGACAACCGCCTTCTATTGATCGCAGTACTGTGATTTTCGAGGGAACCTTGGAAGGTCAAACGGCTTCTTACACTTGCTTGCAGAATACTAAAACAGAAGGCATCACAACGATCACGTGCGGAAATGACGGAATGTGGTCATTTACCAATCTCTATTGCAGACGTACGTAAGAATATCAGTTACCGTTATCCACCCATTTCAATCCTGGTAACGCTTGGTTTCTACAAAATGCTTGATGAAAACATAAACGCCTTTGTTGCCCTTTTTAGCGAATTGTGGACCAACTCCAAAGATCAAGCGAGCTATCATATCCAAGGGAGATACTTTTGAAGGCACGACGCGTACCTACACATGTCAGGGCAACACCGTCACGGAAGGATTAACGTCAATCACCTGTGGAATAAACGGGCAGTGGTCAAAGACGAATCTGTATTGTCGACGTAAGTATAGAAAATATAATGGTTTAGGTGTTGAGAGAAGTGATGGGGATGATATAGTGGTCCCTGTATGTGGCTAGGGTGTGTCTGGAGTTGTGTGAGTCTTAGTTGGGCAGTTCTCTGATTGGTGCGTCTTTTAATTTGAAGGAAAAAGACAAAACTCTTCAGATAGCTCGTCCTCGGAAGAAGACGAAGAATCCACAACTCCAAGACCGCCCAGAAAGAAGTGCTGTCGTCGGTCGCGCAATAAATGTTGTCGTCTGCGACGGAAATGTCGGAGGTCGTCGAGATGCAGAGCTAGGAACATAAATACAACCACTTACGCCCAACATATTGAGAGCGACGATTTGAAGGTCGATGCACTTCGCCAAATTGAGAACGCGGTTGATGACGACGAATACGACGGTCGATAGAATTATTAAACCACGAAAAAAAAATGTATTCGTGGTTGATTGGAAACGACATGGACATTCTATATTTCCTTACAATACTTTTTTTTTACTTTGTCATGTTTAAGTTTCTCTTTTTTATGTTACACTAGAGGCAAAAGTATTAAATCAGTCACCATTTCGTGGTTTAGTATGAATTTCTGGTCAAATAGGTCAACTAATTTTTGAACTAATAAGTATTGAAGTGACAGTATTTATGTACTGTGGGTGAAAATTATGTGCGAAAATCTCGTTAGATTCGTTGCGCTTAAGTATTAACGAAGTATTGCATAAATACCTCTATCTATTCAGTTATTTAATCAAGTATTAATTTTGTCCTCTTATTATAATGGCATCTTATTATTCAGGAGAAGATCTTTACATGTACTTCTATTATTTATTAATTATTATTTTTGTTTCACCTATTGTTTTGTTTTGTTTTTCTGTTATTTAGTCAGAATAAATTTTAAAGTAATTTTTGTGTTGTCAATTGATGTATGATTTAGAGCACAATTTTATAAGAATATGAAACGTCAGACATGGATAAAGCAATACACTAAACTTCAACTCTAATTTGACATTTTATTTCCAAAAATGGATCATTAACACAGAAACCAAAACCTGTGGAAATTGAAAAGGATACATTTACAACATTTACCAACCATTTTATAACAGTCATAAAAACATGCCCACATTTGCAATGTTTATAAATTTCAAAGCTTTTAATTCATATTTTTTATGCTGTAGCGGATTGCGGGGAACCGATGGTGATCGAGAGAGCCACTGTTGACCAGGGGACCACATTGGAGGGAACTGTCAGAAGATACACGTGTTCGAAGAACACCATCACAGAGGGGGAAACCACAACCACGTGCTTGGAAACCGGATTTTGGTCAGCTACAAATCTCTACTGTCGACGTGAGTACAATTTACCTCCTTCATTTTCCTTTTCTTTTAGAGTACTTCTGTAGACATATATGCATATAAAAAATAAATCTAAGGATTTTTGGGTGTTTTCTGAAGGGATTTGTGAATTGTTACTCCAATTTTCTTTCGTTCATCTAAAACTATCAATTTTCTAAACATAACGTTACTATTTTAGCTGACTGTGGACCCCCTCCTGTCGTTGCCAGGTCTACGATTTCTGTTGGGAACAACTATCAGGGAACCACTCGAGTCTACACTTGCGACGCTAAAACAGTGACAGAGGGGAAAACATCCATAGAATGTCAGATTAATGGGCAGTGGTCTAGTACCGACCTGTATTGTCGACGTAAGTATACAGGCCTACATCCAAGAATATGAAACAACCCAGAGATACATTGAGATCTTTTAAAGCAATATTTCGGAATGTCTTAGCATTTTTAGTTCTAAAATGACTTACTGTAGTTTGAATGAAAAACGATTTATTTGACATTTTGCTTATGACGATATATCTTGCTTTCAAATGAACAGTACTGTAGTGCTGATATAAAATAATTTTTTATCAAACTTAAGGAAAATAATTTCTTTTTAAGCCGATTGCGGAGCACCTCCCCAAATAGACAGAGCTATTGTGACAGACGGAAAAACGACAGAGGGCGCTATAAGGACGTATACATGTCAAGGTCAAACGGTGACAGAGGGTTCCCCTAAAATCAGGTGTGAGCAGAATGGCATCTGGTCAACGTCCACATTGTACTGTCGACGTGAGTATCTAAAATACTTTTCAAGGTTTTTTTGAAGACCTGGATTTCCATTAGACGATATGCAGCAAAAGTTTTTATCATTTTAATTTAAACCAAGCTTAACAATTTAGATCCATACAACATTACATATTCATTATCATTTTAGCGGACTGCGGAAATCCCCCTGTAATTAAACGATCCACGATCTCTGTTGGTAAAAACTTGCAAGGAACTACAAGGATATACACATGTGATCAAAACACGGTTACAGAGGGCGAAACCTCTACAGAATGTCAGCTAGATGGAACATGGTCCCATACCAATCTGTATTGTAGACGTAAGTTCAAGAAAAATCAGATATAAGTCTGCATGATTTCCTTATAAGAGAGAGAAAAAAAGGGAATAGTAAATTGATATACACACTCTGCTTGCATTTTTAGCCAATTGTGGATCACCGCCACTTAAACACCGAGCCACAATCAACCCAGGAAATACGCTAGAAGGATCTAGCAGAACATACACTTGTAATTCGAACACTCGAACGGAAGGGGAGCCAACAATCACGTGTCAGGAAAGCGGGGTGTGGTCGACAACTAACCTCTACTGTCGGCGTACGAATATATTTAAATTTTCTGAATTGCTTGGCGATTACGCTTTATGTTCCTGCTTTAAATGTCCTTGTTGATTTGAAAATTTTGCGTGTGTTTAAACAAAATTTAACCGTTTCTATACTTAGCAAACTGTGGTGAACCAAAGCCGATTTTACGGGCAGCGGTCAGTGCCGGAGGTACCCATGAGGGAGACAAAAGAAGATACACGTGTAACCAGGAAACTGTGACAGAAGGCAACACTGAAATCCACTGTCAAACGGACGGACAATGGTCCTCAACTAATCTTTATTGTAGACGTAAGTATATTCTCGTAAAAAAAAAAAATAATTCAAAGAACTATTCACTTGCAATTTTTAACCTTTATTGGTCTAAATATTATGACGTCTTTCTTGGTAAAAAAGCATACACATAATTCAAGGACATAAGTGTCTCAGGACAACTTATTTAAACATGATTGATAACGTTCAAGAAAAAGTGTCATTCCTAAATTTAAAAAAAAGACTTAATTGCACATTTAAGCTGTTAAAACATTCCAGAGATTTGTTTTTTAAGAATGAGCTGCTATGGCACTTAATGATTCCCATTACTCACATTATAATTAGGGCAAGGAAAACGCATAATGTGGGTCAAGAATGTAATGCAATTAATTACGATAATAAAGTACAAGAAAGTAAACGATGTTATAAAACAATTTAAAATTTAAAAGAAAAACAAATTGAGAAAAAAGTATTTGATTCTAAAACACTATATTGAACACAAAATTAATTAAAGTTGTAGATGACAAATGAAAAGCCATGTGCATGCATTTCATTACATAGAGATCTTTAAATATTGATTAAAAGTGAATGGTTTCGTGTCTATTTAAAGCGGACTGTTTGGAACCACCAATGATTGACAGGGCCATTATAAGCGTGGGTAGAACCGTGGAAGGAACCACCCGGACTTACACATGTAACACTGGTACCCACACAGAGGGAACGCCCACCATCACGTGTCAGGCTAGCGGAATCTGGACATCTACGGATCTCTACTGTAGACGTAAGTGAAGTTAAAAAATTAAATGCAGAGACTTTTAGGACTCTCTAAACAATTTACGTTTTCTGCGTTATTACAAATGTATATTTATAATATATGCCGAATAGATATTGTTATTTTAAGCAACCTTCTCCCTCCCCGGTGTTTAAAGGTTATTTGATTAGCTTTTTTCATTTGTCTAACATATCTACAAATCGATTTATATATATGCATTTAGTTAATATACTTACACATTATTTCAGCTGACTGTGGTAACCCACCTTTGGTAGAGAGATCGTCCATTTCTGTTGGAAACAACCTTGAAGGAACAACACGTTATTACACATGCGCAGAGAAAACAGTCGCTCAAGGCCTTACATCAACTACCTGTCAAATCGATGGGACATGGTCAATCACAAACTTATACTGCAGACGTAAGCCATATTCTCAATCATTTCTAAACTTTTCGATGCATTAAAGAAAAAATATGGTCTTCACCAAATTAATTATAATAACAACCTTAAATAGTTCAACAACAGACTGATAGTTAAAATGAATCTGGTATTGATATAGTAAAGGTTGTATCTAATACCCTATACATATTTATTATAGCGAACTGTGGGGTTCCAATGGCCATTCTTAGAACCACTATATCTCCAGGAGATACTTTAGAGGGAGACGTAAGGACGTACACCTGTGATCCAAACACAGTGACGGAGGGACTAACGGAGTCCATCTGTCAAATAAACGGACAGTGGTCACTTACACCCAATGACCTCTACTGCAGACGTAAGGACATGCGTAAACTTATTGTAAAGCAACATGCGTACATCTATTGTAAAGCAACATGCGTAAACTTATTGTAAAGCAACATGCGTATTTAGTCGATTGTAAAGCAACATGCGTAAACTTATTGTAAAGCAACATGCGTTAACTTATTGTAAAGCAACATGCGTAAACTTTTTGGAAAGCAACATGCGTAAACTTATTGTAAAGATTTTTTCCTTGTTTCACAATCCATGAAAGAAATGAAACGTTTGATCACAGTTGATATCTTATTTCTTACTTATAGCTGATTGTGGAGAACCTTTGCCCATTAAACGTGCCAGAATTGGACCTGGAAGTAATCTTGAAGGGTCCACCCGATTCTATAGCTGTGAAGCTAACACAGTAGCAGAAGGAGAACTGAATATCGTTTGTCAAGCGAACGGAGTATGGTCAATGGTCAATCTATATTGTAGACGTAAGTAAAAATATTTTTGAATAATATATTTTTCAATAATTAAAAATATCTACACTTACATCAGTTTTGACGATTTTTCCAATGAGTGAGTTTCACTTTTTACGTATTCTCTTTTATTCAGCCAACTGTGGTATACCCGCGGGCATACTTCGCGGAAGCATACGGTACGATTCTACACTGGAGGGCGCTGTAGCCACTTATTCTTGTAGCCCAAACACTGTTCTAGAGGGTGGATCCACTATAGTGTGCCAAGGAAATGGAAAATGGTCCAACAGAACTACGTACTGCAGACGTAAGTAGGCTTTGGTGTTGTCAGGCGTTTGCATGCAGAAAAGTGCAATCGTAATTGGAAAATTAATGTTAGCAGAGAGAGAGAGAGAGAGAGAGAGAGAGAGAGAGAGAGAGAGAGAGTAATATAAAAGAGGTAAGCAGTGTTTTCATTTATTCAGTAGAGAAAAGGGGGAGAAATAGGTTTCAACAACTAAAAGGCGAGACTCGTGTCTATTTTTTATATCTTTTTTTTTCAGCGGATTGCGGTGAACCCATGATGATAGATAGGGCCACTATTTCCGCGGGAATGACTTTAGAAGGAGACTCTCGAAAATATACATGTTATGCAGGAACACTACAGGAATCCGGGCCCAACGAAATCGTCTGTCAGAATAACGGAATGTGGTCCTCCACCGACATATATTGCAGACGTAAGTAGTTTTATCAGCTTCTTTTGAAACTTAGTCAATGTTTTACACAAATTTCAGCCTAAGTTCCATATTAATGCAATTTTGTCTATGGGTTTATAAAGTAATGTTTATATTTATCGTTTACGATTTTGTTTTACGACAGCCGATTGCGGAGCACCCCCAGTTATAACTAGAGCCACGGTGTCGTCTGGTAGTTCTCTGGAAGGAAGCATCAGGACCTATACCTGTAACGCTAACACATTGACACAGGGCACCATCAACACAAGATGTCAACTCAATGGAAAGTGGACTGACGTGGATCTTTACTGCAGACGTAAGTATTTCACAGGGCATGCGCGTTTTGACAAAGTAGAGTGGTACAAACACCAAAAAAAACCATTTTGAATATAATTGTTCCATTGATTTATCATTAAACAAAACGAGTTGGGTGCCTCGGTTCTTGAATACCGTAAATTTGTTTTTTTACCGATTAAAACATAAAATATAAACATATAGATATTTACATACATGTATATCTTCGCAAAGATTTTCATTAAAAACATTCATTTTCCTTTGACAGCCATATGTGGAAATCCACCTTTGATTGAAAGAGCTTCGGTCATCGCTAACTCCACTGCGGAGGGCGGAGTAGCCAGTTATACATGCTCCAGTGGAACAGTGACCGAGGGGTCAACATCAATCGTCTGCCAGAACGACGGATTCTGGTCCCATACAAACTTATATTGCAGACGTAAGACGCTATGATTACCATCCAGAATTGTTTTTTTCAGTAAATTTCAATAACTTTGCTAATACCTGTAATATGTTTAGATTCAAACCTTACATGTATTTTAAAGCAAACTGTGGCCCTCCCCCGGATATTCCAAGATCCACCGTCAAGCCCGGGGACACAGTCGAGGGGAGCTCCAGGTTTTATGTTTGTGACAAGTCCACCCAAACTGAAGGAATCACAGAAACCAAGTGCTTGAAAAACGGGACCTGGTCAAAAATTGACATGTACTGCAGACGTAAGCGGGAATAATTCATACTTACATGTACAATTTTCATTGTTGAGGCGATCAACAAAAAAAAATTAAAACTATATTTCGCATTTTTGCGAACAAAACAATAAAATAACCTCCACAAAAAACCATTTCGCTTACATCTAACTTAATTTTTATTTTCAGCTGACTGTGGTGCCCCTGTATATGTGGAGAATTCCAAAACAATATACCCAACCTCTACTGTAGAGGGCGCTAAACTGACGCTAGAGTGCGTGGAAGGATTTGTACCGGAAGGCAATAGAGACGTGTTCTGTCAGAAAGACGGAACGTGGACCAAGCCCACCTTGTACTGCAGACGTAAGTTTCATTCTATTAACCAGTTCAAGCTTCAGCTAAGAAGGCAATCTACATGAAATTCTGCAGGATACTAGTATTTTGTATGCAAGCAAATACGAACACAAACTTTGTACAGCTTGCATATATTTTGAATACTGATGCAAAACGTGCACGTCCTGATTTTAGCTGACTGCAAAAAGCCGTTAGCGATTCCTAGAGCCACCGCCCAATACACTGGTACCCTGGAAGAGGATGTGGTGGTGTATGTCTGCAATCAGGGAACTGTGAGTGAAGGCGACAACATTTCTATCTGCAGACGTGATGGAACATGGAGTGAAACCAACCTCTACTGCAGACGTAATTAAAATATTACAATCTTTTTCTTTATTGAAAGTTTAAGAAAATGTCAGTCCAAATGTTTGCTACTTTTATACATCTTGGTGAACAATTAAACCTATTCTTTTATCATCTGTCTTACAGCTGAATGTGGACCACCCCCAAGAGTACCGCGAGCTACAGTGTCTCCCGGAAATTGGACAGAGGGTTCGACTTTGACATACATGTGTGAGGGGAATACCGTAATGGAGGGAACACCTAGTATCACATGTCAGAGTAATGGAATCTGGTCCGACTCCAACTTATACTGCAGACGTAAGTAGAACCGTTCTTTGTGTTTAACCACATAAATGAACATAGGTTTTGAGGCGATTTCAATATCATTAGTACTTATAAATCAACTAATATAACGAATTAGATTGTATTAATCTTCAGCTGATTGTGGTCCGCCAAAAATGATCCACCGCGCATTAATATCAGAGGGGGATACAGTGGAGGGAGTTTTCCGAACGTATACGTGTAGCGCTAACACAGTTCCCGAAGGAGAGACAAAGATTGTCTGCCAGAACGATGGACAATGGTCCACAACATCCCTCTACTGCCGACGTAAATATACATTTACAATCTTATGTCTAAAAACACTATACGCATTTTAAAAGAACACAAATCAGAACCTTTTGAAATTACACAAATCGAAATCAAGATATCTGCAGTCTTTACTACTAGTATTTATTTTTAATATGTGCTAATTGTAGCCAACTGTGGCCCGACACCAGTAGTAGAGAGAGCTGTAGTAGATGTAGCTGGTACCACACTGGAAGGATCTACCAGGTACTACAAATGTTTAGGAGGCTCAGTCATGGAGGGAGAATACAGCATAACTTGTGGACAGGATGGACGCTGGTCTAACGTCAGATTCTATTGCAGACGTACGTTAAAATATGACATAAAAAAATTACATGCTATTCTGAATTTTAAATTTTCATGCTAGTTTGATTGAAACAATGTGTTTTAAGAACGGTTTTAATATATTTTTTTTCAGCCAATTGTAATCAACCTCCGTCTTTCCCTCGAGCCACTGTAGACACCTCAACTGGTACATTGGAGGGTAGCATCGCCGTGTATACGTGCACTGTTGACACGGTACAGGAGGGGTTCGGGGAAACTGTCTGTCAGAAGAATGGGATGTGGTCAGAAGTCGACATGTACTGTAGACGTAAGTTCCAGACTTTTACTAAAAAATGTTACTTATCATAAGTCCATCTAATTAGATTGGGTATTTTTTTTTTTTGGGGGGGGCATTTTATCTTGGATATTACGATCAAATATGAGAGAAAATGAAATCATTCTGTTTTAAGCTTCAGTTTCATGCTGTTCTGGTATACCAGTATGATGGTGAATATCGCGCGTATTACAAAAATATTAACATTGAACATGACTAATAAAACTGGTTATAAAAAATGTGTTTCGTATGTTTTAAACTAAAACTCAATCTTCTAGCTATATAAATCCTCAATTGTTTTTTACAGCTGATTGCAAGGCGCCTCCTCAGATTCCTAGGGCAATGATATCAGACGGTCCCACAACAGAGGGGGCGGTCCGTTTCTACGTATGTGACAAGAATACCCAGAAAGAGGGTATCGCAGAAACCAAATGCCTAACTGATGGAACATGGACCCCTGTTAATTTGTACTGTAGACGTAAGTTTGTTATTAGAGCAATATTCTTATACATGTATCTATTTAGATCAATATTTCAGACTCCTTATCTTATGATTAATGGACAATATGTTGCAATACTTTGTTTGACTTTTGTAGCGGACTGTGGAATGCCCCCGCGTCTTCCTAACACATTCATTCAAGCCCCAGGACCAACCACCGAGGGATCAGAAATTGTGTACGGCTGTATCGAAAATTACGTCAGCGAGGGGGATCCGTCCATCTTCTGCAAAGAAAACGGACTGTGGACAGAACCAACATTGTACTGCAGACGTATGTTGTTTACAAGCGCACTTTGATTTTAATAATTGCATCACATTAAATAATGTATCCGTTCTTTTATGATTTTTTGTAAAATTCAACAGAGTAGTGTATTTTATGAATGCTTTACAGCTGATTGTGGGAAGCCATCAATACCCCCGGGAATTCTGCCGATACCAGATCACGTCGGTACATTAGAGGGGTCCGTCATAACACTCCAATGCGAGGATGACGACGACGTTCCAGAAGGGGACCCAACTCTGAAATGTGGCAGTGACCGCCGATGGTCACTCATCAACTTCTACTGCAGGCGTAAGGTGTTTTCCTCCACCCATCGCCAAAACCACAACTTAAAACAATTCATTTAACAGTATAATATGCTTATCTATATTATAGTTTTAATGCCAAAAAGGGTAGCTACACATCTGCAAGTCACGAGTGCGACACCCTATTGGGCTTTTATAATTCTTATATTTGATAAGAGATTTTAAATTGCGTTTTATTGGCAGATTAGTTTACAATTTAAAAAAACTTAAAAAACATTGATTTTTAGCTCACCTGAGCTGAGAGCTCAAGTGAGCTTTTCTGATCAAATTTTGTCCGTTGTCTGTCGTCGTTGGCGTTGGCGTTGTCGTAGACTTTTCACATTTTCATCTTCTTCTCCAGAACCACTGGGCAGATTTCAACCAAACTTGGCACAAAGCATCACTGAGTGAAGGGAATTCAAGTTTGTTCAAATGGAGGGCCACACCCTCTTTAAAGGGGAGATAATTTAGAATTATTGAAAATTTGTTGGTATTTTTCAAAAATCTTCTTCTCAAAAACTATTAGGCCAGAAAAGCTGTAACTTGTATGAAAGCATCCTCAGGTAGTGTAGATTCAAGTTTCTTCAAATTATGGTCCCCGGGGGTAGGGTGGGGCCACAGTGGGGGGATGGCTTTTTACATAAGAAAGTATAGAGAAAATCTTTAAAAATCTTCTTCTTAAAAACTGTTAGGCCAGAAAAGCTCAAATTTGAGTGGAAGCATCCTCAAATAGTGTAGATTCAGGTCTGTTTAAATCATGGTACCCGGGGGTAGGGCGGGGCCACAATGGGGGGGGGGGGGGTGAATTTTTACATCGGAATATATAGAGAAAATCTTTAAATATATTCTGGGAAAGTTTTTAGTCCAAAAAGCATTAACTTGTGTGAAAGCACGGGTTGTGCAGATTAAAGTTTGATCAAACCATGATTCCCTATAGAAAAGTGGGGCCACAAAGTGGGGGGGGGATTATATAGGAATAGACAAAAATCTTCTTACAGGTAAACAACAAAAGGGGCTTGGTATTTACCATAAAAATATGTGGATAAAAATTGGCAGATTTTTAAATAAACATTGAGCAAGATCTACTTTACCTCGTTGTCAAGATATTTTGATTTTGATACTGTAATACTAATTTGATCAGAGTTAAGGCTATTGTTGCTCAGGTAAGCGATGTGGCCCCTGGGCCTCTCGTTTATTGTATTGTACTTTAATCTATTATATGTATCCAAGAGTGTCCCATAACACTGTCTACGACATCACTGACTTCGTAAATAAACATGACTGTGTTTCTATCGTACAGCGGATTGTGGGAAACCGCCATTGATACCAAGAACGACAATTAAGGGATTGGAAGGTGGAACTCTAGAGGGAGCCACCATTATGTATTATTGTGATGAAAACACAGATCCTTCCGGTAATCCAACCAGTGTCTGTACCAAAGAGGGAAAGTGGTCACCAGTCACCATCAAGTGTACTGGTAAGTCCGTGATATAGAACTTTACCATTATTTATGAAATTAATTTAGATTAAAAAAAATTCCCCACAATGTCTGTAAATTCCATTTTCAATATAAATAAAACTTTACCACTGTGTGTTTTTTTTCCTTTTAGCAAATTGTGGAGAACCCAATGATATCCCCAGGGCTATACTTCGCGAGGGAGGAACCACTGAGGGTTCTGTCAGAATATATGACTGTAGGCCTGGTACAATGACTGAAGGAAGCAATTCCATCGTATGTCAAAGTAATGGTCTTTGGAGCAGAAGCGATCTGTACTGCAGACGTGAGTTTTGGTTTTTCTGATCTTGAAATTGAATTTTATGTCTCTTTTTTTCATTGGTCAAAGAATTAACTATAAAGTTTTTGAATAATTGTGAACAAAGTATTATGCATTAATCTAAATTAACTCACCAATATTGCCCATAAAATTTCCACTACAACATGGCAATTCAAACATTTATGCATTTACAAGTTGAAATCTCTGATTTTACAGCCGACTGTGGAGCCCCACGACCGATAGAACGAGCGACGGTTTCTCCAGGCAGCACGCTGGAGGGTAGTGTCAGGACCTACACGTGTGACGCCAACTCCAAGGCGGAAGGAGATGTCGTGACAACTTGTAGAAAGGACGGAACATGGAGCAACATCAACCTTTACTGCAGACGTAAGAAAAATGTCAATGAAGTGTGCTTTAAATCAAAAGATTTTGATTTAAAAGATTGACTTTTGTGGGGTAATTTTACATGTTTGTTGCCTTGAAAACGAATTTCTGTTACTCCCAATTTAAGATTATTTTACTGCAGATGTCAATGGAATTAATTATATAAAAGATTCCAGTTAAGAAAATTATATTCTTGGTGGTAATGTTGTGTTGCCTTAAATTTATTTTTTTAATTTGTTATTTTAGCTGACTGTGGTAGGCCACCAACAATAGCGAGAGCCACCGTGCGACCAGGGGAGACCACAGAAGGAGCAGTGAGGACGTATATCTGTGACGCCGACACCAAGGCAAAGGGGGACCCCACCATCACTTGTCAGAACAACGGACAATGGACCATTTCTACACTCACTTGTGAAAGTAGGTCTCAATTACATCTACAGTACATGTTTACATGTACCACTACAAGAAATTTCGTAGATGCAAAATGTTAACATGTATTTAACATTGCAATTATTGTTTTTCGCAGTTTCCATTGTCGTGCCGCCTGAAGAGACACTTCCTCCTGGCACAGGTAAGTTGCTGCATTGGCATTATAAGTTTTTGACAAATATATTATATTAGAAGCCTCGTTTAATAATGAACTAATTTTTGAAAAAAAAAATCGTGGTGTTTCAAGGCATTAATTTTTATCTGTAGATGTCTGCGACAAGTGCCTCATAAGAAACGGTGTCGGCTATAACCCTCACCCAGAGAATTGCTACAAGTTTGTCCAATGTTATTTCGGAGCAAAGGGAGAGATCCGGTCAGCTATTAGAAGCTGCCCATATGGACAGTACTGGGACCAGGATGCTTTGACGTGTAAACTTGCAAAACAAGTGTTTTGTCCAAAAGGTACTCCCTTATTCCATATGTTATAAACCTGTTGCATGTATATATTAATTATCATTTTCAAATGAACAATTTTATGACGATATGTAAAAAAAGTATGAAAGAAATGTATAACGATTTAGTGTTTATAAACAAAATATTGTTTCTTTTTTTGCAGAGAAATGTAAACTTCCAATATTGAAATCGTATGCAATGGACCACGTCAAAAATTGCCGCGCATTCTGGAAATGTATCTTAGGAAAGTCATACGGAATGTGTTGCCCGGAGGGCAAGAGGTATAAACCATATGTTGGGTGTGTCGCTGATCCCACATGTACGGACGCCTGTCCACCTATGTCCGCTGGGCTTGGATCATGTGACTCACGCCCAATTTTTGGAGTTCCGGCCAAATTTGATCAGTATGTTCCGGGATACGGATGGAGAGAAATGCCGTGTGCGCCGGGAACACAGTATAACCCAGCTGAATGTGGATGCACTACAAATGTCCCCGTTCAACAGACAGATAAAAGTACGTATCCATAATGCAAAATTCCAATGACGATTCTACAATATAGCAAATTTTATGTGTATAAGTGATAATGACTGGTTCTAATTTCGGTGTTATATTTTATTTAAAACAGTTTGCAGACCGGAAGTATACCTTCCCTTTGACAATGACACCAGCGACAGATCTGGCAGTGGAGTATATGTAGAAAACTACAACGTTTCAGTTGTCCAGGGAGTAGCTTACTTCAACGGCGCGGCGGAACTAGTGATACCTAGATTCGCAAATTTCGAATACAAAGAGATTGTGGTGGCGTTCAATTATCTAGAGACACCCCCGAGTCAAGGGGTGACGGCTTTGGTCAGTAACAGTGACTGTTGTACGACTAATCCAACATTGGCAGTGGTCAAGAGTTACAGAAACGTACACTTTCTGGCGAAATGTAATGGCGGCTTAGTGTCGACATTCCAACTTCCGTTACATGTAAGAAATCACAGTAAAATATAAAAACATCAAAATTAATTCAAGTAGTGAAAAATTAGATTTTGAAAAGTATTTTGAGATATAATTATTGGTTTGGTTTTGTTGTAGCTTGGAAGTTGGAACCGGGTGTTCTATATTCATGATACTCAAAAACTTGAAGGAAGAGTAAACGGAGTCGAGATGTCAAAATGGGCCATTGGTAGGTCATCCGATTCACAAATTAATATTATTATTTTTACCATGTTGTAGGAAATAAAATTAAATCATTAAGACAATCGCATAAATTGTGAGATGGCGTGTATGAAATTGAACAAATCGTACAGACGTATGGTGTGAATTATAAGTTTTTTGTATTACTGTGGACAGTTATCGTTGCCTAGTAACGATAGTAAAATATTTTGCCCAATCACAGTTTTGGTTAAAGAGAAGTAACTTGCAATTTTCAAGTAGATCCGATTCAAATCGCGCACTGTTTATGAGGGTGAATGTGTGAAAATGAAATACGTCGGGAAATTTTATATCAATAACTTGGGTTTCTCCGTATATACATGCACTTTGAAGTACATGTAATTGAAAACTTTTGCTGTTGTAGGCCAAGTACAGAAAACACACACAGCTATACATATAGGTTATGGAAAGGGCTTTAGAAATTTCAAAGGCTACATGGACGATGTAAGTATTATTTTCATGTACAGTATTAAATAGAAATATCTTCTTTACTTCATAAATAATAACAAAGTTTAAATGTATGTTTACAAATATTCTTACGAAAATATCTTTAAGTTAAAGAGATTAATGTTTATGAAATACTGCAAAAATGTTTGATAAAAAGTATTAGATAACGAAGTTAGGCACAATTTATATGTTCTAATATAATTTCAAAAAATGTATATTTGTGTACAAGCAAAAAGTTTGCAATTTTTTTTTCATATCCCTTTTCTTCTTCTACAGTTCACAATTTTCCTGTGCAAACCGGTTTATTTATAGAGAGGCTACTGATCCGAAAAGAGGAAATCCATTCCATTCGTATAACTATTTTTAAAAAATTTCACGATTTTATTTATAAATTTTCTATGTATATTTGATATATTTGAGAGAGAAGACTGTCTACTGTGTGCAATACTCCAAGAGAGAAACTGTCTCATTTTATGGAGTTGCTCAAATCTCTTTAATCAGACATTTTGTTCTCGGTTGAAATCCATTGTGTTTTAATAAAACTTTTACAAAGTAAGACTAGTGTTTATGTATATTTTGTATGTTCATACACGTCATATTCATATTATTAAAATATTTTATTTGGTACAAAAGAAATTGTTATCGCACAGCTTTTCATGTAGCACTGTAAAATAATTAAATAATAAAGCTACTTACTTTAACAATTATTAAATTTCAAATTTTATTACACATGTACTTCACTTTGGAAATTTTTATTTTTGCTCACTAGAGACCATGCATTTTTACAAATTTGAAATTGAGGAACTAAAATTGCGATTGGTTTTAATCATTTGAAAAACTATTTTTAAAGTCAACAAATTACTTCAAATTAACCGATTATTAGCAAAAGCACAAAAAAAATATGATCAACATATATACAGTTTGTGTAGATCTAGAATATTGGTGTGGACATTTTTTCAACGCTTCAATGTACATTGTAGGTAAAAGGACATGACATTCAAATTTAAAGAGACAGTACGGCGCATCTTAGCAAATATCCGACTTGAAAAATTTTTCCGATCGGGTTCGGTATTTTTGTACTACTCATAAATGTATAAACTTTCAGAAAATTACAAATTTTCCATGAAATAAATCTAATTATTTCATTTAAATTAATAATTATGTATAACCCATAAATTATACATCGCAACGTGTCAAGGGGTTCCGCGCCTTCTATACTGCTACGCATGCGTATTTGCTATAAACAAAACACATGCAGGGCTTGCAAAGATTTGTTGATAGAAATATAAAATCTGACCTATGGCAATCATAAGATCTATCACTTGCGTTTCACAAAACAATCTTAAGTGTTAGAAATCTTAAGATATTTTTATACTTGTTAAATAATTAACAATCGTTAAAAAGGATGCGATCACACGGAGATTATTTTCATTTCATTATTTATTTATTATTTATTTTGATTTCGAAAACATATTTAACTTATTCAAACAATTTTCATATGTTTTACCTTTTTAGAAATACATGTATACTTATAGTTGCATTTATATCCGTATTCATATAAGTTTTTTTCTCGGAAGGATAGACTATTGTTGTCTTGCTATACTAGTATACAATGTCCAAATATACATGAATACACCTCAATTGAATTTTAAAACAGATAACCAATAAGCGAACAAAAATAATCCAATAAGTGAACAAACTTGTATGTTACATGTTCAATTTTAAAGCGGAATAAGGAACCATACAAAATAATGTCTTCATACATGTAGTTTTAGGTAAAACTTCACTGAATATTTTAACAGTATAATAAATTACACATCTTTTTCTCCGAAACAAGGCCCTGAAGAATATTGGTGTGGATCAGTCTACGACGAACCTCGATCCCATCGTTATTTGGGCCTTGATAGACATACATGTAATTGTCTGACGGAATAAATCGATTTCCCCGGGGGTCTGTGGGCGTGGTGCTGGTACATGTACACGGTTATCAATACAGATATTATGTAAAACCGCACAAGCTGTAATGATTCGGTATGATCTTGACGGATGAAAGAGAAGTGTTTCCCCCGAATCTTTGGGACCCCAGAACTTCTTTCAACAGGATTTCTTGTCCTGGCATGGGCCTCGTTTTACGCTTCTACATGGGGGTTACTTGAGTTTAAGACAGGGGTCAACAAATATTTTTTCAAGGGATATACACTATCTCCAAGTAACCATCCTCTACTCATGCCAACACTCTCAAATAAATCACATAGCGTATACGTAGAATTTGTCCACACAAAAGCATCGTGAGATGAACCAGACCATCTAGCAACTAAGTTGGTGAATTTCAAACTAGCATCACAACCTGTCATAACGTTTATAGAGTGAAATCTTTTTTGGTTGACAAAGAGATGTTAGTCATCTTTCGGAGCTTTTATGGGAATGTGAGTTCCGTCTATGGCACCAATGACATTAGGGAAATTGGATATGCAGGAACAGTCCAGTATGATGTCATTTGCTTCTGTCATCAAGTTGAAATCTAACAGAATTTGGACTTAAAATGACATGTGGTGATGTTACAGCATTTACAATTCTTGATACACTAGCTTTGCTTATCCCATGGACATCCCCGTTAACAGTCTGGAGGTTTCCACTGGCATAAAATCTTAGTGCTACCATGATGTTAAAGGATGGAGGTATGGCATGGGACCTACCGGTGGGGTGTTCCGGATGGACCCTGAGCTCCCCATATAAATCTAGTAGCAGAAAACGCGGTAGTCGAAAGTTATCTATCATATCTACGTCGTCCATATAGTCAAACGGATTATTTCTATCTCTAAATACCCGTTCTCTTCTTAATCGTCTTATCTTTTGAACCAAAACAAAGGTCGCCGCCATTTTAAAGTTTTGACTTATGACATGTATATGGTTGTCTTAAGATTAAGACGGATCTTATGATAATCATAAGTTATGACAGCTTTGTGAAACAGCAATAATGAAAACTTATGACAAAGTTTGGTCTTAAGACAGATCTTAGTCATAAGATTGTTTTGTGAAACGGGCCCCAACATCGTACAATATATAGCCGTACAATGCATTTTAAAATATTGTATAATGAAGAAAAATTGTATAGTGCATGTATTCCCAATCGGTTTCGAATTCACGACTTACGAGTCAAACGCTGACATTGTAATTATTGGTGTTATGTTGTACATGTAGGACAACAAAATTGAAATTGAAACAAAAGGCCAATGGGCCACATCGCTCACCTGGGCAACAATAGGCATGATACAATCAGCTTAATGTGGTCAAAATACAAAATACCAGAACAATGTGGTATAATACATGTAGATCATGTATAAATAAAAATTCATTTTTTCCATGGTTTCCGAGAGGAAGATTTTAAAGATTTTTCTCTAAATATTCCTATGTAAAAATTCAACCACAATTGTGCCCCACCTACCCCCGGGGATCATGGTTAAGACAAACTTAAATTTACCTTACCTGAGGATGCTTCCAGACAAGTTTCAGCTTTTCTGGCCAATCGGTTTTTGAGAAGATTTTTAAATATTTGCTCTATATATTCCCAAGTAAAAAATTTCCCCACCCCCAATGAGGCTGCACCCGACCCCCGGGGATAATATTAACAAACTTGAATCTACCCTACCTGAGGATGCTTCCACACATGTTTCAGCTTTTTCTGGCCAATTGGTTTCTGAGAGGAAGATTTTTAAAGATTTTTAAAGATTTTTCTCTATATATTCCTATGTTAAAATTTGTGGCCCTACCCTACCCCCGGGCATCATGGTTTGAACAAACTTGAATCTACCCAACCTGAAAATGCTTTCACACAAGTTTCAGCTTTCCTGGCTGATTGGTTTCTGAGAACAAGATTTTTAAAGATATACTCTTACTATATATTCCCATGTAAAAATTCGCCCCCCCCCCCAAATTTGGTCCAACCTAACTTCAGAGATTATGGTTTGAACAAACTTGAATCTTACCAACCTGAAAAAGCTTCCACACAAGTTTCAGCTTTCCTGGCTGATTTGTTTCTGAGAAGAAGATTTTAAAGATTTACTCGATATATTCCCATGTAAAAATTCGCCCCCCCCCCCCCCCCCCATTGTGGCCCCACCATACCGTACCTGAGGATGCTTCCAGACAAGTTTCAGCTTTGGCCAATCGGTTTTTGAGAAGAAGATTTTTAAAAATTTACTCTATATATTCCTATGTAAAAATTTGCCCCCCCCCCCCCCATTGTGGCCCCACCCTATCCCCGGGGATCATGGTTTGAACAAACCTGAATCTACCCAACTTGAAAATGCTTCCACAAAGGTTTCAGCTTTTCTTGCTTATTATTTTATGAAGATTTTTAAAGATTTACTCAATGTATTCCTATGTAAATAAGACACCTTTTGTGACCCCATCCTAGCCGCGGGGGTCATGATTTTCACAATTTTGAATCTACACTACCAGAGGATGCTTCCACATAAGTTTCAGCTTTCCTGGTCAAATGGTTCCTGAGAAGAAGATTTTTGGAGGTGTTCTTTACATTAACCTAACTGAAAAGTTCGATGCTTCTCCTTTATTTGACAAGTACATGTATACTCTTAACAATCAAGTCAAAACATTGCAAGTGTTAAAACGATTATATTGTTCTGTCCACACAAATTTACGGGTTCCTCTCGGGGATTCACAAAAACAGGAATATTGTGTTACAAGACTATATTTAAAACAATGACAGTTGATGATACCAACTTGATTTTAAAATTCAAGGTTTTGGGGGGAATTACACCAAAGAGGAGGAATGCTTTGACTGGCTTTCCAGTATGTTTGATCAAGAACCGACCAAATTTATATTCCTATTAAGTTTATTATCCTGACATGATTGCTCATATTTGATCATGAAATTGAGAAACCTCTGGGGAAAATATGACAATATTCATGAAACCAGCTCCCCCCCCCCCCCCCTCGCACTAACATGGATCATTTTTAACCCTGACCCCAAATAAATCGAAGGATGGTGATAATGAAAACAATTAAAGTAATGTAATAACTACGCGCTGTGCTCCTTGTTGAACAAAAAATGTCGATTAGAGGTAAACAAAGAGGGATACCAAGGAATTAACACTCGCAATTTGTTTACTGATCCTACGTACCTTCTATGGTATCCTGTCTCTTTGGCTAAGTTGTCTAGGTTTTATATATTTTTTTTTCATGTTGAAACATTTTTTTGATATCAGATGGAAAAGGAGTGCTATTGAACTACAGATATGTAATTAGAACCTACAAGAGCAAAATATATTAGTAGTCTATTAACAAATTAATTTGTGCTACAAATCATATATATCTTAACATATGCACGATTGCGAAGGGAATATTAGCATGATAAACAAGGATTTTAAATTAATTGTTGCTTTATAAATAAATATCGTTGTAAAAGAAAAAAAGATACATTCCATATAAATTAGACGAGGTCATATGATCATCATTCTACTTTGAACTCAATGAAATGGCAAATCCTTTTTCATAACACTCCCTTTTATGAATTGGACTTTCCAAATTTTAATTCATTTCTTGCATTTACAATGTTTCTTCCCATTTCTTTGTATTTTTAATGATGGCGTCTCAAAAAGAAAGGGGATTTCCTGTTATTTACAGATTTACAAATGTTTAAGCGGTATTTTACCTAGAGGCTGGTGATTCAGTTAATCGTGGCAACATTTCCACTTATAATCACTTTATCCATATGAATTTACATAATTTATTTATCAACTGTCTTGATATATGGATTACAAGTAACATTGAAACAAAATCAAAGGCAATTAATCGTATCCCTTTGCAATCCATCTACAAACGTTTAGACGCAAATAATACTAATTGTCTTGTATCATTATTCAGATGAAATGTAATATAATTTGTTCTTTTCTTTAAAATCTTTAAATAAAGCAAAACTCTTTTTGCACTGCAAGGGTTTTATTTTACCGATTTTTCCAAACTGGAGTTGTTTTTTTTACGTTTGGCGTTTGCAAAAAATCTGCGTTGTAGCTAAATATTAAAAAAAGCCAGTATACATCATAATTTTGATCAATGAGCATAGTTCCAAGAATCAAACTCGATTCAGTTCGTTAGATAAACAGATAATACAATTGGACAAACATACAGTATGTATGTTACAAAATTCATTCATTAAATTCAAACTTAAATTGAGGTTTCTTACAAACTTAATCGTAACATAAAAAGTTGCAAAACATTTCATTTATTGAAAAAAGAAAAATGTATCACATATTGAAGGTGAAAAAGACGAATGCATGTAATAACTAGTAGCTAACAAACACAGAAAAATGATCAGCCCTCTATCTGTCTGTCGCGATATATCTGGTAAATTTTCACACAATTGATATGCATGCGTAAAACATATAATCTAGTTGAGATCCGGTTCTGAAAAGAATAATTTATCTGCTAATCTTGGTACATTTCGGTGCAAAGTTTTTTTTCTGGACATTTTATTTATTGGCTTCCGACGCAACGTTGAAAACCGATTACATCTCCCAAGTTTATAATAATATTGTTTACCACAATTTATAGCAATTACATTTCATGTGAATGTAGCATGACTACTACAATTCAAGAAACTTGTTTTAAGAAGGTTCATGTTGCCATTTTTAGACATTATTCATCTCCTTTGGAAGAAGACCTCTATATAAAAATATAGGAAATTACCCAAATTTAAAGTATAAAATGTATGGATATTTTCTTTACTAAATAATATTTTACAGCTAAACAAATCATATCTTAAAATTTTAGGCAGATCTGATAGTTAATTTGTTGTCCATCCAGCCTTCTTAACATCATTATTGTGAAGGTGAATACCGATTTCTAATGAACAAATAGAGCTAAAAAATCGGAAGAAATGAACACTGCATAGAACTCCAATTACGCTGTGTATATGAGAGGTATTTCCGTTAATTAGTAACAATGACAAGAAGGAATTTGATCTGCAAAGTTTAAGAGGGCGAAACTCTTTAATATCATAATTTTCATCTGGACAACCAAAGGTCCAAGGAAGGCATAAGTGTATTTATATTAATCGAGCCAAATCTAGCAAAAATTAAAAATCTCCTTCTTTAAAATCACCTAAACATGATCAGCGTAAATTGACGGAGTTGATGCCACTGACAGTGTTCTTTCTTACGAACATGAATTATGAAGATATTCTTATTAATTACCAGAGAAATTGACTGATTTATAACGAGAAGTTTTTCGACGACGATGTTCTCGAGCGCGCTAAAGATTTTCGCAGTAAGTTTAGGTTAGTTTTGAGAATCTTTTTTTTTTCATACAGACAAAGTACAAATGTAGTTCCAAGTGTTAATAATGATATTTCTTAATGTGTAATAATACAAAATAACAAGCGACATTTGTTAAAAAAATCAAAAATTTTAAAAAATATGTTCAAATGGTGGTCTGTACAAAATGTTTAAAATACAAAATATAGAACTATTTGTAAACTAATTCAGTCTGAAACAATGCATCACCACACCATGTGTCAATAAGATCACCTGCACTTAACTGCTTATGTGTTCTGAAAATTTACTGCACCTTTTGTACAGCTTGTATGCAATATACAAGTACTTATCATTTCATCAGGAGAACATTTCTCAAATTTGTTCAAATGGAAAGAATTCTTAAAAAAGAAAAGCTAAACTTGTAATTTGTGTGGTGGTGATTATTTTGTAAGATGTCATATCTTAATAGAATATAAATTCAACTTTTTAAAAAAAATTATTATTTCGTTTATGACCTTGAAAAAGCTTTCATTTTATAGGCCTAAATCCTTTGTCATGCAAGCTTGTTTTTATAACAGTGGAATTTGTTCCTAACTGCAATACTGCAATTATAGTAATTTTGATAAAGTTCTTGCATCAAACAGGATTTGTTGACAAAATCCTGTTGAAAATATCACGATTTTATCTAAATTATATCACATTTGACTTTGTAGTTTTGATAAAGATAAATTTTGTGACAATTTGTTCATACTATTCATTTATTTTCTCATGGTATTTAAATTTGATGTTGACAAATGAACTCCAAAAATTTGCACTGTAATGTCTGTTGTGCGTAAAAAAAGAAGATGAAGATATATGCGAAATGAAAGTTTTTTGATAAAAGAAAAATCAAATAAGTTTTACAACTGGAAGTTTTGATTGTATTGACATTTAAGTCAAACTTTTATTCTAAGCATGATATCGTTTAATAGAATTTATATCCACAAATGTGTTTTATCAATAAATAAAGAAACCAAATTATGGCTATTTGCAGCTTGTTTTTTCTAACTAACGTAGAATAATGACATTAATAATCTAATTCAGTTTGTGCAACGGTCATTTATTAACATATACGTGACTAAAAACATAGACAAATAAAGGTAACATCATAATACTTTGAAATAAATTGACTGGGCTAAAACATGAGTTAAATTAAGAGTGCACATTGACTAGTTGAATCAAAAGGTCACATGACACCAAGTAGCCCAGTCAATAATAATGTTTAACATATTAAAACTAATCAATACTAAAATACATCGAATTGTTTCATTCGAATTCGGAATTTAAAACGAACCTAAAACTGTGAATGCAAATTAGAGAAACAGGATGGTAAAGAAATTGATGGGAAAAAAACCCGAATTATTGATGTGACTAAATATTAATAAGATGAATTTCGTGATTCTACTTAATGGCTAAGACTAAACATAATTTATCTTTTAATAAAATGTAAATGTGTCATTGGGACAATTTATTTCATATTATAAAAGAGAAGTAAATAAATACCTTTCGTTTCATTATCTACCAATATAAAGATTGATCAATTAATATGGTCCAATGCCCAAACCCAATCCATCCAAAGAGATGAATGGGTACGATTCGGCCTAAATAACAAATCTAAAAAATAACTTTGTTGATTTTTTTAAACATGCTCAGTCTATCCTTAAGTCTTCCTTTCAGAAAGCTTACAAAAAGTAGCTACAATTTCATTCATGTATTCTTTTAAGAAGATACTGCTTTTGTTGAACTTGATCTGTTTGTGTTACCATCAGATTCAGGCCCAGAACTTTACGGATACAGATGACGGTGAGTAATAAAACACATCTACTGTTAGCTTTCATTTTGCTATCAACAGGTAATGACTTGATTAATGTTTTGTAGACAGTTTTGGAAACATATCAGGTTAAAGAAAGGACGTGCAATGGACCTCCTTAATTCTTGAAATCTAAATTTTATGCAAGTAGGGTAAGGACGGCTGTTTATCTCGCCAACAGATGTCTTTTAGATATGTAATTTTAAAACAATTAGTGTGAGAGTGTGGTGGTGTTGATGACACACTTAACTTGAACAGAATATAAATGAACGCCCGGCAGGAAATCGTTTGTTAAATACACTCTATAATAACTACAATAACGAAATCCTTCTAACGAAATCATTCCGTAATGTAATTAGTTAAAATACATCCATCTTTATATCTCATTACAGGAAGTATTTGAATTGCTCATTGAATTACTGTGTAAGTTTTGCACTGTTGCTATAGGGTTTCTCCATAATGTTGACAGATTGTGAAGATATAGAAAGTGGTGCATGCTTCCTCGTCAAAGAGCGCCCATATCTTTGTTACAATGACAACAACAAGGTCAAATGCTGTCTCACCTGCCAACAATTGTTTACAGATATAACAGGTAAGCTTTTTGCTTCGTTATTACATAACAGCCGTTAACGATAGTGTAGTATTCAATGTATATCGTGTATTAGATACGTTTACTTTGCAAAAGATATAATATATTAAGTTTTTTTCATTGAATTTTGGAACTTATTTGATACTTTACCACAAAAGGCTGTGAATATGGTAATCGCAGAAAGGGTTGTGACAAAAGGGCGTGTCCCAGGGACAACAAGATAGACCCTGCTTGCTGTTGGACCTGTGGTGGTTATACTACCACTAGTACCACCACTACTACTACAACGTCTACCACAAGTACCACTACAACCACCGAACCACCTACCACAACCGCAACGACAACAACAACAATGGCTACCAAGATAATCGACGTTTTCACTCCGATAAAGTATTGGAGAACACCCAAGCATGCCTCGAGTTCAATCAAACATGGGTTAAATGTAGCCTGGGATGCACTGAAAAAGACGTTTTTCCTAGATATTGACGTGAAGAATTAACAATGAGTCGTCACATTTAATTGTGATGGAATAAATATTTTCATTTTTCTAATGATTTTTGTTTAAAAACTTGAGTTAATTTAATGAATACAAAATAATAACGTAGAAGAGAAAAGAGATAAAAATGAACCAAATGAGATAAAAAATGTTTGAAAAAGTGTTTTTTCTGGGGAACGTTTAAGTATACAAAATTACCTGCACCAAAAAACTGACAATGCAAATTTAAATGTTCCGCAGAATAAATACATTCCATAGGTATGTGTTGCACATGATTTGCGCAATTAACACAATTAATAATTAGATAAAATTAGATAAATTTAAGTTGATAAATCAATATAATGTAAAGAAATTATGTAATTCATGCATTTACTCGGATTAATGGTTTTTGAAGATATATTCAATTTCAACATCAATTGGCTCTGAATACACAGTATAGCACCTTCTAGGTATCTAAATAAAGAAAGCGAACGAAGTTATCTTTCTTATTTCAAATTTGTCTTGTGTTTTAGAAGCTCAAAACATTTGTAATATAGAATGCAAGCTAGAAACTAAAATGATTGAAATTCATCCTTTCTTTGATAATAAATGGCACAAATGGTCTAGATTTTATTACACTGCAAGCACTGTAATTAAGAAAAAAATCATGCTACATGACTGTATGATATTACACACAATGCGCGTTTGAACGGTGTTTCTTAATTGTATATGTAAAGTAGAAACACGATTTATTCCTAAAACAAACAGTATTTGTGTTTTATTGCTTGTTTGCTATGTCACAGAATTGATATTGAAATACTAAGGATTTTAAATATACATGTACATTTAGGTTTGCAACAGAACATAATCAGTAACAACATCGTTATTGCAAGAGTTCATGATCACATTTGACAAGTAGAGTTTTTTCAGTTACTGAATCTTGTTCAACAGTATGTTTTTTTTTACGTAACTTGACAATCATTATCAGAAAAATTAATATTCATTAAACGTAAGCTCTTGCAAATGTCATATTTTTACCTATTTTTGGTCAATTCATCTTCAATATTTACAAGTAGGTTTTTTTCTTCTCCAATGAACTGATACGTCCATTAACTAATAGCAACTTGGACTTGGTTGATATATTTCATTTGTCCTAAGATATTCGATCAAATTATTAAAAAGAATATTATCAAATGCAAATAACTTATTTATGCAGAAAACTTCACGGTGAAAACATTCTAAAAAATTAATTTTCAAGATATCGGACAGGAGACAGGATAAATGCACGATGCACATGCACTCATTTATGATCTTTTCCTTTCATGCCTGTAGAATTTACCTATTTGTGCCTACACAGTTTACGAAACGTGTGTTAAAAACAACATCTTTTTCAGAGTGGGAAGGAACTGGACCGTTTCAATGTCTATACACAAATAATTATGATAATTTCGTCAATATTATTCTTCCCACCTGAACAACACGGTTAATTTTTCAAATATCATAATTTTATTTTCTAAAGAATAAATGTCAGTTTAAATTTGTATTTTCTTTTGGAGACATCAATTCATTAATACAAAAGATCAAATGCATTCCAACCACTTTCATCGAGAAAAATAGTTCAATCGTTTTAAACACATTTCTTGATGTCAAACATCAGATGTTTTTTTCAGACACTTTCCTTGTTTTGTCTCTTTGGCTTAATGAAATGCTGTACAGAGATACATTTCATTATACAGGTACATAATTCATATTCACAAATAAAGGGTCAAATTAATATGAATAAGTTTTCAGGCAACACTAGATACAAAACAAGATCTATTCATACTGGTAACAATAGTATATCCTAAATGTATGTTTCAAAGATCTACAAATATGCAAGACGTGAACGAACAATATTAAATTGATTTATTGGAATTTTTTTTTACAAACAATTAATGAAATATTTTTTCTTAAACGATAGATTACCATTTTCCTAACAAACAAAATAATGTTGATGTTTAAAGACAGCTGAAATAACTAGTCTCAACTTTAAGGGTTAAATACGTTCAATAAAGTTGAATTTCATCGTTTATTCCAGTAGAAAAATAAGCAATTGCAATTAATTTGTTATATGCATATATCAAAGCGGTTTCAAAATGAAAAGTAAATCTGGTAATAAAATCTATCATAATTAATTAGATTTGTCAATCATATACAAATTAAAAGCATTACAATTCATTAGGACGAAATCATGTACCAAAATCTTTTTGAGGCATTTTATCCGGCACTGACCTGTATATTTTTGAAACTTGACCAACTTTCCATTTTAATACTGATAGAAATCGATAACATTTCATATCACATTTGAAGGAAAAATTTTATCAACTGATTGAAAAATACTTCTTGACATGCTTAATAATAATACGAAGTTATATAAATTTTATGCTTAAACACATTTATATGCTAATCATATTTCTTTGATCCCAACCAATATGTTATTTTTAGGGATAAAATTACATAATAATTACCTGTAACTATAAATATTTACGGAGAAGGCTTACATAGGCATTGTATGCTGCCTAATCCAATTATGTAATTTATTTGCATAATAAAATATGTTCAAATCAAATTAAACTATAGATTGCAAGAACGTTTGAAAGATATTCTGTCAAATATTTATGATAAATTAACAGTGCATATCTTTTACATAATGCCAAATACCTTTTAAGCAAAAAATGGTAAAAAAAAACAAACAATTTTATCTTAATTAAAGGGTAAGAATTTTTTTTTTATCTTAATACAGGATTTAGTGTGTTTGTTTTGGTCCTGTCGTGATTTGTATAGGACAAAACTTTCCGTCTAACATGTCTTTATAAGTAGGAATTCATAAAAAGGAAACCTTTCCTAGTGTTTGTTTTTATATAACCAGATTTGTGGTCAATATCTCGTTTCAAGGAGAATGAAATTACAATGTCACTGACTATAGCCACTTGTACCTTTTATGTCAAGTAAAGTCAAATTCTGAATGTTGTCGAAAATCAGAATAAAAAAACGAAATTGATAAAAAAAAAATGCAACACATTAACCACATTACATCACGTAATAGGGCATCTTTTGTGTGACTTAGTTTGTTTTTTTGAAATATTGATTTATTTGTTTTTTGTTTTTTTATTCTTGTTATTCAATTTCAGGTAAGTAAAAATCTTCATAATTAAAGGACGTGATTGGTTATTTCTTCAGACAAAAATAACGATATTGTGTAAGGTGCGGAAATTGAGTAAATAAATAAATGTTTTAACTCCATTCACAAAAAGAAGCGATACGTGACTGCCATGCAGTATCATTTTTCTATGACGAACAATAAAGTAATTTACATCAGACTATTGATATTTTCGAGAAATTTACCACAAAGAAGACATTTGCATCACCCTCAGTGTGTAGAACTTCGGAAGTAGATTTCAAAAGGATTTACATATTAATAGAATGATCGCGGTTTTTTGTGTACATGGTAAATCCGGTATGTGCTGGCGATAAAAGTATAAAAGTCACGTGATTCAGGTATATTTGACGTCATATGTTTAATATATTCACTTAATTCTATAATTGTGTTTTTATTTACGATATGATTGGAGTATTTGATACACCAACAAACAACCAATACCGCAAAAATGTTTGTTTCGTCTTTAAATACATTTTATTTTCATTTATATCACTAGTTTAATTCATTTTTAATAAAAATAATGAATGGGAGCATAGAACAAACAGTACTTACCTAGTAAATGTTTGTGGGTGTTATTACCACATGAAAAGCAGACACTACTTTTCTAAGAACCAACATAAAACATAATTGTAATGTAACTATAATATCAATTGTCTTGTTTTCTTGGTAACACAACCAAAAGGACAAAATCAGACCCACTTGTTGTTAAAATCATAAACACAATACGTGCTTTCTACAATTAAAAGTTCCAGAGATGAATTAACTTCAAAATAAGTGATCAGGGCAATAAATTAACTTTTACCAAATTTGAATTCTAAAATATTCTGAAATAACTTTAAACGTTTCATGGCTTTAGGGCAAAATATTTTTCTTGGTTTCGTTTTGGACTTCACTTCGCGCAGTCTATTTACTAGTATGTTAATACAGTAAAGGTTTCATTGCAGAATAGAACAGGAAAACAAGTACATAGAACAGTGTTAAAGATGTCCACCATTTGCAGATAAAATAAAACGTAAAGTACAAAGCTAAGTGTTTTAAAAAGGCTTGAAGATCCACAACCACCACAGCCACAGCCACAAATGTCGGGGATGAAGTTTCAAAAAACAAATCCTCAATTCATATAATTATATAGAAAGAAAACAAACATTAATAAAAGTCTCATATCATATTAATTGTATCATGTATTGATTCTTGAAATGCATGTAAACATTAAGCAGGAATTACTTTCTAAAAGTTAACCTGTGCAGTAAAATTCAAGAAACTTTAAGTTAACTATCTAAACTTTTGCGTATTTAACAATAAAACAAAACAGAAAGAAATTATTTCTGAGTATTTTAAGGCGATCAGTATGGTCGATGCGTGATCAAATCTATCATATAGCCCAAAGGGATACTCTTTATGTCCTATAATAAAAGAATACAGTATTTTTCACAGGATGAAACAGTGCCATTCAGTCAACTGAAATATGACTGAAAGGTAACTGAAGTGACTGAATGGCATAGTTATGCCATTCAGTCACCTTTCCAGACCTTTAAGTTAACATTCAGTTGACTGAATAGCACACAGTTTCATCCTGTTGTTTATAATAATTTGTCCAAATTCCATAAAATGAATAAAAAAAAGAATGTGTACTTGATTCTCAGCAAGGCTCATTAGAAGTTGGAAACTTTCAAAACAAATCCTCTGGAAAGTTCCTACACAATAGGAGAATTGGCCGACAGGTGTTGACCACTTTATCAGATTTACAGAGGCTGAAACTTGTGCATCAACTGACCAATGTTTAGATAAGATAATAAGATAAAGCGCATTGTATTTCTCGAGTGGGGGCAAAAGATCCGATTTTTTGTGAGGACGACAAACTTCATTCCGGCAGTGTGTTTACAGAATTACTCAACAAGTAGGTATCTAAGTGATTTTTTCTTTGATAACTAGATAACTATGTTGATTACTTATCTTTTACTGTATATAAGGACAATGAATGCAAATGCAAAAAATGGAGATAAATTATTACAAGCTAGCATATCTTATAGACTATCTATTTAAGAGATCAAAAGAGTTTTAATAAAATAATTTTGGCAAAGCGAGCTCGATTTACAATTTCCTGTCCTTAAACAACATACAAATGTTCATATAAACAGTGTGTCATATGAAAAAAGCACATGGAAACGTAGCGCAACTACATTTAGCAAATTTGTTACGTAAATTTACCGGCTCTGATATGTAAATAAATTCATAACATTTTTAAAAAAACCCATCACATTTACCATATCAGATTGACATGTAATTTAAATGTTGAGGCCAACTTAGGTCATATCTATTCAAACACTGAAATTGCACTACATTGAAATCGTTACTATTCGACAACATCTGTTACAAAGAAGCATATCTTTCATTTTCTTTAGTGTCAAATGTTACAAATTACCTTACAACCATGAAAAACGACCTCCTTATACCATAAACATTTACTGATATAATTAAATGCAAATTTACTTTCTTCAGTCCATATGTGGTTTACTAATCTAGGTGTGACCAATCGGTGACACTCTGCTAGGTTTTGCGTTTGAATTTTCTAATTGACCAATATATTTCAAAATGTAAAGTAAGCAGTATTTTTTTCAGTTAAAACCAATTTATAGGTAAAAAAGATTGCATTTTTTAGTCAGCTAACTTTTTACTGAATTTAAAAGTAAGATTATAAAATATAAAACATAATTTCTGCATGATTGTAAAGGATGTCTAACATAGTAAAAAAAAAATGTCATAACTTTATATCAATTCTCAATCTCAAGTGATGACTTCATTTATCTTCTGATGAACGTCTTTTTTATGTTGATGGCTAAATGTTACGTTCACATGGCTACTTTTTTATTTGTTTGAAAGTAAATTAAGGTTACTTTAAAAAAATGAATCTCATAACCTCTCAAGTTTATCAATAGTTATATCAGCTAATGCAATGTAATCCCTACGATTTTCGTAGAAGTTATAAAATAAGTTTATAAACTTCCAATGCATATGATAAAATACGTCTAACACATATCATTGAAAAAATAAGAGTTAAGAATCTAAACTAACATGTTTCATATTAAAAACCTATTGACCTACCCAAAGCAACATTTTAGCTTGTGTCGTTTTTAAAACAATTTGTTGAATATCTCATTCACAATACATGTATTGCTAAAGTGACATATATATACTCAAAAAACTATAAAGCGTGAAAGTTGGAATAAAAAAATCAAATAAAACTTCTTGGTGCCAAATAAAACGCCTTGTTTATGTCAATGACCTTGTGTAAGGTATTTGTCTAATCATCATGTGTACAATTGTGATATCACTTCCAGAAGAACCATTTAAACTATTTCAGCCACTTTTAACCAATAAGAAATCATAAATACAGGTCATAAATTGCTTGAATCATTTTCAAGGGAAAATCGATTGATTCCTTTATTGAAGTGGCCAATTCTTTATAAATATATGGCAGTACATCTTGAACAGGATGATAAACACAATAAATCATACATGAAATGTTATTAAATTCGTAAAAATACATAATGTTCAAAATTCCTTATCAAAAAATAAACAGATTCTCACAATGTTATGTATCTTTAATCAGCATATTATCATATACATGACTTCATACAATGATCAACTTAGAAAAAAATAATCCCATGGATAACCTTTACTTTTACTATTAATATCATGAACGTAGTTGTATACTTTTTATAATTATATAAAAAATATACAAAAAGTTGCTTGTCTGTTATTTTTAATGATACATCATATGAGTTCAACGAGAAATAAGTCCATCAAAAACTTCAAAGATATGAATAATTTTTTTTCAAATTGCTAAATGACTCATGAAAAGAGAAGATTTGCAAAGAAATCAATTATGGAATCTTGGAACTTAATTTCGGTTCACCAAGAAACCACTAAGTCTAATAGCCGTGAATATTTGACGCCTTGAAAACTATTACGCCCATATTTCTACAATTTGTAAGAAAAAGAAATGACGGAAGTTTTTATTACTATTCAATTTGAACCGACCACTTGTACTTTTATAAACGTATTCATGTGTTTGATGGCGAAAAATCAATAAAGATTTTTAACGGAACTCTTACGAAATGAGAAAACGTGATTACAAGACAGATGTTGCATTTTGTAATCGCAACATTTGACCGAAGGCCGTATATCTAACATCATCAGTGTAGGAGATTTTTCTTCCTCTGTAATTAATTTGACCTCTGGCTCCAGAGAAACGTCAGAATTTAGTTCTCTGTATAGATTTTACAATTACGTTCACGTTTTAAAGCGTCAGTGGGTCTAAAGTTTAACAAGGAAACGTATTATGATGCATTAGGCTTGGTTCCGATCAAGGTCGTTGTGAATGAAGTTTTACAATTTTTGTTGTCACAGATCAAAACTGGAGAAGATTGTTAATTTAATGTTAATCCACACAAAAAAGCTTATTTCAGAATAAAAGCTTAGACTTTGTAAGGTTTGAAAGACTTTTAAAGTTGTAGGCAATTTATATATCAGGTTTCTAACAAGATGATATCGATAAGAAAATACTTAAGTTTCTGAGACTTATGTTAAATTTTCAATAGCTGACGAACTATGGTACTTATTTGGTAAAACAGTAATATCTACGGACGTTATAGCATCAGATCAGATAAAAAATAAGAAAGAGCCTTAATGCATTGAATTACCTACTAGTATTTTGTGTGCAGTAAGTTAAAAGATTATTAGTTTTATTTTGCATATTGCACAAGTCAGAAAAGTAAATCATGTGCATACTTTTTACATTAGACACTATATCCGCGTTTATTGTTGTTGTTAACATGATAAAGCTTGAATTCATGAATTAAAGCACGTTAACAAAGTGTCAACTTATTTTTCATTCGCTTTCTTCTCGTAATCTCAAGAAGTCTTAGAGAAAATATGATGCAATGTGTAAAGAAATATCGACTACAGACAGTGCCTTGGTAAGATTCATCTGAAGTAGATGTTCAGGAATACAATGGTTGTATGTGATGATTCTATTGCGCTCTTACAATATAATATTATGATTTATTTTGCAAATGGACGACAACGGTGGAAACCCGCTACAATCATATTAACATTTAACTTGTTTTTAAACGCAAATTCAATAGGTTTATAAAGTCTATCTTTCCTGCCATTCAATTAGTCAATCATAATTTTTACAACAAAATATTTCATGAAATAGTGAGTATATAAAGTTTTAGTATTACGTAATATTTGTTCACGTAAAAGTCTATATATCAATAAATGCTTATGGTATTTTTTCACTTGTCTCTGCGAGTTGTTTGTACACCAATGTTTAAACATATTTATGATTAGTTATTCAATATGATCCATAAACACTCTTCATAGTCAATGCTAATAAAATATGTAAGTACACTCCATCGAAGAAATATCTATTTATAACTATGACGTCTCAATCCACAAAAATGTTGACATGGAATGAGCCATACATCCTTCTTGATTCCTTGCTACAGGTACACTAATTCCTTTTAAACAAACCACAAACAAGAGCAGAAAGTCTGATTATGATCATTATTACAAAAACAATTTAAATTTGCTCTGCCAATTCATTGCTTCTTCAAAAATAACAATTTAAGAAAATTTATGATATGAATACAAGAAGATTATTGTTAACACACACACAAAGTGATTAACACAGACGTTTCATTTATTGCGTTCTTTATTAAGATATATCTCTTAATAATCATTTTAAGTTCACGGTATAATGGCTTGTGATTCTGCACTATGAATAATAAAGGAATATGTGGCTAATGTAGTCATTGATTTATGACAGAAATGTCAATTCATATTGACGTTTTCATTCTGTATGAAATGACAAGTGTATTTTTAATATATTTGTTTTACCTTTGGGTTCTTTTCAAATAACTCCAGTTGATGAAATGTTATTTGACACGGCCATTTCCTAATTGTTTTTTTAGTATGTTAATGGTAGACAACCTTAGAAGTTTAGAAATATATGACAGTTTACAACTTCCGAAAAATTATGAATCCATCAGCTTCTCAATACATAGTTTTTAAAAACGAGGTTAGTAGTTAATTTAAAAAATAAGAAACGACCCCTGTACATTTCGTATATTTATGGGATACTGAAAAATTAACAAGTGCAAAAACTTTAATTTGAAGCCAAAGTTGACAATTAATTGATAATCTTACGTTGCATTTAACGAAAGCTTTCTTGCATAAAACATTTTTTAAACATTTTCTCGTCATGTCTATTTTTTAGAATTGTCATTAACAACCGTGTCTGAAAATTTTTTATAAAAAATGAATAATTGTATCAAAACACTACATAATGCTGCTGAATAGAGAGGTTTTTTAATATTAAGAGCGATCAGAACACGTTTACTAATCACTGTCATACTAAGTTTGCTACATTTGATCTTGACAAACGTAATGTATTGATGCTTATTCTTAGGTTAATTAACTATCTTTGTATTAGATCGATATTTTTTGTTAGTTTCATTTAGTGTACGTTCTACCCATTTCATCAGCATAATTTACAAATAAGTATAATCAGTTTTCAGTAAATTTTGAATGAATGTATTGTTAATAGTGATTCTTAAACCAAAAGACCACAGTTAATCAGGAAGTTTCAAAACACTTCCGTGGCAAAATTAAACAAATTAAACTTTTTCTTTTCACCATACTGATAAAAAAATACAATGCAATTCATATGTAATAAATAATACAAAGAAAACAATGAAGTTTTCATATAAATGATTTGATTTTTACGTAATAATGAAATATAAAACCATTATAGTTTCAATACAGGTGATATTAGTTTTAACTAAAATGAAGTCAGAATACCAATTGTGCTATTTAAACTTTTTCAACAACAGAATATCTAAACAAAAATTCGAAGACGATGTTGGTTATCAAAGTAAAAGAAAAGGTATTTCCATAAGAAAAACAGGACTTCACTTATAGGACGTCACTTATAGTTATCACCGGAAAAATAATGTTATAAGAGATGTGACTTTGTGAAGGCAAATTATTATTTTTTTCTATTGAATATGAAATACACGTATAGAAATTGCTTAAAACAATGTAAATTCATAGAACGTTATCGGAAACTGTTTAAAGTGAATATAAGACAAGCTTGTCTTCTCTGTTATGGCAGTGCTTAATAATCGTGAATTATTTACAAATGCTCCAAAGCAGAATGTAATAAGTTATCTTTCCTATGAATTATTGGAAGTTTATCATATATCATTTGTGTCTGTGAATGATATATCACAATGAAATGTATGTATTTAGTTTTGTCTGATTCTTTCATGTTTGGGAAAAAGTAAACTGGAATATAATTATGTCTTGAACATAGATCCAGTAGGGTATAATTAGCTACGACATCACGAAATTTCCCACATTCATAAGATATGCAAATAAGTGGTCACGTGACGCCCAATATTTCTAGGAGTTTGCTAACGACTCTGTACTTAAGCCGTTTGATTACCTACGTTACCTTCAATGTTAAACGAACAGCTTTAGAGAAATAATGTCATCATTTAAAATTTCTAAATTCTAAATCAAGGAATTCAACTTAACTTTTTACGTACCAAAAAGAATTTGCTAGATTGTGAAATATCGCAAGGAAACCCTATTTTAAAAAAAAATCATTTCAAGGTTTAATTCGTAATACTGAGCAAACATCAACGAGAAAACTACGTTTTTTTTCACGGATTCACAATGCAGTGCTTACAACTGTTTTCAAAATGTGTTATATTTTTATCATGCTTCGTATTTGGACAAGTAACTTCAAATGGTGAGTAAATTTTATTGTACTCCATAGAATAAAATTCGAATTTCTAATTTTAAAGGTTGGTAATATTTGCTGATTTTACATTTTCCAGAAGTAAATGATCCGACAGACATTGTAATAATAGAGGAGTTAGAATCTGAAACAGAAATCCAAACACCCGGAGAAATGCCATCAACTCTTGGATTCAATGTTCGATTGGTACACGGCAACTCACCGATTCATCTGAAATTAAAGAAAAATGATATAGGATATGAGCAGCAACAAGTCGCTTCTATTAGAGTAGACGAGGAGGGAGATTTGTATCTACATAAAGAAAATTTACCCACTATTAAGGTAAAATACTATTAACTTTTTTCTTGTTATATAATCAAACTTTGTCACAGATGGGGTTTTTAAAGCGTGATAAGCCAGGTATGATTTATGTTAATTAGACTAATCATTCACTAGCTTGAGTTTTTGATTTACTAATTTTCCTTTGTTCATATTTTTGAGTAATGTTAATAAAGAAGTTATTATGCTCATAATACATAAACTTTGTCACTAATTAATGGAGGGTGTGTTTTAGTACAGTTCTGTTCTAAATTTTTAGAACAGACATGTATAAAAAAAAAAAAAAGCTATATTTAAGCAGCTCACGTTTTAATGCATACCAACCACCAAAAAACCATAGCTTGCACTGTAGCGATGGAAACGGAAACGCATTGTTCGAATATGTTTACTGTCAAAGAAGACGTAACAATGGTCTATTTTAAGTTGTGAATGAGCATAACTAAATGCAAATAAAGCTTCGTGTGGATTGTTTAGATATATTTCATTAGAGCCAGTAATATAAAATACATTAAAGCTGTGCTCATTAGAATTATCTATAAATTAAAAACGCGGTGTCTTCAAGTATCTAACACTATCGTCCCCCATTTGAAACTCTTAATATTTCCTTTTCAAACAGCTTGACATAAATTAGATTGAAAGTATACACACTAATAAAACAAACCTTGTCACCAAAACTTTTGCCCTGAAGATGATTAATTGAAATGTCGCACTGGAGCTTGCATGAAGAAACTTTTGTTTGTAAAACCGACCACAATTTCGTTTTCTTTCCTTTCTAACCAGCTTATGCTGTTGATGTTAGTTATCGTATAATGACCACAAAGCAATCATATGCACAATTCAAACTTGATAACCTATGTTTAATTATTTCAAACATTTATAATTAAAGTTGACCTATTGACATTCATTCGATTTCTCGTCTTTCCTTGTATTTTGTCCTCTATTTTTGAATGGGGAAACAACCTTTATCTTCGTAAATAATACATCACGAATGATAAAAAAATGCTGACAACCATCATTCATTACAAGTGATATAGCAGTTTCAATTTCTTCAATCTCATAAGCAGTTCTGTGGGTTTTATTTAAATTTCAAGTCTCTTTACTACAATCAGTCGATAAATAGAAACTTCTTATGCTCAATAAATTGTTTGTTGAAACCAAAAAACCCAAAGTACAAATAACATTTCTTTAAAAACTGCATTAAGTAGCATTATGGATCTTTCATCAAAACACATGTTGCACTATATCTTACAAAATCTCCTTTAAAAACCAACATGGAAATTTTATGACTTGAAAAATGCAAATTAAAATGTCATAAAATCTTTTGCATACTGCACCTAACGTTTAACTATGAGCGAAAACACACATTTTCAAAAGCATTGCAGTTTCAATTAAATAACACGTTGAAGACTTAAAAAAATCTTTTTGTTTTTGATTTAAAACGATTGAGGTTTGAATTATTATTTTTACAGAATGTAGCCCTCTACCAGGATAATGAAACACAAGCTGTTTTTACCGTCACCTGTGACGAAGAGTCTGATGGACAGTGCGTTTTGGTAAGAGATATGAATACATTACCAAGCAGAATAAAATATGTATACTTAGCAATATATTAAGTTTAGTTTTGTAAATTGTTGCAATGTATTTCAGCTTGGAAGTTTAAACGTCAATGGCGAAGAGTTTGACATACATCCCATGGCTAAAAATCCTGGATTCAAAAGAAGGAAGAGGTATGCTAGGCGCTATGGAGATCCACAGAAGAAGCGTAACAATGTAATGGACAGATATAAGGACTCACAAAATCAGTATTTCTTCCAAAACCCGTTTGTCAATACCAACACAAACAGAAATAATGGAGTACATTACAATCCCCATGCTACAAACTCAGTCAGAGAAAAAATGCACAAGTTCGATTTCCACACAAACAACCAGATGAATAACGAGCTAGAACAGCAGATGTTGGAATATCCCGGGGAACAGATTTTGAACAACGCTCAACATGTTCCTATTCTGACTCCTGCGCCAAAACGAAGATTATATGCTGCATTTAAAAAAGACCCAAAACAGGGTATCAAAAGTGACTGCGTTGGGAAAAGTAAGTTTACTTTTGAATAACCATGGTATTTTTAGAAAATGATCTAAAGTTTCACATGGAATTGGAATAAAGTGAGTACAATACATTTCTAATTACTGTTATTACATTGTTACTAGACGATGCATTGAAAGACATCACACCTCAAGTGTTGGCCCGACGTGAAAAACAAAGAGAAGTTGTCTTCCAACACGGTGTGCGTGGACAACAGCCACAACCTAATCGAAATGTGCCAAGAGAATTCAGGCTGAGACAGAATTCTGGAGCAGCTCAGGACTATTACGTTACTTTAGTGGTTGTGGTCGACTACAGTATTTATATGAGGTAAGAACGAGTGGTTCTGTAGTCTTTTTGTATCGCACTTATTATTTTCCATGGTGCATAGTTTTTAACCGGATTTCACATTTTCGTTCTGTAGGTTCTACAATGCTAGTACTGAAAGAGATGTCAGAGCGCGAGACCAAGACGCCAAGTCCAAGATACGGATGTACTTTGCTCACATTGTTAACGGGGTATATAGATCACACTTTTGTAATATTAAATATACATTTACGTATATTCACTCAAAAATTACTCATTTCGAGTTGTTAATGAATCAATGATTTGTTATAGATTGATTTACGCTATGCCAACATCAGAGAACACGATTTTGCAATCAATGTTGCTGTCACGGAATACGTTATCGCCGATGTAAGTCACCATTGAAATTTTGTTTGAATGATAAACATGTTGATTAAATAAAATATAATAAAGATTTTTATCTTTCCTTCAGCATCCAAACTTTTCTCCATGGACTAACACGTATGTCAATCCGGAAATGAAATATGTTGGAGTTTGGGACGCTCTGAACAAATTGGTTGATTGGAGAGATACAATGATTAAACACCTTCCTCCCCATGACCATCTCATGTTATTCACAGGGTATGCAATCATATCAAGACTGAAGATTAACATAAAATTAACTTAGTTTTAAATTAACATGTTGACCCTAAACAATTTAAAGGAAGAATACTGTACATGTATATATCTAAATTCGTATTTTTTGCATCAAATTTTAAGAGTTTTGGCAATTACTTTGCATGTATTTAAGTTCTCAATTTTTTTCCAGCGAAAACTTATATGAAACGCGATCTGACGACCCATCTGTGACAGGTAATGTTTAAAATTGCATTTTTTTCTGTAAGGTTATATACTGAGAATGCATAACACAGTTTATCTCTGAACATTTTCGTTCAAAAACAAATGCACATTAACTGGTATGCTCATGATTTAAATTTCTCCTTTTTAGGATATGCCCATGTTCGCACCGTTTGTACGAAAAAGAGTGCATCAATCAACGAAGACCTTGGTGGATTTGGAGGAATAATTACTGCGACACACGAGTTGGCCCATAGGTATAAGAAATTCTCTTTATTTTATATAGACTAAACTAAAACGTTTTCGTTTCGATTTTTATTAAATATTTCGAATTGTTTTTGGAATTATGCGTCATTTATCTGAAAACCAGTTTAAAAACTTCGATATTGAATTTTACAATTTATTCATTACAAGAGTGAAAGAATGATAGATTGATCTATCTTACTGTCAATATGTGGTTAAGTAATGTGGGCTGACACAATGGTTTTTCTTGTTCTTAAACAGCTTGGGTGCCAATCATGATGGAGAGTCGAACTTTTGTCTGCCGACAGATCAATACATTATGACAGCGATGGGAGGCGATACCAATCAAGCCAACAAACTCAATCCTTGGAAGTTCTCAGACTGTTCCGTGGCATATTTTAGAGATTATATTGAAGAACTGTACGTATCCGTTTTTTCAGAGATTAGCTATCAATTTCGTTACTTAAATGGCATAGTCTTCCTTAAATGATGATACTTTCAAACCCATCAAAATGAACAGTTATTATCTTCCTACAAAGAACACTGAAACTTTATACTTTATCTTTAAAGAATGAAAGCCTTCAGAAATAGTTTCAACCAATTTGGTTAAAATCAATTGTAATGTAGAAAGGAAATGACTCATGTCATAAGGCAGTATATATAGACTTTTATCAAAACTATGACATTAATATATCATACTGTCACCGAGGTAAAATTATCAATCGCATTTCAGCACAAAGGTCAACGTACACACATACATTATAAACCACGAAAAGAGGGAGGGGGTCTCCATGGATGATAGATAGATCATGAAATACAAGCTTGACACTTGATGAATAATTCTGCATCTTAAATATTGCGTATTTAGGGATTTCTCATTATAATTTCCATTCTGATTTCTTTTTACCAAATGCATCTTTCAAAAAACCAAATACATATAAAATGAATGTGCTTGCTGATTGAATTTATTAAAAAAAACCCAAAGAAATAAGGAAATAAAATGCTAAATTCTTATTTTTTACAGAAACAATAATCAAGAGAACTGTATGATCGATAGACCTATGGACATTGATCCAAACTTTCACGAGGTCATCAAACAAATGCCAGGTCAAATACTAGGTCCTAACGAACAGTGCAAAGAAAAGTTAGGCTCTGGTTCCTTTTACGGTTGGGTAGGTATTTCATCCATAAACTCTTTGTTTAACAATTACAACTCACAAATGCAATTTCAATGTTTTATCATGTATGTGTATTTTGTAGAATGGTGGTCTGGGTCGATATCAAGATATATGTACAAATATGGCTTGCAAAAACCCAAAGAAAAAAGAAAGTTTCCATTTATATAACGCAGCAAGAGGAACGTCATGTGGAAATAAAAAGGTATGGGGTTTATCAAATTTATATCTATAGTCTGTCCAAGATTATTAAGCAACACATTTTCTTAAATAATTCGATATTTATCAATATCTCAGGCTTCAAACGATGCTCATTCGATATTATGAAAAAAATCCCAAGATTTCTCCTTTGAAAGGCCCCATCTAACTTGTCAGGTTTGAATACCCGGTTAAAAACAAAAAGTTTACGGGGATTTTGCATCGCAAGCGAGATGAGTACCCGGATGATAACGTTGAAAAAATGCGCAAGGTATTCCGAGTGACACACTTATCTAATTTTTATTTCAACTTATATTTTTTCAGTGGTGTATAAATGGGGAGTGTGTTTTTGACAGAAACGCCCCTGAGAAAAACGGTAAGTTTTTCTTATTAAAATGTTTACACTCAGGTTTTTTATCAGCTGTTTTTGTAAAATTAAAAGATAATGTTTCGCAACGTTTACACGCCTGTTCAATTTATTCAGATAACTGTGTCCATGGAGATTCTATGAAGCCGTTTCCAAATAATGGTACTTGCGCTGAACTCGTTACTAATAGACCCTCCAGATGTTATAATAGAGAGTATCGGGAGTTCTGTTGTGGAAGCTGCAATGCCAAATTTACTGGAAAAAAAGGTAAAATAATTTCAAATTCTTAACAAAACTTGGTTATCTATAGAGAAACAGAAATTCAATTTAAAACACTCAATTTTATTCCCTAAAACATAAAATTTGATATTTGATAAATTTCAGGCTGTGAGTATGGTGATAAGGTGGCATCTTGTGTTTTGGTCAAGTCCCGACCATATCTGTGTTATGATACGAAGAACAGCCAGCTTTGTTGCGTCGGATGTGCATCACAACATACCGGTATAAAAGGTACGGTTATTGTTTTCAAAACCATTAATGGTATAATATATTTGTTTTCTTGTTTTAGATGTATGCTTTAAATTTGATTTTGTATCATAGGTTGTGAATACGGCGACAGAAAAACTGGATGCAAAAAGAACCAATGTCACACACGAGATCACCAGTTAAACTGCTGTAAAACTTGTGGAATGCAAAATCCGATCTCGCAGACGTTGCCAACGGCATCTGTAAGCGATGTCAGGCCAACAATTTCAGTATCAAACCAAAACAGCCATCCTACATCATTGACAACCAGAAGACAATCAACTGGCCATACAGGCATGAAACCAATTCAGAATGTCAACAAACATTCAATTCTTCCTACCACGACACACATGATCCCATTCTCATCCACCAGATTCAGCCTTAAGATTGGAGGCAATAGACAAGAGGGCACGCCGACCCAAAACAAAGTAGAAGAGCTTCCACTCTGGCAACAAAAGGCTACACCAGTTGATGAATTAATTCCTGATCCATTTGCACCGGGGTACTGTGTAAAAAAGAATGCACATTACAGACCGGACGTTCCATGTGAATTCTTGGCGAAATGGTTATCTTTATGTACTGAGACAAGATTCAAAAGTGCATGTTGCCAAACGTGTAACATTGATCGCACCAGGAGAGTTAAACGTAAGGCTCTTCTCTAAGTATTAATGACATTTTTCTGATTGTATTTCTGTTTCTGTTTTGAAATTGATAAATAAAAGTTGTACATATCTTAGTACTGAAAATTAAAAGCAAAGTACATCTATACCGATATTTAATTTCTAAGAGAGTATCTTCATTAAGTGTAATTATATTAGCAATTAATTCATTATAGGCCAAAAATATCACAAATCCATTGAATGAATCATAAAACCTTTAAAAAAAACATATGATAATTTAAAATAATGATAGTAAATTAAAATTACGGACTCCAAATTTATAGCATTATGTCAAAGAAGCGATTAAGCAAAACGAGATTCTACAACTAAAAAGTTGTGTTCGCGTCATTTGTTTCTCAAATTAAACTTGCATACACTTAATATTTTAATTGTGTTAACTTTGTAAGCAACCATTTACTAATATCTTTGTGTTTTATTTTAAAGAAGGCTGTGTAGATAATGAATTCTGCAGTGCACGAACAGGGGCAGACTGTTATAAAAAAGAAACGAGAGACAACTGCTGTGCTACCTGCAGCAAGTTTGAAACTGGGTTTATGTGTAAGTATTTATAGTCTCTTTCACTTACCTGTTTCCACTGATTCTGTGTTTTTAGCTCTTTGTTGACTTCTCTCTATCTTGATAAAGCTGATGTATATTTGTTATTCGTTTATTTTCAGTGTGTCCATATGGAGACAAAGATGCCAGGTGTGGTCTTATGATGCGACTTAACAAGAAATTTTACTGTGAAAACTATGGATCCACTTGTTGTGAATCTTGCTTCAAAACTACCCGTAGACCAGAAGTGACTACTCCATTCCCTGTATTGATTAGTGCAAGAAGACCAGATACTGCTGCCAATAGAGTTAGAAGTCAAATTCAAACTCGGTCAGAGCCAAGAGTTGCGGCATCTAGAAGTTCTACCTCAACAGCAAATAATCTTGAAAAGGTTCGGGAAAATCTTAAACGATTCGTTACTTTTATAAACCAAATTTTCTCTAGAAGCAAAAGTGTAGGATGAGGAAAAAACACAACAACACTCAATATTTTTAAGAAGGTTTTATTTAGCTTTTTATCCCACATTCCATTGTTTCTCAAGTTGGACCAATTCTTTGGGAGAGCAAATTTGTAACACGACTTTAAAGAAGTGCATCATTTAAGTCGTGGAGGATGTCCCGAAAGTCATTTGCTGATAACGATAATGTTAAAGCGAAAAAAGACTAGCCAGTTTGACAAAAGTTTCATTTCAAGAGTCTTCGATTTCAAACCCTCCAAAAAGGCTGAAAGAGTGTATTCGGTCATCAACCTTACTACATAGTCCCATTCAGAGACTGACGCGCATATTTGGTCATTTTTACATCGTCTTCCACCTGTCTCGTCATGTTTATAACACATATCTTAACATGTATCTCATGAATATACTTTCTTTATTTTTAACTAACATATCAGAATTTTCAGATGATTGTTATCAACAAAGTATTTAAACGGTTAAAAACGTTCATAAAAAATTGTAACGTTATGAACTATATAAGGTTCTTTCAGGAATATTATATGATATATATTTTTAGATCCTCCTAAGGGCATATTTTATGGCCAACTCATTATTATTTATTAGCATTTCAGTTGCTTTCGTTTGTTTTTGTTGACTTGTTATGATTTCTTATTTGATCAAATGTTTTATTTATTGAATTATCATTTTTTTGTTTTGTATCTGTTTAAAATAACATAATAAAAATTAAAATCCACATGTCTGTTATATATTTTTTTTTAATTGACACACATAGCGAACCGTGTTTTGTTTTTTGATGTTGTGACTGAATGCAAATTCAAATCAAAAGATTGAAAAGATTAATAATCAAGTAACGTTCTTTGCTGCATAATATACCATAACCTGGATTTCATTGGACATGAATTCACCATTCTGGATTCCTCAGGTGTAGTTGACGTACATAAAATCCAATGGAATATCCATCATCTTTTCGTAGGAAATTGTGTTATCAATCACTGGTAAATCTCAAACAAATACCCATACATTTTGAGGTCAAGGAAAACTGGTGAAAGTTATTGAATTACATTGTAAGAAGTATTGTATAATATCAGATTGTGAACTGATTCAATTATGATTGTAAAATAAATATAAAGTTTTGAACGTTATTAATCATAAATTCAAAACATTTGAGTAGTTGAGAACTATAAATGTGTGTATATCTTTTAAATGTATTAGCTGCAGTGAATCGAAAGTTAATGAATTTATAGAAATACATTATGAATATAATGATTTAATTTGACATGCCATTTCAATAAATCATTCAACATTTGCAAGTTGAGCCTTCAGGAATGGCATAATTTTCGGAGTGAAACACGTTCTTTTGTACAGATAAATCTAAAAGTGGAGTGGGTTTGTGTAGTTTAACCACAAATTATAATTAAAATAATTATAATTACTGCAAAGCTCTCATAATAGTATCCTTCACTTCTTTGGGAGAATACATCTTCCAAAATAATACAGCAAATATATTTTATTATGTTATTTATGGAATCTTAAATATGCATAATTACCCAAAATAACAGTGTATATTAATCAGCTACTGTGCATTTTTATTTTATCGGTTTACTGTCTACAAAATTTTATAAAGTTAAGTTTGCTTTCAAATGGACGTTTGTATGACTCATATCTTTAGTCAATATGCTGGTACTGAAATATTTCTCAAAAGCCTGGTATATGTAAGTGGTTTTTTTCATAGCCTACCACAAAAACAGATGTATTTGGATATGCTTTTGATATGCGTTAACTCTGATCCTCAGTATGTAAAAGATTTTACTCAACTTGTGAAATGTGTATTAGTTTTTGTAAAAACAGACATTAGTTTAAATATATTCTTTTATTATCAGTGTTAATATATCAATTTGATGTCTGTGTTTAGAAATCTCTCAGATATATCAATTAGATATCAGTTGGACAGAATATGAAACTCAAACTCAGCTTCTTCAATCTTTATAATGTCCAGTTCATTTTATAAACCATATTGATTCTTATAGAATTGATAGAAACCTCTTTTGAAGCAGGACTTTGTCTTGCAATCTCTCTTTGTGAATATATATCTGTATTCTGTTGTTAGAAAAGGTTCTGAAAGAAATAATCTTCATGATTGTTCCGACACAATTGTGAAAGGGTAGACAAAATATTGTAAACATATATCTATATAAAACTTCCTAACATACTAGTTATTGACACAGTGCAAAAAAAGTTTTATCAGGTTATAACAGGTGTCTGTTTCTACACAAATTAGAGTAATAATATGCATATTGCGGCATTATATACAAGGAAATGCAAACACATGACAAATTACTGCAGAAAGAAAACTCTTACATTAATTCGATCTGTCTCATTGGCTGTGGCTTTTTACGACAACTTCTTCGTCTTCAAGCAGAAATAATTAATTGTTTCATATATTTAACAGTTTGTGTAAAGTGAAAAAACATGAAGTAACAATATTTATGCAAATCCAATATCTGTTTTGTTAAAAAAAAAGAAGAAGTAGATTCATACATTGCAGAGAGAAATAAAGCCAACTTGTTTAAGTACAATAAGATACCGTGTCTGATTCTATCTATATGATTTGGTGAAGTACTAATCACCATTTTACAGAAAGATGGATTTTCAAATGATTTCCATATATATAATTCTCATTTGGACAAAAATGATGGCTAAAATAAGCATGTTGCATACTATAAAACTATTTATCTTTAGCGGCTTTATATGATCACGCAAGTAAAGTGCAGAGCGAAATGGCATAATATTGTATTCGACCCTGAATATCTCGATTTTTTTCTTGAACTGATATGTTTCCGATTCAAACATAAACAAATTTATTTTTCTATAATCACGACCCTATTGGAAACGATAAATTGACATTTTATACCCCGGGAAGCGATATGTCACATCAAGAGTTCATGACTACAAATAAGTTAAGAAATCTTCCGTATCCCATTATAATCATATATATATTATAGAATCATAATCCGTAGATCTCTACAATAAATACATTTTCTCGTCACCTCTAACTATTGAACACTGGTGTATGTGATAACATCTTCAGCAATGAGGGTCTTCTGACGGTTTCAACCTGGGATCGATCTATATATCCATAAGTACATGTAGGATGAATCGTAGTAAGACATCTATCGGGATAAAAATGAAAAAAAACAAACATGTAATTCAAACGGAAAAAATAAACATATTTATCTTTTGATTGATAACATACTTAAAGTGTTTCATAATATGAAGGTATCGTATCAATTGGTTGATCACGTTATTTGTGTTTAGTCTCCTTTAAAAAAAAAATGAAATGTGTAGTCGAGAAAATGTATAAAGCTTAGAAGGCTGGAGGTCATTATCATTTATGTACTATTAATATCATCTCTTTGGGAAATGAAATTAAGCACAAACTGTCCAACTAGCAAAATATATAGATCACGAACTTTTACTCATATACATGTGTACATCAATCTGCATTTCATGGTAGTAATTAAAGCAGTTCTGATATGAATTCCAAATCAATTAATTACTACATTGTAACTTCTGATAAAATAATAACTGCCTTAAGAGAGTTAGAGAAAATGAATTTCTACGTTCAGAGTGATCTAAATTACTTCTATAGTAAGCAAGCTAATTCAAAACCTTAATGCGTTATAATGCCCTGCTAAATTAGATATGTTGCAGGTGTCACAACAGTGTTTCCCTAAAAGGTTCCCGTCAAAACATTGCGGAGGCAAAATATTTCCCGAATTCCCCTTTGAATTAGGTGCCTTCCCGCCCGTGACAGGGGGATTTTATTAGGATGTATAAAAAACATGTGTAAGATGTCTGACTGTCCCACGTTTGTTAATTATAATACGAAGTGTTTTAGATTTTTGATGCGTGTTGTTTCCGAAGAGAGTGAAAAGACCCGGGCTTGATTTTCAAACACGTGTATATTTCGACGTAAACAACTATCTCGCCTTGCTGGATTACCCAGTGTTTTTGCTACTAAAATGCATATCAAGTGTTGTTTTAAAGGATGTCAAGAGGAATATTTTCAAAAGCTCGTTTTCAATTTAAAATCTTTAACAAAATAATTGATAAGAATATATAGCAAAAATTAATACTGTAGTGACAACTCCATATAAGAAAAATTTTCTACAGAGATAAATTTTATTGAAATATCGTAGCATTGATTCGCTGCATCAAATAAAACGAATGTATACTGTTCAACAAACTACTTATAATATTCAGATATTTTCGTCATTTTCAAGAAATGTCCATATTAGTCAACAATATGATATACATGTATAAAAAAAAATACGTTTAAACGGATTGCATTGCAGAAAAAAATAGTATTGTTATATATATATATATATATAGATTGGATTATTTTAATCATGAAAAGTTGATCGAAATTATAGAGAAGAAAGTGAACATTTTTTTTTGGTTAGATGAAAAAGAAACTCATAAAAAAAAATTAAACTTACTTGATCCGACTCCTTCCTTATCCTCAACCGAGTGTTTTCTGGAAGACTGCACAATGCAAATGTCCACCAGGACAGGCAATTTACTACTGCCTAAATAGAAATGTAAATTTGACGCTCGAATATATTTTTCTGCCGTATCCATGTCATTTAAATCAGACAGATGTCGGCAACAATTTGTAGCCAGAAAATATACATGATCACGCTGTGAATAATTCATCACGCCTTTCTTCTGTCTGAAAGCTGAGGTATTTATTTTCAGCACGGCGAGGGTTTATAATTTTAAGTCCTGGAATGTTGTTTAATTGGCTTCGTTTAACGTATTTATTATTATTTTTTAATTTTGCACTAGGCTGTGCAATAAAAACTTTTCGAATTAGCTCGTAAATTTAAAAAATGCATTTGCAAATTTGGTTATCATTTGCATAGCGCTCTCAAAATTTAATTATTTCATTTTTAAATAAATAGATTTTTTTTTGAATGACACATGTTCAGATTTTATCATTTTTGAAATAATGATACTTTTGATTTGATTCATTCATGGTTATATTGATCAATATCGATAATTTTTCTTCAATTTTTGAGAAAAATGAGTACATTTTTATATATAGTGTATAAGACAATCCAAACCCACGTTCTTTAATTAGATAAAAACAAGATTTGCGGCAATGATTGATTGTATTAACAGCCGTGCAACAAAAAACATGACTTCGGGGGAAAATAAAAAAAGCTATAAAAACTCCAACGACATGTTCATTATAATTGTGTTCACGGTTAATGCAAATAATGAAATCAAAATTTTAAGACCTTATTTTCTTGATTGAGTTTAACTGCACTTTTCGTTTGCAAACAACAAACCCCACAAAACACGTTTGACACGTACAGATTACGCACATAATCACAAAACTAACAAAGTCTTGAATTACATTTTCACTAATTTAGACAATTTGGATTGGGTTTTACTTTTTGTGGGTTTTGGTTTTTTTATTATTTAAAAAGAGACCATCCAAACGTAGGTGCTCTCAAATAGATTGACGTAGACTTTTCACTACATCTTGCGATTGGAAAAAAGAAAATGTCATACAATGTTCTTATATTTGTTTTGAAAGCCAAACGATTTTGATTTGAATATTCTTCAATTCGTGATATTTTCTTCTATTAACACTGAAAATTGCCCATTTTTCCACCAAATGCACTTTTGAAGGTAACATCGCTTTTTTTGTTTTGTCAAAAGGAAGGTCTTAAGTCTATAAAACAACAGACGAAAATAGAAAATGTAGCTCAGTTGACTTGATTATGTCAGAGTTATGACATCCGTCGTTGAGACTCATGTTCTGATTGACTGTTTGTTCAAATACATCAACTAAACACTTCCAATTTGCATATAATAATGTAATATAATATACATAGAAATTCTTGCATAAAAATAAATGTTTTTCTAATAAATATTTTGAGTCAAAATAAGAACAACAAATATAAGACGATTTTATTAAGTAGATGAGTGTGGGCTGTATTATTGATTAGCGATCCATATAGTTGTAAATGAATATGTTTCAAGAATATCATCATTTAACATATAAAATCAGTAACCTTGATCTGGAATCGACCATACTTTAGGTCAAATTCAACAAACATGAGAGTATTCTTGAAAACCCGAGATCAAAGTTTTAAATATCTTGATTTCATTTTTTTAAATTTTGAATAGAACCGAAAAAGCTGCTCCTTAATATCCATATTGTCAGCAGTGCTAAGTATGAAGATTAAAATTGTCTGTCTTGCAATTTATTTGGAGCAAAAGTACCTATTTTAATTCACAATAAAAACAACAAGTAAGAACAAAAGGAAGTCGGGTAGGTTTTGAATTTAACAAAAATGATTGATAACACTTTCGTGCAATAAGGGAAAAACGGTTGAATTAGTTGGCATGATTTACAATGTATTGATAAATAATCTAATTAATGCATAAACTATTTAACTATTTAAGATTAATTTATAGACAAACAAGTAAATACAGCGCCTAATAGTCAGCCGTAATTTCTATTTGAATTTTTTGTTAATCAACAAATTCACCTATTTTCGTTTTCTGTTCCATTTCTACTTTTACTACCATAGCAATGTTTCATTCATTGTCTGTAATAGAATAGGCTTTTGGTAGATACACATATTAAGACCTTTTGCTTCCTTGTTACCTTCTTTAACGTTCTTCTCAGCTCTCGTCTGCGCTTTGTTAATCCTCTTCTCGTCATCGGAATCCGACGCAAAAGGGTTATCTAGCATAATATTCCAAACCGCTCTTTCCATTCTGTCTCTGAAGAATTTATTAAGCTTTATAAATGCTTCCTTGTGTTAAAGTATCTACGTTCTGATATATGTCTTGTTGAGTGCTATTTTCTTTGTTTTTCCTTATTGTTTTTCCTTATATTTTCACAAACCCACTGAATCTTAGAAAGCACTCTTAAACGTTATGTATTTATTTATAGCCCATTATTTATTTTATGGAAAATAGACTGAACTGAACAAATTCTACCAAATCTTACGTTGTAGTGATAAAACGAAAAGGAGCGACTTAACTGTGTAAACATATATGCATTTAAAGTATTTAAGGATATTCAATGGAAATTATTAACTTGTAATGAAAAATGTTTTTGCACTTTAAGTACATACAAATTAAAGGACATAAACAAAATAAAATCTATAGCTTTCTTTCTTATGCTATTATTTTTTCAAGTTTTAATTGTATGGAATATTATTGTTTTAAATTAAGAATTTGCATACTGGCAATTTATTAATAGCAATAGGTCCAAATTCTCACCAAAATTATATAGTCCCGAAGTAGTCTGAAAAATGTAAATACATTTTAAATATTCGTGTCAACTCATGCAATTTACAGTAAATAACGATCTCAACGATTAAAATGATCCAATACATGACTTTGTCTGGTCACGGATTGCATAAACAAGTTTTACAAAAACAAATAAATCGCCTTGGACTAACCGTCCATACTAATGCATATTAAAAAAATGACTGAAAACAGCTTGGATGATTCAACACTAAAGTCTGTGATGACAAGTTATTCAGACCTTTATTTATTAAAAACAAAGTAATTACAAAAGACGATACAAATTTTATTATTGTGATATTTATAACAGAGGCAGCAAACAGTACATGATTCACCAACACCCAACCCAGTCTCACAAACCATTCAAATGTCCATGTGTAAGAAAGACATGTTCGTTTATTTGTAAAAATCAATTGTAAAGCAAACAATTTTGATATGATATAATCTTGCTGTGTACTAAATATACATAAAATAATAATGATGTATATATGGTTTACATAATAGATAAGTGTTCGAATATAAATTCTAAACAAAATACATTTTGCCAACAAACTAGTTTGACAAAAAAAATCTTTTATATGAATTAGGTGGATTTCAGAAAACGTCTTTTTCTGACATGTATCAGTGAATTAGATGCAGTCTTCTACCGTATTGTACTGAGAGAATTGATATTTATCGATGCCGATTTCTTCGGACACATATATGTTGTATTTGAAGAGGCAGAACTCTAACTCAGCCCATGTCAACCAGAAAAATCATGTTCTACTAGGTCTTACTTAAGCTAGATTGTAAGGGGTGGAATTATTTTCCCTGGGATTATTAAATAAGTAAAAACTTCATATAATCTTAAATTGAATAATTAGGTGTTGGAACGAGAGATGATTGTCCTTATGAGTGTCCTTATCGAAAACCAAAGTATCGTTTCACAGTTCTGATTAATATATAACTGACATCACTGAACGGTTGACCTTTAACAAGAGCTAGAATTCTAGTATTTCAAAATATGGTTGTAATTTGGAGACAACACACTAAAGAATGTCAACTAACCAAAATGTTGATCATTACATAATAACTGCTGAATAATTATAGTTATAATGAACGTCAAATATAGGTTCAAATCACAGCCACATTGTTTGACATAACGATGTTTTTTTTATATAAATATGGAGAAATTGGGCATAATATTCAATAACAAATTGATCATTTACATGTATTTACACACAAGTGAACATTGCAAGGCCATGATATTGATGATTCTTAAAACTTGCATACATTAAATTACTTCGACAAATTCTTTTCAGAATAAGCAAAGTGTGCGATGCAAGAATTTTTTAAACTCTTTGGATCGAATTAGGAAGACATAAAAAATAAATATTAAGTCATTTTAATACCTTTTTGGTACTAAATAATTAAAGTTAATGAATTTTTTAAAAAATCACTGGGAAGCCTCGATGCTGTTTGTTTGTGATGAAAGTTGCTGCCTTAAACGGGAGTTAACTCTTATTGCCAAGGCCAGTTTTCTTAAATTGAGTCTTGATGCTCTGGATAGCATGTGTTGTTATCTACATCAACATAAACGATCTCCGCATTGGAATTGTGACTTGTCTGTCGATGAAATCCCAATGAACTTAAGTGGAAGGCAGATGGAAATGAGGTCGATGACGATTTTTTAACTGGTTTCTTCTTTCTTGGTGTTTGACTAGAAGCTGTAATTGATTCACTCTTTTCATTACGTATCTATTTTTAGTAATTTGTAACTGTGATTCAAACGATAGTTATTGTGATTTACATTAAAGTTTGCATCAAAATAATATTAAAATTAAACATAGTTTTGAGAATAAGTGAAAAAAATGAATTAGTTATTATCAATAAGTCGTATGAAACGCAATTTTATGCTTTGAAAAACCAGCAAAATGAATTGATGAATATATATATTTATGGAATAAAAAAAATCATAGATTGGACAATTTTTCACTCTATGTTACTGAAAAAACTTCTTATTTGTCTTCAAAATTAACATATAATTGCTTTTATTTGTGTCATTTACCTATTATATCGTCAAGTTCTGCTTCAGGGACCCCTGAAAGGGAGGCTCGACTTTTCAGTGCTTCTATGGTAGCCTAGTCAATCAATAAGATATATATAAGATATAATTTAAATAAATAGTCTATAAAATTTACAAACAAAACAAATCATCAATTTATGTATAAGTGCCACCCCCCCCCCCCCCCCCCAATACATTTGTTTTAGTGTTCTTCTATTTGTGAACACATATAATCAAATTTTTAGCATGTGTACTAGTTATACCAATGTTGTGGCTGGGAGACCCCTTTTGTTCATACTCTGTAATTTGTTTTTCTAGTTAAATGTTTGTGGATTCTTCCAGCCACTTTTGATTATGTTTATAATGTTCTATATTTTTAAATAAATGACAATAATTTAACTATCACGAGATGTTACTGTTTTTATTTACCTTGACGAGCAAATTGAAACAAACGCGCTTCAATGTTGCCTTGATGGGTTAAAAAGGGGGTTTTAACATAAATAATATCATAGATATTTCTTCCAAATTCCACATATGAGATATTAAATCCTTTAAAGCTACGCCTTAAAAATATTCCAAATGATACAATTTTGGTCAGTGAATATATTGCAAAGCAGTGTAACATATATTGAATTTTGTTAGTTTATATCACGATACAAAAACTGTTTTTGGATTTTTGTGATCATGTGTGTATAAGCTATGAGTAAGAATATTGTAGTGAACTGTAGTAATGTAATGTAATTAATACAATGAATTTAATTATTAAAAGAATACCTGCAGTGATTTGTTCTCGTTTTTACAGGATTTAAGTTCGTGTGCCACTTGTTTCTTCTGTTTGTACAATAGTTTCATTCTGAAGTGTTCATGATCAATAACAGCAACCACCAGACCTAGGGATAAAACGAGGTAACACAATTATCATTGATTACCAAAAGAAAGAAATAACTTATTTATTGTTCTCTCTCGTCATCCAGTCTGAATTTCTGCTGAATAGGTTGCTTAATATTTTAATATGTCTGTCTGATTTTAACACCTCATCCTGCTTGATACAGAACGATTATTAGATAATACTTGAATGATTGTTAGGAATTGACGTGAAAATATTTTTAATTGTGTTTGAGCGCAACGAAAAACGAAATCAAGTTTACTTTCTTTTAAAATGGATTACCAAATTGCAAAATTGCAAAATTGCCTGTTATAAGCTGTAGCTTTTTTCAAACATTTTTCAATTCACAATTAACAGTAATTTCAATTCTAATGGACAGTGTACTTTTTTAAAAGTTAATTTCAATGATTCAAAATTGTCAATGTTTTCATTCATTTTAAATTTTTGAATAAGTTTACTACTTTTAAAATATTTACATTTAGTACATCATTCAAATATCTCTAGACCCGAATAGTTAGAGTAATGTTAATTGATGTTTTTTTTATGAATCATTTTGATAGTTTTCATCCACTTTTCTCTGCACAAGGTGTTTTTCTCCAAATGTATATTACATAACAAACATTTCGCATTTATTCCCCATTGGGTACAGTATACAGGCGAATGCTATAAATCCTTTATTTACAGATGAATTTTTATCAAGGAGTGAGTGCATTGTAGGACACAGAAACCTCATTACGATATCTGTTGGGAGAAGATAAATTACAAATCATATACATGTCTGACGAACGTCAGAGACATTTGCAATCGATATCTCCATACATGTGTTCTTTGGCTCATTTCGTTCCACTAACTTAATCCAAATGTTTCTTTATTGGCTGTATTTAGAAATATTAAATGTATTTTAGCTAATGTAAGATTGGAAAATTTTACAATTCATGCCAAAAAAAATTATATATATTTATTCCTTTTTAATGTTTTCAATTATTTACTATTATTATGTTTAAAATTATTTGATGAATTAAAAGCGAAATACAGAGCAACTGTTTTATTAGCAAACTTTTGATTGTAATATGACATATTATTTAAGGTTAGATAAAAAACAATCGAATTTATTTACACATTTAATTATTTCTCGAAAGCTAATGCCAAGGTAAGATATATCAACGATTTTTACTCCTGTTTTTTGTGGAAAATGCTCTTTAGAGACTTTTATCCAGCAAAAATCCATTTTTGTAAATATTCGTAATATAATGCTGAACTTTACGACTCGGTATTAGTCTTTAAAGAAAAAACTAAATTAAGCATTTAAGCGGTGTACATGTTTTGTTTCGTTTTCGATGAAAGAGAATAAAGACAACGATTAATGTTCTTTTCTTGTTTGAACATTTAAGTTAAAATCTACCTCAAAGCTATTTTGCTAGCAATATCAGAATTAAGTAATATGATAGTTATTATAATTTTGGTTCAGGTCGTATGAATCTGATCATAAATTCTAAAAGCCAATGCTTTATTTTTCTTTTGTATTTGAAAATTCAAATCTTATTGAATAAATACTGATATCATATTTAAATGGTGTACAAATTAATTGTGATTCCATATTTACAGACCTATTGATTTTTATCGATTATCAATAATTTAAGTTAACTTCGACAAAAACTTTACTTCTCTACATTTTTATGTGTTGTTATTATTAATTCTACCTCAAACTTTTATGTAGTCTAATACAAAGTACCATTTCAGTTGGAAATAAATCATAATGTAAGATCAAACAAATATTCGTACTTACTATTAACAACTCGAATTACCCTCCATGGTACCAGAAAAGCTAAAATTACTACAAACTTCTGTATCTTGTAGGCGCTTAATCCTTTGATGAAAACAATATCTACTATGAAGGAGGCAACAACGATAAAACCGTCAAACACCTGATTTAAAGAAATATGACATTCAAAATTATTTCCATCCTTTAAGTATAAAAAAAATTAAATAGTTTAAAACTCAACCACAGAAACAAATCACTAAGCTGGTCAATATAAAACCCACTTGGCCATAATTTTATAAATGGGGAGGGGTGTGTGTAAATTTTCAATAACCAAGAACTCCGGCACCGAAAAATAAATATTTATCATTATTCTTTTTTATAGTTTATTTTTGTCAAATGCACGAACATTATGTTTGTCAATGTGAGAAAAACAAAAATAAATCATTTTTATGGTTATTGATCTTCGGTTATTCATACATAATTTACATGGCATTGATGTTTGTAACGGTTATCAGTAATTTACATAAGACTTCTGTCATAATCAATGTCAAAAAATATTTTCTTTAACAATACGTTTCTTGATTAAGACTGAAGAAAAATTATACCTCTAATTTCTTCTCAAAATATTCCTCTCCGCTACAAAGCAATTTCAGTATATTCTGAAAAAAGAAGAAGAGAGAAACGGTTATCAAATTACCCCTTAGTCCAAGTAAATTACTTATGGACGAAAATAGGTAAAATATCAATACTAATAGCAATGATTACCTCGATCACTAATATGGCTAATATCGATACGCTGCAGTAGTGAAATTTGTGTGCGAGGACTACTTCGATGGAATTAGATCTATCAGCATCGTGAACGGCCGTGTTATTTTTATTACCAACGTTCCAAAAATATGAACTTGTATTTTGTGTCGATAAGGATAACGATGAACTTTCGTTTAAAATGTCAGGTTGTTCAAGTTTACTCCTATAAGACCGTTTATCCAATTTCTGTAGGGATTGGCTTGTTTCATTTTCCTTTAATTGCACAATTGATACAAATTCTGGTGCACTATAAGCAACTGATGTTTCTGGTGAAAAATGTACATGTGATGACATAATCCTTGAGTGCAATAGGTTTATATCCGTTTCATACAAATCGTGCAAGTCCTGTTGATAAGTGTTCTTCATTGTGTTCACAAAATACAAATTGGCTAGTTCCTCTTGATCCAGTACCCCTTTAAAGACGAAAAATATACTTTTCTCAAACTTACCTTACATGATTTCTTTAATTATTTTTATACACCTTTTTTAGTACATAATTAACAATACGAAATAAGTTAAGAAATTTCATTGGTTATGAATGAGGCAGTAATTGAATATTTTACACTCCACCCTCATCCCTTAGCTTCAAACCTACTGTTTTCGAGTGGATAATGGCTTACCTTTTAGGTAATATATGTCCAAAATTAGTTCTCCGAGGACTAAGACACAGTCGATGATATTCAACACAACAACACACAGTAACACCTGTTTTGTGTGCATCATCTTGTGACCCCAAAACCGAGACCTTGAAAATCATAAATCAATAATTTGTTTTAACCAAAATGAACTCCAACTTTTTTGAGACGATAGTAAGCAGCAAGATTACACACATAGTTATGTAGATATATTAGTTTTGTAAAACAGAGCAATATAGATGTTTTTTGGAAAAAATCGTCAGTATAAAAGGACACCCTACCTGCCAAGACAATTTGATGGCGGCTTTCTATTTTCTTTTGCGATTTCTTCTTCCAAGCCTTTTTCTGTTTTATCCAAGACAGCATGTGCTCTTGCAAGAGCCAGGGAGCCTGCTGCTAGAGCCTTGGAAGGGGCACAATGATATAACAATAAAAGTTGAGCATAGTTTAAATGATTACAATTCGAAAATACCAGAGCTAAGTTTAACTTGAATTTTAAACTTTTCAGTTACACAGTACCTTTAAGCCCGTGAATCCCTGATTTTGTCTTCTTTTCTGAGATAGGATGCCCATGTTGACTTATTCGATGTTCTTCATTAGAGAAAAAACCATGTGATTAATTCATATATTATTCATTCACAAATATAGCAATATTCGATTACCATCATCACGTGATCACAATAAACACCAATTTGAAGAGTAGACAGAACAGAGAAATTAGCGTCAAATTTGTGATCAATCGACTTTTCTGCTTTGTTGCAAATATAATAAAGGACTTCCTGCATGTTACAAAGCGTTTCGCCTTCCCATGAATCACTGAGAATAACACTTCACAACAATGCAGACGGTAACAGCTATAAAGACGATCATCTATGTCCAAAGAAGGGAAGTTATCAGCGCTGACGAAGAACTTTTTATGATAGCTTGTTAAACACTGCTCATGAGGTTTGAAAAGGAGAAATGATATTATCTGTGGTAACACCATTATTTCATTATCTTTGTCATTTGGATTCTCTGTAGTATTTGCTTAGAGAAACACGATGTACAAGGGTGAAAAGGACACTGTGTATAATGTCCATATAAATGACCATCATATACGTGTCCTCTTTTTGTAATGTTGGTTATAGAAAATTATCAACACAGAAATAATTGAAAGTTATTATATTCTTGGAATCCACAAAGAAAGTTGTGTCTCAGCAATATAATTTACTATCTACAATGAACATTAATTACAATGGTAAACATGAAATTCAAGTTACTTCAGAGTGGTCTTCAAATTAGCCATAACAATTTTAAGACAAAAACGAATTAGCTATCGAAAACTTCTGAATAATTTAGATTTAAGATTCTAAATATTTCCTATTGCTTAATACAAATACCCGGTATAATCTAAAAATGGCCACGACCATTTATACATCTTCAGTGAAAGATCGTGATTATTTCCTATATGATGAAAAATAAAGAATTTAATAATTAAATCCGTGTAAATGTTGTTATCTTAGCATATTATTTCTTATTTACAATATGACATCTACGTAGGTTTGTAATTGTTCAAAAGGTAGATGACCTCATTTTGATGCCCCAGTGGTGCTCTGATGTCACATTGGTTGACTTTGATTAACGTGTGAAACATAAAAAGTCTAATTTTAAACTCATTCCGGGAGAGGTAACAAATCACAAAATTTAACACAAACATGACTAATGAAACAGTCTTGTGAATATTAACAATATGTATACATGTGTATATGCAATATGTGTCTGTAGGGGGGAAACATTGTATAAGTCACGTCATAAGAATAACTATGTGTTTACCTCATATAAAAACGCTAATTAGAAGCAGACATTTTCAAAGCAATTAGTTAATATCAAACTAAATATTAATAAATGCAATATGCCTTCATGATAAAATCTAATACGAGAAATATCTTTAAATCATCTACTCAAAACGAACATACAACCCAACATAAAAAAAAACAAACAAACAAAAAACCCTCTAGCATACGGGATTTTTATCTATGCAAACATGATATCATTAAACAAGAGGCCCATGGGCCACATGAGCAACAATAGCCATAATAAAATCAGCTTAATGCAGCCATATACAAAATAACTGGACAATTAAGTAGAATTGATCCTGTGTAAAACGATTTTCAAATTTTTCTCTAGATAATCTCATGTTAAATAATAAGCACCTTTTGTAACAGGCTGATATCATATCAAATATTGACATTGCAGTTCTCAAGAGGGTCTTAAACATATAAACCTACATCAAACTTTGAACCCCTTGTGGGGCCAAACGATTTGTCCAGGGGCAACAGTGTAAACATTTGAGATTCAACAATATGTCAACATGCTTGCATATAAGTAATACCATATATCATAACATTGAAAATAATTTACAATGTGGCCTCACCCTACCCCAAAAGATCATGATTTCGACAAATTTGAATCAACACCATCTGAGGTTCCTTTCATTAAAGTAACAACTTTTCTAGGCAAATGGTTTTTAAAATTTTGATTCTCTTTTTCTATATATACCTATATATATGTAAAAATATGACCCCCTTACCAACAAAGATCGTGATATTGACTTGAATCTACATTATATGAAGTTGCTTTTACTAAATTTACAGCTTTATTAGCTGAATGGTTCAGGAGAAAAAGATATTTAAAGATGCTTTTCTATATTTTCCGATGTAAAAATTCGACCCTCCCCCCCCCCATTGTGGCTCCACCCTAGCCCCTGGGATCATGATTTGAACAAACGTGAATCTACCCCACCTGAGGATGTTCCCATACAAATTTCAGATTTTCTGGCCAAGTGGTTTTTGAGAGAAGAAGATTTTTGGAATATGCCAACAAAATTTCAATAATTCCTAATCCCCCCTTGAAAGAGGACGTGGTGACACATTTAAAAAACTTGAATCTCCTTCTCCCAATGATCTATGTTCCAAGTTTTGTTGTAATTAGCCCAGTGGTTCTGGAGTAGAAGTCGAAAATGTAAAATGTTTACAGACTGACGGACAGACAGACAGAATGACGCCGGACAAATAGTGAACAGAAAAGCCCACTTGAGCTTTCAGCTCAGGGGAGCTAAAAAGTAAAATAATGTTTGCAAAACTAGCGATATATATTCCTATGTAAAGAGTAGACTCCCTTCCCCCATTGTAACCCAAATCCAACCATAGGGATTATGATTTTAAAAAACTTGAATCTACACCACCTGAGGAAGCTTCCACACAAGTTTCAGATTTTCAGGCCAAATGATTTTTGAGAAGAAGATTTTTGAAATATACCAACAAATTTTCAATAATTCCTTATTATCTCCACTTGAAAAAGGGCGTGGTGACACATTTAAAAAAAAAACTTGAATCTCCTTCTCACAATGATATTTGAGCCAAGTTTTGTTGAAATTGGCCAAGTGGTTCTGGAGAAGAAGTAGAAAATGTAAACAGTTTATAGATGGACGGACAGACAGACAAAATGACGCCGGACAAATAGGGATCAGAAAAGCTCACTTGAGCTTTCAGCTCAGGTGAGCTAAAAAGTAAATTATTTTTTGCAAAAATAGCATTATATTATAAACAAGAAACGATCCATTTAGATATTTAGCAAATCGGTTCTTAAGAGAATGGTTTCCCTTTTTTTCTTTTTCTTTTTTTAACTTTTTCTCTTATTTACAATTGCAATCAAAATCCTGACTATTTGTATGGAAATGGATTGGTCTGCAAGGTATTTTGTCATTGTTCTATGACACGTAATTATTTCTACATTTACGATATACGCCTTAAATAAGATGCTACATGTTTAAGGCAACGCGCATTTTAATAACACACCACTCATACTCAATCCTTATACTAAGCATATCAATTAATGATAGGTGTTATATGGGAATAGTGGGGAAACATTGCATAAATAAGCAACACCAAGAACTTTGGCGAACTTTCGTTGATTGTTATATTTTTTACGCAAAGTATTTTCATTTTTACCTTATCCGAGAGCATCGAAGTTCCTTGTGAAGAAATCAAATGACAACAGCAGAAACCGCAACCCCTCTCACGCAAAACGTGAAAACTAATAAATATGTTTACGCACGACTGTTTGGGCGAGCGCAGCAGGAACTACATGTAAACACTTACCCATAGACTTGCCCAACCCTCAAACGGTCCTTTACTCTTGGAGAAAATTTGTTGATAAGTGAAATCTGTAAACAGTAAATTGTTTGTCGGTATTAGTTTTAATTTATTCTACCTGATTCATAAATTCCTTTTTTTAATTGGTTCATTTTGTATGCTTACATGTAAATAAACGTTGTAGGCATGTGCCCCTCTCTTTTTAGGTGTGTAATTAACCATTCCCATTAAAGGTTTGACCTTATGCAAACTTATTCGTTTGATTTTTTTTTCTTTTTAGATATTACATGGTATTATATGGGTAATTTTAAAGAATGTTTATTAATTGCCCACGATTTGATCAATATGACAGGAAAGCATGGAACTAGCATGTATATCATCCCCTTAACTAAGCCATAAAAGAATTAAACAAAAATTAATCAGCCAAGGGATCGCAGTTTACACTGAAATAGCGAGGATGTGTACTCATTACACGTAACACCCAGTACAGATGCTTGATCCACCTCTACACTTATCGCAGGGAATCTAACAAGAGTTCACTGTGACGTCACACGTAATATTTCTTTTGCTTTGTTAACGTTTCTCGACAGAATAAGAAGGATTAAAGGAGGCCTGCAATAGCTCTCTTGGTTCTCACAAAATCGAGTGCTACACTCAAATCGAGTCGATAAACCTCACTAAACCATTTTTGGCAATAGCACTACGGGAACTAGAACGCATGCTGGGATGCTGCCAAAAAATGTTCCAGATGAATATGCACTGGTTCTTAGAGCTCGCTTTGCTCGCTATAACCAATAACAAAGATATCCTCTCCCCACAAAATTTTAATTTAATTCATAATATAAAAAGTAACAGATAAAGGCAAGCAAAACTTTAATAACAGTTACAACATGAGTCAAGGTGAACCTAAGGTAGATGAATATCACGTTACACAAGGTTTTGCTACTCATTGTATGTTGTTGCTTATCGAATTCTCCCCCACAAGATTCTTTCATGACAAACATGAACTACTAGTCTTTGTTCTAATAGACCAGGAATGTTCGGTGATCGATAAGAAAAGATTGTATCGCATCTAGAAATGACATCAATCATTCCTTTTCATCTTCGTCTGTTTTGTTCCTATGTACGACCTCAATTTAACTTTCTGACTTTTGAGTCTATTTACTCATACATTGAATGCAACCATCTTCTCTTTTTAATCTTTATATATCACCTTACAGTCTCTGTCTGTTTTATTAAACCTTGACCGATTATAAGAAAGAAATCATTGAAAGTGGAAACACGGTTCATTAAATAATAAACAACTCGACAATGTTAATATCAACTCCTAACAATTAACTACATGCAAAAATCGTATTTCCATCTAGTGATATTTAAGTATTACATAACAGTTGAGGGATTTTGAAGAAAAAAATGGGATCGTAGTGGGTGGGTATTTTATCTTTTTACCAATGAATATTCTATCTGCAATCAAAAATACAATGGCAAATAGGATTAACAATTTTGAAATATCAAACTCGTACCTGATTTTCAAGGGAAATATCCATACGAAGGAAAACAAGGGTTTCTGCTAATAATGATCCCAAGTGCTTGGCGAATTAAATATTCAAATCGACCATAAAACTATGTGTACATAACTTCATTACATATTTATTATCTTGGCATTGTTTCTGGAGGTGAGAAAATACTTATCATAAACCATCAGCCAAATTTATGAAATATGAGAACACACACACTTAATTTATGTTATGTGCATACAAAAGAATCCTGAGGATCCTTTCTACACTGCAACCATAAAGTACTGTTCTAGAGATATGCGCTTTGATAAAGAACTGAAATAGCTGCAATAATTGACAACATTCGTAAGTACTGTAAAGGTGGTTATTTACGCGCGGAGGAAATTTACACTAGTTAGGCGGTTAGCTTAATACTGCGTAATATAACCCCGCGCGTATGGTAAAAAACTAAAAACGTTCGTGTGGTAAATAACGCATCCGCGTATTTAATACCCACGCGTATTGTTTGACCATAATACTTGTTTGCACTCATTTTTCCGAACGAGTAAACATAAGAGGATTGATATTCACCGAATATTTCAAACTCTTATCTCTGCTATCTGTTACTTTAAAAATATTTTTCATTGGGGAAAATGGCGCGTTGCTCTGTTAACAAATCAAATAAACAAAGTCAAGATGTTCATTTTTTTGTTCTCAAAGGAGTTTATGTTTCTGCTTTTTGTTATACTTTATTTAAAATTATATCATATACCTGTATCTTAACAATTAATAAAATTCAATTTCTTTCTTTGTCAGAAAAATTATGCCATTAAGTACAAGCTTCTCGGATGACTACATAAAAATAATACCATAAGAAAAAGAATGCAACTTCTTCAAAATAATGAAACATGTTCACGGTCTTTATTTGTTCAATTGTCTATAAATGATTTCCGAATGAAGGAGCTTTCGATAACCAGAACTCTGAAATTATCTTTCATTATGATATATTCTGTTATTTCTTGAGACCTTTTTCATTTTGTTGTACTTTAGACTTGACGTATTTGATTTTGTCGTTTATTCACGTTTTTTTTTCAATATAAAATTATAACAAATTTTAGATTTGTTCACATTCAACGAAGTATAATTCAGGCTGAAAACAGCACATATAATGGAAAACAGCACATATAATGGAAAACAGCACATATAATGGAAAACAGCACATATAATGCGCAACAAAAAGGACTCGGTGGTTGTTTTTCATATAGATATCAAACCTTAGGTCAAGTAATGTCAGCCTAAAGATTCCACAATACCTGTTATATATTTTTTGTGGTTCAATCGTTGCACTTTTAGATTCTAATAACGAAATCAACATTTTTATTATACCACAAAAACAACCGATTTTGCAGATATAAAGATCCGTGAAATCTAATTATAGCTTGCAAAATTCATCAAGACTAAATACAATACAATTTATGTGGCTTTTTTGGCGTAAAAACAGTTATTTAATTAATTGGAACAATACGCTTTTACAATTCTTCGTTTATTTTCTGGAATATGAACCAGTCAATAATCAAGTACCTTCTCATGCATTTATAATAAAGATAAATATTTCTTTCGTTTGAGGTCCAAATAAACAATAAGAAAATTTTACTTTGTGTTTAAATGAATTAATTGTTCCGAAATCAAAGGTTTTTTACCGGGTTTTCGAAAGGAAAAATCCGGTAATTGAAAAGGTAAAAATAGTGGGCGGTCGGGTGGGCAAAAGGGGGTACCCCTATTGTACGGATAACTCCTCCTACAGTTTTTAAGATATGAAGTTGTTTTGCAGATCAATTGGACATATATCGGAGATGTGCATATTTCTTGGATTTCGATTTTTGAAATTTTGTTTGCCGTCACATTGACAGCTTTTCTCTTGTTATTTGAATGCCTTGTTTTGTCATGTGTTTCTTATAACGAGCTCTCTTGGTTAACTCTCTTGGTTAACTTGAACTAATTATCTGTTATCCCTTCATCACGCATGTACCAATAATTTTCGTTTATTATATTGTAGTTTGTACATACTGTACATAAGTATTTTCTCTACACTGTAAATTCAGTTATGAGAATAAAGTTCATTGTCATTGTCATTGTCATTGATAGTAATGCTGTATAAGAGGTAAATAATTGTTAAAAACATGATAACAGGAAAACGTACAGCTACATAAATTAGCTATTTAATTCAATGTTTTATACTGAGTGAAACCTCTAACCACAATAAATGCCTCATTTAATTATACCCCCGAAATGTTTTTGCAATGGAAATTAGGGGGGAAGTAAGCTAATAATTCATTTTTTGAACTGTAAAATTTAAAAATAATACATGTAATCAAATATTCTACACATGTCGTTATACTGTTTTTCCCCAGTTGAATTAACATGCATGTTTCCGCAGCACAAACATTTTTCATAAGTCCTTCCTTAAAGATTTGGTGACAGGGGGCGATGGCAGCATTTTAAAAATGCTGGCAAACACATGAAAGCAAAACAACAAACATAATGAATAGAAATATCTTAATCATAATAAGGTTTCTAATTATTAGTTATGAATATCTCATTCATGTCTTATATCTGCTCGTTATCCTTCCTTTTTCGTGGTAGTAGGACGTTTAACCCTTTACATGTACAAGCTTTTATGTGCTGTCCCCTATCTGGTTGAGAAATGGATTGATAGAAGCTACACAAAAGGTTTGGAAACTACTTTAAAGTTTTATCGATGGACACGTCTCTGCAGACCTAGATGTTGTTCTAATGTGCAAAAAAGGCGTCGATATATTAACTCCAACGGTGACATCTCCTCTGAAGAAATCGTCAAAGTATTGCATTCCAGAATGTTAAGATGAAAAATGACAATAAAAAACTGTCAACCATCTCAAAAATCCATAAAACGAAATACAAATTCAAAGCAGAGCAACACGGACCTCTAAAAAGATAGAGGTAGGATCAGATGCATAGGAGGAGTGAGCATCCTCTGCTGACCGGTCACACCCACCGTGTGCTCTTTGTCGTAATCGGGAAAAAACGGAAAAGTCCGTAGACAATTGGGTGATTAATTACGGTCTAACAATTAGTATGAAAAACGTCAGTCAGCATGCGACCCAGTGGAAGATTTTATTTACTGACAATGTCGTTGTACCGACCATAGAACAACGAACAGATGACTTCAAACGATACTGTTGATAGTCCTGTTTTATCAACTTGTTTGTCAGTAGCTTGCCTCGCCGTATGAACTGTTCATACGAAGAGCATGCCCTTGCGTATCGAATTAACTGAGAGACAAAAACACCATATGCAGGTGACGAAGATCCATCTAAAATAAAAATGCGACTTTTAGACATTGAAAAGAATGATGTAAAATAAACAAAAAATACATTTGTCAAATTTTGTAAAGAAACTTATAATTCTAAGTTTATGTCATTTGGTTCCTCTGGTCGACCTGCTTGTCGCCCTCGATTGGCCATCCTCACTGCACTGATGAACTTTTGATGGGAGAATTACAAATACATGGATCTACACGTAGCATCTCCTCCACTCTCTCCGGGTTAGAACCAGTTTAACAAGACCTTTGACTTTAGGTAGGATGTGATTATCTTTTTCTTTCATTGGAACAAGATAAAAATAACACTGGTTTCAAGTGAAATATACACAGATTGCTAGATTTAGCTCAAAAGCCAGACAAATCTTGTTGATTTTAAAGAGCCATGGCTGAGTGGCCAGCAATGAAATAAACAGGCCAACGTCACATCGCTGTTAGACACAACTACCCAAAGTCCAAGCTCTTGTTAAAATGGTTCTAATTGGTGCTGACACGAACTTGTAGGTCCTAACTCGCTATCTCGATTTTCCTTCTCATCATTACAATTGTAGTACAGTAATTTCTCAGGTTTTGGGGCTCGGCAAGGGTGATGGTAGCTTCTCTTGTTGATGGTTCTTGCGGTGATAAATTCTAACTCTGGTTGACGTTGTCCTTTGTGAGAAAAAGTGGGAAATAATGACCGACACATCTATTATTATGATGCTGATCCTTGGGTTAGATAATGGTAAATAACATCCGAGCAGGAGATGGCTGGCTCAACACACTCCAAACACTGAAACCACAACTTTCCCCCAAGCCTTCATCTACCTGAAGTCATCAAGTGAGATGTTTGGAAAAGGAATATAAATTGTATCAAATTCATTTATATTTGCTATCCCCTCCCTCCCTCTCTAAATCTGCCTTAAAACATTCTTGATATAAATGTGCGATTTTCATTCAAATAAGAGATATAGTTATATTAATATTTTCATATTATAGTGCACAAACCTGAGTTGCAAGTCCTTTGTTGTTTAAATGATATGATACACAGCGTTAAACGGACATGGTCACGATTTTCGTCAAATTTTCTTTTTCTTTATTTATCGTTTACAATGCTTTAGTAACGCATGCCTTATGATCACCAAAATTTGAGTGTCAGTTGTAGAGTTATAAGCAAGATACAGAGCTCACAATTCTTTATTATATAAACAAGGCTCGTGTCATGTTTTTGTTTACATTGGTTCAATATACTGGTTAAAGTTCTTTTTGTAGCCGATTTTTTAATCTGCTAATTCGTTTTGAACATAAATAAACAATTTCTAGTGTTTGTCACATTCATTTAATTAAACATACTAATATTGTCGAAGAGAAGACTGCAAGTGATACACAGGACTGAAACTGATGCAGGTGTATGCCACTAGTACTGTTTCTTTTTAAGGGCAAACTTTGAATACGTTAACTCTTTTCCTATACAGTCATTTGTGGTATTTCGAATCACCCCGCGTTTCATGTGTTCGGAAGTTTGAAGTATAATTGCTAAGCAATGTACAAAACATCAACCAAGGAAACTACACAATAGTCATCATTAGCAATATGTAAAGTATCTATATACAAAATTTTAAGAGGAAATATCATACTTTTAAAATAATTTGTGATTAATTAATGCATTCAATATCCTCTATGAAGGAAATCCGCACGGTGAAAAATGATGTTCAATATTTCACATTTATGCTGTAGCTTTGATAACCGAAGAAAGTTTGATAAATTAGTAATTTTAATAGCTTTCAAGAAGAGTAAAGGCTTTAAGCAAAATCAATCAAAAGTAGACATAATTTGCTGCATTTATAATCCCCTTCAATTTGGGATATTTCGAATTACGTATATGTATATGTACACTATGACCGCACCCAAATAAATCATAGCTTACACAGGTGTGTTGTTCAGTTTTAATTTGTTTATGAAAGCAATTAAATTACAATGCCAAGACTATTAACGGCGAACTTTGTATATTACAAGTTGCGCGTAACGCGATGTATAAGGGGGGGGGGGGGGGGGGGGTATTAAATTTAAAGTAGTCAAAAGCGTGGGGTAAAATAATAAATTCTATACTATTTTAGACTGAATGAAATTTAAGTAACATGAACTAATTTGTTATTAATATTATTTTTGTCGGATTGTTTTGGGCCAGAAAACGATTCGAAATACCCGGAAGTAACCTGTAATACACTAAAATTGGGGAGTCATAAGAACCCCTGTCACTAAAAAGCCACATTTTCTTATCATAATTAAATTTAAAACAGATATAGTCAAACTGGTCATGTGAGTTCGTGTAAAAAAAATGTCAAATTGTTTCGAGTGGAGGCGAGTTGTCATAAATATGTATTTCATAAAAGACAACAGTTGAACACCAACTGGCGTTTTGGTCATGACTTATTTATTAAAATTGAACATGCATTTTAACAACCGACCTGACACCCACTTGGTGAGAGCAGGATATGGCTGCACAATAAATCGATCAATCATCACAACAACAATCAAAATGTTCAATCAATAAATATAAATAAATCATATCAGAAATTGGATTATTCAATCAATCTACAATCAATCAATCAAATTGTTTGATTGATCAATATAAATCAATGACATTAGCAATAGTATTATTCAAACAATCAATCAATCTATAATCAATCAATCAATATCAATCATCATTGTCAATTGATGAATTGAGTCAATAAATAATCAATGGATCAAATAGTTGATAAATAGCCCTTTGCTAAAAGGTTATTGGCTAGTTTATGTAGACCCTTGGAGCAGTTGACCACCTATTCCCAAGCTTTGAGCAGGCACTGGAAACAGTTGTCTACATCAAAGACCTGAGAAACACTGCCATGTTGCAAATTCCGCCCTACAAACAACTTTGCTAAGGTTGTTGTCCGTCAGACGATTTGCAACCCCAAACCCTTTAAAGGGGAGAGCATAGGGATGTGGGCAAGTTTAAGGGTAAGCCATGACCTGCAATTGGGAAAAGATACAGGGGGCAACTGGGAACATGTGCCAGGAATGTGTTAATATTACAAGATTCTTCATCGGAAAACCAATGAACTTTATATCAACCTGCAATGTATGTCAAAAAGCAAAATTGATCTGTTGGCATATTTGACTTATTGTAAGCTAAACATGTTTAAGATTGGGTGGATAATGTAGATAAGTATAAATTTGTGTTAAACTTGTAAGTCAATGAAGCCATTCAGGTTAAATTGATGTAATGTTGACAAGACATTGTATAGCTAACAGTCCTTTAGAGGAGTATTGAATGTAAATGATTAGGTTATATGTAAAAGTTGGCCCAATATCATGCCAATTGTTATTAGGTGTATTCAAGCTCAAAAGGCATAAAGACCCTTTGTATTGTATCCATTACATGTTTGAAATCAGGGTCGATTATGGAAATGCATAGAGCCTGACTTGTAAATGTTTATGCAATAGGATTGGAGCTAGCAATGGTTAGTATTACATATGTACAATAATCTGAACTAAAGGTAAATGTCTTTGCTTTAAGGTGGCTCACTACACCTTGAAATAGTTTCTAGGATCAGCAGAAAATTATATGATTATGGTTGATAGCATGATGCATCATGGGTAAGTAGTATATAAGCGAAATAGACGAAATATTTTAATACTTTGCAATTTTTGGATAAAAAATTAATATTTTCAAAAATTTGATTCCGTAAAAATGAGCAAATGCCTCAAGCGGATTCGAACTCGTGCTCTGCGGTTCGCAAGCCCAATATTTTAACCACAATACAACCAATTCGATTGATACAAGCAGTTTAACAAAACATTTATATCGCCATCTTGCGACGTAGTGTCTTAAAAAGTATAAGTCAAGGAGTAGTGATGTACCTTAACATGCTGTCTCCAAACAAGTAGAATCAATTTTATATTGAAATCATGTTACTTAAAAGCCTACGTCAAAGGTGAAGTGTAAAGTGTGGACAGGTATACTGTGATAGTTATTAAAGTAGATACGCAACTAGCCTTTGCAGGTAGCCATACATGAAATGTTTTGTTAAAGCTTGTGGTCAAATAGCAGAATTTGCCTTGCTGGTTAAAGAAGTAGTTGCCTTACCAACTTGATAATTTGTGGAAATAAGGAGTGATTGTACTGTGGTACACGATTACAGCTTCAATAGTTCTTGCAATGAGATGCATAATTTGATTTATTCACCCAGTCACAAGAAACAAAGTTATGCTCAAAAATAAGTCAAAATGAACAATGCCGCCTGTAAATGATGAAGTGCTTAAATTATTGATTGTTGGAAGTGCTGCAATAGTTCTGTGGGTGACATGAGGAAAGGCATCTGATGGGTAATGACAGATGATGATGTTTCAGAAGTTGATAAGATAAATGCTACATAGTTGAAAGGATTTGAAATGATGATAAAGATATGTTTGAAGCTGACATGGAAAATGGAATTTAAAATGGGGTCCAAAGAGCAGTAGATTAAGCTAGCAGTTGATGCTACTTCCTGACAACTGCGATGAAATTATTTGAACATGTGAAATGCATATTTATAATAATTGCAATATAGATTATGTTGAACCCTGTCTGCAGGAGGCCCTAGATGTTTAATGTTGACTGATGCTAAGTGTGAGCTGACTGAATTCATGAAACAGACTAAAGTTAGTTGTAATTAGAGATGGTGTTGTAGTGTCTACAAGGACCAGCCTAGGAGGCGACTTAGGCGATATACTCGCTTTTTGATAAGGGTAACTTCGCCGGAATTTCCTCCGAAAGAGGAGTTGAAGTCGCCCTGTACTCGAGTTCACGATCGTGCAAATGAACCCCAAATGCAATAAAATGATAATTATCTAATTCAAAAGAAGTTTTAACAGACTCAGTTAATCCCTGTTGGGATTAATAACTATCGACTGTCTTATCTTTAGAGGTTATAAATACATGTACGGGTGATGCAACAACACGCCGTGCATTGTAAATTACAAATTAATGCTAAACTAATCATAAAACTGTTTGCCTAAAGTTATCTTCAAAATTAAAATGATCCTCTACATAACGGTTGTAACTGGGTCAAAGGGTTTGACTTATACCTCCAAAATACACAGAAGTACAGAGACTGAATTAATTTGACATTTAGCTAACACAATTACAAAACATTTCATCTATAAAATGTATGAATATATCAAATACAATTTTACAAATTGGATACGTTTTTAAAAAAAAAATCAGAAGTTGATTTTTTTTTTATTCGATTTGATTTTTACCTGATTTCTCAAACGTCTCACTATTTTTCTGATAGGGAGAAGTGAAGTTTCCCTAAATTTTTGCCCTAGGTTAGTCCCTGGGCTAAATCCTGTGTTTGGACCATATGTTAGCCCATTCCCTTAGGAAACACCAGGTACTTTTAATCAACAGGTGTAAAGAATTCAACGACTGTCGTAAGGACCTTGACTTATCAGAGAAGGGACATGCGGATAAATGAATGTAACATATGAGAAATACAAGTTGATCTTGAAATTGAAGTTGACCACTTGGCAATGTACCAAAAGTGTAAAGATTTATGCAAGGTCTAAGATTATTTGCCAATGTGACTTGCAAGATCGTTACTGGTGTAATTGTAATGTAAGTGAAGAGATGATGTTGTTACTGATATATGACTTTAGAGATAGTGATGGGATGCTGTATTTATCCCTATCCCTAGTAAGTGATGCAAATGATTAAACTTGTTATCAGCGGCAATGGACACACCCAAATCCGATTAATTTGAACTAAAGTTACCAAACATTACGATGGAATACTAACTCAATAAGTTAAGGTTAACATTTGACAAATAAGACATTATGAAGTTTATAACAAAGATTAGAATAAGTATCATAGGTTACTGTAATTATAGAATTTTTTTAAAACTAGAATACACCTCCAACTATCAAAATAGTAATGGGATTAAACTGTATACCAAGGAAGTACATTACAATAGAATATGTAGAGTTATGATAAGGCCAAAACCAGACTTGTTGATGTTATTATCAAGAGGTCTTGAATTGCAAATAAAAGAAAATACATGACTGTGTTAATGAGATTAGGCAATGAACGCTGAAGCCTTCTTGGAAACATGAGTAATTAGCCTAATTTGACCCCATCCATTTTCTTGGAGACATGCCAACTAGGAGGTGCCAAGATAGAGAAATGTCTGACAGCATAGAAGTACACTATCATAAAACTGAAACTCTACGCACAGGTGTTTTGGGACGGACCCCCCCCCCCCCCCCCCCCACCACCACCACACACACACACACACAATATTCACCCCTACATTCCCAAGTTATTTTTTCATCATTTTTATTTTTAATTAAATGTTGATATATGCTACACTAAAAAAATCCCAATAATGCGAATTAAGATATATATAAAAAAAAATATGTACCACTGGTATAAAAAGAGAAGAAGGTTGGCAACTTCAGCAGACACCATCTTGTAAAATTCGACACCTCGCTAGGAAATCCCAACATTATTTAACTGAAAAGAACTGACCGGCTGGAAGTGATGGTTGCTGTAATTCAACAAGGTATTGATAAATGGAATGCAATGCTTTATGTGACTTTTGAATAAATCCAGTTGTGTTATTTTCACATTTTACACCATCGAACTCTCGTTTCAATTGTCAGCAAACGGAAGTCGTTTATTCTGCATTATTTTAGTAGCAGGCAACTATTTTTAGTAAAATTTTACTTGTTTTAACAATCGTGATCCTCGGACCTTTTCCTTTATCTAACGCCACTCGGATGTTCTCTTCTGGGATTAACCTTTTACTATCAATGTGCTTGAAGGTCTCACTTGGGAACTACTCTTCTAGGGGTGGTGATTGGCATGTATGCAACGAAATTTTTACTTGTGACAGTACTCTACATTATTGTATAAAAAGTTTTAGCGAAGTGTAAATAAAAGCTTGATTATTATTTCTATAGAAATTAAGTACGATTCAAAATGAAAATTTAATAGATCATTTTTTGAAATTTAATGAGGATGCTTATTTAGTTTAAATTTGTCTTATCAAACAAAATACTGTACAAATGTGCGTTTTGCGACACACGCAACAATGTATGGCATTACCTGATCATCAACTTATTAGTGGTCAATACTGCATATTGAATTTTAAAAAAATTGATACAAGTCAATTACTACAGTCATATACTTAAAACAGACTTCAATTCGCAAGGTGTTGGAAAAGTTTAATTAAACACACATGCTACAAAATCTTAATCGTGGCATAGCTCTTAAATGTTTAATAACAAGTTTTAGCAAAAGTAGTAACGTTTTAACATTGTATTGCGTCCGTATGAAATTTGAAGTATACATACATGTATATATATTAAATATTTCTCAAATAGCATATGGAAATTATTTTAACGTTTGATATATTTTTGTGATTCGTAGATATCGAAGAATATACTGCACAATTCATGTTGGGCAAATGCACGTGATCATATAACGTGATACTTGATTTTGACTTGCTACTGGACAAAATACGGCATTTGGAAATAAATTAGAATGAATGAAATAAATTGATGAAATATATATAAATACAGTAGTTGAGCGTATACTTAACAAAGATATTTTCAATCGATGGTTATCCTAATCGTCAGATAGTAACTATGGATTTACAACCTGAAATCGTCTGATGATCCAGCATCGTGGAAGAATTTGATGAAAAAGGATACCGAACCCGATATGAATTGTGAACACAATACCCGATTGTTTGGCTGAAGCTAACCCGATCCTCATTAGGATCACGACTAAGGTTAGGGCTGCTGTTGCTTGTATAAATGAATTTATCCTCAGGGATCAATTCTATTATTTTGCAGGAGTTATTTCGCGTCGTGTGTTATGGTGTAGGTCAACATGCCCAAATTCCTTTATTATTCAACTAATTTCAACTTGTTTAATGGGAATGTTAACGAAAATAGCACCATTGTGCTGAAACCTCTAAATTTGTTATTTTGAAACTGTATGGCCTTTTCCTGAATATTTCAGCATATCTCGATTAAAATTAGTAAATTGCTCCAAGAGGAAAAGATCTACAACATGGCCGTCGACGAAAGGTAACTCGTGCAAAATTACGCGGATCTGTACATGAAAAACCATCTACATGTATTGGGGAGAAGCTGTCTTTGGATCGATGTCCTAGGAATACAAAGACAAAAATCTTAAAATCTGGTGCTTCGAGATATATTGGTGATCAACTGTAAATCAGTGGGGATTTCATATTTAAGGAAACATTAACAAGTAAATACATTTCAACTAAATAAGGACCTAATATACTAAATCACAGGCACCTGACGTTCTACATTTTTCTCATAATAAAAATGAATATCCTATACCTAATAATACACAAGGTACCCATCGCCGCCATCTTGGATTTATTTCTAACTGTCACATCAGGTGAAAGTTTCGCTTGAAACTCATCGGTAAAATTATTTTGCGATCCTCTTCGTCCCCCGATCAGTCATTCAACATCTAAGCTTACAACAGATTTGACCATAACGGTGCATTACACCTATCATTAATAAAAATCACCCTCAATCTGCAGCTACTGCCTTAGGTATGTGATAAATGTCTAAAGGGTGGACGGAAGTTGTCACCTATATGTAAATGAGATTTGCCTGCACCGTTTGTTTGTGTCAATATTTCAAAATATATGCATTTATAAACATGTTTATATAAACTTTGTGTAATAAAAGTTATAATTGACAGTTTATATTACCCACTTTCTTAATTTTAACTTGTATGTTGATCGAATTCAAAATCGACGCCTTTTGAATATTCCTATCAGTGCTATATTTGGAAGGGATTACCCAAAGTATGACGCAATTATGTCAACTTCCGTCTACATTATCATACCATATTTATAGGACCGCCGATATCCAAAAATAAGGATTCAATGTTATCTACTTTGGTTCCTTGGAAAGGCATTTTTATAAAGAAAAACAGTGCAATTACTTACTAGAACCACACCGGTATCCTATTGTTTACATTAAATATGTAAATATGTAATTCTTTTGGCGGAAAGTGATAACATACTCAATGTTCATTTCTCATGATTATTCTGCAGATTAATCACTGATCATTAAAACATACCAGAAACACTTATAATCATCACATTATCCATTAAAATCTTTTCAAAATGTTGTATATCACCTTGTTGTTGTTGCTTATTCCAAAGAATTCACAAACATACATTGTATTTTATTGAACTTGGCACGATCGAATTGCACACTTACTTAGTATCAAAAGTGTGCATGTGTCTTCAAACACACACAACACACACAAAACGTGCAATTTACGACACAAACTTGTTTAATTTGGTCTGATCTGTCATTAACTTTATTTTGTAACTCACTCTGTCTGTAGGAACATTAATTTACCTCAACATTCATTAGACAATATTTACTATTGATGTTGACGCTGACTTTCTCTCGAACAGGACCTCGGATTGCTGAATTTACGTACAGATCGAGACGCCATTTTGCACAGTTTTACATTTACATAAACAAACCACACTTCTTCATTTTACGTAGCTATGACGATGTTTCAAAGATTTTGGTACATATTTAATGTAAGTAAATAAGTGAAGACATATATATACTATTAAATTTCTTTTGGATTTCACGGCGTGTCAACCCGTGTCGACCCGATTCTTAAGAATGTTCTTACGTTAAAATGACAGATGTCCTACGGACCCGAATCATTTTCCCGTGGTTATACATTTTGCAGTCAGATTTTTGTCAGGAAAAAATTACACTATTACAGTCTGTTCAACTTATGCGATATTCCACATATGGTACATTATGAACGGTAACATAAACTATATTTGTTCATTAAACAATTTCTGACCAACTTCTTCACAATAAACTGAATAACTTTATTCAACGAGTAAATAACAATCTGTGAGTATAAACTACGAGGGTTGATCCAAAAGTAATGTCACAGATGCGATAAAATCGCGATGCATGGTTGATCCAAAAGTAATGTCACAGATGCGACAAAATCGCGGTGCATAGAGTGACATTACTTTTGGATCAACCCTTGTATATGCGCCCTTCTCTGCTTTTAGAGAACTTTTTCTCTGTTATTTTCCAACCAATATCACTTACACATGTACATAAACATTGCCCCGTTTATTTTCCAATTAACTCCGTAATTTTTAATTTGCGAGCACAACTTTATTAATAGTTTTCTTTCTCCCAACATTTGTTTCAACGTGTTAGAATGGTTTATTTCCACTTAGCCAACATTCTGAAAATCTCAATTCCCACCTAGCCAACATTTGAATTTTCACACCTGAGTAATTACCTGTATTTACCTGTGTATAGTCTGTTCTTATTACTGTTCTTAATATACAGGTATGTAATTGCTAAAGATAATGAAACTGATTATTTTCAAAATTTAAAAAATGGTTTATATGGGGAAAATGAATTATGAAAATTTAATTTTATCAATCATGAATAAAAATATATAACCCATTCTTCTGAAAACAAATATATATTACCAATTGTGTTTAATTATGATTGACTTACATACGGTAATGATATTTCAACAATTGACCCGAGTGTGTACCATTGCTACCGATTTGAAACTCATCGCTTTATCTGCCGAAGTGTATTATACATATATGCTAGATTTGCGATTATGGGCGAGATGAAAGTATGGTATACTCTTTTTTTGTGATTTGACATAACTTAAATCTTTTGTTAACCTGTGCAACATTGAGGCGGATAAATTTGAATATGAATGCATTCTAATTTTTAACCAAACGATTTGTATAATTTCGTTTTGAAATTAAAAAAGATTAAACATAAACTTTTATATTAGATAGTTTCATACACTAAAATAATACAATCACAATACAGGCTAATATTTGTATGCAATTTGAATGATATTTCGGAATATCGTTCACTTTCCTGGTATATATGGTGTCACGAAGGTGGTTACCTCTACTTTGAACTACCACCATTACTTTGAGTAGCCCATAAACTAACAATTTTTTTGTCCCAAGAAGGGCTTTGTTTTACTGTTAAGCATGGCATTGGTTTTTTTTAAAGATATAATAACTGTTATAAGCAAAACACAAAAGTAAAACAGAATAAAATAACATCAGCTTTTTCTTCAAACTTTATTACACGGTTTTATCAGTTCTGTAAGATATTAAATAACTGGACTTATTGCATGCTGCGACTTTTTGTTCGACTTTGCAGTGGTGTTTCGAACTCAAAAATATACTAAAGTAACCAAAAGGCCACAAATAGATCGCAAAATAAAATATGCCAAAAATTGTTCTTACATATTTACAATAATTGCAAATACTTTGAATATGCAGAAAAAAAAATAATCGCGCAATAAAAAAGAGTACATGTAATTGAAGGGGAAAAAATAATTATGGAATCATTAACAAAATTAATAAAATAGAGTCTCTCAACTCTTGTGAACAAGAATTACCTAAATAACGGATATCTAAATATAATAATCTCCAGAGATTAACTTGCATAATTTATAAATAACAAATGTACAGATTATGCATTATTCGGGTACAGCTGTAATTGTTTCTCGATAAGAAAAAAATCACATCGTAGACATTTTAAGGAGTTAGTTTGACTTTGTAAACATGTTTTGTAACCTAAAGGTGTTTGAAATATGATAGCTTGATATTTATGCAAAACAATTTTACATTTTATTTGAATCTAAACATCTCCATAATTGCGCAGTTCCATTCAGGGTATTGAACTTTTAACCCTGTGTCTCTATGTGAACAATCGTTTCAAAGAGGTAATGCTACAGGTATGAGTTAACATAATGATTACAGTTCTATCTACAAGTATATATTTGTAATAAATGAGGAACAGGTGACAATCATATCAGGATTTCCTTTTAGCAGACAATTTAATTTCTGTCTACATATTTCTATGATGATTTTTCTACCGGTATTCTCTTTTACACAAGCCTAGTATATGTGGACACACGTTGTATGGTATGCCTTCATGCTATGACAGATATTCTGAGCTTGTTTTGACGGAATCCATAGTGTTGTTAGATATCGATGAGAAAGAGCTTCCAAATTCGCTGCTAGATATCTGTCTCTGGATGTTCTGCTTGGCGAAAGAAGACGCGAACCCAGCCAACCCTTTCTTCTTTGATTTGGCATCAGGGTGTAGAGCTAGCAAAGAATTATTGTCCAGCTTAGATATAATCTTGTATTTCATTTTTATAGATTTACTGTTATGAAACGCATGTTTTGCATTAGAACTATTTTAAATCACATTTACATAATGAAATATCCTACCATTAATAGCTTCGATTTCTTTGGCGGATACTTCACTGGAAACAGCAAGTTTTCGCATGGCCTCAAAACAAATCTACAAATAAAAAACAAATTTCTGTTTGTTACGCAGTATTTTTACTCTGACTGCAACTGACAGTATTTTCCCTCTGAGAATCATTTATCATATTTACAAATATGCTTGATTTTAGTAATCTGTATGTGACTGAATGTCTCTGGCGAATTAATAGAGCGCTATTTTATTATGCAATTTTTGTCGTTCTAATTTTTCAGATGACCCAAAATATTTTCTTATAAAGAAATAAGGTATTTCCATCACAATAGAATATATGAAATAAAATTTCAGGAAAACAACCCGGCATTTTTCTTGTGTAATATGATTTTTATGATAAAATGGGCTTTTTAATTTTACCTGTAGGTCTTTGAAGTTGTTCTTGGCTGTTTTGAGATCGGCAGCAATCTGTTTCTTTTGTTTGTACATCAGTTTCATCCTAAAGTGTTCATGGTCGATAACAGCAACCACAAGACCTAAAATGAGAACAAGAAACAGGACCCGTGTTTCCTCCGTAATTCAATTACATACGTCCCATTTGCAAGCTTTTTCAAGTTTACATTTAACTTTGTATGCTGGCATGACACATTGAAGTAAATTGTTCGTACTTCAATATTGTTACTTTCAAAATCGTTTTCACTTTTCATTATGAAGATTTCTTTACTTCTGACAAATTTTTTTTTGGGGGTAAGAGAGGGAATTAATATTTTTTTTAATCGAATTCTGAATAATTACCTAAACTTAATCAATATCCAACTGCAAACAATTCGTGTTTATCATATCATCTTAATGAATTTAAAATTTAATATTTAAAGTGTAAATCATGAATAAAGTATATTTATATATTCTGACAAGGATTTTGATTAAATCTTGCGATTATCATCTAATTTCATGTGTCGCTCACAGTTAATGATCTGAGCAGAATGAATCACTTACTGTTCACCACACGGACCACACGCCATGGCACTAAGAACGCTAAAATGACCACAAACTTCTGAACTTTGTAGGCACTCAGGCCCTTGATGAAGACCAGGTCAACAATAAAAGAGGCCACGACCACGAAACCATCAAATACCTGGTAAAATTTTATTAATAGATTTAATTGTTATTGGATTAACATCTCCAAGCACACATTATAACTAAAAGAACCTTGAAAAATCCGGTCTTTTTTGTTAAAAAATTAAAATATGGGTATTTTATATCTAAAACGAGTAATTTTATCTATATAAGACTGTAGATAATGTGCTATAAAATCTATTGGGGCAGAGCAAACTGCGGAGTTTAGGGAGTTAATGGAGTTGAACACGTAAAGAAGAGAAATGAAATTCAAATAATTGTGCGAGAGCATTGTGTGTGACCCGAGAGAACATCGACCTCTTCTCGGTATGCTGGCTTACCTCAAGTTTGTTCTCAAAGTAGTCTTTACCACTGCTGAAAAGCTTCAACATATTCTGCAAAACAAAACTAAATTTTAAAAATTTCAATGAAAATCAATAAAGAATTTTAATTGCAATCGGTTAAATTTGCATAGGGTTGTAAAATGCTGAGTTTTTGTTGAAACTTTAATGGTAATTACAAACTACCCACAAAATAACTACGTTTACCTCAACTACCAAAATCGCTAAAATGGTGATGCTACAATAATGAAAATAATGTGCCAAGTCCACTTCAATCGGATGATGATGTTCCCCAGAATGCTGCAAGTCATCTCCAACACCACCGGTGTTGTTGACGTCACTCGAAGGAGAAGTTGCCGACCTTTTGATTCGGCCAGAGCTCGTCGGGTTCGAAGATTCAGATGTTTGCATTGATGATAAATCTGTAGTCAGCAATGTTGTTAGGACCGATAATGGAGAGGTTGACGCTACTGTACTGGATTGTGTTCCGATTTGAGGATGGTAGGCGGTATTGAAATCAACGTGTGCAGACAAAATCTTTTTATGGAGGTTGTCTAGTTCCGAATAGTCGTAGTAGAAATCGGACAGTGCGTCTGGGTAGTGGTTTTTCATCTGGGTGACGAAATTGAGGGCTTCTGCTTCGTCATGATCAACAACCCCTGGTGACAGATACAAAACCAATGAAACTCTTTGACAATTGGGTTGCAGTCACAAAAGTAAATTCACATGTTAAACGAAATCACATAACTCAAAGTTGTTATTTATCCCATTGGTATTGACTTTCCTTTGAAACCGCAGCCCACCAAAAAATATCCAATTTTCTATGAAACATGAAAAATTATCAAGTTGCTGAAAAAACATTTTATATCAAAAGTGTTTAAATGAACCTTTGAGGTAATAGATATCCAGGATAAGCTCTCCCATCACTAGGACGCAGTCAACAATATTGAGGAGAACAATCGCCAAGAGAACCCATTTTGTGTGCATGAATTTTTCTCCTTTGTATCGAAGTCTAAAACAAAATTATATATTTTCAAAAACCTTGAACAGTTTAAGATTAACTAGAAACAATTACACCCTTTATCTAAAAAAAAATATCTCTGCGAAGTTTAAAAGTAGAATTATTTGCATTAGGTCAATCAAGATAAAACTTATTATAAAATTCCGATTTTCTTTAATCATGTAGCAACATCCAAATGATCATTCATAATTACATATAAATTTTCACGTAAAACATACTTTCCGATTTTTGATTTTGGAGGTTTTCTGCTTTCTCGTTCTATCTCTTGCTCGAGACTCTTTTCCGTATCATCTAGGACTGCATGTGCCCTAGCCAGAGAAAGGGATCCTTCCGCGAGTGCCTTTAACGTAGATGTATGTATTCATAAACGTTAGGGACAAAAACAAAATCTTTAAAATTACAATCACAGTACACAACCCAATATTATGTATAAGTGGCCAAAATCAATATTTACATGCAGTCCTTTCGCGGATTTTTTCTTTCTTTCTCCTAGAAGTCCCATTCTGATCTACATAATAATAATTTCAAAATTCACTGACTGGTTATACATACATATATTTATATACATCTTTTTTTCCTACATCATTTTACCCGCATTTTCGTAAACGAATACACACAGACCAAATCTAAAATTTAAAAAGCTGTCCCTTGAATAACCTTGAGTGAATTTTTAAAAGCCTCATTATTTATCGATGAACTTGAAACATTCAAGCCTGCGGCCATGTGTAACTGGCGATCTTTGAAAGCTGACCATTTCATACTAAATATAAGCAAAAACCTTTTAGTGAAATATTCTAATTGAACATGGAACGCTGACTTAAAAGGTCAACGTAATGTTGCTTAATATTTTCAGACGAAAGAGACATTTTTTTTGTCAGTCATCCTATCTCCTCTTCGTTTTCCAGACTTTTTTTTTCATTATGGTGTGGAGAATTTATTTTAAACTTCCTGTGTACATGTAGCTTCATAATAATGCCCTACAAATCAAGTATGAATATGTTTTTTACTTTTATTTAACAGGTATTTACGTAATTTTTTTATTTTTGAAATGTGACTCTTATTTACGATAGGGTTAGATAAGTGTTGCAATTATTGAAGGTGAGAAAAGAGAAGACGGGACTTTTTCATTCAGAACCTACTGTGTCATTCCATCCAAAACAGCAATTATTATTCGTTTGACTTGCGTTACTTTTTATCCACTAGTTTTAAACTTTTTATGAAAAACTCTCGTATTCATGATCGAACTATGCACCCGAATAAACTCAAAGATGATGAAGAAAGCGGTTTTGTATTTTTTCAAAGTTTTTTACCTAATTTTCTCCAGACCTATGCAGCACGTAAAACAACAATTGGGGATGCCGGTAGGGGACAAGTTTTGCTGATGCAATACTCTAATAATGCTTGTACATTGTATTTTAAACATGAGAAGAGGCTTTAAATTTTGAATAAGTATTATCTTACGATATGTATTTGAGAGCAAATGCTTCTACATGTACCTGTAAAAATGAATTTGGTTACTGTCTAATATTGCGTACTCTTGTCACCCACTCAAATGTACAAAAATTTCATGAACAGGTGTACCCATAGTTCAAGCAATATTCACACATTAAGAAAACAAAAACATGTATCCATTAATGTAAAGCACATCTAATACTTGTTGGTTTACTTTTGGTGTTTCATTGCGTGATACTTATCTCTAGTCGCTTCATAATATTACATGTATTTAAATACAGAAATATCAATTAAAATATTACATTTTGTATAATTTCGCTGCATTTCATGATTTTAGGTATGAAGGTTTAACTGCATGTTTAAAAAGAGAGGTATGCTACACATGATACCTGTGAACAACGATTTAGCTCCATAATATAAATATTTTTGGTAAACTTTTATTATAATTTGCTTACATGTACAGATAATATTTAATGAGCAAGTTTAATTACTCGGACAGAAAGAATGATATAATTTCTCTCAGTTCAAAAATTCCACAACAAAAGATATGGCCAATGTGAAAAATAAAGGCCACTCAGCTATTTAGGCTGTTTATTCCTAACATAATAAATTAAAAACGATGTTTTCGAATAGGTTTGGATTTCAGTGTTTTTTGTAATGTATATTAGAGAATTGTTGTAGAAAAAAATGTTTTAAAAAAAGGGACTGTGCTTTAGTTTTTGTTGAATAGTAGGAAGGAAAAGATTTCCAAAATTGCACACATATTAGTTTTAAAGCTTAAATTACGTATGTTAAAACAATGCCCAAATTTAGACATCTTTTGCTAATCAACAAATATTTCTACATCAACAGAAAATTTACAAAATGAAACTATTTCTTACCTGTGTGGTGTCTTAAAGAGACACGAGTACTCTAGCAATCTTCCAACAACTGATGTGCGATGAAAGCCATAAATTCACTCAACCAAACAAGGTAATGGAAAAGACAGAAATTTTGACAAAATAAGGAGAAATAAACTTGACTAGATAATGGTACATGTATTTCACCCGTAAAGACAAAATGCGTTCGTTCATTTCTCTTTCGCCTTCTCTCAAATGAATCATGATATTTTACAAGCAATTGTATACTTTTTAGGTATTTTCCTTTAAGTATATTAACCATTGCACTTATATATATATATATATATATATATATATATATATATATATATATATATATATATATGTACTTTATTATGTCAATCATATACAGAAAAGATAATTCCAACCCGTTCTATTTGTAAAGATGCGAAATGTAAAAAAAAAAATTTCGATATCGTTCTCACATGTTCTCGGGTTATACGTAAGCTTTGATTTTTGTGAATATGCTAAACTAAAAAAGTACACACAACATAAAAACTCTCGTATTTGGCACACAAAAAATCTTCTACAAAACGAATGCAATCAAACGCTTAGTAGACTGTTGTATCCATTCGGTGCAAGAGGGTTCCGATTCGGAGTTGGAGACAGAAGCTTAAGGAGAGGGTTCTAAGTACGACGTAATTGCCACAGAGTACAGGGAACGAAGACAACTATGCACACCTCAGAATTGGTAAAATTAATCTTGCCTCCATTCATTTAACTCCCATGATGATTTCCAGTCATAATTTAGGCTTTCAATGCTTCATTTCTAGTACTCTCTACACTTACACTACTGTGGTTTTATATGTTGCTTTAAAATATTTCTATGATAATGTTTCATCTAATTATTAAAATGAGCGAAGATGATCATAAACCCAGTCGTTGTCAAATCCCGTCGAAAACAATTTGCATATTATGGAGATGATTTACATTTCTAAACATATCTGATTTTTAAAGTTAATTAACTATATTTAAAATGTTTGAAAATAAGTTAATATATTTTTGTTCAAACTCTTTTCTAAACCTAAGATATAGTTGGAATTGTTCTGTTAACAGAATCAAAAGGAAATAGATGCATGTAACTTATTTTTTATTGGCGAAAATTGTATCTTAAGGTAGTCTTGTGTTCAACACTAAATGAGCTAGCGTTAAATCATGACAAGTTTTTATTTTTAAATAATTGTTTAACATTTCAGCAATGCATGGCCATAATAATATTGATATGTTTACATGCTATTTTTTTTTATCACATATCATTAATATGCAACCACCCCCCCCCCCCCCCTCTCGCGCCCAAAATATAGAAATCTGAAATTTGCAAGACGTATGTTTTATTTAATAATATTTATCATTTTAGAAAAAAAAATATACATTTGATTAAACCATGTATTAGCAAGAAATTTGCATAATAATTGTACATATGCATGCTTAGTGACCCAGACAAATCGGATACCAACACAAAAACCGCTGCATTTATCAGTTTGGTTCATTTTGGACTCAAATCTATTTAAATGGTATTTACAGAATGACACCTAAGAAAAAGGGTCATTTAATATAAATTATATGTTGACGGTAAAATATCGATCATACATTGAAACATTTTTCTGCTTAGGTCTCTCAACAATGTTCAACATCTCTCAACAATGTCGAACATATCAGTTAATTGACATTCAAATACAAAATAGTTTCTGACTTTGAGATTGATAACAGATTAGAACATCAAAACGACTGAAGACAAGATACAAATTACCTCCGCATTTAGTCACCTCTTACGACAAGCCAGGGGAATGTTGCTGAGGACCTATTCTTATCCCAGTCCATATGGGAGTTAATACTACTGTAACTAACCTAAATTCTATCTCACTTACCCTCTACATCATCACCGAAATACACAGAGGCTCGCGAATAGAAACCCCTAACCAAGACGGGGTAATGGGGTGGGGGAAGGGGAGGGGGAGGGTGAATATAATATAGAAAAAACGTACTGACCAAAAGCTTGAATCCCACATTGAGGATGGCGATGTCGATCAGCGTCGACTTCAACCCATGACTGCTGCTTTTCTTGGACATCCTGTCGGCTTCATATACAAATGCCACACAATCGCTGCCATAGGACAGCTTCGAATATTCACCAGAAAGTAGAAATTTAGAACAGATAAGAGCACGAACAAACTAGATGCTGTCATTAGACAGTAATACCCGCACCAGGTGTTAGCCTCTAAATAACACTCTCTTGTACCAGTTTTAGTCAAAAAGAAGGCCACATGCAATTTCCGGTACTTTTTAAAAATTATAATTTTCATAAATGATGAGTTCACATCCAATAATACACATATTGCCTTTATGTACAATTTGGGGTTGAACTGTTTGCATCTGTTTGTGATCTTCATATTATTTCCATTAAAAACCCGTTTTTAAATATGACACAAACAAACATTCTTAGGAATTTATATTTTGTATTTGTGCCCTTATGCAGAAAAAATATGATAAAATAAAAACAAATCTCTACCTACCTAACCTAATTTTTTCATCAGTGTTACCCTAAACACATATTTTTTTTTCTTAGGCCTAACTGTTAGGTAACATTATTTTGGGGCTAAAATATTATATTTTATACACTTTATTTAATGTTTCGTTCAATAAGGAGTACATCACAATATGTGGGTGTCCCATATCACCTTAAAGCTGAAAATTGTGCTTTACATGATTAATTGCCTAATAAAATTGTGCAAGGGGTTTTAAAGAATAAAGTTATGAAAATACATGCAATATGTTACAATTAAATGATCTTTGTCTGAAGTTACGTACACAACACAGGTCTACAGGTTGCATTAGGGGGTACTAGTTTTACCCAGCTCTTTGGTTTGATGAGTATCACATGGTGTACATGCATGTGTGTTTTCGATATGCAGAATAGGATTAATTAACACGAATAAACGTTTCTTTTGTGGTGATCAGCTAAAGGAATTCATATTGTGCTAATTGGATTATCATTATGATGTTGACCAATATAGGTAAGTATAATACATGTAGTAGCGCAATATTATGAGACACCGGTATACAAAACAGTTAAGTTTTACTTTCACTTTCTAAAATGTGATCTCCCTTTGACAGCATACTGTATCATCATCTTTATTTAAATAAGCTTATCTACAGTTTCTGTCATTTTAATTGCAGATTTTTTAAATTTTTTCATTTGTCAGACTTACACTATTAAGTTGAATCCATATTGACCCTATTTTGTATTAAATTTGGGTATTAAATATCATGTTTATATGAGTTATAATAGGGAGGAAGGGGAAGGGGCCTTAACCGTTCCCCATCCCCATGATGTGTGGATTAGATATACATTTCTAGTGAGAATGAAGGCATGCTGCAGCTTTTTTTTTTCCATTATACCCCCTACCCCATCATCATACACCAGTAATAGAAAAAGAGTTAATGACTAATTTTCTTTTATTTTAAATTGCTTATTCTTTTGTCAAGAGATATGTGATATGTCAAGATTTATGACTCATGAAAATTTGTGCATTTAAATCCTAATTGTTAACATACATGTATAATTATATATAAAAAAAATACTTGTGATATTATACTAGGGATCATGCAATCAATTGCAGAATTGCCAATCGGTTATTTATAACTCATTTTGACTGATTAATTTGTTAATCATTTTGAAAATAAAGACATTTCTAAATACATGTATAACACATTATCGATTAATAGATTGATTTTGTAACTATTTAGGGCCCCCACTCTGCAGATGCCCTATAGTGATCATTCTGTCCAATTCTGCTGATCATGTCAAGATACATTAGATACATTTAAGACAAATTGGCCCCTGCCACTTGGGTTATTCCCCCACCCCTGGAGTTGTTTTTAAACAACCACCCCCCCCCCCCCTCCTCTGAAATAGGAAATTATAATACATTTTAATAACTGTTGAGATCCCTACCCTAGACCATATTTATTCTTCCTCCTTGTGTCATATTGCACATCAATTGGTACATGTATATAGGTTATGCCCCCTTTGAGATGCCCAGTGACTTTCCAGAGTTGGAACTAATCAAGTATTAATCTATCTTATTCATATGTAGTGTAATTCCTAGCCCTAGCCCAATGTTGACCCTGCTTTGTTTTTTTTACAGCAAGCTCTAGGTTTTTGTTGACTGACTTTACAATTTCTACAATTACATATAACATTTTGTTTATCTTTAAGATTAAAAAGCAATTTCTAAAATCTCTTTATGTACATCTGACATCATACAGAAAAATACCAATCAAGAAATGATTTTGCTACTGTAAAAATGTGAGAAGAGACTCTGAATCTCCCCACCCCCTGAAAACATGAATAGTTAAATATTTTTAAAATATCCTCAAAATCATCAAAATCCCCACTCCTAAACCATATATATTTTTGTTTCAACCATGACCATGTCAAGGCAAATCTTTTTGTGGTATTAGTAGGTCATGGCCTCTGGGGGTCACCTTAACCCCACCCCACCCCACCCTCCCAAAATCAGAAATGATCAAATAACGTGAAAAAAATGCTTGTGATCCCCACCCCCAAAGCATAATTTTATATATTCTTCCTCCTTATGCATCTTATGGTACGTTATTTCAATCAAGATATAAGAGGAGGTCCAGGAATAAAGTTTTTTTGTGGGACGGAACATCATTTTGCAGATAGTATTGACCCTCAGAATCAAATTTATATTTCTAAAACCTTATTGCATATCTATGGCTCAGCCCCTGCTATATCCCTATAGATGATGTGGCCATTCATTAAATCATGAGAGGAGTTCTGGGAAGTAGGGTTTTTTTTAGGAGTGATAAACGTCAATTTTCAGCTACTATTTGACTCCCTAGATGAAATTTAAATTTTTAAAACCTTATTGCACAACTAAAGGACAGCCCCTATCATACCCCAAGATATGATATGGCTATTCATTAAATCATGAGAGGAGTTCTGGGAAGTAGGTTTTTTTAGGAGTGATAAACGTCAGTTTTCTGCTACTACTTGACTCCCTGAATGACAGCCGAGTAGCCTGTTGCTATACTATATAGCCATATTTTTCACACACACCCCTAAATAAAAACGCTCAGCCCCAGCCCCATGGGCAGTGAATTTTTGGTCATTTGAGACACTCGAGTAACCTGCTGCCGTTGGTCTTACGTTGTCTGTAAACAGTTTTACAATTTTTAACTCAAAAACTTAGAGGTAAATTGTCACTTTGCAATATAAAATTAAGCATGTGTTCTATTTCAGGAAATATACTTTAATTTCCTGTTCATTGTATGCTTGTGTGTTTGTTAAATGAATATTATAAAAGAACGAACATTAAAGGCCTGCAATCCCTTTTTACCAAAAGTTTACAATTTTTGGCCCTTGGAGCTAAGGTGTAGATAATCCGAGATTTTTCTGACTCTTGCCCCCCCCCCCCCCCCCCCCCTTTATGAATAATTGTTTTTAAAAATCCAATTATAAATCACAGGGGAAACAGTCAAAAGAGTTTGGGATTAGGGTTTAGACTCCAAAATGAATCTTAAAATGCTAAAATGACATCCTCTGACAGTTCAGTCTAAGGGGCTATGGTACTCAGGTGACCGTCAAGACCTGTAGGCCTCTTGTTGAATTTGGATGCAATGTAATTCTTATTATTCAACACTTGTGTATTGAACTCTTATTGAACGGGGTATTGAACATTACTGAATGGGATATTAGCCAATTGAACAATACTGAATTGGATATTGCCCATTGAACATTTATTGAATGGGGTATTGGCCCATTTAGCATTTTGTATTGTGATATTTGATTTAAAATTGACAACATTTGTACGGGAAATTGACCCATTGAACATCCTGTTTTTCATTGTATTTTGTGTGGCATTGTGCATTTGAGAACTCACTTTACCCAGTGCACGATCCAATCCACTTGGGTTCGCCACTTATATTGCTAATTGTCAAGAGGATGACCCGGCGGATCTGAGGTGGGCTATATCCCCGGAAGCTCTTGCATTTTAGACTTTAGAGCAAAAAGAAGCATCAAAATTAGCCTCATCATGCATGTTGAATATTTTTAAAGGAAATTTTAGAGTAGTAAAATGGATTTTTAAGTCAAAGACTTTGCACTGTGTAGGAAATATTATTTTTTACTTTTAGAATCTGCAGATTGTGAATGAATTTTAGAAAATCTGGTCCTCTCTATAACCATTCTCTATGTCAGAAACTTTATCACACAATTTAATGTATAAAATATCTATATTCTTTATTTAATTCTCAATTGAACAGACGCTAGATTTTATCTATGTCACACACGGAAACAGATTATCTTTTTTTAAATCAGATATGGATCCAAAGGGGATTACCGGGTTACGTGTTCCTTACTGTCCTCTTGCAATTTCAATGAGGGGCGTTTTACACCTACTGCATTTTACCAATCTGCATACCCGTTATTGCCAAGTAAAGTGACATTTCCGGAATTAAAATATTACAAAGTATTCACAATATGCAGCATCTTCTGTTAATGAATACCTAAGCCAGGAAAACTGACTTTTCCATGAGGGTAAATACAGACGACCTTTTGTCTGAATGAATGATGGCTCGATTTTTTAAGTAAGAAATGCGAGTTTCTCTGAATCTGAAAGCCCGAAACTCTTAGAAGATGACGGATCAAAAGAATTTTTCGAGTTATCGGTTTGATTTGACTTAGGTTCTGAAATAGAATGGATCAGGTTGACTTTCAGTTGTCACAGGTGAAAAACTCTTCGATGGTCTTGGACTTTGATCAACAAAGTCGAGATCGTTGGGACTTTCTCAGGTTTACATTGACCAGCAATGCTTTCACCCTACCCTATGAGTTTTTATCCGATTTTCATGTATTTTTAACAACACAAAAATATTTGCCATGGCTATGCTATATATTAATATTTTATTCTATATGATATCATAAAACCTATACACGTTTTAATACTTGTTTATATTAATCGGATTAAGATAGGAGAATGGTATACCCAATGAAACATTTTTAAGAACGATCTTTGATAGCATATTCACTAATAATCTCTAAATATTGAATAAATGTATGTACATTTTAATGCATTGAATATATGCGTTTGACTTACTGTTATAGCTATAATGCGTACCATTCTCTGACTTTCTTTTAGAGGCTGCTTTATAATCCAGTTTACGAGAGACATGACTAGTCTGGAGCGCTGTCTTACACAGATGACAAAAGGTGCAGTGCATCATACGTGAGAAATGATTCTGGATCCCATGATTGTCTGTTTAATGTTTAATTGTTTTTAAAGTCTGTTATGTTTTTTCATCGCAACGACTTCGGTTCACTTCATACGAACTAGACACTACTGTGACTTTAAAAAAACGATATATGTTGAGCTGAAATCATTTCATTTTTCCTATTTAACAAATTTATATTTATTTATCTTTTTTATTTTTTTGGCCAATTTTGGCATTAGGCATTTGCTTCATTTGCCCATTTGTATTACGGCACTGGCAACGGGTACACAATGGCGCGATTCGGATGCTGAGACTGGGGAACGTTTGGTAGGGACAGCAAAAAAAAAAACGTCCAATTTAATTTCTAGGTCAGTAAAAATCACCCGAGACTACCTTGAAGATAAAGCAATTAACATTTCAGTAAATAAAATTTGAAATGATGTAAACGAGAAACTTACGTCAGTTTTGAAAAAAATTCTACCCTGAGCTTCTTGGGGGAAATGGAGAATTATATTCAAAATCTTCACTTATTTTAATCCGATATGGACTGCACCGCAGCAGAGATAATTTCTGAAATGCAAGGTGTTCATAAAATAAATAAGCAGAAATTTAAAGAAGCTAACGACATTTTCAAGGCGTGTTTAGTAAAAATTAAACGGAAAGGAAAAGGAGAAACGAAACACAAGGAAAAGACCGGGTAAAAGCATTTCACTTGAATTTCGTCACAAACGATCCTGCTAGTGAGAAAGACCGGGACAACTGCATTACACTTGAATTTTGATCCTGTAAGTGCCAACCCTACAAGACGAAGTTGGTGAGGTTTTTTTTTTTTACAGAAATCTCGTATTTTTCTGAGGTCTTGAAAATGTACGAAATGACTGAGGTCGTGAAAATGTAGAAGATAAAAAAATTCTAAGCCTACTTCATAGTAAGACAGTAAAGAAAGGCGTCTTCGAAAAATAGATTTTTCGTGGGTCGACAGTTGGCCTGCTTACAGTGTTGTGGTGTTAACAGATGACCAGTATCCATATTTTCTAAGGTTCAAAACGTAAACTCAGACGTAGCGTACGTTTACGTCTAAAAAGATATTCACAAAATTACGTTGACGTAAAATAACGTCATAATCGGACGTAAATCTACGTCTGCTCTATAGGTACACGTATCTTTATTCAATATGGCGGCCTTTTTATTTGCTTTGGCAAGAGAGAGAAGTCGAAGATGACAGAGTCTTTCGAGACCGCGACAACCCTTTGGACTTCTGAAGCGACAAAGAGTCGTTCAAAAGATAAAGATTTCCAAGGCGTACCATCGTAGGTTTTGTCCAATCGGTGGACACTCGTCACACTCGACTCGTAAGACCTACAAACAGATCTCACCCTCTACCTGTTTCGCCCATGGTTATAAATTACGCTGATATTGAGCCCGATGTATTTAAATATAACTCGAAAATAATTATCTTCCATGCATTTCAACTCCCTTCCCCCTATAAAAAAATCCAAATATATATATTCATCAAAATGCCATTGATATGATAAAACACAATATTAATGTTACACATACTCCCTGATAGATTAATTACTGACGAACTATGATTAGTGTCTTATACAAATACCAATTGACCACCCTCCCCATTCTTTGGCATCATATTTCCTGCAATGCAACTGAACTCCCAAGCATTTCACCCCCCCCCCCCCCCACACACACACACACACACACAAAACTCCTAATATATATACTGTAAACCAAATTTTATTTGCGACGACTTTATTACGCGATTTAATATAGTGTATCTCGATACTTTTGGGTGTTTTCAATTTTGAAATCGGGAAATCATAGATAAGCTTGTTTGTTTTTCCATGACTTGATGGTATGAGGGTCGATCCAAAAGTAATGACACAGAGGCGATAAAATCATGACAATCGGCGGAAAGTGAAATCCGTTCTTGGAATTATCTACCTATTTTGGTTTTGAATGCATAACGATAAATACTTCTGAAGAAAACATGTACGTGATGTTAGGATTGTCACCGCAAAACTGTGACGTTATGTCTGGAATCTTGACGATTTGTTTAAACCTTTACACAGAATTGGCTGTGATGCTCTATTCACTTTTTATCATTTAGTTTTCTTTGAATAAATTATTACTCTTTTTCTGATTGATAAATAAGTATATTGGTCTTTTTGCACTGTACAATCAGTTAAGTCGAGGCTTCTACAACAAGAGGCCTACAGGCCTTGACGGTCAACTGAGTACCATAGCCCTTAGAACCCGGAACCGAAACTCCCCTGACTATTACTCCCGCCTTTTATTATTTTATATTTGAGAAACAATTATGCATAAAATAGGGGGAAGGGGGGGGGGGGTCGAAGGAAACTCGGATTATCTACGCCCTATCCCCAGGGGTCAAACATTGTAAATTTTGGTAAAAAGAGACATGCAGGCCTTTAAAGGGGCATGGTCACGATTTTTTGTAAAAAAATCTATTTTTCTATTTTTATTGTTTACAATGCTTTAGTAATGCATTTCTAATGATCGACCAAAATTTGAGTGCCAGTTGTAGAGTTATAAGCAAGATACATAGTTGATAGCTCACAAATCTTTGTTATGTAAACAAGGCTCGTGCCATGTTTTTGTTTACATTGGTTCAATATACCGGTAAAAGTTCTTTTTCAGGCTGATTTTTCTACCTTCTTATTCGTTTTTAACATAAATAAACAATTACTAGCTTTTATCACATTCATTTTAGGTCAAAACCTGTAATTTTCTTTTCAATATTCCGTATGTAAACAAGAACATGGCCTGAGATTTGTTGACATAACAAAGAATTGAGGGCTCTATACCTCGCTTACAACATGAGAACTGACACCCAAATTATGGTTGACTATTAGAATTGCCCTACTGAAGAATTGTAAATATTAAAAACGGGAAAATAAATTTTGACCAAAATCGTGACCATGCCCCTTTAATGGTTAATCTTTTATTATAACCAGTTTCATTTATAATGCACACAACATTCATACAGTTTATTTCTACAAGCAAACAATGCACAATAAATTAAAGTAGCTAGATTTCCTAAGATAGAACACATATTTAATTAAATATGGACCAGTGTTCAAAGTTTAGCATAGAAATACATAGGAAAAATGTTTAAAATTTTTCTTCTCAAGATCCACTGCACCAGAAATGCCAATATTTACATAAAAGCTTGTTTATATAGTGAAGATTCTAAATTGAAAAATCGTGACCCCGGGACCAAAACTGGGGCCCTAGAAGAGGTTCAAAGTTTAACATAGAAATACATAGGAAAACTTTTCTTCTCAAGAACCACTGCACCAAAATTGCCAACATATATTATTATTAATTATTAAATTAACATAAAAGCTTGTATATATAGTGAAGATTCTAAATTGTAAAAATCGGGACCACCAGGCCAAAACTTGGGCCCAAGAAGGGGTTCAAAGTTTAACATATATTGGAAAATGTTTAAAATTCTTTTTCTCAAGAACTACAATGCAACAGTTTAGGATATTACTATGCATACATCATTGGCTATTGTAAATTCTAAATTGTTAAAATCATGACTCCCGGACTAATACTGGGGCACCAAGAGGGGTTCAATGTTTAACATATATATATATATATATATATATATATATATATATATATATATATATATATATATATATATATAGGAAACATGTTTAAAAATCTTCTTCTGAAGAACTACAATGTTACAAGTTTGTGAGATGACTATGCAAGGATCCTCAAATAGTGAAGATTCTAAATTGGAAAACCCGTGACCCCAGGACCAAAACTTGGGCCCAAGAAGGGGTTCAAAGTTTAACATAGAAGTACATAGGAAAAGTGTTTAAAAATCTTCTCAAGAACTACAATGCTACAGTTTGTGAGATTACTATGCAAGCATCCTCAAATTGTGAAGATTCTAAATTGTGGAAGCCATGACCCCCAGACTAATACTGGGACCCCAGAAGGGGTTCAAAGTTAACATAGAAATATTTTTTTTCTTAAGAACTACAGTGCAACAGTTTGTGGGATTACTAGGCAAGAATCCGTGGCTATTGTAGATTCTAAATTGGTAAAATCATGACCCCCGGACTAATACTTGGGCCCCAAGAGGGGTTCAAAGTTTAAAATTGAAGTAAATAGGGAAAATGTTTTAGAATCTTCTTCTCGAAAACTACAATGTTACAATATGTTGAGATTACCATGCATGCATCATATGATAATTTAGATTCAATTTTTTTTTTAAAATAGGGACCCCTGGACTAGTACTGGGGACCCAAGATGGGTTCAAAGTTTAACGTAGAAGTATATATATGGAAAATGTTTAAAAATCTTCCTCTCAAGAAATACAATGCTTAACTTTGTCAGATTATATGTAGGCATCCTAAAATTGTATAGACTCTAAATTATAAAAGCTGTGACCCTCGATCTAATACTGGGGCCCCAGAAGGGGTTCAAAGTTAAACATTGAAATATAGAAAGATATGTTTAAAAATCTTCTTCTCAAAAACTACAATGCCTCAATTTGTGAGATTACTATGCAAGCATCCTAAAATAATGTATATTCTAAATTAATAAAGCCGTGGCCACTGGACTAATACTGGGGCCCCAAGAGGGGTTCCAAGTTTAAATAAAAATAACATATCATGCTACGAAATAGAATGTTACAAGGAACTGTTGTTCAGGTGAGCGATGTTGCCCATGGGCCTCTTGTTTAACTAATGGTTTGGATTTTGACGGGCAGCACAATCGAATTAACCCGTGTCTAATGGTGACGTAAAAGTTGCTGCATCATTTGATCGTGCCTCGACTTTCGAGCGGCGAGTTACAGCTTTCGGGCGGTGTTAGTTGAGTCAGGGGACAACCGGTACACTGTCGAACGAAAGCTAGTCCCTTCGACCGTCGACCAAACCACTATTCAACATATTCGCTATTGCAGATCATTCTGTCATGTAAAGACACATTATGTTGTAGGATAACTAGAGATGTTTTCAGTAACTTTATACAGACCATCAATGGTGTCCAAAATTATAAATTGACCTATATTAGATAACTGAGTGTCATATCTGAACACTTTCGTTGAGCAACACTTACGTTCTGTGTAATGAATGAATCCTCATTCCCTGGGCATACTGAACTTTGATAAGGAACTGTTCATTTGCAACGAGGTTAGGAAATGAATCCCTATTGTACTTTTTAGGCTGGAATTGGGACCAAATTATTTTTCAAAAATGACAATGAGCTTAAATATTGCATATGGTTAATTTCATGAAACCTGGAAGACGACCCAGTACACGTAGAAGCAATACTATAACCGAAAAAATGTACCAATATGATGGTTGACCAATTGACTGAAGTGCTGGTTCCAAGTTCTCCTTTATCATTTCTCCCTTTCCAAACCATCTCAATGGCATATTTGGAGCATTTAAGTTCAGGTGCTGGATATCATTGTTCATAATAGTATGGTCAAATACATTATGAATCATTTAGCTATCAAATACTCATACTGACTTAAAACCTACTATCAACTTAAGGAAGTCGGCACCTGAAAAACAAGTAATGTCAATCATCCGAAAATACTTTAGATATAAAGGTGGGGACTTAAAATATTATTTATTTTATTTGTGACCAATGTCACATGCCATTTTTTAAAATATAGGGCCCTACACAGAAATGATAATTTTCCTGATATTGCTAAAATTTGTCATGAAAATTTATTATATGAAGAAACCAAACTAATGTTTATAGCTTGGACTATTATTTAATTATGATTTTAATACAGTATAAAGTTGAATTAAGTCAAAGTTTAAAAAAAAATAATTGCTTTACTGGTGGCTTCAAATGCCAGAACATATATAACACAAGAGCAGATGTTAAGATTGTTACAAAATTTTGGAGTAATCAAATTATGATGCAAATTAAAAAAAAAATTAATAGTAATGCCACCCTTCTAAAACTTTGCATACAAATAGTCATAAATCTAATAAATATTAATCAAGTGAAAAAAAAAAGAGGGGAAAGTATTGAGTTCAAAAATGTTCATTTTCTTCTTGAAAACCTTCCGCCACAAAATATAGTCCCTCACTAAACTCTGTTAAAATGTAATTTTCTTGTAACTATTTTCTTCAATATAGTTTATTTTGCATTGTAAAATATAAGTATACTAGTAGAATTAATATATGATGCCGAATTTTCAGAATGAAGGTGACCCAAAATGGTTTCCCAAAAGCAGAGGAACGAACCTCTATAAATGTAGAGGTGGCTAAACTCTAGAATTTAATTGGTTTTTCTTTGTAAAACTGAAGTTAATTGGTATAACATAAGGGGTTCTGAATTGAAATGACAAAAAGGGGGCTTGAAAGAATTGCCTTTTACTGAAAAACTGAAAAATTAACTTGAGTTGAATAAAATGAATGTTTCTGGGCTGAAATACTTTTAATAAACTCTTTTAGAAAATGAAGTACCAAAAAGAAGGGTAGTGTAGCTACATAGAATAAAGAATTAGATTTTTAGCATTATTTAACCGGGTTTTCCGTAGGAAATATCCGTTATTGAAATGGTGAAATGGCGGCTGCCAAAAGGATACATCTTTTGTACATATAACTCCTCCTACAGTTTTCAAGATAGGAAGTTTTTGTTTTGCACATCAATTGTACATCTATAAGAGATGTGCATATTACTTAAATTCTGATTTCTGATAATTTATGCAAAAAATACCAGCTGTTGAACAGTTTTTGCTCATTTATTGCATATAGGGGACCCTTATTGCACGTATAACTCCTCCTACAGATTTCAAGATAGAAAGTTTTGTTTAACACATTAATTGTACATGTACATGTATCAGATTTGTGCATGTTACTTCGATTTTAATTTCCCCCCAAAAAATGAGAAAACTATAAGCTGTTGAACTAAGTCAATTTTTAACAAAATGTTGCATAAAGGGTGCCCCATCTGTTTGGATATTTTTCACTACAGTTTGCAAGATAGAAGCGTTTTTTTATTTTGCAGTTTAATTTTAGACGTTTGCAAGATGAGTATATTACTTGTATTTCGTTTTTGGTGAAATCTTGAGAAAAATGCCAGCTATAGAACATATAATATTGCACACAGGGTGCATCATTTGTCCATAACTCCTCCTACAGTTTTCAAGATAGGAAGTTATTTGCATTATAATTGTACAAATATGCACCATAGAGATAAGCTTCATACGTTGATTTTTTTTATCCACAAATGCATTATGGATGCTGTTTGTCAAAATTTGTGTTAAAAGGCCTGGACATTCCCTCGTTTATAAACTGAACTTTGAAGAAATAAAGAGGTAGAACTGTGAAAATAACTTTATTTACAGTTTAAAAAAAAAAGCTACATGTACCACATACAACACTCTCTGCTCACTTACTCTAGCAATCTACACAAGCAATTCACAATAGCAAGCAACTCAAAAATCATACATACATACACAAACAAAATTAACCCCCCTAAGTATCCCCCAACATATATATCAAGATGAAACCTGACTTTGGCTGATGACAAGAATTAATATTTAGTCTGGATAATATATTATTGCTTCTGATAGGTTGTGTTCTGCAATAAGTTAACAAATTCAACCGCAGCAAGTGCGTGTAGATTTAGGTTTGGATTCATCCCTTGATATCGCGATTGGCTCTGAAATGAGGGATATTTCCTCAAATATTCATGCTAAATAAGCAAAAGCGGGAAATTACTGATACAGTACATGTTCAGGAAGATTTGACGAAGGATTCCGTGCCAATAGATTGCAGTTATAGTCTGTGTGAGCGCCTTTTCCCATTTGAAGACTTGGAAAAGTTATTTGTTTTTCATCCAACATCATTTAAAATACCAATTTTCTCAAATACTAAGAAGTTTACACGTTTTTTTTTCTAAACTTACCTATTCAGAACTTGACTTTGTCTTCCATAGCTGTTAATACCTGAAGCATGTGACGTTTTGATCATCTAATTGAAAGCAGTTTCAGATAAAATTTTCGCATCGTCTCATAATGTAAGGCATTCAGTGAGTGCTTGTTTTCAATAAAATAAGTCTGATCGTCCTTGTACAGCATAAAGTACCTCAGAAGTCCATGACAAAGATAAACAATTTATTTGATAAATACGTTCTGTACAAATAAATGAATCATTTACAGTTATTTCATAATATTCTTACTTTTAAAAAAATCTATAATTTATTTATATTTCATTTCGTGGATTATTTGTAAAATATAGTGATTTTTTAAAACTTTATAAATCTATTTCCATTTCAGTGTGGAATTTGTACAAATAAGTGACACTTTCAACTTTCTTTTATAAGAGAGAGAGACACAGATAGAAAGATAGATAGAGATAGAGAGAATGGCAGAGATAGATAGATAGATAGATAGATAGATAGATAGATAGATAGATAGATAGATAGATAGATAGATGGAATGGCAGAGATAGACACAGAGAGAGAAAGAGAAACAGAGAGAGAGACACAGAGATAGGCACAGAGAGAGAATGATAGAGCGAGAGAAACAGACAGAAAGAGAGAATGACAGAGATAGGTACAGAGAGAGAGAGACACACACACACACACACACACACACACACAGAATGACAGAAATAGGCACAGAGAGACACACAGACAGAAAGAGAAAATGATAGAGAGAGACAGAATGACAGAGAGAGACAGAATGACAGAGAGAGACAGAATGACAGACACACAGAGACAGAAATAGGCACAGAGAGACACACAGACAGAAAGAGAGAGAATGACAGAGAGAGAGGTGAGTTAGAGGCGAATGAGTGGGTGAGATAGAATGAAATATTAAATGCATACAATGTATAACTTTATTTTAGGAAAGAAATGTCACTAAAAAGGAAGCAGTGGAGCTATAAGCAGCACGACACCTACTCCGAAGGGAAGGATTGTGTGGTTTCTAAAAACAATGGGGAAAAAATAAGAAAAAGTGTAACTGAGGCCCTCATTGAAAATAGTGTAATATTTCAGCATTCGACATATATTTGTAATTCTTATGCTTCCTATGCAGAGGACAATTTTTGCAAACAACAGAAAATAACAATCAGGGAATACCTTAATGATTTTTAGAAGCTATTGGTTCTGGTATGTGTAGTGAAGAAAGTCTGGGCAAAATAACACATAGTATAGGGCGTGTTTTGGCAAGGCAGGTTGTAGAAGATGCCACATCCTGCTCCAATGACTACAAAGATGCAGCTTTTATACAACTAAATTTGTATGGTAAGATGTAGAAAAATAAATGAAAATAATAAGTGGTAATAAACAACACCTTACCACTGAGCAAGTACAAAAACGCAATTCAGTGCTTTTCCTACACGGATTATCCGGGGACACAATTATGAGCGTGTCCAAGGTCAGAGCTGTGGAGCAGCTGTATTACCTATGTAATAGTAGGTTTGTGCCACCTTTCAGTTTTGCCAATTTGCTGATGTTGTACTTTGCAACGGCAGTTTCTTTATTGTCTTGGGGACTGCCATGTGGATCTTACTTCACGTTACAGGTACATGTATATAGCTATAGCTTGAAATAAATATAGACACAATTGAAATTAAATTGAATGTTATTTTCATAACCATAAAATACACTATATCCTTTCATAACAAATGTCCAAATGAGCGATATCCATGAGACATAACGGTAAACGTGATAAATAAATAATTTGTTATTTTACATCATTCTAGCGTTGGATACAAGAGCATGGGACAATCGAGCTGGAATGCCCAAACGATTTTGACATTAATTGTCACATTCTTTGACAACAATCAGGTTAAATCATATATTATAATATTTACTAATATTTAAACATCTATATATGCATATGTACAAATCTCTTTCTTATAACTTTTTAAATTGAATTGTCCAATAAGAATTCAATATGTTAATCAAGTGCGAATTTTCCAATGATTGCAATTTTTTACTTTTCAGCAACTATGTACATATTCTGCAGAGAAAATGGACGGTCCAGTATGACTTTAAGTCTACTGCGAGTGTGTTTTCAAACATAATTCATATCCTGCCTGAGAAAATAGTACTCTACATGAGCAGGAGCTGCTATCTCAATGCAATTGGTTGCATGGGTCACAAGAATGCAGGGATGTGCCAAGGATGGTAATGGAGCATCAAACAAACATGAATGAAAACTTCCGCAAATATAGGTATTATCAAATAAATTTTTTAAAATGTGTATTCTTACATAATTTGAATAAATATTTATTAAGCACAGATTCTGATCAATCCAAAAATATCCACAATTTATATTGAGAAAAATTCATTGCACATAAAATAGAAAGTGTTTGGGAGGAGCATAGGATGGGCACAGGCCATGTAGATGGCAACGACGTTCGACTGAAAACGGATGAAAGGTGTGTATATTTGACATTGTATAACATTTTTTATTTATTAATAAATGACACATCATCATGACCTACATTAAATATCACAGATGTTCTTTTATCGGAAGAGCCACCTTCTGTAGTGATTGGGGAGCCTTGCTTAGAAAACCATTGCTCATATGACGCTATATTGATGAGGTATATGGGTTACCTAACAGCATTTTAATTGTTTGGCGAAATAAAGTAAACAATAGTATACAGTATATAACAGAGGAAATTCTGGTGCGCAAAAACAACAGAGGAAATTCGAGTGCATATGTATAATGTTTGGTTTATGCATACTTTCAAATAAATATTATTACAGGTTTTTAGTTATATATCAGACATCACAATGTGTGGAAACAGGAAATGGACAATTCTGGGCTGTGATGCATTACCATACACACTTGATGGTCATGTTTTTACATATCCGCAATTTTTATAAACTTATATTTACTTCCTTTAAACTCAACAACGCGGTACATGTATGTAAAAATCAATAATAGATAGCGGTTTGATCGATTCATCTCTCCTGTGCCCAACATGCCACAGGGCATTTACTGATGCGCAAAGTTTTGATCAACACCGAAACCAGTCTGACCATTAAACTGGCTTAAGGATGGAAGAGTGCAAAAAAATAAGAATATACTACTCATACCAGGTAAATTATAATTAACATAAGCACAAATAATTATATATTTATATCATGCATACATGCTTTAAACATTATTTTTTAATATAATAATATTTATATTATATACATGGTAAACTAGATGCTGTCATTAGACAGTAATACCCGCACCAAGTGTTAGCCTCTAAATAACACTCTCTTGTTCCAGTTTTAGTCAAAAAGAAGGCCACATGCAATTTCCGGTACTTTTTAAAAATTATAATTTTCATAAATGATGAGTTCACATCCAATAATACACATATTGCCTTTATGTACAATTTGGGGTTGAACTGTTTGCATCTGTTTGTGATCTTCATATTATTTCCATTAAAAACCCGTTTTTAGATATGACACAAACAAACATTCTTAGGATTTTATATTTGTATTTGTGCCCTCATGCAGAAAAAAATATGATAAAATTAAAAAAAATCCCTACCTACCTAACCTAATTTTTTCATCATTGTTACCCTAAACACACAATTTTTTTTCTTAGGCCTAACTGTTAGGTAACATTATTTTGGGGGAAAATATTATATTTTATACACTTTATTTAATGTTTCGTTCAATGAGGAGTACATCACAATATGTGGGTGTCCCATACCACCTTAAAGCTGAAAATTGTGCTTTACATGGTTAATTACCTAATAAAATTGAGCAAGGGGTTTTAAAGAATAAAGTTATGAAAATACATGCAATATGTTACAATTAAATGATCTTTGTCTGAAGTTACGTACACAACACAGGTCTACAGGTTGCATTAGCGGGTGCTAGTTTTACCCAGCTCTTTGGTTTGATGAGTATCACATGGTGTACATGCATGTGTGTTTTCGATATGCAGAATAGGATTAATTAACACGAATAAACGTTTCTTTTGTGGTGATCAGCTAAAGGAATTCATATTGTGCTAATTGGATTATCATTATGATGTTGACCAATATAGGTAAGTATAATATATGTAGTAGCGCAATATTATGGGACACCGGTATACAAAACAGTTAAGTTTTACTTTCACTTTCTAAAATGTGATCTCCCTTTGCCAGCATACTGTATCATCATCTTTATTTAAATAAGCTTATCTACAGTTTCTGTCATTTTAATTGCAGAATTTTTTTATTTTTTCAGTTGTCAGACTTACACTATTGAGTTGACTCCATGTTGACCCTATTTTGTATTAAATTTGGGTATTAAATATCATGTTTATATGAGTTATGATAGGGAGGAAGGGGCCTTAACCGTTCCCCATCCCCAGGATGTGTGGATTAGATATACATTTCTAGTGAGAATGAAGGCATGCTGCAGCTTTTTTCCCCCATTATACCCCCTACCCCATCATCATACACCAGTAATAGAAAAAGAGTTAATAACTAATTTTCTTTTATTTTATATTGCTTATTCTTTTTTGTCAAGAGATATGTGGTATGTCAAGATTTATGACTCATGAAAATTTGTGCATTTAAATCCTGATTGTTAACATACATGTATAATTATATATAAAAAAAAAATACATGTGATATTTTACTAGGGATCATGCAATAAATTGCAGAATTGCCAATCGGTTATTTATAACTCATTTTGACTGATTAATTTGTTAATCATTTTGAAAATAAAGACATTTCTAAATACATGTATAACATATTATCAATAGATTGGTGTTGTAACTATTTAGGGCCCCACTCTGCAGATGCCCTATAGTGATCATTCTGTCCAATTCTGTTGATCATGTCAAGATACATTAGATACATTTAAAACAAATTGGCCCCTACCCCTTGGGTTATTCCCCCCCCCCCCCCACCCCCTGGAGTTGTTTTTAAACAACAACCCCCCCCCCCTCCTCTGAAATAGGAAATTATAATACGTTTTAATAACTGTTGAGATCCCCACCCTAGACCATATTTATTCTTCATCCTTGTGTTATTGCACATCAATTGGTACATGTATATAGGTTATGCCCCCTTTGAGATGCCCAGTGACTTTCCAGAGTTGGAACTAATCAAGTATTAATCTATCTTATTCATATGTAGTGTAATTCCTAGCCCTAGCCCAATGTTGACCCTGCTTTGTTTTTTACAGCAAGCTCTAGGTTTTTGTTGACTGACTTTACAATTTCTACAATTACATATAACATTTTGTTTATCTTTAAGATTAAAAAGCAATTTCCAAAATCTCTTTATGTACATCTGACATCATACAGAAAAATACCAATCAAGAAATGATTTTGCTACTGTAAAAATGTGAGAAGAGACTCTGAATCTCCCCACCCCCCGAAAACATGAATAGTTAAATATTTTTAAAATATCCTCAAAATCATCAAAAGCCCCACTCCTAAACCATATATATTTTTGTTTTTTCAACCATGACCATGTCAAGGCAAATCTTTTTGTGGTATTAGTAGGTCATGGCCTCTGGGGGTCACCTTAACCCCACCCCACCCTCCCAAAATCAGAAATGATCAAATAACTTGAAAAAAATGCTTGTGATCCCCACCCCTAAAGCATATATATTCTTCCTCCTTATGCATCTTATGGTACGTTATTTCAATCACAAGAGATAAGAGGAGGTCCAGGAATTAGGTTTTTTATGGGACGGAACATCATTTTGCAGATAGCATTGACCCTCAGAATCAAATTTATATTTCTAAAACCTTATTGCATATCTATAGCTCAGCCCCTGTTATATCCCTATAAATGATGTGGCTATTCGTTAAATCATGAGAGGAGTTCTGGGAAGTAGGTTTTTTCAGGAGTGATAAACGTCAATTTTCAACTACTATTTGACTCCCTGGATGAAATTTAAATTTTTAAAACCTTATTGCACATCTATAGGACAGTGCCTATCATATCTCAAGAGATGACATAGCTACTGCATAAATTGTAAGAGGAGTTCAGGGAACCATATTTTTTTGGCAAAAAAACGTCATTTTTTGATGCCCACAGACCCCCGTGATAAAAACAAAAATTCTGAAACATGATTACACGTCAACATGACACCCCGAAGCATATCCTATTAGATCATTAGGCTACTGCAAAAAGAAATTGACGTTTTTTAAAACCAGACTTTTTGTAAAAAAAAAACGTCATTTTTCAGCCATTTAATGAACCCCAGGACAATATTGAAATTTCCGAAACCTTATTGCGCATCTATAGGACACCCAAAAACATATTCCAAGATATGATTTGTCTACTGTTGAAAATGTAAAAGGAGTTCGAGGAAGAAGGTTTTTTTGTCAAAAAACGTCATTTCTTACCCATTATTTGACCCCCAGGACTACCAGAGAATTTTTGAAACCTTTTTACAAAACAACATGACACCCCAAATCATACTCCAAGAGTTCAGTTTGCTGGTTTATAAGATGTAAGAACAGTTTGAGAAAGTAAAACGTGACAGACGGACGGACGGACGGACGGACAGACGGAACAGGGTAACAACAATATACCCGAACTTTCTTTAGAAAGTGCGGGTATAATAACTAATATGTACTTACGGTTATTTTTTTTGCCATCGTTTCAGGTCTGGGCCATTACGAAATATATATGGTGAAGAGCGTACGCGTAGTCAGTTTTTTGTGGAAAGTCGCATTTGAAGGCCTAGGCCTAGGCAAGATGTTGGGATTAAAGAGTCCTAATGCATTAGCATCATTACATGCTTGTACAGGTAAAACATATCGCTCAAAGCATATATTTCACTGTTGTGTAAGCACATTAAAAGTATTGTTGACCATTTATGATAACTTTTATTTTTATAATTCTCTAAAGACCAGCATAAGAGCTGGCAGGTATTGCAGATATTTCTACATGCAGTGTCTGAGGAGCTCGTCACACCGTATGCACGACAGTGTCAGAGTACCCAGACCCATCCATCTTTGAGGGGGGTATTATGAATGGCCTCAGTCTCTCAGCCTACTGCCATGTATGAATTTATGCGGGAGGCGGTATTCACTTCTTGCCTCTCCACCCATGTATTCAGAGCAGGTGTCAGGCGCAACAATATTGATGCTATTAATTGTAGCAAAGCAAAATTTGCACATCTATTTTTGGGTCTTAATATGCCTTTTTACATGGAAACTGGTATACAATGTCCGTCTGAAGTACTTGCGTTCATTGAGGACATGAATTCTAAAGTGTATCGGGTAACGATAGTAAAGGTGAAGGCGCGCGGCGACTTTGTGCTAGAAGCCAAAAACAGGGAAACAAAAAGACTTGTACCCTCTAGAAGTCCCCAGCAATCAAATCTGGACTAATATTTGTCAAAATGTAGACAGATTAAGCAAGGTACATAATAAGCATGAATTGATCGCCTAATGAGATGTAGATCATATTGGAAAACTATATAAACCTCTGGTAATTGTTAAATATTTTCTATGCATTTTAATTATCGTTTGTTTAATTGCAGATCATAGTTCAAATTTCAATGTACGGCACTTCTCCTCGTCTTTGTAAACATCACTTGTCTGTGTTTCGGCATCTTGACGCACAGGCCGTGTGGGGGAAGGGTACCTCACAGGTCCTGTTGAGGACCCAGGTTGTGAATTATCTAATTGGCTTTGGTTTTCATACTACATATTAGAGAATACCAATATAATAAGATTCCTAATCAAGTAAGAAACTTCTAAAAAAAAATGTACAATTACACACTATAACCAAAATGATGTAATAACCTCATTTATTAATATCTTTGTTGAAAATTGTTGATTTCAATGTAAAGCAGTTCTTACATCTGCTAGCAAGCCTTGGCTTCGGTAAACATACCGATTGTTAGAGTTGGGCACACGCACCCCACTATAACAGGTACCCCGGTCACCACATGCAGCTCGTGTGCCTATAGAATTTTATTACACGTGTAATATAAATATGCAGTCTTAAATAACTTTTATGTTATGTGATTTAAAAGCAATTGTCTTCATACAGCTTAAAATTACAAACCTTGGAAAATAGTGTGTCTTTCCCTCTGCTAAGCGTCTTGGTTATGAGTGACTGCTTCTGCAGTCTCTCAACCCCAGACTTCAGTGGTTTCAAGGAAACAACCCCTTTCTTAGAAACCTTTTCCTAAAAAAGGTAGATATATGAATTGTAATGCAATTGTATTTATATCTATATAATGACAAAATTTATGAAGTGTTTAGAAAGCAATTTTCTCTGAATGTCTGCAATTCATCGGAGAAGGAGGGGGTGGGGTGTGATAAAATGAATACTAACGATTTGAAATGTTACATCAATATATTACAACATGCTATTTCAAAAAGTTATAAATGCACGATGGTTTAAATGGATATATTTATTTATTACAAGAGTGTTACTGTAAAAAAAATTGAAAACATTTATCAATAGCACCCCCGTCCCCAAATTTCCCCTTTTAACAGAAGGTGAAATATATTTTACAATATACAGAATTTAGCCAACACTATTCGTATGTTTAATTGGAAAACGTAAATAGAAGTACTGAAGATAAAAAAAAAATCAAAGTACTGAAGTACTGACGGGTGTTGATTTTATCGATTATCATTTATTTTAAAATCAACTATATTTAATTTCGCATGACAAGTAGTATTTTAGCTGTATTTGAATAATTATGCACATTTTTGCTAATATGAATTCTCGGGCTATTTCGAGCTAGAACAGAAAACCTCATATGAATCATGTTGTGTAATATAAATTTAAGGACAGAATTAACGCCATCAAACCCTACAATGCGTTATGTATCAGTAATCGAAATTTTTCTGAAAAAGTGTATCCAAGCAATTTCTTTAACAAACAAAAAATAATAGAGCCAAGTATACGACAGTACTGGTTCTATCTTTAGATTAAATAGTATGCCCTTGATTCGAAACGCTGCCGATGTAGAAATCAATGACAGCGAACCAGTCTTATTGAACTCTGGTGTAGGAATAAATACGACTACAAAAAATATCTAAATTGTTCTTACCATTTAAGATCTGACTATTTTCAAGGTATTTATAAATAAGTTTCCTTAAATAACAATGCTTCTGAGTACTTTACATCGAGTTTATCGATTATTTTCAAGTACTAAGTCTTGTCATCGGTGATGATTTGTGCTTCTGTCCAAACACTGTTTCACTTCCGGTTTGCATGAGTAACTGCACAGGAAAGTTGATTAAAATCAACTCCCAATAACAGCAAAGCTCTTCGTTTTAATGATTTTAGCAGTAACAGTTCGCCATACATTGATCATACCATAGAAAAAGTGAAAGATCAAATTTGATTGGTAGGTGGCGATTCAAAATGGAGGTAATAATCACACATACACACTAAAGTAACAAACTAAAAAAAATACTTCACACTGTTCCTTCTCAACACGGTTTGTCGTAATTTTATCACACAGGAATTCTTATCAAACACTCCACACGGGTTTTCATCTCGCACAGACGTATGCCACACAGATCATATGATATTTTAATGACCACCACGAAGCTTCTTACTGAATGACACACCTTCTCTCATCAACGACCTAGCCAGAAGTTACACATGTATGAAAAACCGGTCTAATAGTCAATGACTAGCTGACCGTAGCACTCTACAAACTATGGAGCGCAGCTACTCACAAAAATAACACTTTATTTGAAAATATATACAAAATGTGACACTGTTCACACAAAAGAAAACCCACTTTGCCGTCACAATGACATCTTTCTCTTGTTTTTATTAATATTCCTGTTTGAATATTCTCCATCAATTTTCTCAACTCTGCCCAATTTTGATTTATTGTTACTATATACTACAATAAAATTATTGATGGTCAACGTCGTTTTGGTTGATCGGTTGTAAGCTTAGATGTTGAATGACCGATCGGGAGACGGAGAGGATCGCAAAATAATTTTTATCGATGAGTTTCAAGCGAAACTTCCACCTGATGTGACAGTTTGAAATATATTCAAGCTGGCGGCAATGGGTACCTTGTGAATTATTAGATATATGGTATTTATTTTTATTATGAGAAAAATCTATAACGTCAGGTACCCGTGTGCATGTCATACAATTATCTCAAGGTTAGATGAAATAGAATCAATAAGAAAATCTAAAAAAAAAAAAAAAAAAAAAAAAAAAAGATTAAAAAAAAGGACTTAAGATCAAATATGAACTTTTAATATCACAGTACTGCGAAACAGTTTAATTTTGTTTGAGTCCAATTTCTTATTATAATAAAAATATCAAATATTATGTTAATGTCAATTCATTTCATGTTGCTTTATGTCAATAATAAACTATACTCCTGATATTGAACTTTATAACGATGCTATTTTGACAACTCAAACACTGAGAAAACAACATCCATAAAATGCACCTCTATGTACCACTAGTATCAATGCCAGGGTCTAGACCCTGAAGTGGGGGACAGTGGCGGGGTCTATACCCTGAAGTGGGGGACAGTGTCGGGGTCTAGACCCTGAAGTGGGGGGACAGTGACGGGGTCTAGACCCTGAAGTGGGGGACAGTGCCGGGGTCTAGACCCTGAAGTGGGGGATATACCTTCCGTTGAGTCGGAGACGGCTTGTTCTTTTGTCGGGATAGGGTTTGGTTGGGTTTCCGCCCTCCTCCGATTTTAGGTATCTTTATCAGGGATCTTTTGTCCTTCGAGGTACATTAAAATATATATACGTGTAAATTATGTGCAGTCTGATCAAAATAAAACCTTCACAAGCTCCTTTTTATTTTAATTCACTTTTTAATTCACTTTGTTTTGAAATAATTTACCTCTGCATTTCAAATTTGCATATTGTTTCCCAGCTTCTTTTTCAAATCGGACGGAAACACTAACTTTGATATTATTGTTTTAAGATTTAAAATGACAAAATATTAATATTAACTTTTTTGCTTGTCACACATATTTAACACTAAGGAAAAAATATTACAATTTGAATAACTATAACCGCCGGGTTTGTACCGTATGGGGTATTTTCTGTCCCGGGCGATTACTAGGGAATTAGCTCAACACTCGCTGTATTTTCCACATTTATTCCAGTTAATAACACAATTATACAAACAGTTACTCTCCACTCCGTACACATTAAAAAGGGGGAACTCGCTTATTAATAATTCTAACTTAATGTTAACCTACATATGACAGTGAGGGAAAACGTAACGGATTAGACGGACGACTTGTATCTTGACTCTTAACCTCTATCTATCGAACTCTGACTCTATTCTCTTCTAACTTACAATCCTCTGTGTAACATATAATATTATTTTACTGGCGTGACCCTCTAAATAATTGACATGTATAAATCATCCAATCAGAGAATATATTTCTTGATCCCTAACTGACCATTGTCCAGGTAAACGCCCATTTATTCACCTGCGTTAATCCGCTAATTGTTATGTAATTGTATTAACTCTATTAGTGTCAAACACACATATCTGAGCTGAAACCATTGTCCATCAATCCTGCCTTTCCAATAAGTATATTTCCTAAAGCTACACTTGATTACTTTGATGTCCTATTTCTTTGTTACAGTTAAGACGTTTGATAAACATTAATTTACATTCTATCACATCACAGTCAGGAGGAATTTCACGATAATTAAGAAGACTAAATAACGTTAATTTATACCAACAAGCTAAAACTATAGAAAATGTTCGCAACATGTAAAATATACATTTTACGTGGTGATAAATATGACCGGTAGAAATACACAAGTCGGTATATCGAATAACAACTTATTAACGATCCAAACTTGTCGTTTCTACACGATCTATGCAGCCGGCATGGACATTACAAGGTCCAGTCTCCAACTGATGATCATTGCGGATAACGACGTATTTATAGTCAAAACATACATGAGTTAATAAACAGACTTACTCTTGACATAATGTATAATTAATTAGAAGGATTACTCAAGATTTATAATTAAGTTTAACAACAGGTGGCACGTTAATGTCCGACGGTCAAGGTCTAATTAGAACTAATTAGCACTTGAATCAAGAAACAATATGTCACTCAAAATAAGTATTTTTCAGACGGTGACATAACACTCAACGAGAACCTGCATGAAAAGCCAGTTAGAATTTAAGCGATTAAGAAGAGGGGGCGAAGCGACCAAGCCTCATTTTAATCATCAAACTTGTATAATGTATAGATTAACTTACATATAGCCCACCTTTTTTACGATTTTTCTTTGCTCAGAAATTTGTGAAAACAAATCACCCAAGGTCTTCTATAATAAGCGATGTTTACAAATAACACGTACCTTCTTACGATAATGAACCTCAAGTTAAATTGACCGCTGTAGATATTATAGATGACATCTTGCGTACAAAATCATAAAGTGTGATACAATTGCCTTTATTATTTTTATACATCGCCCCAGCATTATTTACGTTAGAAACATTGCACGTTTTATGCAGTGTAACTAAAACTTTGATGCCTCAAAAAATTAAACTCCAGTTTTGAAGTGATTTTAGACTGAGTCTGTACTTGACATTGCTCGGACATACCTTGACTTTTTCGATTCGCCGCCATTGTATCCACTGACCAGGGTAATCAAATGAATCATCAGTTACGGATCTAATGGTTTTTAATTTAGCAGCGAGCTATATAAGGCAGAAAATTTAAAAAGAACCAGGGACCATTATTCATCTGTAAACATGTAACTGGACTTTTCATGTCATCCTGGTAAGAATGCGCCAAAATTTAAACTGCTTACTTATTATCTAATGCTATATTATTGCCGAATTTGTAAATTTACACCACTGTGTAGACGATATATATGTGTATAATTTACACACAACATGTACACAAACAACATTTGTTTGAACACACGATATCCAATACGAGACATGTTTTGGTATCATCGAGAGATTGAATCATTTTAAAATTGACAATAAATGCCGCAATCGCATTATGTTCCTGCACATATTCGTCAAATGTAGTAGTCTTTCCAATCCTCAGTTAGTACAGTAGGACGCCTGAGACATCAATAGCCGAAGACATGACATGCAAACTACTAGCGAGTACAGTACTTAGCCAAAATAAAGTGTCGACCCTCGCCGCCGTATCGATATACATGTATTTTTCCACAGTTTTCTTTCGTTTATATTTATCATTTGTCTTTCAATAAACCGTCTTGAATATTGTTTAAATAGTATATCCTCTGCCTTTATAACAGCAGTAGGTTTCTTCGGATTAGGTGCAGATCTATAGCTCGAATGGGAAAATTTTGGTTGACATGCCGTAAGCCTTACAAACAAAAAACTTGCAATTTATAGTACACAAAATATTGTGCTAGTTTTTGATTAACCTTATTTTCCCCGACAAGTCGAATCAATTCATGTTGAATTGCGATGCCGAATAAACGGTGTTCTTGTCGAACCTTGATTTATTATGCGATCGACTTCACGTGGCATTCGACTGACTGTCGAGATTTGTGAACGGGGCAGTCCCTGGGTTCAGACCAGAAATTGTCGTCGTGGACAGAGAAACTAGAATACAATGCACATTTATATTTCTTTGATCTGCTGTCAACGTTCCGACAGTCTTGTGATCACAGCTCATAAATATATTATTGTGTTAATAGGGAAATAACAGATTTTTATGTAATTTAAGTTAGTCTATTGCTATGGGCAAAACACTTCATCGCTGAAAATAAATTGCCTGACAATGATACGTTAAGTGTCCAGAAATATCCCATTCACAAAACGGTCTTTTTCTCAATATTGCTTTAGCTGAATGTGACAATATCTTATTCAAGCATTTGATTCATACAAACGATAAAGTCTGTGTTTGCTTTTTTGACAGTTCTTGCTATGTTAAACCCATTCTGCATATCTAAAAAATAGACGAAGGAAACCTATATCGCACGTGACATAAACTTTGACGCTCGTTTTACTTTTAACCAAACAAAATATCGAGAAAGAAGAGATCATGTTTTATGACAGCAAGTCTTTGAATTATGTTAATCAATGGACAGGTAGGGCAAAGTCATATGTGAATATCTTGAGTTCAATACTTCGATTAGAAGGAATTGATACTTGAATGTTTAAAAAGTCTCTGAATCGATTGCTGTTATCTCTGTTCATTTGAAAAATGGTTTTATTTAAAAGGTAACAATTCTAAAAAACAAATGGTACTATAATAATGTTTTATAGCTAAGGTTTGATGATGTACAGGTCTTAACTATTAACTTTAATGTACTGCACATCAGATTATCAATAAAAATCATGTAGATATAAAGGAATATTGTCATACTGAAATATATTGTTTTATGTCAAGTTTCAGGCCAAGTAAACCTCTATTTTGTTCGATCGAATTGAATCACTCCTGATTATTATGGCACATCAAGTTTTGTCTGATGACTACCGTTCGTTGGAAAAGTGTTTGAAAAATGATATGCCGTTTTCAGTATCGGTAAGAATGGATTTACGTTTATCAACTATTTAAAAAGAATTTTAATAGTTTGGCTATCACATTTATTTCATTTTATGTAACATTGGTCACTATCCTTTTTTTTTTATCCCTCCGTCGTCTGTAACGTTCTCTAAATCTATTATATAAACAAATCATGGTAATTTGTAAGTAATTTATGCAAGGAACATAAATTGTGAAACTTATAATACATATTATACAATCAGGGGGAGGAGTTAGATTTTTGGTAAAACTAAATATTAAACTGCCTCTGGGCTAGTCCGAAATATCTGACGTTTTTCTTTTTTTTTTTTTTTAACGATTTTGATATTTTACATGCCAGGAAAACGTCAGAACTGGCACCATTACGCAAACTGGAAATTCGCCGCTACCAACAGGAAGCGGCATTTTAGGCTCGATTTTAAATAAATATATATTTCAACTCAAAAATACAGCTTAAAATATTATTTTACTGCACATTTTGATAATCATACTGATAAACAATAGTGTTGATGACCTATTTCCTCGCGAGATTTCAAAAACACAAAATCAAAACAATTCTCAACAGTTCGATAGAATGTGTTCAACAGCCTGTTTGTGGTATGTAAGGACCGATATTAGTGAGCAGTAAAATCATTGTTTTATTAATTAGTTATGAGTGAAAATTTGATTCAACTCGTAAATATTTAAAATCGAGCCGACAATGCCGCCTCTAGTTGGAGGCGGCGAATTTCCAGTTTTCGTAATGGCGCCGGTTCTGACGTTTTCCTGACATGTAAAATATCAAAATAATTAATAAAAAAGCCAGGAAAACGTCAGATATTTTGGACTACCTCTGGGCATGATCTGGCAATATACTTGTTTGAATAGCATGAGCTTTATTTAGTATGAACTTTCTCTGGCAACTTATTTTCCTTTTATTTTATAACTTTTTAGTAGGAATTTCAATAATCCTACACAATGTTGTTTTGTACTTGATGACCGTTAAGACTCTTAAAAGTTCTCATAAAACGCTGTCTTTAATTATAATATGGTGTTTTTAAATACACAGGACAGCAGTTTGCCACAATTCTCAAGTCTTCTTCGTCTCCCAGAATACAAGTAGGCATATTTGTCTTGGCAACGTGGGGCAATGATCTACATTGTATACGATTTCTTTTTTAGGCACATTATATAGTCAAACAGTTAAGGAAAGGGTCCCTGACAAATAGAATGGTGTGGGTCGACAGTTGGCCTGACTATAGTGTTGTAGTAGTATCAGACGATCAGGTGTGTCGATGATTTGCATTATAAATTCAAGTCGTGCAACTAAGCAACGCTTACCAAAAGTTCGGTGCTTACTTTTCTTCAACTAATTATTGATAAATGTCGAATAAGAAATGTATTTAAGCTCTTTTAACATGAGTAGCTAATGTATTTCTTTCTTATGCTTGCCATCCTTCGTTCAGTTCTGACTTGTACCTTATTTATTGTAGCATAAGACTGCTGGTTCACAGAGAGTGTGCTGTTTTTGTAGAGACACAAAGAGTACTTTGGTATTAGATGCCGTACTCCAACATGTAACGAAACTGCTTTCCAACTCCCTCTTCTTATTTGGTGAGAATTTTTCTGCTGTCGGTCGAAGTAAAAGATTACAGATAGATAACAAATTTTTGTCGCATTTTTCTCAGCAACTATTAATCGCAGATGCTCGAAATTTTAACACATTCTTTGTTTAGGTATGATATATAATGGGATTCATTTTTGTACCAATCAGACATTAACTTCCTGGTAGATGACGACTTGGTTTATTTGTAGCTTAAATTTTCGAACAAATTTTCGTCAAAGATTTCCCAGCAACTACATGTATTAACCGTAGATTCTTGAAATTTTAACATTTTCTTTATTTAAGCATACCATATGATTGGATTTATTTTTAAACAAACTTAATGTCAACTTCCTGTTAAATGTCGACTTTGCTTATTTTGTATATTCGCATATAGCGGGAGTGTCACTAGTAAGCATTGGCTCACAGATATCTTGTTTTATTTAACTAGACTTTAGTACTTTTAAGCCAAGTCAGTACCTATAACGTTTAACTTTATGGTTCTTTGGTATAATGAAGAAATGAACACAAGAAAAGACTGAAATTCCACAACAAAGTTTTATTCTACAATGTATCATACCAAAGAAAGGATATTATCCACAATATTTTGCTAAGATGTATCAAACCTGAGAGGAATAAAACTTATGGAGCGGATGTTCATGGATATGTGCATATCTATAGAGGTTTTACATTTGAAGGCAATACATATTAATAGAAATTGTTCAAATGTAAACCGGATATAATTGTCAGTTAATTATACTTCCCCATATACTAGTCCTCCGCAAAATGTTTAAGATTTGTGCAAACAAGTATGTAAAAAATGTATGTTTTACTGTGTGCAGGTTTACGTTCTGAGGTTCTGGATCAGCTGATCAGCCACCGTAGTAACGCCTATCGCGTCAGTACTGACGCAGTCATTATGAACATGCCACTGGAACACATCAACCAAATGTTTGTATTGATATAGTTTATTGCGTCTTGTTAAATATTTCTTGTCATTAGGTTGGGTTTTTATTAATCACTTTTAAAATCATTCGACTTTCCAAAGCCTAAAAAATTACATATTCAAAATGTAATGTTTATATCTTATCTGAGATAAAGCTGTTTTCTTACGTGATCAAATTTACAAGTATAAACTTAAAGCTATCTGGGTTTTTTTTTTGTTTTTGTTTTTTTTTTTTGTCCAGCCCAATTCCTGATGGATTTACGGTAACGACTCTAAAACAGGAACACATTGAAACTGTCGTCCAGGAATGGCCATATTCCGGAATATTCAGCGATTGCAGGGAGTGGATCAGTGATATGATCAAACAGTTTCCCAGTGTCTGCATCGAAAACGATGAAGGGGATCCCGTGGCCTGGATTCTACAACAAGACTACGGCTGTATAGGCATGTTACATGTTGTTCCTGCGTATAGGAGAGCTAAGCTAGGAAGTGCTGTTACCATACTTCTGATGGAGAAATTACTCAAAGAAGGAGACTGCATGTGTTCTTCCGTTAATTTCGATAACAAAACGTCACTCGCTTTTCACGAAATGAACAAGTTTGAATATGTCAGTGATTTCTCGGTAGGCTTTGTGGTATACCCTTATGAAGAGGGTTTGCGGGATTAAATATTTTGAATAAAATGATCAGACACTACTTAACAACGAGACCCCCCCCCCCTGAAAACCCCCCTAATTTTTTGAATTAGAGGGGAGACATCAACATGGAATGTAATTTAAATATCCATTACTGTTGTTTCTATCGTTTGTCAAAATTGGAACAAGTCATTATCAATTGACGTGTATTATAGTCTGTCCAAAGATATTTATGCAGCACATTTGTCCGATTTTGAATAAAAATACACATACCTGTGATAGAAGTGCAATTGAAATCGATGAAAGGGAAAATTTCCAAGATATCTTCATTGACACATTATCATTTTTCACTCATAAAAGTTCACAGGAACGAAAATAGATTGCCTACGGAGATTTTTAATGGGGAATGTTTACATCTTTTCTCCATTCGGAAGTCACTCGGAAAACCTCGCGCAATTTTTCAACGTTATCATCCGGGTCTGCTTCAATACAAAATCCCCGTAGACATTACATTTTTTAGCCGTGTATTGAAACATGATCAGCTAGAGGGGGCGTTTCAACGGAAATATCTTGGAAATTTTTCATACTTTTGAATGAACATCGTTTGAACCCTGAGGTATTTATAAATATCGAGTAATTAAGCAAAATGTAAATCCAGGATATCTTGGGACAGAGTATAAAACCTTTACAATATTTTATTTTATGTGAACATTTATGCTTTATACCTAATTTGAGAAAGGCCCATACATAAGGAAAAATACTAATGCCATTCTATAGTTTGAGAAAACAGTTTCCTGGATGTTTTTCACAAAAGGAATGGATTTGAATGTTAACACCTTTAACACTGCTTTGTGTTGTAACCATTTGGATAGTCATCAGACAAAAGTCTTAAGCCGTATGCATTAATTGTAACAACCGCTAATGGTACAACGTTAATGATAACAAAATATGTCAGAATGACAATATAAATAAAATTAAGCATTGCAATTGCAACCACTACTGCTATAAATTGTTGCATTTAAAGTTGACAATTCTAATCGCTAATGCTATTACCCTATAATTATAGATTTGCATCTTTGCACAGCACCCATAACGCTTAATAAAACAAGCAATATATACACTATCAACCGCTAAATAAATGATGCAAACTTATAGCGGTTGAAATTGTCAACTTTTAATGCAATCATAAGGTTGGTGATATTTATATTGTTCCTCTGACTTTTAAATCTTAACAATAAAGATATGCATTATTACTACTTTTTATAGTTCATATTTTATTAATCAGATATGTCAAAAACACAATATCATTAAGTGGTGTTGTATCATTAACGGATGATACAATGCCTCTAGATCTGTCGCATTTTAATCGGTTTTGGTCGGGCGAAAAACACAGTCTTGTTCTTAAAAAAGGTGCCACTTTTTCTTTGAAACCCGCTAGTGACGTTTTCCGACATAAACGTCCCGGATCATTTCATCGTTCTTCGATAATCGAGCGTTAAATCACAAAGATGTTACTTATATTATTATATAAATCATGCCATATTTTATCTTAACATTATTTTCAATGCAATTATTTGTCACCAGTTCCATCTATTTCCTTTGGGTGGCGGAAATCCAATGGGCATTGGATTTATGGCAGAACTTTGTATGTATGTGCCATCTTAATTTTTACATGTTTATATGAAGGGTAGATCACCCCGCCATTGTTGTTAACTATTTTGTATACATATGTTACCTGGTGATCTCAAAATTTGTGCAGGTGTTTTTTAACTAAAAAAGGGAGATCCCACAGTACCTGTTAAATAAGTCGTTGTAATAAGTTCAAGTATTGTTTTTGTCTGGGATCTCCCTGTTTGTGATGTAGTTTATTTTTAGTAAGTTTTGATTCGTCATCAATAAATGACATTATTTCGTCAATGAGAATTTAGTTGGATTTTTTTTAGAAGTAAAAATTAACAATCTGCAGATCATAGATGGAACTGAAATGTATAGTTGTTGATTGATAAAGACTTTATTGGTAATCTTTATGATCAATTGATGGGCATATACTGCCAACGATTTACGATGAGTTATCGCTCTTTTTATAGTAAGAGTGTGTATCTTACACCCCACAAATCCCAATACTGTCGAGAATTGGATTACGTATTATACATAGATTGCATATATATATTTTGAACGGATTTTAGGTAATTTTATTAAATATTAAATACGACGGCTGTCCAAAAAGTCCGTGTACACTCGCGTTTTTTTTCATTGTAAATAGTTATATATATACATACTGTATACCGAAAAGTTTGTCATAAAATTCCAAATCAAACTAGAGTGGTTTTGGATGTTTTCCCTAAAATAAAACTAAAACTTTACTGTTATAAAGGGTCGCGGAAAGAACGACGGCCCAGTTCAAAATCTACATGCAGTTTTAATAAAACATGTCAACACGTCATTCTCTTCAATTGTGAAGTAGTAAGTATTGTGTACGTCATTTTTATATGTCACTTGAAGCTGTTTTTAAATGAACTTAGAATTTTTCAAAGATGTTACGACAAGAACGTGTCTTTAAAAACGCCAGAAAAGTGACGTCAGCTGACCGCACGGAACACTGCGGTATCATAGAATTCTGTGTCGACTTTGGTAAAAAACATCAATAAAAACGAAACTAATTATATAGGCAACAGTATAACATCGAAATATTTTGAGATCACTTATCTATAAGTGGCGCAAGCGATTTTCTGATGGAGTGTGCGATTGTAACCTCTGGCCAGACGGTGATTGCGGCATATTACTCTCAGGTAAACCAAGGACTACGACGTTGATTGTTGTAAGATCTTGCTTCGCACGCTCATTATACCCGCACTTTCTAAAGAAAGTTGTTACCCTGTTCCGTCTGCCTGTCCGTCCGTCCATCCGTCTGTCACGTTTTACTTTCTCAAACTGCTCTTACATCTTATAAACCAGCAAACTGAACTCTTGGAGTATGATTTGGGGTGTCATGTTGTTTTGTAAAAAGGTTTCAAAAATTCTCTGGTAGTCCTGGGGGTCAAATAATTGGTAAAAAATGACGTTTTTTGACAAAAAACCTTCTTCCTCGAACTCCTTTTACATTTTCAACAGTAGACAAATCATCTCTTGGAATATGTTTTGGGGTGTCTTATAGATGCTGAAAAATAACGTTTTTTTTTTTTTTACAAAAAGTCTAGTTTCAAAAAAACGTCAATTTCTTTTTGCAGTAGACAAATGATCTTCTAGAATATGATTCGAGGTGTTATGTTGATGTGTAATCATATTTCAGAATTTTTGTTTTTATCACGTGGGTCTGTGGTCATAAAAAATGACGTTTTTTTGCAAAAAATATATGGTTCCCAGAACTCTTCTTACAATTTATGCAGTAGCTATGTCATCTCTTGAGATATGATAGGGGCTGTCCTATAGGTGTGCAATAAGGTTTTAAAAATTTTAATTTCATCCAGGGAGTCAAATAGTAGCAGAAAACTGACATTTATCACTCCTAAAAAAAACCTACTTCCCAGAACTCCTCTCATGATTTAATGAATAGCCATATCATATTTTGGGGTATGATAGGGGCTGTCCTTTAGTTGTGCAATAAGGTTTTAAAAATTAAAATTTCATCCAGGGAGTCAAATAGTAGCTGAAAATTGACGTTTATCACTCCTAAAAAAAAACCTACTTCCCAGAACTCCTCTCATGATTTAATGAATAGCCACATCATCTATAGGGATATAGCAGGGGCTGAGCCACAGATATGCAATAAGGTTTTAGAAATATAAATTTGATTCTGAGGGTCAATACTATCTGCAAAATGATGTTCCGTCCCATAAAAAAATCTTATTCCTGGACCTCCTCTTATATCTTGTGATTGAAATAACGTACCATAAGATGCATAAGAAGGAAGAAGACATAAAATAGGCTTAAGGGGTGCATTTTTTCAAGTTATTTGATCATTTTTTTTGGGGTGGGGGTGGGGTGGGGTTAAGCTGACCCCCAGAGGCCATGACCTACTAATACCACAAAAAGATTTGCCTTGACATGGTCATGGTTCAAGAAACAAAAATATATATGGTTTAGGAGTGGGGGTTTCGATGATTTTGAGGATTTTTAAAAAATATTCAACTATTCATGTTTTCGGGGGGTGGGGGGATTCAGAGTCTCTTCTCACATTTTTACAGTAGAAAAATCATTTCTTGATTGGTATTTTTCTGTATGATGTCAGATGTACATAAAGAGATTTTGGAAATTGCTTTTTAATCTTAAAGATAAACAAAATGTTATATGTAATTGTAGAAATTGTAAAGTCAGTCAACAAAAACCTAGAGCTTGCTGTAAAAAACAAAGCAGGGTCAACATTGGGCTAGGGCTAGGAATTACACTACATATGAATAAGATAGATTACTTGATTAGTTCTAACTCTGGAAAGTCACTGGGCATCTCAAAGGGGGCATAACCTATATACATGTACCAATTGATGTGCAATGACACAAGGAGGAAGAATAAATATGGTCTAGGGGTGGGGATCTCAACAGTTATTAAAATGTATTATCATTTCCTATTTCAGAGGGGGGGGGGGGTTGTTTAAAAACAACTCTGGGGGGTGGGGGAATAACCCAAGGGGCAGGAGCAAATTTGTCTTAAATGTATCTTGACATGATCAGCAGCATTGGAAAGAATGATCACTATAGGGCATCTGCAGAGTGGGGCCCTAAATAGTTACAAAATCGATCTACAAAAAATATTGATAATATGTTATACATGTATTTAGAAATGTCTTTATTTTCAAAATGATTAACTAATTTATCAGTCAAAATGAGTTATATATAACCGATTGGCAATTCTGCAATTGATTGCAAGATCCCTAGTAAATATCACATGTATTTTTTTATATATAATTATACATGTATGTTAACAATCAAGATTAAAATGCACAAATTTTCATGAGTCATAAATCTTGACATACCACATATCTCTTGACAAAAAAGAATAAGCAATTTAAAATAAAAGAAAATTAGTCATTAATTATTTTTCTATTACTGGTGTATGATGATGGGGTAGGGGGTATAATGGGGGAAAAAAAGCTGCAGCATGCCTTCATTCTCACTAGAAATGTATATCTAATCCACACATCCTGGGGATGGGGAACGGTTAAGGCCCCTTCCTCCCTATTATAACTCATATAAACATGATATTTAATACCCAAATTTAATACAAAATAGGGTCAATATGGAGTCAACTCAATAGTGTAAGTCTGACAACTGAAAAAATAAAAAAAATTCTGCAATGAAAATGACAGAAACTGTAGATAAGCTTATTTAAATAAAGATGATGATACAGTATGCTGGCAAAGCGAGATCACATTTTAGAAAGTGAAAGTAAAACTTAACTGTTTTGTATACCGGTGTCTCATAATATTGCGCTTCTACATGTAGTTTACTTACCTATATTGGTCAACATCATAATGATAATCCAATTAGCACAATACGAATTCCTTTAGCTGATCACCACAAAAGAAACGTTTATTCATGTTAATTAATCCTATTCTGCATATAAAAAAAAACATATGCATGTACACCACGTGAAACCCATCTAACCAAAGAGCTGGGTAAAACTAGTACCCGCTAATGCAACCTGTACACCTGTGTTGTGTACGTAACTTCAGACAAAGATCATCTAATTGTAACATATTGCATGTATTTTCATAACTTTATTCTTTAAAACCCCTTGCACAATTTAATTTGGTAATTAACCATGTAAAGCACAATTTTCAGCTTTAAGGTGGTATGGGACACCCACATATTGTGATGTACTCCTTATTGAACAAAACAAAGTATAAAATATAATATTTTCCCTCAAAATAATGTTACCTAACAGCAAAGTGCAATGGGTTAGAGCGTTAACAATTTGTAAGTAGAGAGTTTGAATCCTGCTGGGGTTTATCTTATTTTTACCTTAAGTTTCCAAAAATTTTAAAAACTTATTTTTTGGGCCAAATATTCATTTGTAAAAATTTTTAATTCTAAAACGGTGAAAGTAATTTAATTAGAATATAACTACATATAATAAAAATAACGCACTTTTATCGACATAAATATCGACATGTGTTTGATACCACCTTTTAAAATCGTTAAAGCAGTCCTGCAGTGAAAATCATTGCGCAATATGACATTTATTTTGCACTGTTTACAATATTCTTTATTGCAATTACATGTACAGTCTTTCATTGTTATCAAAATATTCTGATTAATTTTTTGTTTTTCTATGGGTAGTGGGGGGGGGGGGGGTCAGAGTAATAATTTTGTTTGCAGGGGGGGGGTGGGTGGTGGTTGTAGTCTGAGGTTTACTTTTGGTAATTTTTACTACATAAATATTTACACACAAAAGCCTATATAAAGCAGGCAACCGCCGGGAGGGGGGGGGGGGGTGTACATAATTTAATTTTGTTTGTAATAATTATATAGACCATACTTTCTGTGACATGAAACGTTTAGAATATTGATTTATTAAAAATTCACATGCAAACAGTTCAACCCCAAATTGTACATAAAAGCAATATGTGTATTATGGGATGTGAACTCAGCATTTATGAAAATTATAATTTTTAAAAATTACCGGAAATTGCATGTGGGCTTTTATTTTTTACTAAAACTGGTACAAGAGAGTGTTATTTAGAGACAAACACTTGGTGCGGGTATTACTGTCTAATGACAGCATCTAGTATTAAATTGTTTCAATCACAGCATTGTTTCTTCGGTGTTATAAACTTCAATACAAATTTGAAAGATTCGAAATACATGTAAATATCTTCTTTAGTCTTTACAGACTTTGCAACGTGTGCCTTTTAAAGTGTTGATTTTTAAAAACTAAACATTAGCTTTTTTGATGTTCAGCTCTCGGGCGTTAGCGAATTGTCCCTATACAGCGCATACCTTACCAAAATTGTACCTGTAAATAGGGGGTGCAGTGCCCTTAACAAAGTTTCTAGTCAAAGCACATTTTTTATTCCATCTTAATAGACAGGCAATATTTTCAAGGACAACGGTTTAGTAATTAGAAATATCTTAAAATGCTATAATCGGAAGTGACGTATACTTAGCATTTCCGGCGAACAACTATTTGGCGTAATCATATATATGTTGTTTTAATTGTCATTGACGTAAATTAGGGGCGGCGCCAAGGTTGTGATAAAGATTAGAAGACGGCTAACACGGGCTAACCATGTGGCATTCGTTCCACACCTGCAGAGTTGATGTTTTTTTCAAACTGCAATGATGTAACCGATGCAGCCTTTTTAATTTGCCTGGTGTGCCGTGGATGTAAATTGCATGCCCATGTGGTAAATTTCACCACAAGGGAATGATAGACAGTTTTTATACAATGCCCCACATTACTACTAAGTAAACTTCTTGCTACTTTAGTATAATTGGGATAAACATTTTATCATTTCTTGATCAAAGGAAGGTACACAAGTTATTTTTCGTAATATGTCTGAGAAAGTGTTGGGCAGGATGTTTCATTTTTCAAAATTGAATTTTGAATCAAGAATAATTGAGTGCATTATATAATGTTATAAAAAAATTACTTTCATGCTTTAACTATTTTTTGGAGCGATTGTAATCAAGAAATGAGCATGCCTACAGTATTTTTATTTGAATGCGTAAAACTGTAAATGAAATATATGAATTAAATAAATAGCACATATTTTTGAATTTTGGAAAAAATATAATACCGATATGATTGTCAATATATATTTTGATTTTTTTCAATTTTCTTTCTCTCATCACTGGCGCCTAAGACGTTTATATCCCTTTTCAATTGTCAACATCTTTGAAATGTATAAAAAAGGATACGTATAAGACCTCGGATCGTGGACAATTACGCCTATGACGAGGCGTAAACTGAGAGAGAGCAGCTCGCCTTTATCTCGGGGAGAGAATATAAGGTGGCACAAAGTAGGGTTAATCACGAGTCACTCTTCCAATTTTTATTTGAAAAGAATGGAATTCTATCGTATCACAGAGGGGTTTTCGGTCATTAGTCACACCTAAAGTGCAGTTGACAACTGTCAATCACTGCCACCCGTCTTAGTCTGTCAAGCGTTTGCCACCAACAAGAAAGGATCAAGGATTTTAATCGCCTTTTAAACAAAAAATATATTATTAGACTACAAGCTCTTCACGCTGTTTCTTCGCCGTTGTTTTGTGGTTGTTTTTTTTTTTAAGTTTGACCAATAAACTCGGATAGAGAAATAGTCTGTGAATTGTCCATGATACACATAGGTGTAAAGGAAACTAAGCTGATGCTGTATTTTTCTCACTGTTGTTAACCTGATCTAAGACTTAAAATTTATGATCACATAATCATTTAAATTATTTTTTTAAAACGCACACACACAATATATATATTCTTAACATATTGCCTTTGTACAGTGTCTATAATTTTATAATGAGGTACATGTACAATGTATATGCAACATATGTCTGTATATCTTTATTTTCTCCTAATAATTATTAAACCAATCCGATGTTGATATCCTTTGTAAATATTGAACTTACAAAAAATGTGATATATTTCTATCCCACACGCAAATTGTTTTTCAACAAATTATGCCATGCAACATGCAAAACTATTATAATTACAATGTCAACATGTTATAAATTAAAGTTGATATGAAAGATAACACAAATTGATAAAATGATAGTCAATTAAATCTTATGCAAAAATTTAACATCGACCTATGCGACAATTGAAATACAAGTTACAACTACTTGTGGTGAATGCAAGATAATCATGTTTACATGCAACTTACATAAATATACCTAACGGTAGTTACTTATCTAAACTTATGTGGACATGCAACTCAATTATCTTGATACATTTATGGAACTTGATTATGCTGGCAAGTAAAATATTTCTGTTGACATTCAAAGTAGTTTAAGCTGTTCTTTCGGACGAAAATTACAGTACTTTTTGCAAGTTGCATGCAATTATTAATGAGTTCTATGTCCATAAAAAATTTACAAGTCCACATTATTTAGTAAGTAGCTGGTCAATATTTCTACATTTATAAGTCGCATCTTCTTCTTGTACGTTGGGTGTCGCGTATAAATGGGCAATTTTCGATCATTTAAATTGTTTTAATTCATACATATCTTTAGTTAACATATTGAACTTTGTGGTCAACAATATCATTTTGGCATATTTACAAAGATGTCGACGTAATTATGTTGCATTCTTAGCATCTTTAATAGAAAAAATGACTTGCATGTAAATATGTATGAAATAACTTAGCAGATCTTTACTTTTTTAAAACCGTAATGGACATATTCACAGCTTTTAGGGGGGATATGCTTTAAGTAAAAATAAAGGCTTGCTTTCGGGTTCAGCAAATTCTGCCAAGTGTTAAATACATACCGGCGACAATTTGTATTATCTAAGAGCTCTCAAGGTCTCTATAAATAATTGCATTTGATTTTTGTTTCAATAATGAGACTTAATTGTGTAAATTTCAGACGAAAAAAATTCATTAATGCGGAAATCACGAAATTATACAAGTGTTGACCCAATTGATCAGATGTACTTCACAAAGAAATTTGATAAAAGTGGATTTGAAATACGCCAATGGTTCTAACAAGGATATACGGTTGAAAATGTAGGCTAATTCAAAACATGTGGATATTATGTAATCAAATTTCTCTCTACGGTTAAAGACAATTATTTGATTTCTTTAAGACAAGCAATGTTTTGACGTCTCAACGTTAGGAATATACTTGCCCTTACAGCATCAAACAGTTTTCTAATCCTTGTAGTACACATTTATTTCACTGGCTGAGCTTTGTTTAGCTGTTCTCAATGCCGTTCTGGACATCATAATATTTCTTCAGAATACTGGTGCCAATTAATATTCAAAAACCAGATGAAATTTTCAATATTTTCCATATCTATTCTATAGGCATTAGAAATCTCAGAAGAGACAGACACAGGCAGACAGACAGGCAGACAGACAGACAGAGACGGACGGACGGACAGAGAGACAGACATAGTGTGTGTAAGGGGGTGGGGTGGTCTGCAGTATTTCAGCAATAACCAAAACCAGCTAAACATGATTTTAGAGATTACATTTTGTTACATACTGTTCATGAAGTTATTATGCGCGGTGCTTATGGTGATGGTTGTATAATAAAATGGGTCAAAGTTCTGTTAAATTATTATAAAGTACTAATGCTCTAGGATATATTGGCATTACCATGTGAACGATATAAAGCTTTTGCACGATAAATCAACTTGCCTCGGGCATAACATCGTTCTAGAATTTGAACATTTAAACAAAATTATGATTTTGCAATGTTTGTGATTTGTTAATTTCCTGGATTAACATTTTTTTGTATTCCAGTGACCCCAACAAATTTACACCTAATAGATATTTAAGGGGAAATTGTAACATGTGGTGTTTTTAACAAACAAAGACCAATCCAAACTTTGCAAAAATTGAATTGAGCTGTGTCTTTTTGCAACGTCAACCTATAGGTCATGAGAAGGCTTAAAAATAGGGCAATATTCCGCATATTAATGCCACAAAAGATTTTGGCGCTCAGCGACTTTATATTTTCTTTTTATGTATCCTGGAGCAATCAAATCCAAGTTGGAAAGAGTTTTTACATTTACGGTTACATTTACTGAAACTGGAAAGGTTTTAATCAGAATCACAAGACTCCTACGCTAAAGATGGTAGCTATGGGATATAATTTTCAAAATTTCGGAACAAGGCCCATCTACACATCATAAGTTATTTCGCCCCCTGACCATTTGAGACCCGATCACTTCCGAATGTTAAAAGTTGTTTTGAACGTGCCTGTCAGTAGTTTTATTTTGGACAAAATGAGATGAATAAGAAATCCCACAAAAAGTAATACGTTCCTAAGTCGAAAGTTAAGGTAAAGTAAAATAAAATTAAAAGTGTAATAAAGTTTGAAAGACTGAACTAAAAGGAAAGATACATAAGTAGGAGAACAGCGACTCAAGAATTAGACCTCAGAACAAAACAATAAATAAAAATACATGATGGTTGTATTCTTTTTAATTATTTCAATAAATTGTCACAAATGAATCTCAAAGTATTAATGAACATATATATTTTCATAATTATGACATTCACAAATGGATTTACTGTTTACATAAAATCCCAAATTGTGAAATTTAGATTACATACTTCTTACTTATAAAAGTCAAGTGGACTCTATATTGTCAAATATTACACATAAGTAAAACATTTATAGACAAAAAACTTTTTTTCAATCCTTTTTTATCTTCCAGTTTATTCATTATTTGTAATAAAAGTTGCACCAATTTCTGTTTGAATAGAGCCAAAAGTTGTTTGCATAATTTCAAAAACCATACACAGAAAATAATTCTTCATAGAACCTAAATTACAAAATTGTCCCAAATTATAGAAATGGGTAACTCTCTGTAGATAAGCTCATACCTTCAACATTACAAAACATGGTTTAAAAACCTTGATTTCTGACCTATTCATTTCAATCAAATTCAACAGTGAAGTTCCCGGTCGTCATTTGCAATGAAGAGCGAGCGAAAGGGGAGCTAGGACTTAACCTTGATCTCCAATTGCTAATCGATAGGATAATAAATTGCCCTCTTTGACAATATAAAATACAAATACAAGGGCTAACAGATGAAAAAAAATCCATATGGCTTACGTGAATCTCCCCACAGCAATTCAGTTTTTGGGAGACGTTCAAACAACTCACACTTAAAGTGTGAAAGTTTTCACAAGAGCCAGTATGTTAAATGATTTCATTTAAAAATGTTAAAATAAACAAAGCATATTTTCGTAAAGACTGCATGAAAATATATATCATTATAACATGTGTTAATGATTATAATACAGGACCGAAAGTAATTCTGTACATCTCTATCACATTGCTTTGCACTTCTGGACCATTCAATTCAAGTTATTCACATATAAAGCACACATATCATCTCAAGTACCATGTTTCACATTGCACATCTTCGTCACTTTGTCCAATTTTAAACATATCACAGACGTTTCTAGGTCGAACATTGGATTAATCTCCCCCTTACTTCTGTCTAAGGAGATGGCGCTAATGTAGTTAGATCTGTGTTTTTACTCTTTTTTTGTTTTTTCCCCTTTTTACCTTTTCTACCCTTGCGGTTTTTATTTTTCTTTCCTTTTCCCTTTTTGCCTTTTTTGCCTTTCCCCTTCTTCTTTTTTCCTTTTTTCTTTCTTCCTTTTCCCTTTCCTTTTCCTTTGCCCTTCCCTTTGCCCTTCCCTTTAACCTTATTTTTACCCTTGTCTTTGTCACCTTTGCCACCCGAAGAAATCCCAATTCCGTTGTCTCCGATATCCAAGGGTTTCAAACATATACCCTTCTTACGCATGAGTTTTATGGCTTTACGGAACTCTTTATCCTTTCGCCATTTTGCTATGTACATGGCGGTGAATTCTCCAGGTCCTGTGCTATTTCCCATTATGATGTAATTCTCATTAAGCGTGACGTTGATGCGGTCACAGTCACAATGTAGGCCCCCTTGAATATATGGACTAAGTGATCTCTTGTCCTTCTTTCGAAGCCCGTCTTTTTTAAAGAATTTCTTCTTCTTTTGTAAAACCAGTATTTTCTTCTCATTGTCATGATTGATTTGTTTAATTTTTGCTCGAACCACTGTGAACGTAAAATAAATCATCAAATATAAGGGGAATTAAATCCTCTTGACTTAACTTTTTCTATACCAAAGTTCGAAAAACAAAAAAGAAAAATACACGTTTGCAGAATTCTCCAAACATTTAAACACATACTTTATTTATTAAATCATAAGGATAAGAAACCAGTTTGTTATAGAGTGACAGTGTTTGATTCAAATATCCAGTTAACAGCGAATAGAATTACATGATTTTTAACAAGAAATAACCCAGCACCGTCAGATGCCTATAAGCCTACCATATGTAGAGCGACAGAATCCATCCACTAGTCCCTCAACCGTCTCTGGGTGTCGGCAAGCACTGCAGAGGTTGTGGACTACAAAACAGTCACATCAACATATTATATAGGTTATTTTTTGGTTTAAAATGTTCAGCGACTCCAAACAATAGGTTTGTTAGCTTTGTAATCTATGTGTATGAATTTGCAGTGAGTATTATCTACATGATGAAGAGAAAATTAACAATGAAATGAAAGAATTCAAATTAGATTAAGACAAAAATTTTAATATAAGTTTCTCCCTGTGAATAATCTTAAATTAGGAATTATTAATTTGAAAGAATCATTATATTTCATTCAACACTTGTATGTATTACCACTGGTGAATTAATGGAAATAAAACGCAAATAAAATATAAGCACGGACGAAGAAACGGGGAATATGCGATGATGAGGCGAATTTTTTGTGTGTTTGCGTGAGAACTTCAGGTGACAAATGACCACGTGACACCGATTAGTCTGAAAGGCAAGCTGTGTTTGTTACAGTGGTACAATAATATCTTGACACCCGTCGTGTCAATTTTATCCGCTTTTATAAATGGAGAAGATTAAGCCAAGAAAATCGACGCTTTATTAATACATTTCAAGAGGCATATCCCATCTCAACTAGCATAGGGGAATTACTTACACACTCTTTCTGTGGTGAATGGAAATTACATGCCAGTAATTAGCGGGTATTTATCGGGCAGTGCAATTTTCCCCGTCTAGATTACGTTACTTCGAAAGCGAGTTACAATGCCTGGTGTAATCTGATCGACAGAGAATCGGCACATAGCGAGACAGACAAACCCGTGAAGCGGTTAAGTTGCAAATTGTGTTGCACGTCAGCCAAAGATAACAAAAATGTATAAAGAGTTTCCTTTGTAGATCAGGAATGAAGATTTTGACATTTATTAATTTCACACAAGATATCAATGTGAAGTATTCTTGGTGAAACTGACAAGGGTGTATGAATTCTTACACGAAATAAAAAGTAGTACAATATGTACATACTAAACGAATAACTTATTCTTATCTGTATAACTTGTGTCAAACCCCGAAAAGGCACACTTGTTTGCTCGCCAGGTTATTGGTTTGTGAGTGGAATATGTTTGAAAGAAGGGGAGGGGTTAGTCATTGGTATATGCCCATTAAGCTACGCAGAGGAAACACTTATTTTTTCGAAGGAAACGTATAAATCATATGCATTCTAAATAATGAAAATATCAACGTCCTATGAATTATCTAAGGTTATAAATGGAAATTATTCGAACGTGAATAAATCAACTTCATAATTTTATCGACTTAGGATGGTGAACTCTGTATGCATAAACAATTTATCTGCACTTTCTGAAACCTGATGCCATCTTTATCTCACCGATTTTCTTTTCCCTTAGATTGGGCAAGAGTCCGCGTGTTCGAATAATAAAACGGTGTCTAATAAGACAACGTCTGGCCAAAAATATAACGCAATATACAAGTTTCTAAATGTTTGTTAAATGTTGGCAAGAGTCTTAAACTGTTCATCGCAGAGTAAACTCGCGGTCTGCGATTAAAAAAAAAGAGAGTTTATTACCCCTTTCATCATTTAATAATTCTTTGATTTGAAACGTTTGAATCATCGACAGTATGGTGAACGTCAATCGAGAATAAAAATTAAGGTTGAAAAAATTAGGGTAAAAATAAGAGTTTTAACGAGGACTCACACTCAAATTTCTCAACTGTTAACAATTTCCAGCGTTTCTAAATCCTCAAAATCGAAGTTAATTAGCACTAAGGAAGAAAGTCGCCGAGACGCGTTTTTAAGATGCGCTTGTGTAATCAACTTTAATTTTAAGAGCGCAAGAAAACTTCGAGAAAATATTCTTCCCAGCTTCTAGTCTTAGAGAGACAAAAAGGCATATTGCATAATTGTAGAATTGATGGTTATAACTCCATTCATTCTCCTGAAATTGTTAATTATACCAGAAGAACCTTTGATGATTTATTGAAGAATCTTGAGCATGTAACAGGAAATATTTCAAATTGATGTAGCTGTTAGAGTTGTACAAAAAAACTACATTAGAGAATAATAATTCTAAAACATTAACGTGCTCTTTTCAAAATTGTGTATATATCCCTTTGAGCGCCAGGGATATAAAATATGCCTTTTTCATAAAATTTGTGCAGGAGGCGTGAAATTAGCAACGTAACTCTCGTCTGCTTTTAGTAATCTGTATAGATTGGCGGGTATTCGGCTTGAAGACGATGGGTATTGATGCTTAAAGAGGGCCGAGTAAAATAACCTCGCAAATGCCTGCATTGCAAAGAAGTTCCCCCTTTTTAACCATTTCAAGTGATCGATACATCAATTGATCATTGGTAAATATAAAACTGCCATAAGCTCAACGACCGACAAAGATGTTATAAAATTCTTGCGAGATTAAAATTTCAGATAGGTATAGCCTCTTTATTCGATATAAATACCAAGGTGTCGTGTGAACTCAGATGACCTCTGGTGAGGACAGGGAATTTGTGTGTTAATCGTCGAGATATCTTTGCGAGTCATTTGTTTAACAGATTCGTTGTGTCACTTTGGCCATTGCAGAGACCGATTTACGGCCAACCGGACCAACCTCCGCTGACAAATACGATAAATTCAAAGGGGGCGAGACGTAAAAGGTTACACAGACAGACCTTGTCTCAATAAAATGTGGTTTTTACTTGTAATTCAAAAACTTTAATGTAGAAATAATTTTATCGGTATTTGTTTTAGGGAGATAAAATGTTTGACATGAAGAAGGAGAAATCTTTATATGTTATTTGAAATACAAAAAAAAATGTGATTGATGACTTTATCTCACCTGTTGATACATTATGTAATGGTTTTATACAGAGATCTGCGTCTTCAGGAAACTTGTCACATCGGACCATATCAGGCCAGCTATAGTTGTAGAAGAGCATCGTCTGCTCGCAGCCCGCCTTGACGGCATTACACAGACTTCGACACGGGTAGATCTTCCTATCCAGACAAACGGGAGTGAAGAGGGAACACAGGAAAAGCTTGGTATCCGGATGACAGTGCACCCCGAGGAGAGATGTCCAAGACTTGGATTGCTGGATAACTTCATTAATTGTATCATGGTCTAAAAGGTTGGGTAGCCTCATCTGGGTATACCCGATGTTCTGACAAAGAGTCAAGTTAGACGGAATGTCGATGCATTTGGGTTGATTAATCCGTCCACTAATTGATGCCCAGTCCGGGTCTATATCCTGGAGAAAGCCTTCCTTGTAATCATAGGAATAGCACTCCGAGAGGCAAAGAACACAAAGCGACAGAATAATCCACATGGTGGCAAAACTTTAAAGAATTCACAGAATTTCTTATATCACTTGTGTGATGTCATTTCCATAATCACATACTGCAAATGATAAAACTCTCTAAATTTTTCGCAGGGTAAAAAAATTGAACATTCACTAGTTTTATCACATTGTCTCCAAATGAAAAAACTGTCTGAATTGTGGACCTTTCCTTCCTACACTAAATCCTCTGCGACTTTTTTTAAAGCCTCACCGATGCGTGCTACTTCTATAGGTTTAAGTCGCGGTGTGGTTATGTTAAATATTTTTAAACAACTTCTAATCAGTCCGATGGGACGTCACCTTGCCGGGATCCACGTTAAATAGAGAGAAAATCAGACGCGCCAGCGCTTTTACCTTTTACACTAAAGCAAGTTCACTCGCCGAAGAAAATGTCTTGTGGAAAATAGGCACCCCTTCTGTGGTTACTCATTACATAATCAGCAAATTACAAAACCCTCCTCTCTTTCCCTCTCTTCTTGGCTTGGGTTCCCAGTTTTTTTTATCGACAGGTTGTTCCTTTCATTTCAACAACCTGTGAATTATACGAGAGAGAAAAAAATGTATATTTACTCAGTGAGGAGTGTAGAAATTAATTTCGATAAAACACTATGATCGATTTAAAGACTTTAAAAAGTCCAATACATAAATGTTCTATGCCATTTTCATACGATTTTTAGATCATTTTCCCCTTTGTATTCTGCTTCAAACTATAAACTAAGATGGTTAAAAATTTTGCAGCGCACTGCGCGCATGATTACGTATGCAAAATTGTTGTCATACCTATCGAGAGAGGATCAAAAGAACCGAGGTCGACCACTCGCGTGCATTGGGGTTTTTTAACATTTCATTTATCATCATCTTCGCGTCTGAGAATCTTTACATATCAACATGCCCGTTGATAAATTTTAATGAGGCAAATATAGCGACTAACCCGTGAGCTTTCGCCAATTTTTTTTTCAGCTATTGCAAACATGAAAATAGCTCATTGATAAAAAGGTATATAAAAATGTTATAAGCTGGAGATTACATTCTTATCCTTGGTGCACAATGTGTCTGAAAGACGTCAACTAAGGTGCGATTCCTTTTTCAATTTGTTTTTTTCCAAATTAAAATACGTGAGGATGAAAAGGGATTAATTTAAATTGAATAATAAATTGAATATTAAAAAAATGTTAAGAATTATAGAAGAAACGATACATCAAAAAGACTGGTTACCTTAAATTGAAGAAAAAAAACGAAAATGGGTTAAAAAATGCATTTTATGCACGGCTGTTCTCCGAATAAGGAACCTTATCGAGCATGAATGATGAAATTTATTCAATGAAACAGTTTAAAATATCGTAGCATACATACAAATGAACATGTTTCAACCAATCATAAGAAAGAAAATAATCCTAGTGGTCTTCATTGAATCTCGATATGATGCGATATTAGCAATGAATTAGCGCAGAGTGTGGTCGAAATGTTTTATAAATTCTTGCTAGCTGTGCTCTGAAAGATTGATCTAATAATATGTAGATTAAATGACGATAAATGTGCGCCTTTCCTGATAGTATTTCCTTTAATTAACATAACAGCGCGTTAATTCATTATAGACCCACTCTCATATTTCCAGGCAGACGCTACGAAGTGGTTCATTTCTAAAGCGTTTTTGTGCCCAGGATCTTGATGCATGTTGTATTTTTTGGGGGTATACGTTATGGTAATGGAAAAGAGTATTTTAGGAAACCGTAAACCATCGCTTTCTCTTAAGAGTAACTTAGAGAGTTTAATTCATGCAATTCCTCATGTCAAATGAATGGCTTTTAAAATGTTAGAATCCAAGTATTTTTTTTAGATATATTTCATTCTGCGATAGCTTCATTCTAAATTGCTTACTCTACCGATATTATTCATCATCGCTGGTTAAATAATGATAGCAAGATATTGTATTTCTGATAATGAAACCATTGTGCTAACAATTTCGAATCACAAGATTAATATAATACAAATATAACAAATTTGATTTTAATAATTAAGTACATAGTGTAACTTTCAATCTATTTCGTAAAAAAAAATCAATTGAATATGAATAAAAAAGGTAGAAAGAAATGATACTTTTCTAGAATTTCAGTAAGGATTGTTGAAGGTATATATAGTGAAGGTGCCTAGTTCTAACCAACTTGTTCAGGCTTTTGATGGATCTTTATCAATTATTCTCAATACATATCCTACATTAATCCCATATATAATTATTATATTTTATACAACAGTTGTGATAGTACTTGGCAAACTATTTAAATTGGTACCGACATGAATGCCTGATCCCCCCGCAAAGGGATAGAAGTAATTGACGAAGCATTAGGAGTTATACTGTATTTTCGTAATTAAATAATAATTAGAAAAATACAGCTAAAAAGAAAAGTCAAACAGTTTATGGGGATACGATCGTTCATTAAAAGCTTTGTTCGAATCAGCAGGTGTCAAAATCATAAACCATTCCAACCTGTACTTTTCCTTGCATTTGCATAAAACCTACACCCAGGACCGATTCTGCGAAATAATTCCATCATTTTATTAAAACATCCAAACTCTGGGAAAGCGTGAAGGAAAAACGATCCTAAAGGTATATGTTATTTCGCTGTCTCTTTACGCCTTTTCTTATGTTGATCTGTTTATTTGTCGTCATTACAAATTATATCCCAGCTATTTGACACCTATGGCTTAATCCGCGGTCTCAAGGAAAGGGTCGTCTTACCAATAGTACACAGGTGAAAAAATGTCATATACAGTCTTTCTTCTATTCAAATAGAGGTATTTATAAGTGCACGCACCTGTTTTTCTGTTTTCTGATGTCTTCACAGTGAATTATCAGAATCATCAGCATTTTGAGGTTTAACATTTTTTATTAAGTTTCAATAGGTCTACGGTGTATTTGGACAAAGACGCGTTGCATCTCCATAATTTTGCCATCTATTTAAATGTCGCACAGAAGTCTCTTGTTTCTTGTTTTACCGCTCTACCCTCAATAGAAGGACTTTTTAAAAGTTAAATTATGGGTACCTTGGAATTAGGAATGAGTTTTCTGACTTTTCTCCAAAAAACATTTTTTCTATTAAAATATACTCAACCATTTATTTAAAAAAAAAAAAAAAAAAAAAAAAAAAAATATATATATATATATATATATATATATATATATATATATATATATATATATATATATATATATATATATATATATCAGCATTTTTAAATTCTATCAAAAGTGCTTTAAAAATAAAACTTACTTTTAGCAATTCCAAAAGCATATCCATAAAAGCCAACAAATATATATATAGAAAAATCCCTTTATATATAATATGAAAATAAAGGTGTGAAACTGTAAATCTAGTTCATTCTCGTCGGGCTCTTGGAAAACATTAATCCGGTTACCGGTTTAAGCTTCAGTACACTTACAGCTCCCTGTGCTGTTAACACCTACTGGCGGTTTTATTTAAAATTTCATTTAAAAGCAACTCTTAATTTATTTCCATTCATGGATTTTATACATATATCTCAATAAAGTCGTGTTTGCACAAGTGAAAATATTGTATATATACATATGGCGATATAGGGAGCAAAAGCTTTGGACTATTGATGATTTCTACATTTAAGATATCCCACCGGAATTCAGATGTGGGAAAATATTAATGAATTGGAAATGAACATATATGAAACATTTTGTCTGAACATGGTTGGAAAATCAAAACTTTTAATTTCTTTGAAAGAGAAAGGGTTGCAAAAACAGTATATCTGAAAATCCATGTTCCTATCATAAATGATGCGATATCTTTGGCTAGGTTGTATTCATGTATTCAAATCTTAAGTAAAATCTACATAATAACTTTTCACTTCCTTTATTTCATGAGATAAACAACACTGTTTGATGTGCAATGTATAATGCAACTGGAATCTTTTACAGACACTATATCAGATTTCTGGCAACTTTCAGTCAGATTCAAAACATTTGATGTTTAAAAATTTACAGATTATATTGTATAAAAGCGAGTATTTTTAACATCGCAAACAACGGTTTTGTTCAGATAAGTTGTTTTTCTAAATCGGTGCCATTTTTTGGTCACATGGCTTATGCATAGATAAATAAAGTAGGTCTTATGTTTGTAAAAAGATTTGGGGTGATCTATTAATGAAGTTGAGATGCAGTGCATTTCATTTTTAAAATATTCAAAAAATGTACGGCAAAAGAAGTTAAACCATACATTTTTTCAGCGCTTCCTGTATTTGTGTACCGTGTACATCAACATCTATGAGTTAAGAGTACGTCAGTCTAGTTATATTGTACATCCAAACAATTTAGAAATCGAGTAAGAATTGAAATGAATTTACAATAATTAAACCATAACCCATAAATGAAAAAATAAAGAAAAAGAACTTCAGTTGCCCTGATGTTAAACAGTGAAAAATGGGTGTTAATTTTTAAACATAAAAATGCCTTTAACAAATGTTAGGGGTAGATCACCATACATAAACAGGAAGTAAATAAAAAGAGAAATGATCAAGAGTTGATATAATAAAATTAATATATATGAAAAAAAAAACAAAAACATATTTTCTACGATAAATGTGTAGAAAATGCAGTTACAGATGCATGCATCGGACATCAACTTGGTGAAACAGCCTCGGTTGGACTTTAAACGCGTTGCAGTTGCAATCGTATTCTAAATGAGAAGCGGTTGAACCATTTAAAAAAAAATCACATAAAACCAGTTTTCAAGTGTTCCACTTTTTTATATTAAAATTTTTAATATTATTTTGTATATCATTCTAGATTAAAAGACTAGGTTTTAGGTTTGATTATAGGAAGCATTAACGTGTTAGATTAATAAATGTACAATGACCAATCTCTTCATTTATCAGGCTTTTTTTTAAATGAACTTGAATTTCTGAAAAAGACTGTTTTTATTATCTCATAATGTAGTTCCTAAAAAAATTTCAAAGATACGAAATATTTATTCATGACCTGTTACATCATTTCGACATCTTACTTAATGTTAAACATATACAATTTCTTCGAATGAAATAAAAAAAAAGTATGACATTTTTTTAAAATCTGATTGGTTGCTTTATGCCACGTGTTTTAAAAATATTGACTTAAGCAACCATTCAAGGTCTATTTAATGAAATAATGCAAATTCTATAAGAAATTACGTTGTTTCTTTCTTGTTTCTGCCAGAAAAAATACAACAACAATTTTAGCCTTTTCATTCTTTCAGTCCATAGACATAAATAACATGTACATGTATTCTTGCTCGGTCGGTTAGCTTTTCTGTGAAGCAGTATATCTATTTATAGGCTCCATAAAATGGCTGTATTTGTATAATATTTCAGAATCATTAAATATATCATCAGGGGGTTTTTTATGTGTAAGATAAGATTAAAAATGAATGCTCTTGATAAAGCTTTTTTGTTTGTTCTTCTAATTTGCACGTTATCGAAAATTAAAAAAGATTTATTTTTAAAAGGTAATTCATACTTCTATATGTCTATATGCCAGTTTTATCAAATGAATTCATACTTGAATTTTTGAAGACGGCTTTGGTACCTTTTATGTCTGGAACAAACAACCAAACAGTGCATTAGTTAAAAGGAAAGAAAAAAGATTAATTCTGATCCCGAAATACCAAACATGTCTACCTGGTATTTATGTTAATTGTTCTAATGTATATTTATTTGCATTCTGTATTTTTCTATAATTTTAGGACGTTTTTACACACTTACTCATTCAAAGTTAAATAAAAACAAATTATTAGAATTGATGGATAAATCAATCACAAAAGTTATTCAAAAACATTTTTCATTTTAGACACAAATTATGGTTTATCTCAATTTCAAACTTTTTATTTTTTTAATTAATAAAAAGTTTGAAAAACAGCATGCCTCATGGCATGTGCAATCTAACTTTGTTCTACATGTGGTTTATTTTCGTTTTTTTAAACAGACTAACGAGGGAGTGGGGGGATCCGCTAATTTCTGATTTGCAATAGCAATCATTGACTTCGTTGGAGAGCCTTTTATTTAATACAAATTCAAAACCAAACACATTTAATTGACTTTTGTACATTAAAATACATCATTTTAAATTATCTTAAATGAAATAGATATATGATAACAATGAGTAGGATTTTTAATCATTACATGCTCTTTCGATTCCCATCAGTTCATTTGGGTTTTTTTATTCGTGAAATTGTTTTGGAATTTTGAATTGCGAATGAAAAAATATTCATGATATTACGCGCATTATAAGGTTCTCTTTGTATGGTTCTTTGCAAAACAAATGCAAGGAGTCCAGCGAAACATTTCAAAAATACGAAATAATAAATAACACTTTTCCCGAAACCAACAAATTATTAGTTTAACCGTGTTAAAAGTCAAAAAGAAAATTTTGTTTATCTTGTCTCATCAAGAATATTCACTTGAAAACAGCGTTATCAAACAATTACACATCATTAAATATGACTTTTATTGTCCAGATTTATTTCAAATAAATGAATCTTATGTCCATATATAAAGTTCAATTAGAATCCAATGAGATTCGTACCTATGACCAATGACGTTAGTGAAATTACAATTAAGGTCACACTTACTGGCATAAATCAAATTATTCATTGCTGTAAAAAAGTGTATAATGTTCAAAGTTTGTATATAAAACAGTTCGTGAATAGCTAGAGAGAAGTTCATAAAGTTATTGCTTTTAAGGATTGTTTAATATTTTTCATCATTTATTCATCATATTGCTATGGAAAGCAAAAATTGTGTTCGTAGATACGATCTCTAAATTTTGTCCTCGCTCATAATTAACACCAGACGAGTAAAAGACAATGAGAAAATGAATTCTGAGAAAAGTTAAAGACACCAGGGAAGACAATAGGAAGGATACACAGCAGTATACAGCGAAGCTTCTCTACCCATCTCGTGAATTCCTGGCGCGGTTTAAGGTTAACCAAGAAATTATGACGAAAATATTAGCACGAAGAGATTCCTGGCCAGACACGAGCCATATATCAGGTGGCTGGAAGCTGTCGTAGAAACTCGTGTTTTATTGCCTCAGAAATAAACACCCCGGGAGGGATTTCAGGCCGAAACAGACATTTCCTTGTAGCTTTCTGCAGCAGACGATAGATCACATGACTAAATTTCGTGGTGGTTTGATAATTATGTTTGTAATTTATGTACACTTTTCCCGGCTAAAATTTCGGAGATTGATTTAAATAAAGGCAACATAAAAGTATAAATTTGAAGTATTTACAAAGGAAGCGCAATCTTTTTTTTTCAAGTTTTAATGCATTCAATAGTTTGTGGCCAATTAACCGACGGTAAAACATGCTAGAAATAAAGAAAACCTTATCAAAACCCAATGAAATCAGTAAGCTCATCTTAAACCTGAATCGGAAAGGAGAGTAATTAAAATCATACACAAAATCAAAAATATAAGATATATCGAAAGTTATTTTATTGTTTAGTTTATACGTGTAAATGTGCTGAATAACGGAATAAAGTCTTTAAATTAAGCTGAAACTGAGCTCGGAAAATAATCAGCGAAACTCGCTTGCAATAAAGAAAGCTTACAAGATATTTTAACAGTTTTAAAATAGTCTAGATCACACCTATTCCATTTAATATTTTATCCTTTGAATGTATACATAATTACCCTTTGCACTGACTTACTCTCTTGAACTAGGAGGGCATATAGGGCAACAGATTAAACATCAAATACTGTCACACTGCAACCATAAGACAGCTTTATCCTTTAATAAGAAGGATGGTTGCAATTTCATTCTCGAATCAAGCCTTGCAAAGTCCTCTTCAACTTTGCAAAGTTATAATTAAACGGATTATTACATCATTTCTCCTCCACAACAAGCAAGTATCTCCTTTTCCACAGGATATCCGATGTCTCAGGATTTTGTGGGGGTTTTAATGGCTGGAAGAACACGCTATTTGTGGTCCTCCAGACAACACGTTCAATCCTAAAATGATTCTAATTGTTTGGCAAAACACAGAACAGACGTGACTTCCATGTATAAACCCCATTTCCTAACTTTTGCTTATTTGTTTAGATGAAAGCAGTCTATTTCGAACATGCTGCGAAATTTTGTAAAGTACCTAACCTGTCCGACATTGATTCTTTAAATGTGAATTTTAATTATTTCCCTTTTATAATTATAAGACCGATATGTCATATTTTGTAATGTCTTTTAAAAAATGAGTGAAATACTCCCGATGAGATGTGAAACAAAACACACATTTGTATACAGCCTGCTTGGTAAGAGTGGGGGTTTCACTCAACCAAACCGATCATTTTAAAAGAAATATTACTTTTTGCCCTGCAAAGATCGTTTTCCATTTTGAATGCATTGCATACATTGTTCTTATGATATTGCAAGGCTTGCCTTACCGTATGTACCCGAGAATTTTTAAAAACATCTGATTTAAGAACTCAAAACGCAAGCCATAATTATACTATGAGTACCAATCCTTATATTTGCCAAGAAATTAGCTGATCCCAACAAGTTTTAACCCCTCAATGGATCGTCTTGTAGTTCGCTAATAACCATAAAACCCGGAAAATTCCGTGTAGTAGACATTGTTGGGATGACAAAGACAGTAACATATTACCAAGAGACTGGGGACCAACGTTTGCTGTTAATTCGTGAAGGCGTAATTTTGGTGGTAACTGTCTTGTTATTTGGAAAAGTATGATAATGCAAAGTTCGGGGAGGAATGTAAGTCAAGGTTAAAATTACATTTAGTCCACAAAAGTCAACATTAGTTATACATTAGTATAATAGTACAGTATAGACTATAGAAGTTGTTCAGTGAATTCAATTTGAACGTGATGGGACAAGACCTACAGTACGGACAAAATATTGATATTTGTTATTTTGAAGGGAAAAAAAACTATACCAATATAATTTTGTTGATAACTTTTGCTGGCAATGAAATTTTATACAACATTGGGATAATAATACTTAGTAGTATATTATCAACTAATTTTTTTTTCTTGACTCCATTTGCGTATCGAAACATGTAGACACCGTAACGTTGCTTAGACAAATGGGTTATATATACATGTACGCTCTACTAATCTTCATTAAAATACCCCCCTTGTACACGTAAAACGGTTAAGGGAGTCTGCATTTGGGGTTTTATTTTTTGCGTAACAACTGTAATATCAAAAACTCTTTATTTTACAAAACGGTGGCTAACCGAATTGGTTAGCCATCGTTTTGTAAAATAAAGAGTACTACTTAATTAGTGTACATGTATATTAGTCTTTAGTAAATATATCGTCTAGATATTTCAGGTACCGTCTCATTTTCTAAAGGGTATTAAATATTTTGAAACTTCAAAGCAAATATTAATAATAAACAAAACATTTTTTTTCTTAAATCGCATTAAGTGATGAGTAATTCAATATTTTATATATAATATATTGTGTGCAAGAATCAAAACTTCAAGCATTTTGGTTTCAAAATGAGATAGAATGTGTTTTAGAACCTCTTAATGTTAACAATTTTTTTCTCTACTTTTACGAAGATCGACAAAAGATAATTGAAGTACAAAAGTTGATTCGTACAGAATACAAAAACAACTCCAAGATGTGCATATTCTTTCTTCAAACTAAAAAAAAATATCATTCTATATCTAAGTTCTATACTACCTCCCATAAAAGGGTTTCAGTTTAACATATAACGTCATAAATACAATGACGATACCCACGTGCTTATCAATTAATTGGAAAAGCATTTCATTAAACACCTGGTCATTTTATTTTTTTGTTCCCTTTCTGTTCTTTGTTGATTTTATTAAAAATTCGGAATATTATGTTATTACGTTATATTGAAAAACTAGTTGAGTTAGGTAATAAGGGAACTGAAAATGGATGAAAATGCTTTTATTCCAAACAAATCCAAAGCATTATAGAATATTTCCTTTTTGGTCAATTCGAATCTATAACTAATGACTTACTGAATGGTGTCATTTCCCCGCATTAACATTACCAAAAAAAGGAATCCCCCAAAAGTTTACGCTTATAATTCTTACTAACAGCATTTATTCAGCACCAAACTAAGTTTTGTAATCGCGCATGATGATTTTGATTTTTTTTTCCACCTACCCAACTCCGGTGCAAGTATCAAAATGTGCTGCAAATAAACCTGTTCACTTTTTCCAACTGCTCTTTGCCGTCTATATATTTTACTTTATTGTAAGCAATTTATCTTTTTTTCTCATTGAATTTTGTGTATTTACGGTTCTTGATAACAGGAATTTCCAAATAGGTTTTATAATCTTTTTAACATTGTTGTTATGAAACATTCCTGTTGTTGAAATCACAAAGGTTAAAAGATAGCAGAACCCGTAAAATGCAAGGAGTTGCATTCACGTTTAATGTGGCTAAAAAAGGAACTTATTTCGTACTTGCATTAAGGACATACTTTCCCCCTTTATCTTAACCACGATCAAAGTTACCCCGTACAACATGCCCGAAAATTCTTATTATAAGGCCGTGAAGAGAAGATACGGGTGCAGTGAAAACATCTCTTCCGTGGGAAATACGAACTAGATACCTGGTTACAGACCTGTGTCTCACCTTGCAAACTCGCACCTGATCAGAGCAACCTACATGTTTATCTTTTCACAAGAAACCCTGACATTACCTGGGGGAGTTTTTTTTTTACCCATAATGATTTAAATAATACATTAAAAACAGACGGTTATGGCGGTTTTCAATTGCTTTATAATGCATATCTGCATGCATCTCTGTTTAAATCTCCCTTTACATGCACTTTAATTGAAATCTGGATTACATTTCAAAGGTATTGTTGCCTTTGATCATTCAATATCATCAGTTTATTGAAAGTGAAATTGAAAGCGATAGAATGTAAACATTGTGGAACCCCTTAGTGACTGAAGGACAAATGTCTTTGGTATATAAAATATTCTTTCAAGGGTACTAACTAGAGATGAGTAGCTTCGTGGATCAAGAAGTTTAACATGACTTATTTTGGTTCGCAAATATTTGTTTTTTCCACTGAATGTCTTTGCTTTACACAAGTATGTGACCGAAAACAAAGGTACAATGCGGAAACTAAATTAAAGCATAAAATTACCATCCGCAGTAACGGACACTTGCAATACCAGATATGTTTCGCAGGTTTTAAATCTGAATATATATGGAACCATCTCATATCTCTCCTTAAATGTGAAAGAATTCTTTTCCAGTCCATCAACCGTACATATGATTCTTCATGATTACTCAAATACACTGTAAAGAAATACAGTTTTACAACTTTTTTTTTTTGAGTGGTACAATTTTTATCGATTTTGAATTCGAAGAGAAGGAAACTCGTACACATGAATATATTTTTCATAGCAGATATGATATGTGTTTTCTTTAAATATTCCTTTTAAAAATCAAAATATTTTTTGAACTTTCAAGGAAAAACAAATTGAACTTGAATTATTTCCTATGTATAACGCGAACTAGTAAATCAGGAATATTTTTGAACTTCAATTCTTTGCCTTTGTAATAAAAGAACTATTACTAGAAATTCGAACCAAATTAAATACTTGAAATATTCAAAATGAGTTAAAATATTTGATTAAGGAATTAAATCTATCTATCTATCTATCTATCTATCCACACACACACACACAGACACACACACACACACATGTATCAAGCTAACTTTTATTGAACAAATGTTATGTAGACTTATTGGTATCTTACTTAAAATTCCTGAACTATGTAATTAAAATGTAGGTCAACTAGTGCCTTATTACATTTTCCTGCACACATAAGGAAGATTTATTAAAGAATCATACTAAAGAATGAAGAATGGGTGGGTTTCTGTAATCTATTCATTAAAATGCTTTTTCGGCGCGAGAGTACTTATCTTTGACATCTAAATACTTCATAGATGCATGAAGCTTGCTTTTATATCATTCATTGGGAATTTTACGAGAGAGAGTTTAATCTCTTTAGACATCTTAACTGCCATAAAACATTAATCACATCCCATCTAATTACGTGACATTCTTCTACGTACTTTATTACAAGGATGATTCGACAGGTTTCAAAAGAACCGGATAAATATAAATTCATAAAATGTAGATCACGCAAAAACATTATTAAATTTGATTAAAAGAATTAAAAATTAAACGTATATTACAAATACGATTTGCTTTTCAAGATATCAAAGCGTATAAAAACATTTTTTTCTCGTTTTCTTATAATTTACTTTTTGTATAGTGTTATGCATTTTCAGGCATTCCATTTTCAAATAAAATTTGTATTGATCAATCGACATGCTTGCTCTGGGTACAGTCAATGTTTTTTTTTTTAACAGAAATGGACACCAGGTTAAACTCTGCTGCAGAATATTGCTGGTATAATTTTGCAATTTACATTATGAAATGGCTGAAAAATAATTTGGAAGAAACAAAAGAAATATCAATAATTGAGAGTTTCGAGGACGAACTTGAACTTTAATCAAATAGTTAAAGAATTATCATTGAAGTTTCAATGTCTCGACTGCGAATACGGATTGCTTTGATGTTCTAGGCATTTCCGATAATCTCTGGAGATTTGTTTCACAGAACTTGGGGTGTTTTTTAACATTACACTGACAAAGAGGATATGATTCACGTAATGACAGGCCTCTTCCATTGAGATGGATATAATTATCCTATATTACTGAGTGAATCATTCGGCTTATCTCTATACCTAAGGAGTTTTCGAAATATATAGCAAGAAAGAGAGTGAGACAAAAAATACACAATGCAATCATCTTTATTCCTGTCGGGATTGCACTTGTCAGATTAACTTACTGTATTCTCATAAAGATTTATAAAGCAATTACGATATTATAATTACGTCATATATATGCGATTTAGTCTAAAAAGTGCAATTCTATTGTGTCCCTATGGAAATCGATACTTTTCTACCTTATTGATGATATGCCAGTAATTGTCGCACCATTCGTTATACATGTACTAGCTAAAATGCATTCATTCCCATGATGGTCGGGACCATTTTTAGGCTATATTTACCTCCTTTATATGAAGAGCTTTGTATTTAGATATTTAGAAAAATATTCATTTAAAACTAAAATATTTGGATTTTTTCTTAGTTTGTGACCAAAATATCATGTTTAAAAGTTTAACGCAAATTTGATGGTTAATTTGCTGACCATCTGGCCTCCTTAAAACTTCTTTACAAATATATATTGTTTTAAACCTTTTTTGTTCCGTCTAGGATTTGTTTCACAAATCCGAGATGTGCTTTGACCTTTGGCTAAAAGTCTGACATATTAGATGTCTGAGATGTGAGCCATTTTCATACTCATCGAAAAGATATATTTTATATATTTACTTATATAAAATTAACCTTAGAACCATTAACGATCTTACTGACATACATTCTGATTAATCGTGATGGTTTGATTTCTATGAATGTGGGTATACCTCTTACCAAAGAATAAACATCCTAAAAGATTAATGGAACATGTTCAGTCATTATATTATATAATATATAATTGAGAGAAACGAATCCTAGATATTATCACCCGACCTAACTTTAAAAAATAAGAAATCAAAATTACTCCGAGATCAGAACAAGAATCAAAGGAAGAACAATAAATTGGGATTGAATTTCTAATCAATCTTTTATCTTACCCATTCTTGCGTTTTCATTATTTACCCTCTTTTCCTATACTTTAGAAAAGGTTAATGTGAAAAAGGTAATGGTTTCATTGGAACCTTTTTTGTTATAAATTCATCGAAACCAAACATCAATGACATCTTGGATCTGTTAAAATCCAATTGCACTTATTTATTTAAATTATTGATTTTATTCAAATACTATATAGTAACTCTTTTTGTGAGAAGGTAGAAAAATACTATAAAAGGCCAGGGCCTTCGAGCTTATTTAAGTTTTGGTTTCTACATTTTAAAAATATTTCATTCTTAAAATAAAATTTGTCCTATACAGTAATACATGAAATTAAAACTTAGTAGCTTTGAAGGTGTTACACTGCAGATGATCTATAAAGGAATTGATTACACATTACTTTGAGTAAAGATTGCAGCGGTAATATGCATAATCAAACTTTTATATCGGGACTTATCAGAGTTATTTTTTTACGTATAAGACTTGTCAAAACAGCTTAAATTCCATTTATAACATGGTGTCAAGACTCTTAATACAGAAACCATTGCATAAAATAAGAGAAACTTACCTCTAAGTGAACCTGTCTTAAACCGATGATGACAAATAATGAAGTATATATTTTTCACGTAATGTGGTACCGGTACCACGTCTTAAAACAAACTCCTTGGAGCTAATGTAAATTTGAATAATACATTTAAAGTGTCGTGTGTTGATGAATAACTGTGAAGTGTATTCAACAATCATGTAAACAATATTTCCTCGTGGCATGAATTCGATAAGAGCGCCATGTGCCTGTCAATCAGTGTCATACAGAGGTATTTATCTAACTGTTTGTGAATTAAGGATGCAAGAGCATGCTTGATTTAGATTCTGTGTAACAAGTATTTACAGTGAGGCCATTATCTTAAGCATGTTTAGATTCCCCAATGCATTAAAAGTGGCAAGATGTGGCGCTTCTCTTAATCCATTGTGGAACACTGATCATGAGAATTTCCGACGACGATTAAATTCTAACATATCATATAAAATCAAATCAATACATGTAAATGCAGCATAAAAAAGTTCGTGCTCTCGTGGAAGGAGGGAAGGGGTGCGGGGAGAAAATTAAACCCATAACGCCTTCTCAAATTCTCCGTGGTCACAAACCCAAATTTGCTATCCACGACCTGGTCTGTCAAAGAAATGATTGTGAAATGTTCTTCCTCGGAAAAACAGGTATTTCAGGTGTTTGTCTGGCGTATCATCTTGCTGGTACAGAACGATCGGTAATAAATTGCCTTGTTGTCTGATCCCACGCACCATTCACCGTAAACCGGCACGTCCGCGGCTCTTGTTCACAAATTTGTCCGTACACCAATTTCAACAAATGTCATTAATTTAACCAAATTTTCCTTTGAACGCCCATGAAGTTCGTTCGAAATCTGTCTCTACTGGTTCAGTGCAAAACGATCTTTTTTTTTTTGGCAGTGGACCCCAGTTAGAACCATACAAAAATGCATGAGCCCGGTGGGTCTTATTGGTCAGCCGTATTGATAAAGAATCCATATTCGAACAATAATATAATAAAGGTAAGAAGGGTAACAATATGCTGAATTTAAAATGTTTGAACACAGCCAAAAACACGATAGGGGCAGGGACCTAAAAAATGACCCTGGGCCTTCGGGTTCGTGTAGTATTTCTGTCTTCAGTCCCAATAATCAACAACTGTATAATAAACATCGTGAAATCTTATCGAGAATATATGTAACTACGAGTATAATATTGATAATGCATCTATCAATTGTGTTCGAATCAATTATTGCTTGTATTTGTTTTTTTTTTTATGTAATAACAAAACATTGATCAAAACAGATCAATACCAGAGATTAAGACATGTTATTTAGGTATTTCTAATGGTGAAAATCGTTTGATTTGTCAATTTGTTTTAGTAATTGTTTGAATTATTTTTTGTAGGTTCAACTATATATATCATGGAGAAACAACTATATGTTCCGTTCGTGACCTTGACAATTATCCATTAATGACTTGACCTTACTCGGCGTCTTTCTTAATACATGTCTCGTCCTTTGGTTAAAGGTACAGGTCTCAAGCAACAACCAAATGTTCACTTCGTCTGCCAATATAATCATAGTCATTTAACAAATTAAATTGTAATGCGTCTGGCATAATCTTGTAATTCAATTGTCGAAAATTGTCAAAATTTGACATTTTCTAACCTGCTTATTTGAAGGTTATGGGATAAAGACTGAGACAATTTAAACAGAGAGATGTGAATTCTTCACTAACATTCATTTAACATGACATCTCGACAAAGCATGGAAATTAACGTGAAATTTACACAGACGTCATGTGTGGCAGCTGATGTAGATGTCTTAGCTGTCAGAAAGGAAATCTACATGCACAAGTAACAAACGTGCTCCATTTCGTTTGCTGATAACTCTTAGAGTACGTACATGTACGAGCAAAAGTCTGAATGTGTGACATTTGGGGCTATTAGACCAATCAAGACAGTAATTTAATAAAGAAGAAATGTATGTAGGGAATTTTTTACTTTTTGGTGGTCCTTTTTAGGCATTTATTTTTTCAACACACCTTTTTTTTAAAGAATATTTGTACAGGTATGCTGACGTGATGACGTCATAAAACATGGATGATCTACTTTTGTAATATACATGTAATATTGTCGTCGTCGATGTTTCTAATGTACACTGTATTCTAGAATTGGTTTAGAGCCCTGTTAACAAGAGCTTGGACTTAGGGAAGTACGTAAAAAACTCCAATTTGATGAATGCGGAATCTTCTCATGTTTAACTGTCCAGTCATTGGCTATTATAGATATCAATACACTAAACGCAACGACACTTGTCCGACTTCATCCAGGGTTGTATATTTCAGTTGAAACAGTCAATTTCACACAGTACAGTAGAACATTCCGATTTTGACAGTCTATGAATATAAATGAGTTTCTCTTAGCGAATCCGAAGAAATGAGGTCAATATTTGAACAGCAAACTAGATAGTAACATCCCACCGAAATTCCAAGCTCTTGTTAAAACGTCTCCAAAGAATATGCTTTCTTGTGGTTCATACGGGCAAAAATATAGAAGACATAGAAGAAAAAACTTGCTGCAGGTCTGAAGCTCCCGGTCTGATAAACGACCTGGTCGACATGGACCAGGATCTACAGACCAAACATACAATGTAACATATGTCAGCGTTAGCAACATTGAAAACATCGGACTGTACGGCCTAGTTGTTCCGTCTTTGTAACTGATTCGTTGTAGTTTCATGTGCAATCACTTTTACTCATTCAACGTAACTAAAAAAAAGTTCAAAGTACATACTGGTTTCTTTGGTCGTTCAAACGGGTTATGAAGGAAACATCACAATGTATCAATATCGCAACGCCTAATAATTATGCGAACTTTGAATCGCATTACAATTCCTGCAATCGAAAATATCAACCTCAAAACTAGAAAGTAGACCTTCAAATTTTACTGTTTATATGTCGTTTGGTCTTTCAATCTCCGCACGCTGACGGACAAATATAGCAGATATCCCAAGTTTTAAATAAGTTTTTCAAAGCAGCCCATCTTCTATCAACGAAGCACACATCTTAGCTGTTTGGCTTCGTTTATTATACATGTAGATGACATAGACATATCTAAATGAACTACATAATGATGGTGATGGTAATGTAATAATGATAATGATAATGTACACATGAACTGAACACTGAATTATCCCTGTTCAACAAGGTCAACTGATGACGTCAATTAGGGACACTTCCTTTCCACACAACCTTTTCCGCCTTCATCATACTCCTGTTTAGAGATCCACATTTGCTGGAAAGAACCCTGAAAGTAATTTTTACAAAATATCAATATCGAATGACTATGTGCGCTCTCTCTCTCTCTCTCTCTCTCTCTCTCTCTCTCTCTCTCTCTCTCTCTCTCTCATAAAAGAAACTTTATCTTCATTCTTTCCACGCGCAATTATATCGTATTAGTTCCCACAGATTACATAATGATGAACACGATTTTTGTGGTATTCACAACTGATTCACGCAGTTAGTTCGTACGATGTTGTAACCTTGCCAATTTCACGAAAACACGTCTGCTGTCCGGGTGAACGATTTCTTGTCACTTACCAATGAGGCGAGGATGGATCCGCCAATCCAACTGCTGAACCTGCGCTCTGCACTTCCGGTAGCAGAAATAATCTTTAACCTCATACTCTGCAAGAAATAAAACAGATATTGATGCCTGGGGTGTCTTATAAAGAACAGATACTGTTCACACCTTTCATTTGCAGTTTGTGTGAGTCTAAATGAGCCATGATGTTTGTGTTCAATCGATATAAAAAAGTATAATTTTTAGCACTGCGGTTGATGACTTGATCTAAACAATCTCGAAAGGATGTAAAATGTATATATAGGAACTTTTTGCTTCATAATATTTTTACCAGTACGACCTTTGCATATCTGAAATAGGTTTCAACAACACGTGTTGATCGTCATTTTAGATAATTGACCCAAAACCTCTGGGCGCAATATAATGATGAATTCTGTACTTTGGACAGCAGTTGAAAGCTTCATAAAACATCATATACATGTATAATTTATGGTGGTATTGTAGGAATTTGAAAAGGAACGTATAGAGATTACGCCATTTATGTCGTATACGGGAAAATGCCCAGAAGATCTAAGTTAAATATGACAAGGATTGTACTTTCAAGAAAACATGTTCAATTAATGAAACGTTAATGTGAAGATTTAATGGTTAAACATTTCACTAAGTACATCAAACATATGAAAAAGACGATTGCAAAATTCGAGCAAGTTTATCTTGACACGTTGTGTTTACGCACAAGAACGAATTTTCATCGAAACAAATTAACTTCAATATAATTACACAAATGACTAGTTAATTGCTAAAATTGTTTGATGTTCATCTCTTTTCAAAAGAAGAGAAAAGAGGGGCTTCAATGGGCCAGAGAACCTATAAGCTCTCTCACAAATGTCGTCTGTCGAAGTTCATCCTTCAAAGCCGATTTCTGATGAATAAAATCACGAAAACGCCAGGTTTTTGTCTAGATACACCGAATCACCGGGAAAATATTTCCTTGCTTACCACGCCCCCGATTAACCCCGCCAAAAAAACCACAACATGCATTAAAACTTCGAACAAATTACGCAACAACACCGCTTGTCCCCCTGTAAAGTAGTTCCTGCACTCGCAGAAACAATGTTAGAACACGAGCTTCATGTTTTCTTTGGACGGGCCTAACATGGCGCAAAGGCAAGGGTAAATAATCACAAGGAATTGTTTCCGAGGTTTTCCTCCTTCCCCCAAAGAACTGGAAGGGGGATAGAGGACGCTTGGTGTTAAAGTAAACAAACGGGAAAGACGCGAGACACGATAAGGACTCAAAATGTAGAGAGTGTCAAAACTTTTTTTTAATTTTAAATTAAAAGTTTATCTGATAATGAGCTCTTAATTAGACCGGTGCATAATGATGGTCTATGACATCTCTAGAACAACAACTTTTTTTAACTTGTTGGAGTGCCGAGACTTTTGCGCAGCGAGTTGGGCTCGCTCGGTGCAGCAATGTATGAATAGACGCAAGGCAACGGAATGATTCGTGACTCCGATTGCATCTGACATCGCATTCTCCGATAGTTCTCGCTTTGAGTGATATGGTATCAATTAAGCGCCAATAAATCGAGATAACTACTCATCCTTTTCAATGTTTCAGCGACCATATCCTGTATCATTTTTAGGTGTCTGTCTTTTATTATTCGGGAGAAGAACAGGGAAAAAAAAAACCCAGCAAGCCTCTTTTATGCCATTAGTCACCCCTACTGATGCAAATATGTGCAGTTATCTATAGATTTGGATGCGTACATTTTGATCTACATCCCTTTGAATAGTAATATATCACTTTGTCAACTAACCCACAACAATCAGTATATCTGCATACTCTGTATCTATGTACATTATACGTACTTTACAAGATACGATAAATTGACAAAAAAAGTTATATAGGAAGAAAGTTTCAGTAACATGTGTTATGGTTTAAAAACCTTTAGACACAAAGAAATGTATAAAATGAAGTTATGTGCGATTGGTCAACACATGTTATTACGTGACGCAAGCCAAAGGGAGAGAACTTACTGGCGGTGTTTTAGCACTCAGATCTCTGTTTAGCCTATCTGTGAATCCCTGCATCAGAGAGTTACCTCCCACTACGATCACACTGTTGTATAAACTCTGCAATTGAAAATAAAAATGGGTATTCTGAAGATGTTTCTGTTTTCAGATTATAATATAAAAGCACCCATAATAGTTTTTACCGTATTTCCTGTATTTATCCACAAGAATATTTGAACACAAACTTTTCTGCAAAAGGGAAATAAGAGCATTCTTAGCTTTTGCTTCTTTCTTTTCTTATGTTACATTTGTTTATTTTATTTTCTCAAATACAAAGGGGAAAAACAATATATGTACTGGTATGCAATTTCTATTTATTCAGAAAAAGGGTGCTATATATAAATAGGATTTATCATCTGAATTGCTCTTATTTCCGTAAAAAATTTCAAAATTTTCCACAGTACATAGCTGAGAGTAGTTTTTTTTTCAACTTAATGACAACAACAAATATTTTGGCCCCATCAAATCCATGCATGAAGAAATGGCATTACAAAAAATATCTTACAGGTCTGATGTCAATATCACACATTCCCACACTGGTGGTGACCGTGTGTCCCACACTTAACATGCTGTTTCCACTCGGGAGATCCTTAACAGAAAATAGGTCTATCATTAGTCAATGAATACAAGAATTGAATGTTAATTGACTATATTTGATTCTTTCTAAAATTATTTCTCAAAAATAGTGGTATCTTACTGGCATAAAATGATTCATGGTGTATTATGCATGTGAAACAAATTTATCTTAAATAACTTCTATGTAATTTTAAAGTGTGTAAAATGCAGATAATTTTCAGGCTACTTGTCTCATAATTCAATTATCTTCTGTTTATCAGGGAGATAACTCTTATTTACTATTCATCAAAAGAGAGTATTAAATAGAACCGAAATCAGCTTTAAACATGTCTCAGTTTCTTGAAAAATAGTCTACGATTCAATTTAAAAGAGATTATTTTGTTTAATTCTTAAAATGTTAAACAGAAAGGTATTACATGTGTATATATTTGTATCTGTATTAAATAGAAAGTGTTACAGGTTATTAGTTGATCTTTTCCCTCTAGAAACTGTTACCTTAATAACAGATGGGTCAAAGAGCCCTTCACAGGTACGAAACCTCTCAGCACCAAAGTCCCTGTTATAACCATTGGGGAACTCATAATGCACAGTGGGCATCGTTTCTGCCTGACTAAAAAGCAAAACAAACACACGGGTAACAGTAGATCTGGTGTACAAATCTTCAAAAGATTTAACAGATTAAAATCTTCAGTCATTTTTTAAAACTTTGACAGTGGCTGGACAAGACACCAACTAGCATCAGTTTCTGGTAAAACAGAAATCATAAATCGTTGGGGCACAATTTAATCTGAATCCTATTGGAGTCAAACACCATTGTAGGAAAAATCCAATCAAATTTAATACATTATAACAGTATTTAAGATTATGGGAACGAAACAAACTTTGCTGTAAGCATGAATTCATTACAGGTGTATTCATTGCATCCATGCTTGGCTGTAATGCATATATAAATGTACATGTAGCAAACTGTATTTGAGTGTAGGTTGCATATCCAGTGCTAGAATTAATGAGTATAAAGTTAATCAAAAAATAAACTTACGCCTGTTCATATGGCTGATCCAAAACTTGAAGAACTGAAGAAGCAAAGTCTTGTAACACATCCTACAAAATATTAAATACAGATAGCCAATTCTTACTAGAAATATGCATCAAAGGACATTACAAATATTTTAAATCAATAACAGTAAATGATTCTGGAGATTTAAATATAAAAGTACCAGGTAAACATTGGTTGTTGCAAATTACAAGGGAAACCTACGTTTATTCAATAGTTATTGATAAAAGATGTTTTACTTCAATACAAAAATATTTCAGTTGGTCAAATCCAAGGAATATGATTATGAATTCCTTTGTCAGTATGTAAATGTACCAGTATTACTACAAGGTGTGATTTGTATTTAATATGAATGGTTCAATGAATCGGGGAAAGATGATGAAACACTTTATGAAAAATCCCCTTGTTCTCACCTTGACCATATAATTATGAAAGGATTTAGTGACTTCTGGCAGCTCTTTCTTGGTCCACTTAGGAGGGTCCATGAAATTCACTGGCTCCTTTAATAGATAAAAAACAAATTAGAAATGACCCAATGTCTTCATGGGATGCAGTTATGAAGATTCAAGATGTAAACAAAATATATATTATTTTCATTTCAGAAATTACTGGTAGACGTACCTTGCTTTTAATCATGTACGGTGGAATAACCTCAATTTTTTGGTCTTCCATGAGTTTTTTGCATTCCATTGTGATAAAATCCCCAGCTAAAGGAGACTTCACTATGGCTGAAGAAAAAAAAAATTCATGGCAAAACATTTCTTGGTTGATACAGGTACCAGGGTATCATGCAACTTTGCTTACAACACTATGAAATATTCTTATCAGCAGATAGGAAATAAGGAAATGCCTCTTTATGAACCACTTTTGTATTAAATTTCATCCAGGGAAGGTTTCATTATTTTTTTTACCATGACTTTATCTTAATTTACCAATGCATATTCAGAATAATACAAGATTCATGAAAACAATTAATTAAACAGAGACACTTGGAATGGAGGCTGACATATGAACATAGTTCTAGTGTTTTCCTGCTGTGTGGGATAATAGAGGAATTACCTTGTTGGATGACATAGCCATCATACACAGGCACAGCTGTGGTATGGGACGCACCAGAGTCTAGCACCAAACCTGTGGATCGACCATTGGCAAAGCTTATCCACTGATTAAGGAATGGTCCATGGTTTGAGAAGGAGATATAATTATACATATTCTCTTCAGAAAATATGATTTTAAATTTGTAAATATGCTTTGTATAGTTCTTAAATTCAAGATGCACATATAAATGTTGGGGGAAGCCTCCTGAAAATACTATGTACTGTAAATTCCTAATTTTACGCAAGTACATAATTCCGCGATTCATTCGTTTTGCATCAAATCGTGAGAATATAAAATCGCGAAAGCAGAATTTTTGTCATAGTTTCACTTAGTTTACATGTGTTCCGAAAAATAAAAGCGAGATTTTAAAATCAGCGGGATGTGCTTCTCGCGATTTTACGCAAATATTAATTCTTTCCTTTTAATTAGGAATCTACAGTACACACAGACATTCCCCTTTCAGCAAAATACTTTCATTTTGCTTTGCTGTTTTAGAGATACTCTTCATAACTATCATGAGAATTAGATTCATTTCAGGAGACTGAATTAGAGCTATTAAAAGCACAGAGATCTGGAGATGTTTCCAAGTATATCACATGTTTCAAAGGATACGCAGAAAGCACAGCATTTTTACACAAAAAGAATGCTGGAACATTGTACTTCTCAAACATCAATTCAGTAATTTTCTCTCTCTTTGCTTTGCTGTTCCACTGAAAAAAACCATATAAATCGACTAAATACTGTATTTTGATAAAAAGCTCATACGAGATATTCTATAAAAAATTTACAATACCATTCTTATATCCACAATTCAAATAATACAACAGTTTGGTCCTCAGCTTTTTAAACAAAACTTTTAATGTGGAGAGAGAGAGAGAGAGAGAGAGAGAGAGAGAGAGAGAGAGAGAGAGAGAGAGAGAGAAACTGTTTTCAGTAGTGTGAACATTGATTTGGACTACCAGTATTGGACTACTTACTGCGGGCTCCGACATCATGACGGGGTGGAAATGTGACTCAGATCTGATGTGGCGACTGTAGGTGTGGTCCAACACTTTCTCAAACACCTCCCAGTTATCAACTTCAAAGAATAACAAACAGTATATAGAATTAATTAACACACACTGGTCTTTTGATCACATTGCTTCGTTCTGCATTTAAAAAAATGAGCATTACCTACTGTATTTGTATTAATCGGGACATTTTTTTTCCTATGAGCATTAACTAATTTATCATCAGCAAAAATAAGTCCCAAAAAATCTGGTTTCTGATAAGCATATTTTCTCACAGACTGGAGAGCCCAATTGCTGTGTTTTCATAAATATTTGAGTCGCTCAATAAAATCAAATATTCATTGAAGATAAAAATACCCACGAATATCAATGAAATCACAGTAATATGTCAATGGACAAGCAATCGTCTGTTTAAAAAAAACCCACACATCACCTTTATGAAGTAAACAATTCCAATTTTTTATATGATAAATCTACTTGTGTTAAGTTTGATAAATAAAAAGTATATATTTGAAATATGTTTTACTCATTCCGTCTTTCAGAAATGTGTTGATTTCCATTCCTTTGCGGGGTACTTTGATGGAGTTGGTGTCTAGGAAGTAACTCCTCTCTGGCTGTGCACTCTTGTCATCGGTTTCCATTGCTGTATCTGCTTCTTCCACAACCCCAATGTGAGTAGGTAACTCTGCCTATATAAATCAAAGTACAAGAATCAAAGTACTGAGAGTGAAGGTGTGTGTAAAGCATGTGGTAATTTAAACAATTATATAATTACTTCACAATTTGTGCTATACAGGTTAAAGCAATAAAAGGTTTTCATTATTGCATACATGGTTTAATAGTTTTGACATTGCAGAAAAAGTACATAGTCATCCAGTCATGTAAATTTATTCCTACACTGACTAAAACTCTTTTAACTTGTATTAACTTACAAAATTACACATAAGCCAGCATACATTTAACCTTTGACAATTCTCCATATGGTTTAATATAATTTGTGTATGCAGTTGGCTTATTGCTTGTTATTTTATCTAGTTTAAATGGCTTCAATCTAGTGATACATGCCTTATTTCCATTTCAGCATGTCAACAGTTGGATTTTCTTACAAAATCTTTTTATAAATGAAAGTATCATATTGATTGGGACACAAATAGTAAGGAAAAATTTTCTGATTATCATATGAAGGATGGACAAGAAATTGTTGCATGGTTGTATATTCCCAATAAAGATATGGACACAAATATTTTATGGTATTTCACTTGATATAAACAAACAATATTCAACATCAATTATTTAATACTTGAAGGCAAGAAAAAATATGATAAAGTAATGTAAACGGATGAAAAAGCAGCACATTTTTATATGTAAGGTCAGGGGCAGATGAATTGAACAAAGACCTAATACAGAACCTGTACCATGTATTTAAAAACTACCTTAGGAGAGTCTTCCCCTGCATAACCGGCTCTGAAGGAATATGAACCCACATCAAAGACAAGAGCTCCCACTTCATCTGCGAATAGAATTTTGACATACTTATAAGTATCACACACATAGTTTGAAGAAGTTAGGTTAGTGATTATGTATAAACTGGTATAATATTTTCACTTAAACTATATATTTGTGTCGAACTATAAAACTATAGTACGATCTCTTGAATTGATCCTAACTGCCCAAATGTAAAACATTTGCAGTCAAAGACATGCATTGGAAGTAAATCGAAAATGATATGTTTGACATTAAACTAATGTATTATAATTTTAAAAGTTATAGGTAGCAATAGCAGTGGAAGATTTGCAAGCCAAATGAGGGAACGACAGAATTCTGAAAAGAAGCATATTTTTCATTACCACACGTACATGCATGTGTATCACTATGGACAACTAATGTATGTATTAATATGCATAAGGATGTTGTTTATTATTAAAAAGTAAAAGGCAATTTAACTACTAATATTTTGTTTTAGAGTTGTTCAATATATATAATGCATTCATCAAGAATATAATTTGTCAGGTTCAAACATTATTGTAAGCACTACTACCCTTATATCTACATTTTTAGCATAGACTTTTCCTTTTTAATTTTTCTGCGTGATTTTTATTAATTAAAAAATTGGTACCAAGACATTTGAGACCAGGTAAAATAAAGACAGACAACTCTTAAATAGGATCTTTCTTACCAAGATTTTTGCAATAACTCAGTATTTCTTTTAATTTTTCAATTTCTTTTCTTCATCTCTTTAACCAATGAATACTGTTTATATTTTCAGATTTTTGTGAGATTTCGTCAAGCGTTTGCCTTAAAAGAATTTTAATAATTTTATATTTTAGTTTCATTATGGTAATTATGTGGATTCCAATAAAAAATCATACAATCTTCATTCATAGTTATTATGTTTTTCATTTCGAAACTTTAAAACCTTTAACTTTCATAAGAATTTTAAAACAGAAATGTTTGAAAATTTGGCATATTGGTTATCTGGAATAAGACTAAAATTTTAAAAATTTTCTAGAAAATAGACTATTGTACTTTGAGGTCTTATATTGTTGAATACTGGGCCTACTTTTAGTAACAAATGCATGCAACAAAAATCTCCTACACTTATTTGGTGTAGATATCCATTTTAAAATTCCTTTCATATAAAATATGCAAACAGTTACACGTAATATCTTCATAATGATAACACTACTTTTAAAAAAAATATATGAATTTGAAATGTCTGAATTCCAAAGTTAAACTTCCTTTGATTTCAATTTAGTGAATTTACACATAACATATGATGAACAGTTAACATCTTGAGGATAATGACAATACTTTGAAATTAAAGGGCTGAGGATAAAGCTAGATTCACTTTCATACACCATCCCATTTTTCTTTTTATTGCTTGTCAAGAAAAACATAATCAAAGCTAAGGAATATGACTGAGGTCACAGTGAAAGCTGGTTTCTCACATTAAAGTGAATAGGAGTATCAAGCATTTGTGATAAATATAAAAAATGCATGTATTATGAATCTTGCTGTGTAGGTGACATCTTAATTAGCCAGTCTCCTGACCTCATCTAAATTTTATCAGACAGAGTCTATATATAGTCTCTATTATTCAAAATTTCCTTACATTAATATCGATCGAAGCTTACCCAAAAATCAACTATAGTTGCTGATTTGTACTTTTTTTTTAAAACTATTGATCAAAGTAAGGCAATAACTGTTCTATTGTAAAAACATGTTAAATCGTAAAAGTGTTGTTTTTTTAAATTGCCGCAATGTATACTTCTGATTGTGACTTACACAATCAGAAAATGTAATATATGAGGTTTGGATTAGATGAAATGTTAATGACTAGATTCCCATTCTGGTAACAAGATTTTGTATGGCTAGAGCCAGACTCCTGCTGATTTAGTATGTTATAGTCTGTCCTAAGATATTTATGCAGCACATTTGGCTGATTTTAAATAAAAATACACATACCTGTGAAAGAAATGCAATTGAAATCGAAAAAAGGGAAAATTTCCAAGATATCCTCATTAACACATTATCATTTTTCACTCATAAAAGTTCACAGGAACGAAAACAGATTTCTTACGGAGATTTATAATAGGGAATGTTTACATCTTTTCTCCATTCGGAAGTCACTCGGAGTACCTTGCGCAATTTTTCAACGTTACCATCCGGGTCTGCTTCAATACAAAATCCCCGTAGACATTACATTTTTTAGCCGTGTATTGAAACTGATCAGCTAGAGGGGGCGTTTCAACGGAAATTTTTTGGAGTTTTTTCATAATTTTGAATGAACATCGTTTGAACCCGGAAATATTTATAAATATCGAGTAATTAAGCAAAATGTGAATCCAGGATATCTTGGGACAGAGTATAGATAAGTTGTAGTCAGATGGTTTTGGTGTCTCTACTGTAGACTATTTGACTCCTTAGTGCATATCAGCAAGTTTCTAAAACATTAAGGTTGGCAACATAATTTTTAATGTTTACCACATTTAATGCAGCTGCTATCTTGGTTGCATTACAAGTAATACAAGAATCACAATAAAATATTTTACTTTCCACGCAGAATATCTATGGGAAGTGAAAATCTATTTTCTCCAAAAACACTTAAAACACATAATAAAAAATTAAAATATTACCAATATAACTTACCTCCTCCATAAACACCACCACTCATTTTTACTGAATATCGTGTTAATAAAAAGAAAATCTCGAAGTTTTATATTTTCAAAGAAAAACAAAAGCACCAAAGCCGGCGGAAGTTATCTTAGTTAAGTTGTATTGTGTTTATTCATACAGGATTGAAAAGCGCCCTTTGGTTATAATGCTTTACTTTAATTAATTCATCCTTTTGATATCGTGCAAAATAAATTAAGCTGCAAGATTTTTTCTGACTTTAGAACCTTTTAATAGCAAGTATTTTAAAAACCACAGCCCCCGAATAATTAAATGTACAACTTATTTTAAGAATATAATAACCAAAACCGTATCTTGCATCAATCCGGATTTGGGGTTTTCCGACGGTATGTTGAAAACAGTTGTGTATTCGATATGACACTAACCATGCTAACATAATTGTTGCCCCCCCCCCCCCCCCACCCCCTACCAACAAAATAAGAGTTCTCGGCATTGTCCATAGGCATATGATTTACTTAATATATATAAAAGTTCATGTACAATCTGTACAAATAATTTATGATGGGTAGTCTGCGTTGATTTGATGGAAATTATAGTTGTGCATGATATTTATTTGACACTTGGTTCAGTGGTTCACACTTCAAAGTACTCCCAAATAATGTAATTTTTTTTTTTTTTTTACTTTTTGTATTGATAGACTTCTATGATATTTTCAGATACCTTCCACTATGTCAACAGAAAAAGAGACCCCTTTTGAGCTAAAGATGGAAAACAACACACAGTTTTCCAGCAAGTGTAAAGACATTTTTGGAAATTTAGAAAAGCTTGAAAGGAAGCATGAAGAAAACACAAAGTCTCGAACAGACGATGATGGGGATATTCAGAAATCGGATCCATTGGATATTGACACAGAGACGATAACTTCAGCCTTCAAAACTCCTCAGCTAGGCAGAGGTTCAAAAAGAGAGGGAGGTGGGCCTTGGAGACATAGACACAGGGATGACGGAGGTCCCCCACCTTGGAGGGAGCACTGTGATAGGGGAGAAGACAGGTCAGCTGACAGAGGGGCCAGCAGCATTCAGAGGGAACTTCAGCCTAAGCAGTTTGGGGGAAGAAGAGGAGGGCATCCTTATTATAACAGCAGAGGTAATAGGAGACAAAGGACTCCTGATTTTAAAATGAACCCTGAGAAATGGACCAAATATTCCTTGGAGGATGTTGATAATGAGGATATGACTGAATCATCCAATACGAGAGCAGCTTTTGCTTTTTTGGAGGAGCGTAGGAAATTGCGAGAAGGCGAGATGAAAGTTGAGGCAGTAAATACAAATGATACATCATGTTCAAAAGGAATCTTTACTTTTAAGAAACCAGTGAAAAATGAAAATAAAAAAGACAAAATTTCATTGTCTTCAAAAATTAGTAATCAGTTACTGGGATCCAAAGAGGATGATTTGAGTACAAGTGTACAAGAAGAGGAAGATACTGTCAGTGAGGTGGCAGAAAAGACAGAGAAAGTGCATGAAGAAAAAGTGACATTTAAGTCTCTTAAAAAGTCCAAGAGAAGCATTAGAAGCCGTGATAAAGAAGATGACTGATAATCTATAGCTAGATTTTTCACCTTTCAATCGTTTACTATGGTTACCAGTACGACCTATCAGTACCAGTATGAATATTGTAGTATGATTTTAGTTTTTTTTTAAATTTTAAAGAGTGAATTTACTCGATAGTTTTAAAAATTGAATGTATTTACATCATCTTTGCTAGCCAAGGGTTTCCGATCTGCTTTTTGAGGAGCGGTGCGGATCAGAAACCCTTGGCTAGCGAAGATGGTATTCCTGAATATATTGTACATTGATCATCAAATGAGGTGATATAGGAAATAGTAAGATAGTTACTCATTCAGATGTGGTTCGATCATCTAGCTGGCAGCATATACTGTGGAATCATTTTTATTCGTGGGGGTCAATGTTCGTGGGTAGCCAAGATTTTCCTGGTTCGTGGGGACGTAATTTCATTGGTAGCAAGTTCCATTTCGTAAATAAATATTAAACCAATGCTTGTATATACGTTCGTGGGGATGTAAATTTGTGGGCAAGGGTTACCCACAAAAGCCACGAACATTGGTCCCCCACGAACAGTGATGATTCCACAGTATTGCCAATGCTGACTTTATTGCTTCTTATCAGACATGAATAGTTGCCTTACATGAAAGCATCAAATTTACCCAATGCATTGTATTTGAAATTTTAATCAAGTGGAAAAAATCCATCTGTAGGCCTATGCTCATTTAGTTTCTATTATCTGAAGTGTAGGGTTCTCATTCCATGTTTTGGTACTGGGAGTGAGCCCATTAAAACTTGGAAAATTTGCATTATTCGACAATGTTTGGAGGGGAAATTATACAATAAAACTTGTATTTTGGATTTCCATTGTTTTGTTATCAACTTAATTCTGTTTTGCAATACATGTGTACATCCAATCATTGTCTCAAGCCACTGTCTGGAATTCGCATAGCTCTCTTCTACCTGTGGATGCTTAAACACATAATTATCTTAAAGGTCAATATTTTTACGTCATCTGTTAGGTCCTGTCTAAAACTTTTTTCAAACAACCAGTGCACTTTGACTGCATCACCAGTAAACAACATATTTTATGTATGGTAAACAGTATCATAATTGAATAATGAAAGGTTACATCAAAGGTCAACGCCTGACTTTTTGCTTCACTCACTCGCTCGTCAATACAATAATGATCGTACTGCATGTACTAGATCTTGTTGCCTCATGCAATCAGATGGGAGAAGATTGTACATTTTGACTAGTGGTTTGTGACAATGACTTCAAATAATTGTTTTTCTATCTTAGGAAAATTATAATTGTGAAAAAACTGTTTCAGTTGCCAATAAAGTACCTTTTACCCAAGATGGGAGCAGTGCTTTTCAACAGTCAGTTATGAACAATTTAGAGTCCCAGTAGTGATGTGTTCTTCCAACAGAAATTTATAATTTCATAAAATACTGGAAGTGTGCAGGGCAAACTGAGATTGCTTTATTTATCCCAATAAGTCATCTCTCTTCTCAAGAGGGTCAATGCACTTTAATATTTTGTTAATTATTTATTCACTCTCTTTTTTAACCTGCCCATCATCTAGGCGATGTGTGTACCCGGTTGACATACTGGCCCTGCATCTTATTTAGACTTGATCTGTTCATTATTTTCATCTCTTGTAGTTCAAAATCTTTGTCAAAAATTTATGGCATGACAAAAAGGGATGTTTGGTACATATATTTCTGTTTAGACATACATGTATTTCCATTTGATATGTTCAGTAGACCATTTTACTCCCACACAAGTAATCTTCAGTTATCATGAAAGAGAATGGCTGCACGAACCCTGAAGTACTTGTTACATTATTGAACTTGTCAATATTTGCTACAGTTGAATGCAGAGTTTATTTTTAAACAACAAATGTTTAAAGGGCAGAAGATTCACAAGTCTTTGGTACAAAATGCTATTGATTTCCTATTCCACTGATTGCACCAGAAAAAGCAAGAACATTACTTGTTTTTAAAATTTCCAAAGTTGCAAGTTGCCTTCTGCTAAAGGACTATATTTGGTATGGTTAAATATCTGCCCCCAATTTTAACCAATTTTTAATTAGTGTCGTACGTAAAAAAATCAAATCTTCATAAATCATTGTACAGAGGATGCCTATCACGTTCATCTTGATCTTAGTCATCATTACTCATTTGCTGTTTATCTATGACGTCACCTAAATGACCCAATTCCCACAATTTTGCAAACAAATGAAAATATTGTCATTTTTTCTTTATATTTTGCATTCGGAAGTATAGGGCGCAGGTCTGCTCAAGTACGATTTTAACGTAAGTTTTTCTTCCTATATTTATACACATCATGCTAAAAAATGGTACTTGAGCAAGCCTGCGCTCGATGTTTCCCAGTCGAAAAAACCATCGAAAAACACCCATATTTTGCTACAAAAATTCAATTTATCAAAATAAGACAATTTTCACGACGTCATTTCTACATTATGACGTCACTGTGGTGATAACCTTTTACACTCTAATTAAAATGATTTCAATTATCTGCCACCTTATTTTTAAAGCTCTTTAAAAAACTTAAATTTTTGGGGGCAAAAAATGCATAATACTGCACATAGTCCTTTAAATGGCTGAGACTGAAATGAACACAAACTCCAAGCTTCTTATTTTGTTATGTTTTATTGGTTTTTACGGTATTTTTATGTGGCTAAATTTCTACCTAGCCTTTCAAGTAAAGTCAAGAGTCATAATCTGTGAAGCTTTTATACAGAGCAACATCTAAGGCACAAACATGAAGCTACAGAAATGATTTGTACAATAAAATATCGATGCGCGAGGTATACTACAGTAAGACACAGTTACACAGAACCTCATTATATTGAACACATGAAGAACCAAATTTTGCTGAAATATAATTTTAGACTTAAATGTGTTTATTAACTTTTTATGGATTTGATATATCAAAAGCATACCTTTTTTGAAACTACATGTTCAATACAAAAAAGTTCAGTAGAAGTATGTTTTGCTTTAGATAGGAAGAGTTACACATAATACATCAATAAACAAATGATTCTAAGTGCCATTTCAAATTTCCTTCTCAATCAATGTTTAATTAATTTTCATAAGCATGACATACTCTGAATGTATGTAGAGAACTAATTATTAAACCCAGTCTATTTTGTTCACTGAATTAAGTACCTTGTTAAATATATATAATTACAATATATGTATACATGTACAAACATCTTTAATTAAACAATACATGAAAATTACCATAACTGTCTAAAATTTCTGCAACCAAAATATCTTAAAATAACTAATTCTTATTTCAGTACATGTAAAATCAAAATACAACCTTGTGTTTCTAAAATACTTTGTTAAATTATACCAAACACTAACAAAAAATGTAAAATAAACACAACTTTGGAAGATGAAGTGAAATGTCTGTGCTTTTCAGAAATATATGTATCACTATGACAGCCTTACGAAGATTCATTATTTTGATAAAAGAATTTGTGTGCACAATGGCTTATTTTCACTGTTCTGAAGTAATCAAATTCTGCTGTATGGTTTTCTTGGAAGACAAATTAAACTGAGCTGTGTGGCTTTACATGCCATTTATACCTGGCATTCCTATATGCACATATATATATATTACCCGATAATAAAATCTGTATGTTAGAATAACAGCAATTCTTTATAGAGTTAAAAATAAAATAAAAGTTTTACATTTAAAACACAAAATTTGGCTAAAGAATCTTAAAGGAAAAAAAATAATTAACAAATATTAAATAAAATTTTCAGCATGCATCAAATGAAGAAATAAATATCACAAACTCTTTTTATATGTCTGTTAAACAGACTTTAAGCACATATTGTTTTTCCTTCGGTAAAAAAGTACATGCGCAGCACTACAGAACTTAACCAAAACAAAAAAAAAACAACACTGTAATAAAAATCAGACTGTTGTAAACATCACAAAACACAAACATCACTATATGTATTAAATTCTACAGGCACAGGGAGTCCCTCTCAATCATCTCATAAATACATAGATATAATTTACATAGATTGCATGTACGAAATTCATTCCATTGCTGCCTTTGACATTAGCAAATATATATTTACTTACATATTCTGAAACAATGATGTCTGAGAGTTCTTGTCCATGACAGACAAAACAAGCTTCAAAAAGAACAAAGACAGAGAATTCCCATCCAATCTTGAATGTCTTTGCCAGCTGAAGGATTGTACATGGTATTTTTTTTAAATAGTAAATTTACCCTTTTTACATCTCTCTAAAATTTCATAAGTGTAGTTCTCTTACTCATTTGATAAAAATATGGCACAGGAAATCATATGTACACAACACAATAACATAGATTTCAATATAAAACACACACTACATTTTATACAAAATCACACTGTACAATCTGTTGGTCACTATATTCATTATCCTAAGGTCTTGCAATTAAACTTTTATCAAATTGCATATCAAAGAATTTTCAGTGATGATTTCACATGTAAAAATTTATTCAAGTTGTAATTCAAGAGCAACAAATATTTTGTCTATTGATTTAATAAAGGTTACGCAGATAAAGAAACTTTCAGCACATTAACAAAATGTTAGGTTCAAAGATGTCATTCATAAGAACAAATTATGATTTGCCTCTTCATAAAATCTACAATTAAGGTATAAAACCCAAGTATTTGTAAAAATAAACAAATTAAAGCTTTTTGAATAAAAATGTGATCCCAGTGTGGGTGGGGTTACACAGAGGGTGGTGTGGGGGGGCAGTGACCAACAGATTGCTACTGACCGCCGCAAAGGACTGCTCCGCCCCCAGAGGTAGAAATAAAAACAAATATTACCGTGAACACATCAGCCGCAGCCTCCTGGAACTGAACTCAGCGAAGCACCTCTTTATACAAACACCAGGATTTCCATACAGTCAGAAATATACAACCTTGTTCACACACCATGGGTCATCTCAAAACACCTTTTTTTTTTCTTCATTCATAATTAAGCTCTTCACGTCTAATCATTTTTTGGTAGAATTGATATCTGCCTCTATACCAATTTATTGTTTTGTTTTTTAATTTTTGCAATTATATAAAAAAATATCTGTTTGAGAGAACCCATAGCATGCTAAATAAGTTTACATAGATATGTACAACTATGCATTAAGATTGAGGATGATAAAATACATAACAATTTTCATTTTGATGAATTAAATGAAATGCCCAAGCTAATCTGATAGAGATGTCTGCATTCAGGTAACCTGCTGATGATGAAGATATAATTGCTACACGGATAATAGTAACAAACGCCCATTTTTTGTTTTCTATAAATAGAAAAAGATTCTACTAGTAGAAGATACATAGAGTTATATGGAACATACAATGCTGATTCTTATTTCATATGTGTATAAATACTGTCAAACAATAACAAAGAAAATATGTATATAAAATTCATTTTGTCATATCACACATCTCAAAGTACTAGCACTCGATATAAAAAAAAAATCACATTTGACACAATGAAGTTTTTGTATAAAAATTAATAGAACATGCATACACTAACAGTCTGAACTCTCAGCCACAGGCGAAGGAGGTGGGGGGTATGGATTAAAGAAACTCCTCTCGGTTGATGGGGGTGAAGGGGGACCACTCATATCATCTGAAAAATAGGGGGTGGGTAAAGGAGGGTAGGGATCGTATGAATACAGTTCTGATATAGACTGATGGTAGTATTTTTTGGTACAGTAAGGTTCACTCTCCTCACAAACGTCCGTGCTACATGGGGTGGTGGGAGGAGGGGGGATATTGTGTATTCTGAGTTTGTACGGTCGGTATGACCTGACCGTCGATGGACTGTTGGAGGAGTACCCAGAGTACGCCCCCGCATACACAGACCGGTCAGTGACGGGACTAGGTGGGGGATTCAGCGTCTCCTTGGGGTATTGAGTCACTGTACTACTGCTGGAGGAGGCCCCTGTCACATGATTTCTATCATACAAGGGCATTGACACAGAGGATAACCCTGTCTCATGAGATTTACCCCCGTGTGAGGACAAGGTATTTAGAGTTGTTTCTCCCGTTGGCAAAGAATTCAACGGTTTCAATTGACTCATGTCGCTACGGTCTTCATAAATTATCCGTGGAGTCCTGCGGCGACACGCAAACACAAACACAAACACTAGCACAATGGCAAGTAGCCCCACCACTATGACAATGGTCCATGTCGCCACAACTTTGCTGGGCGACGACTTGGCTGTTGTGGCAGGGCAGTGATCGTCCTTACAATTAGTAGTAGTTTCACTATGAGGGTCACAGTTGGATTCATCAGTTTGATCCAAGCACTGAGCCTCCCCATCACACACATTCTTGATGCTGATGCAATTATCAATGTCACACTTGAACTCATCGTGCGTATGACAAATGGGACAGCCTTTCTCGTCTGACCCATCCGCACACTCTTCTGTCCCATCACACCTCCACACTGTAGGGATACAGTGCAGCTCTCCACTCTCACATGTAAACTGCTCCGGAGAGCAGGTCGGTGGATCGGCACAAGTCTTGTCATCTTGTTTTAGCATCAGGTCCAATGGACATGAACATCTTGCCTTCCCCGCGCTGTCAGGTACACAGATGTGTGAGCATTCACCTTTTTTTTTGGCACAAGGGTGGTTGAGATCTTCAGACACCAAATCTCGGGCCACCAGAAGATCACTCAAGTTCTCCAGTCTTCCCTGGATGTAAGAACGATTTTTCCCTGTGGTTTTTTCAACTCTACTTATCACATGATGTTGCTTATCAATCCAGTACAGGAAGTTGCCAAAAATGGCCATACCCCGCGGATTGGACACATCCTGATCAACTAAATTTTTTCTGTTACCACCAGACAAGTCTGAACACTCAATGCGATTTAGGCGAGAATCAGCCCAATACAACTTATTGCCCTCAATATCAATAGCCAGGGGTCCAGGGCGATCCAGCTCAGAGTCAAACAACTTGATACGCCCTGTACCATCCATAGATGCTCTTATAATGGAAGGATGGCTTCCCATGTCTGTCCAGTACATATGCCTGAAACAAAGGGATAAATTGAGAAATTTGAGAACATTTTTCATCAAATATTTTTTGAGCAAAAAAGGTCACTTTATACAATGACATAAAATTACTCTTACTGCTTTCAACATTATTTTCACCAATCAACCAAAAACTTCATGAAGTATCAAATTACTTAGAGTAATTAATTTTGTAAGCCCACCCATCCCTCCACACCCCCAACAACTTTTACATACCCTCCCAAAGGATTGAGCACAATGTATCTAGGTACATAATGATCCCCCTCTACGATGACCCCTACTGGGGTACCGTTCAGTTCTGTGATGTTGATGGTGTTCTTCTTGGCACAAGTCCAGTAAAGAACACGGGAGTAGGGGTCAACAGCAATGTCAAAAGGTCTGTGCTCTCCATTCTGATTGGACACGACAGTGGACACCTAGGTAAACACAGGAAATATTAAGAAACGACATACTGCAACTCATACAAATAAATATATAAAACTAAATATTTCTACAAGGAACTGAAAATCTAGACCCTTTTCTAGCTACATATTTGATTTCTGACAAGTTTTGGGTAAGTGATAAATTTGAGTGACTAGCTACATACCAGAGTCCCATTATCTGCAGCTTTCTTGATGACCATGTTTTTGCCTTCAATCCAATACAGGAAGTGTTTGACTGGGTCGTAACTGAGGGCTTTGATGTTCTTCAGCTGTGGGATGGGCAGGACCACCTCTGGAGTATCCGGGTCGAAATCGTCGTTGTTGATCACCAGACGACTGATTGTGTTCTTCTGACTGAACAACAGGAACGTCTTGGGAGCTAATGAAAAAAGCAGTGGATTATGATCAAATACATGAATGATAGTTGATATGATACCTTCAATCAAAGCGCTAATACATTGTTGACCACTTATTGAAAAATTCTTCAGAAAGAAGCTTTTCTTTAGGTTCTTTCGCATTAATCAAATCTGCTCTTTGGACTCTTTTGTAGCTTCAGTGTCTTTTAGTTTGTCGACCCTATTATTCACACCTATTCAATGAAATTCTTAATACACCTGTGCTTACCTGAACATGTCTTATTATCCACGTTGAGCCGAAAGTGTGTGGGACATGCACAATGATGAGTGGTTCCAGAGGAGTGGTTGACTGGGTGGGCCAGACACAAGTGTGAGCACCCCCCATTGTTGTCCTTACAGCTGTTAATCCCTACAAATGTACAAGCACAACTATCAACCACACGTACACATAAACTGGATATGTAGAGAATATTCATTATTCCTTTTATTACTCCAAAGAATTAAATACATGCATTTCATTTCTAGAACTCATAAGCTAACATGATTCTTAAAACTGAGAGTCAATGTTCCACCTACTTAAGACTTGAATTAGTTTTATTGACCGATGTGAAAAAAAAAGAGAAAATGCATATCAAAATGTGCAGTGATATGAGGATTGCTGATGTACAAATGTAATGGCTGCTACTAACCAGACTGTCTGGAGGAGTGGAAGACCAGAATATCTCGGACATTGTCCACACTGCTCTGTATGGTGGTACGGTTGGTTCCCGAGGACTTGTTGGCCCGCTCAATGGTCTGTCTCTGCCAGTCCGCCCAGAATATGAAGTCATGGTACAGGGTCAGACCCATGGGCTGGGGGACCTGGTCTGTAATCACACGCACCATGTCTTGTCCTGTAAACATGAACAAATAATTAGTTTATACTCTATCATATACACTGTACAACCTTAGTTCACCTTAAAGCAACAGATCATACTTTCTTTTCAATTGCCACAACTGTTTTAAATACAGGGTCGAAAAATAAATACATCATTGTTAATATGTGCACATATTAAAACCCATGCTTTTAACTACCATTCAGATCAGAAGAGGCAATGACTTTCTGATCTATACTGGTCCAGTACAGTCTCTTTTCTCCATAATCAATGGTCAAGCCGTGGACTTGTCCAATCTCTGTCCTAATGGTTTCCCTCATGGTTCCATCCAAAGCTGCTCTCTCTAGTTTCTGTGTTGACCAGTCTGTCCAGTAGATGTAGCTTCAAACAAATTAAGCAAAAAATTTAAAATTCTGTAAAGTTTCTATTCTACACAACAAACTTGGTAAATTGATAAAAATATATGATATTTGATTCACTAAACTGTAATGGCTATGAGAATAAAAGGTTTTAGTTAAAAATACTGCATATTTCAATAAACAAATGTAGTATTCTGAAGACGTTGAATATGCAATGACCAATATTCATGGATTGTCAATCTTTCCCAGGTTCATGGGGACATAATTTCTTTAAGTTTTTATAGGTAACAAATGCCTGTGTTTGATTATTCTCTGAGAATGTAAATTCATTAGTAAAAGGCATTCGTAAAATTTAGAAAAATTCCACAATACTTGTGAAACTTTATCAACTTTCACCTGTGATCAAATGGTTATACAGTAACCTACCCATCAGGAGGATTGACAGCTAGAGCCCTTGGTGACTCCAGATCTTTCCATATGATAACTCGTCGAGAAGACCCGTCTAGTCGAGCCACCTCAATCCGTCGTTTCATGCCGGTATCAATCCAGTAGATATTTTTAGCCACCCAATCAACAGCTATCCCTTCTGGATAAGTCAGACCATACTGAACAATAGGCTCCAATGCACTGCCATTGAGGAAAGCCCTGCTGATTCTCTGTAAAAATAAAATGGTGGGTTTTTTTTAAAAAAATTTTTTAATCCTTTCCTCCTCCTTTATTTCAATGCTTTAAAATGCCTGTTTATCTAAAAAAAAAAAAATATATAATATATGTGATAGACAACTTCAGAATTTTTTTCTTCTTTCTTTTCTCAAAGAAATTTCAAGGTGGAGTGCAAGAGACAAATTTGTTTCGTGAACCTTAACTCCCCCAATTACTTCCATATTGAAATATGCATTTAAAAAACTAAATTCTTTTTCATCTTTAAAGCCAATCTTAGATTAAGGATAAAAGCCCACATTATATAATGTAAGTCACCTATCTCATAATCAAAGGTATTACATAAGCCTTTGATATCTGACATGGATCATCCTTTCGCATGTCACTGCCTATTAAAACACAAGAGTTAGGAGGGAAAAAACACTTCTCTCCTAAGACAGGAAAATCAAAGAAAATGCAGGTCCTAGAATTCCATTAATATTAGATAAGTGAATCATGCAATCAATGTCTGATCATCTTGCCTTCAGATCTCCATCCGTCCAATAGATCCTGTCGTCTGCAATGTGAAAATCTATTGCAAGTGCAGTTTTGACCCCTTTAATTGGTATGGGACGAATTCGGTGATTGGTTTCTAACGACATGCGCTTAATGTCATGGTGACTTGTAAATAGAAGGAACGCTTCGGGAACAATACAGGTTTTCCCATTACTGACAAGCTCCAATCCCATTGGACATGCACACACCACTCCTTGGTCGGCCGTGTACAGACAAAGGTGACTGCATCCCCCATTGTAGTGGGCACACGGATTGGTACCTGTACATTGAAATACAAAAACTCGTCTTTTATTCATGACTCTTAACAAATGAAAATGGAAACAACAGATAATGTTTTGCAATTAATTCATCATCTCATAAATGATGCCCTCTGAACTAAGGAAAACAACACAACAGCTGAGCATATCACTCAAAACCCATGTCTTTGACATCAAATTCATGAGAATATTTCCCATGAAGTTACATCATGGATTTTCCAAACACCAAAGGAAAAAGCTGCCATATTTAGAAAAGTTTCATGGTCCTTTAAAAAAACCTACCAATTTTTAATGTTTTCAAACTTTTAACTGCAGTAGACTTTTGAAGTCCCCATCAATATAATTACTTCAGAAGAGTTGGGATAAAAGAGAATTATTCATTGTATATGAGATGTTACATTTTTGTAATTTTGAATAATATGCATGAGATGATAACATCAAATCCAAAAAATGTTATTGGAGTCATTCATCCATTGCGGCAAGTTTTCAGATCCTTGGCCTTTGAAGCCCACTATTAATTGATTCGAGCTGTATACTTCTACCTCACAGACCCCCACCACAGACATGTCTTCTCTTGTCATTCCCCCTATTCTTGTCATCTTGTGGATGATTACTGTAGCAGCAATTCAATTGATTGCCACACTTTTCACTAAAAGCTTTCCTCTCGATTTAAATTGGAATTTAATTTTAAATGTCTGTTGATCAATATTAACATGCGTTCACTCTAAATTCTTATTTGAATTTAAGTTTTCAATTGTTGAGAAGTCTTTTCGTCAAAACATTTGCGTTCATACTGTTAGTATAATTATTGTAATTATCCTTAATTATCTGATGTACAGCACCATTTAAACTCATATTGACACCGAAATATTCAGAAGAAAAAAGAAATTAGAAAAACAAGATTCCTAGTGATAAAGTGATACTAATGCAAGCTATCACATTAAATGATATTATATTGATCTGTTCTCCAGTTTATCATGTTTATGTGAATATTTTATATGTTCATTAATATCAAAACAAAGAACAAACTCCGTCAGAGATCTGTCAACATGTACAATTTTTTCAGATGGGTTCCTCCAGTTTTAATTATTTTTAATAATCAAAAAATTGACCATGAAATTTTTTTAAGGCTATTTCTCCCCTTATCAATACTCATAAATGGAAGATATGGATTCTTCACACGTACCTTGGACTTAAAATGACAATGTCTTATTACCTCAAATTCAAAACATGATCATGACAGTAGAACTTCTAACTATTTCTAACTGTTCCAGGACCGTCCCTATCTCTTGCCTGTACTATGACTTTTCCCACACTACTTTCCCCCAGACACTAGGTACTTACAGAATACACAACCAATCCACATCCAAACCCCGATCACAACAAAAACATCTGTCCTCGCCATGCATAGTCCACAAAAGTCCTACCCTCTTCTCCAAGTGCTACTGAAGACTGAACTCTTTACAATCATACTCACCGCTTCATCAATTATGTTTATACAGAGCAAAAAAAAAAAAAAAAAAAACTATCTGCCTCCATTTTCACTGAAGCCTTTGCTATAGGAAAAGATAAAAGTGATACGGTCTGCTGATCAAACTTTCAGGCAACTACGAGAGAGCGATCAAATGTTTTATGCAACAAAAATGGCAAATTAGCTTCTAATTTGTTAGGGATTACTGGCGAAGATTTTGTCGCATTTAGTCATACATCAAAGAGATCATAACCTTCTATTGCTAAGTTTAATCCTAGCATACCTGACAACTGACCCTAATCTATCCTATGCCATCTTTATTCACATTTTATAATAGTTATATCAAACATCTTAATGTTTCAATATTGTCTTCTTGCTTATGAGATAAAAATCAGATAAATTTGAAAATTATCTGCAAGCACGAAAATGGAATATATTTAGCTAACAAAAGAACTTCAAAGTTTATATTCCAATAAACATTTACTCTTCATGTCTACTGATATAAAAAATGTACAACTGTATGACCAAGACACAGTATAACATCTTGTGAGTCATATCTTTAAATGAACCTCTAGGGGATCATAGTAGGTTTCTAACACCCACCCCATCCTAATTCTTCCACCCCCTTTCCATTACACACACATAATGATGACACAGTCACTGAAACTGTAAGATGGAAGTTGGGAATTGTTTGACGATACAATCAGATCTGATGACTAACAATTAAATACCAGAGCGTAGTTAACCAGGATGGAAGCGTACGACTCCTCTGAGAATTTTTTTATTTTTAAAATTACGTTTATCCTTCATCGTCATCTTGAAAAAACCATTCCCATTCTGATTCAGAGATAACAATTTCAAAAACAATTTGGAGGATAAAGAAATAAAAAGAGAAAAACATCTATGAATTTTAATTTTATGCAGTCATCCTGCAATTTTTGAACACTTAAAGCCTATCAGTGAATCGTAAAACTCCCTCAATTCACAGGTGATGTTCCAGATCAAGAGCCCAGTTAACAAACAATGTGATGATAAAACCACTATAATTGTTCTAAAATTGGGATCATTTTCCACACATGAATTCCTGTTTGAGAAAACAAAATTACTTAGGATGCATGCAACTATATCACTCCACTTACTACACATAATCCACATAACTACACAAAAAAAAGTCAATTCCCCAAAAAACAAACAAATTAACCTGTTAAACAGAACAGATAGATAGATGACATAACACCAATTCTACTTTTTTGCTGTCTTGCTTAAGATCTGAGATCCTTAAATGATCATAAGGAAACTGGGAGGAATCCAGGCGATAAACTTAAATCTTAAATGATGTATACACATATGACAGGTTGTATAAGTCACTATATCAGACACTCTTTAACAGTCAGTATAGCTATACCCCCTCCCCCTCAGTCCCTGGTTGTTTGGCTGTGCTGTTTACCTGAGTAATTGAACACACTGACGGCCTTGAGCCCCATTAGATCTGGGAGTTGATCTACGATGACTTTTCTGTCGGTTCCATTGTGCTTGTTGACCCTTTCAATTGATCTCCTCTGCCAATCAGTCCAGTAGATGTTATCACCTATAAATATAGATAAAACCAAAATCATTTATACAATTTTAGCATTCCCTTTATAATGTATATATTTTTTTTTAAACTTAAGTTTATAACATCCTAAATAAAAGTAAAATAAAGATTCTATTTAATAAGAAATTCAAATTTTAATTGTAATGTTATTAAAGGTATACGGTTATTGAAGTTTAAATCTGTATAGACTTTTCCCCCCAATGAGTCCTATCATAATTACTATACTAAGAGAAATAACTCTTTCCACTCTTTCTTTTCCTACTAGTAGCCTCCCTCTAAAACTGACTTCATTGTTTTTAATTGTTATTTTCAATGACTGGTCAGAACCAGAAAATTATTTTAACCAAAATGGTCCTTCCTTGAAGGTTACTCAACCCTTGATAACTGTCCAAAAAATTTCATTAAAATCAATTAGTTAAAACACCCTTTTCTATGCCCAATCCATGCACCTCTAGAATCCCCCACCCTTCTTCATATACATGCAATACAACACAGACTGACTACACATGATTGTGTCCTATACCTAGTAAACTGAATCCAAACAAGTGGGGAATGTTCTGCTTTTCATCCACCAGCACAATTCTGTTGGTCCCATCCACATCTGATACCTCGATCTTGTCATGTTTTGCATCCCCCCAGTAGAGTTTCTTGGGGGTAGCATGGATATCAATGGCCAGTCCATTTGGCCACCCCAGGGAGGAGTTAATGAGGACCTGTCGACTACTTCCATCTAAGTTGGCCACCTCAATCTTTGGCACTTTTCCCCAGTCACTCCAGTACATTACCCTAATGTGGCAAACACAAAAAAACAAAACATTACTGCTATTGCTCTGTCAGAGCAGATTGAAAATGTCTAGACATAACTTTAGAAAGAGAGTACTTAAACATTACAGCAAGGCTTTCAATAACTTTGAAATGAAGAGGTGAATTACTCATTTAAATAGGCTTTTTTAGAAGTATTTTCACTGGTCTTTTTTTAGCCAATTCTGATCATTGAGACAGTGAAAATGCACCTCCTCCCTTCACTTTACGAAAGCCCATCTTTACATCATAACAAATAATCATAAAACTTAAGTGTAAAATCATTTTAACATCATTACATGAATAGCCTTCCCCTTTAAGTTATTGATCATCACATTATAACAGAAACAAAGTAGTCAGCACTGAGTACACACCCAGCGGCTGGATCCAGTGCTATGGCTCTGGGCTCGTCCAGGTCATCTGAGATCAGCACTCTCCTGGAGGTTCCATTCAGCCTTGCCACTTCTATCCGGTCTGTTCCAGTGTCTGTCCAGTACAAGTTCCGGGCAATCCAGTCCACAGCTATTCCGTCTGGATGATAAACTCCAGTCCGGATAACAACTTCTTCTCCTGTAACAAAGTAATAAAATTTAGGTATATATTTTTTTGACATAAAATCTATAAAATTTATTTCATTTTATTTTATTTGGGAAAGGAGGCTACATGTATCTTTGTACTCCATCAAGTAGGTCAATCATTATTTAGAAGTATTTTTACAAACCATACCTAGATCAAAGGTTATTCAGAGCTCAATAAAAGAATTCAGAAAAAATACCAAACTAATAGAAACATTTCTTCCTCATTCTTGGAGTGCCTTCTAGCTAAAACATGCTTTTTGATAATCAAATCAACAGGAGTTTCTAAATATTACATAAGAGGAGACTTGTTTCTTGCAGAATATTAAAACTACAGGAATTTATACACATTAACTGAAAATACAAACATTTTGATGCAAAATATTGTTCTTTAAATTTGTGTTCATGATAACATTCAGCCTTATACAATGGCATTTGAAGGTTTTTGTTAGATTTATATGGTAAACAATTGTGCCATACAGCACACAAAGCAGCAGGCTTGGACCAATCCACCCCCACAGATGAAGAAATTTCAGACCGCTTTACAAAACAAGGTATGCAATAATAGGTGGGAGACAAGCCATGAGGCCTCAAACAAGCTTCAATAAGGTAATACTTCATGTCTCAACTGTTTTAAAATAGATCTATGACATTAAAGTGCAGGCATTTACATTGTTTTTATCAGATATTATCCTATTATAACTTCCCGGTATTTCCATCTTTTTTCTTTATTTATTTTTTTTAACAGAGAGAATCAATTCCATCCATTGACTTTTCTTATCATGAAAGACGAATTTAAATTTTGAACTTACTAGTGTTTATTTAACATCGAAACAGACATCAAAGAAATAATCTTCAATTTACCCTGCTTTATATAGACCATTTCTAGCTACTGCCATAGACAATGCTTTCACTGAATATTACAAAATTGTCAGTGCTTGCTTCCCTATATACTCCTTAGCTTTTCCTGTGACATAACACTCTGATTTAATTATGAAAACTCCGAAAAATACACAGAAACAGACATTAAAAAACCCATTTCACCCTGCTTTTCTTTAAGCATTTCTGCTGCCATACTCTGTTTTCATTGGCTATTTAAAAATTATCAGAGAATGTTTGCTTTTGTAATGCTTTGCAGCAATGACATAACATTCTGCTTTAATAATGAAGAAAACCGTCGGTATTTCAAAGCTCTTTAACCTGTTCCATCCAGGTATGCTCTCTTGATGGCCCTGACTTCATCGTCCGTCCAGTACACCTGGTCTTCCACTGGGTCATAGTCAATAGCGATGGCATGCTTGATCTCATTGAGGGGCAGCACTACGTCTGTGTGGTCAGGCATGTCCAGTGAGATTTTTCGGATGTCCCGACGTCTGGCCAGCAGCAACAGCTGTTCCACGCCTACAAATTTATTAAAATGTTTATATGTCTAATGAAACGATAGGATGTCATTTTTCAGACACAAAATTGTCTACATTAATATAGCATAGGAGGCCTGGTGAGTCATATTTTTCTCTTTCCCAAAGGCTGAATTGTAATTGAAAAGATGACCTTAGATTCTGTATGTCACACTATTTAAGGGTTATACATGTCACTCTGCTTTAGGATTAAAAATAACATTTGAAGCCAGATTATACCATAATAACCACAGATTGGCTATCAAAACAACATTTGCCACTTCTTGCTAGTTTTATCTCTGGGGAGGATGCAAGTAGTGTAACCAAGGCACTAAAAATATCCATAATTCTGCATCATTATTGTCATTCATCAAATTGTCAAACTGAGGTAAAATGTCTGCAGGCTGGGTCCTACCTTTTGCACAGGTGGTTTTGTTCAGGAGCTTGACCCCTGTTGGGCAGGCACACGCAAAAAATGGCTTTTTGGGCGAGATCAGACAGAGATGAGAACAGCCCCCATTGTTGATTGTACAAGGATGACGATCTGGTCCTACAACACAGAGAAAACATCTTATGTATATGATTATGTATTCAGTATGTATGAGAGTAGCTTTTTCCTTGCTACTGTGAAATGGAAACAACAACAAGTTATATGAGCATCAAATTTTTTTGGCCATGAAACATTCTTAAAGTTTTTTATATGATAATCAATATGGGTGCTGTCACAAAATATTCATTGCCACAAACCAGTTTATCCCTGGTAAATTGTGAAATATAGTTGTCATCATAATAGTTGTTTACAGTAATGCTTTGCAAAAATAGCATGATCTGATATTTTACTTATAATTGAAATCACCATTTATGTACTAGGCAATACTCCACATAAACCAATATAACTATAATATCAGCATCAAAAGAGATTGCAGTAGGACTGTCAATAGAGGACGAGTTGTACTTACTACTAGGTTGTCTGCTAGCACTGAACACATGGATGTCCATAGGAGAGTAGATGTTCTCCATGATGGGTCGAATATTGCTGCCAGTGATTTTATCACAGGAGAAGATGGAGCGCTCCTGCCAGTCCGTCCAAAACAGGGTTCTATCACTCAGGGTAAGCGCAAACGGGTGGGACAGAATCTTCTCCCCTGCCACTACCTCCCTATGGTTTTTGCCATCATAATCACAGCTGGCAATATACTTGACTTTGGCATCAGCCCAGTAGATTTTGTTGTCTGCATAGTCGATGGTCAAACCATTGGGCCAGTGAATATTTTTGTCGATTATAATGGACCGAGTCTTTCGATCTCCATCCATACCTGCACGCTCGATCTTTGGCACTTCGCCCCAGTCTGTCCAAAACATCCATCTAAAAAATGCAAAATGTGGTTAATATCTAAAATTGTAACTTTAAACCTTGACATATGGCCTTGACCTTAATCTGGTAAATAGCATTAAAAACCTCAAATTTTAAATGATTTTGATCATTAAAAAAATCATTTGAAAAGTTTGAATTCATTAAATCAATGATCATTATATTAAAACATGTAAACTAAAAGAATAGAAATTTTCCATGTGACAAAGCAAGCCAACTTTAATATGCCTACCACAGTTTATGAATATGAAATGAAAGTTCAAGAGATTACTCTGAGAAAACACTTATCAATGAGAAGAGACTGTGGTCATTTTATAGTATTTTAATAGCTGCAGTAAAAAAAGTCTCACGGAATAAAATGATTTTAAGTGCACAAAGATGTCAAAAGTCAGTGTGAAATGTTGTCCACCCAGCCACCTTACGTAACACTTTATAGAAACTGATTTTGGTTGACACATTCTTTTAATAATCATTTAGCACGTACATGAACATTATTAATTAGTGGTACATGTGTCCACTCAGTAACTTGACACATTTCTTGAGAGGGGAGTACATATTGTGTGTACCATTTATGACTACTCTGGTGTTTAATGGTCATCTTTGGGCAGTTGAACCTTGTCCTTGAAACACTTCAGGGCCACACAATCACAAAATGGGGCCGTCAAGACAATGATTGGCCTGTCATGAAAGACCCATAAATCCCCTGGAGAGCCTCAGTAGTTGGGCCTGCCCAGCTACTTCGTACAGGTAAATGACTAGAGCTGTCATGCTGGCAGGCCCATGGACATTATAAATACTATGTCAACAGTAAATATTTTAAAATCTTAATTCACCCTGCATTTTGCAGTGCTGTTGTTACGTTGCCTAAAAAGGGACACCTGCCAAAACTACTAGAACACCTTCCTGATGCATCTATATATTAATTCACCTCAAACTCTCATAATTTGAATACTGAAAAGGCCTGGAATGTCAGATTTTTTCCCCATTCCTAAGAATGTTGTTTAAAAGTTGTAAACAAATACACTGCTGTGAATGACAGGCAACATTGCCTCTGAATGGCCTAACAAACAAGCATTATGACACGCTCATTCAAACAAATGGAGAGTAAACGTCCCTGCCGATTGACTGACAGGCTATGTACAAGAACACATATATTAAATATACAAGTACTATTAGAAATGACATTTAATCCTTCAATTGGAAGGGCTCCCAAAGTCAGGCAGACTGTCTTAATGGCAGTGAAAAATGAAGCTTAAGAGCGCCATTTCTCCTCTAAGGGTGCACTGCACTTGTGTTTTGACACTTGTCATTAAAAAGCCTATTTAGTGGCAGGTTGGTGGTATAATATTGTCACCGCCAACGATCATCAATTTAGGCACACCTTGTAACTTCGCGGGCCGCGGAGAATTTGTTTTTTCCTACTCCAAGCACTGGCGACACCTGCTTCGTCATTGTATTTGACTGGTGTATCTATTTATTATTTGATGCTATACAGTCACTCAGGTGTAGTTACAAATTACCCAATTTAGTTTCAGTTTGTAGACAGTGTGACAATAATAAGATCACTACAAATCCACAGATATGTGCGATTCAATTAGCCTCATTTCAACCCATGCACATCTTTGCTTACATTGAATGTGTCATTTATTCATCTGTTCAAACAGCCCCCCAAAACCTACCACACATTTCACATTCAATGAAGAAGATATTTTTCCTTAGTCATCCTTGCTTCAACAGTACTAATGTATGTTGTATAAATGGGTTTTTTCTCTCCCAATTTTCAAACTCTTACTACATGAACCAAATTTTCTTAAACTTTGTACTGTAACCCTAATAAATAATGTAATAAGTACCACACTTTACAACTTCATCCTAACACTTGATTATTAAGTCAAGTTTTTATCAAGAGAACAATAAAAATCGCACAATGCCTACTTCAAACTTTATTGTTCCTTATTAATTTAACAAAAACCTCTTCAGTTTTTGCCCTTGCTAAAAAGCTTTAAACATCCTCTCTCTCAAGACTTAGTGGACAGTCTTTGAACAGGCAAATCTCAGCACAATTACTGTCGCCAAAAATAGCCCCTTTTCCCTCCATTAAATCGCAGTCCACTTTTCTCTTTATTCATTCAGAGTTCACTTTAGCCTTCATTTCATCAACTGTCCCTAATCATTTCGGGCTCTTTGATGTTGACAGAGTAACCCCCATTTCACAGCAAGACCAAGAAAAAAAAAAGGAATATCCAAATTCTCTCAATTCAGCTATGTGAAGTATTTCTCCAATCAATGACCCTTTGCCAGGCTGACAAAAATCATTATTCATGCACACATTGTTGGAGGTTGAAATATATGGCATGCTGTAAATTTCAAAGATAACATTCCTATCAGAGAGTGAAAAAAAAAGAAGAAAAATCTCTCAATAATCAGAAAACAGACTGCAGGTGTTTGATGTTGATTTTTCAACAATTTTTTATCCCGTTTTATTAACAAGAAATAATTCAATTTATTTAAGCATCCTAAATCACGGGTCTCAATTTGGCCCATTGTAAGGCTGATGACTTTGGTTCAACAAAAACTTATACAAAATATTCTGTTTACACAGAAGACGTACACAAATCTCCAATATGAGTAGGTATACAAGAAAAAATCCAGTCTGAAAATCCCCAATGTTGATGCAAATGATAACAGGTTTTAGTCCTGAGGCCTGAAACAAAGATCCTTTTTTTTCCCCGGTCGACCTAACCTATAACCTGATTGCACCGATTACAGTTTCCAGTAGGCAATACAGAGATCAAAAAGCACTTTCCATCTTTGCTTATCAGTTTCAACCTTGAATGCAGGCTTACTTAATCCCTCATTACTATACATTATGCAGGTACATGTATACACATGGATAGGCCCGATATTTACTTTGTCAGAAATTTTTCTACTTAATGATTCAAAAATAGGTAGCTATTTCTCTCACAGATCCTATACCCCAAATCCCTGCCACTGTTTGCCAACTGGCCTGAATATATAACTTAATAACCTATAAGGACAATTTAGACCCCAAGCTTACCCCTTCAGTGGATCCAGGGCTATGGCACGGGGTTGGTCCAACTCTTCCCAAAACAGCACACTGCGGAAACTACCATTTAGATTGCTCACTTCAAGTCGATTTGTTTCCGAATCAGCCCAGTACAGCTTCTCTGCAATCCAATCACAGGCGAGACCATCGGGCGACACCAGCCCCGAGACGATGATATCCTCCGCATTCTTAGGTCTCTCTATCCACGTCCTCTTGATCTTAGCCAGACTGACATCTGTCCAGAACACCGATTTGTCCTTATAGCAGAAGTCTAGGGCGGCCGCATCTTCCAGATCATTCTGGACGATGGTGGAGTTAGCGCTATAGGCAGCATCAATAAGTTGTACGTCTAGACGATTTGCCAGTAATAAATATGGTTTAGCTAAAAAAAATGATAATGAAAATTTCAATTCACTGAATATGTTGAGTTTTTATATTATACAGAAAATAAACCTTCATGGAAAATAAAGCAAATTGAGTATAACGTTGTATCATTTTACAGCAATATGTTTTTTCTTACAACACGTAGTTTAACTTTTGTATCTCAAACATCAATATTTTGAATACTGTGCATATTATTATGAAACTGAGTTGGTAGAAACAACCACTGTTTTATCATTTTACCCTCTGAATCAATATATCAAACCTTCAAATATCTCAGGGTTTTTTGACAGGCCAATTTGAGTTGGAGATAAAGAGCTTTGATTATTTGTTGGACACTTTATGCAAAAAAAGGGCCAAAACTCAAGGTGATCTCTTCATTGACAAAATCTGGGCAAAATATGTTTTTTCACTACAATTCCTAAATATACGAAAGTTTTCAAAAGGCATCCCCCTCCTCTATTGTTTCTTCAATTGACCACTGACCATGAAGTTGCATAAGTATCAATAACTGTGAGCAAATATACGTAAATATTGAGTCATCAATACCACAACAAAAAATTCTTCAGTTTATAAAAAATAACATTGCGAAGACAGCAGTCACATCATGCTTTCTAACATTTTGACTGGAGTATTAAGGTGGAGCTCAAATCTTTAATAAAATCATAAAGACATAATAAGTTTGGGATATAATACTGTGCATCTACGTGCAGAAACCAATCTCATTTTCAGACATGCTAGTGGAAAGAGGAGGAAAGAAGACAATTTTTATCAAGTGTTCTGAAATAAAACCATTTCAGACTTTCAGACATTTATCATGTCAGATATCCAACTTTTTTGATGATTAACGAGATTGAGTTTTTTTTGGATCATGTACAAAATGTTCTGGATTTTTTGTTACATAATTCTGTGCACTATAGCATCACATCTCAACAGGAGCCATACAGTTACCATCTCTTGAATTGTCAAGAGCATGAAATAAGATCGAGAGATTTCTTCCTCTCTCATCCTTTCTCTCTCTCATATCCCTCTTCCCCTTTATCTTTTCTCTCTATCCAAACAATAAATCACATAATTAAAAACAGCCCGTTTTGTGGGAAGCCACTAATAACAAGGTTAATTCTATTATCAATCAGGAGTTATTTTTGACCATTTCTTTACTTATGTTTTTTGTAACTCTGACATGTCTTGCGTAACAGCTGTCAGAAGTAATCTACAAGAAGGAGGACCCCCTCCCCTTGCATGATTTCTAATGGTTTCTGAAATCGGGGAAAAAAATCCATAACATCTGTTTTGAGAGAGAGAGAAATCCTATTAGGACTGCTACATGTATAAACATATTTCAGATGTACTGCTTAATTAGCCAACTGCCAAAACTCTCCATGTTTTAAAGAATACATGGTATTTTGAATAAAGCTAAGCCAGAAAAGTAGATTTGAAATGCCTTACCATTCTAATAAAGATAAATTACCATTAAAATATAACATACATAAATAAAATCACTTATCAAGGGAAATTGTGTTTACAACAAACAATAACAAAGACCTTCATCATTTATGGGAATTTTTATAGGACTTTAATTTCAAAATATTTATCACTTAATGTTTTTTCATCCCCTCCCAATATAAATGCTCTAGAGGTCACAGTTCTTTGTGTACCTGGATCTATCAAGAGATCCCAAAAGACCTTATTATGTCATGACAGCGCCTGACACTAAGTTATGGCACGGCTCAAATACTGGGACCTTTTGTACGCACTGCTAATCTGATTTGTGTCAAAACACCTTTCAAAATCAATAGAGGTGTTTTTCTTCAATTGTTTGTCTATTATATATTTGTGTACACTCCATAGTAAATGAAATTTTACTCTTTTAATTGCCTCTCCGTGTTATTGGCCTGTCCTTTCATCTTCATGGTTTAAGTGATCAGTACCACTGATTTTTTTTTTTAGTTTTTTTTTTTTGGGGGGGGGGGGGGGGCTAACACACAATGGGAAAGACAATACTTAAATACTTAAACACTGTAGTAAAATTATATTTTGTTTACAACACCGTTTAGTCTTCTTTATCAACACGGTAATCAAGCACAAGTTTTTCAATGAAAATTGATTGATGCAATGAGGAGCTTTGCATGCGTTTTCAAAAGGTGGTGAGGTTAGATATTAGGTTCATTTTACATAACAATTCCAAAAGTTGTGTGTTTTCATTTAAAAGCAGACTGCATGTCCCAGATATAATAAGCCTTAACAAATCTACCATATGCTCTTAAACATCTCTAACATATTATCCTTAAGAAAGTAAAAAATGTCAATCACTTTACATTGAAAAGAGGAACCCCCTTTGATAAATAGACCAAATAAGATTCACCAACCAACACCTTTTAGCCTTCATCAATATACAAACAAACATGAAAAATAATATATATTTAAGCATATTAAACTATATGCATATTACTAAAATTTAATAATAGATAAACAAATGACTGAATGAATCAAGAATTGTGTGGATTAATTCACATGTAATGATTCAATCATACGACGAAGTATCCATTTAACATCATTACCAATTTAAAGTACCTAATAGTAAAACAGTTTAATTTCAACACCATACTTTAAGTCTTATAATTTAAATGCCAATAGTTATCATGGGACTTAATTAAAATGCATGCTCTAAAACATTAAAGTACTATTTAGCTCTGTTGTACTTGAATGTTCAAAATGTGCAAGCAACAGTACGGACTGGAAACTTTTTACTGCCCATATTGTTGGTATATAACTTGATTGACCACTCAATGGCCAAGTTTTTGTCATTTCACATTGATACAATACTTACATCAAAAAGTGTATTTTGTACATGGAACTGCATGTTATAAAATATTCATGTTTGAGTAGTGTTTTTTTATTTTTAAAAAATAGAAATATAAGTTCTTTTCACTGTAATAAAAATTAATAACAATTAGCCTACTTGATTAACAAATTAAGGTCAATATTCACTGTCCCTCGATCATGCACTTAATTCATTGGAAAGGGGGGATCTTGATGAAACTATTGAAAAATTTAGTTCTACAAGACAGGTCAGACATTGAAGTTTAGAACCTCAACCCTTCATCTTTCTATAGTCTTCTACTAAAAACACAATATAGTGTGCTGTTAATTTCTAATCAAAGTAAATATACTTAAACAATATACTGGAATTTCAAACGTGACATGGCAGACCTTTTACATATTAATATTATAATCTCTTGATTTAGCTATATAGCTTAATAAAGCTATTCAGAATAGCTTGGTTTAGCTATTTTTTCATACATTTTTCTTCAATGTGTATTTTTTCAGCATGTAAACAAAATTGACTTTAGTGAAGTGATAGTACTCAAATTTGAACTGTTTTGTAAACAATGCACGCAAAGATTACTCATCAATCTGTGTCTCTTTTAGAGACTTTGCACTTAAAGTTTTAAAAGTTTTGGGGCAATTGATTCATGACCTCACAGTTACTTCTTGAATGAAATATAAAGAAGGTCAGTTCTTGGTACACAAGAGAATTGATTGGTAATAATTCAGCACAATGTGAAAAAAAAATCATATTTATCCATGTCTCACTGCACACAAGGTGGTGGACAGTTACCATAACAATGGGAATATATTTTTAGCTTAAAATTGTTCAAAAGCATTATTGGGATAAATATGAGTGGTATTTAACTTACGATTTTTTCTATATTTGTGATAATTAACATTTTTAGAAAAAAAACTTCATTTTATTAAGCTATATAGCTTATACAGCAGTTATATAGCTATACACAATAATATAGCTAAATAAAGAGATTGTTCTGGACCTGTTAATGTAGGCAAGCAAAACATCCATGGACAGACACATGGACAAAGTGTACCCATCGCATCATTATCAATAACAATATCAACTATACTATTCATTAATCACCTGCTATAATTAGCAAGTAAAAGTAGATTAACTATTGTACAATAAATAAGGGTGGTACAATAGATGTTTATAAAAACATACACAAACTAAATATAAATCAACCCAAACTCCCACAGCACTCCCAATGTCCCCCATCATCAACAATTAATAAAATGTGCTCATGACAGAGAAAATTCGAAATTTCTCCACCCTTCTGTCTTCTAATGTACCTTTCCAAGGTGTGTATTGACAACGTAACTTTTTGATTCGTCACATAAATTACGATTAAGAAGCAAATGTAATGTGTCGGACATGTGTCGGACATTCTCAACAAAGATTTGGGTCATATTCCATCACAATAACTCTTTCAACATGGCGGACCATTATCCTTAAATAAAAAACATGCTTTTGTATTTTTTGCGTTTTCAAAATATTGGACGAATAGACGTGAAATCAAGTATAAATGACTCCACCAGATTGATTCAGATTATCCTTTTTAACACACTAAAATTCATTTATCAAGCATGTGCTAATTTTCACTAGGCCCTATCATACAACTCAAATTCTGTATCTAGGTCAAGTTAGAGACTCACCTGAACTCGTGTAAATTACTCCAAGAAAGACTAATATAAATAACATTTTTTGAAGCCCTATCGGCAGACCAAAGTCTGACAGTCCAGAATTGAATTGAAGCAGACATCAATGAGCTTCGGATAAAGTGACAAATGTTGTTGTCTTTCGTGGCCCTTACATACTTTGCGTTCAATCAACCCGGCCATTACAAAAAACTAGATCTTCAGGGACTATTTTTCAGAATTATTACTACGCATGACAGGTAGGGCTCGTGATTCGGTCAAGATTAATTTGTTTACATTTCGAAAACAATCTTAACACAGGGAACAACAGAGAATCGGGGATTGATTTATCGTTAATATCCAAACTGAAAGTTTTTAAAACTAACTTTTTAGGAATTAATGCATCTACACTTTGAAATGTAAGATCGAGGAAAAACAGAGTGTTTAATTTTTCAGGCGGAATACCTCTTTACCTTTACAGGATAAAATTTAGGCAACTGTCAAACAAAATTTAGAGAATTGATTCTCTCTCTCTCTTTCTCTCTCTCTCTCTCTCTCTCTCTCTCTCTCTCTCTCTCTCTCTCTCTCTCTCTCTCTATCTCTCTCTCTATCTCTTATGCTAGACTCCCCCCCCAAAAAAAAAAATTAAAGTCGATTTAATATATTTTTTTATTATGAATAATGTCACATATATCTCGAATATCATATAATTTTAAATTTTCATCTTTATGCGAAATTTTCATCCTTTTTTTTCTTGGGTTTAAATAAAGCGGTCATTATTTTGTGAAAAAAAGTTTCACTAATTGAATGTAATATATCGTTTGTAGGAAACAAAAACACAAAATAAAACACAATAGAGCACATAAGAAAAATGGGGAAAAGTGCTATCTACAAATGGAACACTTATTTAGAGTTTGAAACAAGGGTAGCAAAGAACAAGGGACGTTATTGGCCGAAATATGCCGTGTTTCAAATATGCATAGCACAAAACGTTTTAAAAAGCCTTGAATTTATCAAATCCAATGGTATATAACTTATATGTGAGACTTAAACATATACCTCATGAATTTCACGCTGAAACCTGTTTCGTATTTAGCATGACGTCGACATTTTAAACGCGACGTCATGCATTTTTAATTACGCGAAAAATTGCCGATATGCTGTTACTCTGTGTTGTAAAAACATATCTGCGCATGAGTTTCGGGCTTGTGAACCGCAGATCACTATAGACTGTCCCAAGATATTTATGCAGCACATTTTGCCGATTTTGAATAAAAATACACATACCTGTGAAAGAAGCGCAATTGAAATCGACGAAAGGGATAATTTCCAAGATATCTTCATTGACACATCATTTTTCACTCATAAAAGTTTACAGGAACGAAAACAGATTTCTTACGGAGATTTATAATTGGGGACTGTTTACATCTTTTCTCCATTCGGAAATACTCGGAATACCTCGCGCAATTTTTCAACGTTATCATCCGGGTCTGCTTCAATACAAAATCCCCGTAGACATCACATTTTTTAGCCGTTTATTGAAACCTGATCAGATAGAGGGGGTGTTTCAACAGAGAAATCTTGGAAATTTTTCATTCTTTTGATTGAACATCGCTTGAATCCTGAGGTATTTATAAATATCGAGTAATTAAACAAAATGTGAATCCAGGATATCTTGAGACAGAGTATAGTTTAAATCTGCATGTGGCCTATTTCATTACTTTTGAAATTATAAGTGCATGTTTAAATACAAAGTTGTATATATGTTCGCCTATTTGACTTACATGTATATACTTCTTATGCATTATGCTACATTGTATTTTTTATTATCAAGTAATTTTCTGTTGATTTGAGAAACTATTCCAAGGTGTAGTGAGTCACCTAAATACAAGTACCTTACGGCTTCCATTGGATTACGGAAGACAATGTATGTTCTACCTTTATGAATCTACACACTTTTTAAATTGATCAAACTACTACGTATACGATCACATAATACAGTTACAAATTGACTTAAAGATGATTTAAACAAACAAGAATTTATTAGTGTTTTGATCAAGCCTTTCAATATGTCGGCGATTATTTTCGGTCTTTATCTCAACAGAAATCCACCGGAACAATCGCATAGGTCTAAACGTCGCGTGTCTTGTAATTTGTTGTTGTTGTTGCTTTCTGTTTCTTTTCCTTTATGATATAATTTGTCTTACGCAAATAAATAAATATTTTAGTTTGTTTAAAATAACTAAGTAAAAAACAAAGAAGTATTATTCTTGAATCCTCCATTTTTCACATATATATTTACATTCAGTGTATATTTCCCCTTATGTTTGCATAGGAAATCTGCGACGTTCAATTTCCTATGAACACACTTAGGTTAGATGATGAGTTTTATTATGACGTCACAAACGTCGAAGTGCAACGTCACAAGCGAAAATAAGAGTTCACTCTTGTGGCTGTTACAATAGCTCTTCTATCAATTGAACTTACCCTTAGGACAATACAGTAATTTTGTGGTATAAATCACATTTGCAGACAAGGCAAGAATTTAAAAGAAATATAAATATAAGCAATGAATGTTTATTTTGGGATGTTGTCGGTCCTATAACACACCAGGCCGTGCAAACAAATTATCATACCGCGCTAACGCGCGGTATTCAATTTGTCTGCACGGCCTGGTGTGTTATAGGACCGACGACATCCCAAAATAAGCATTCATTGCTTAAATATACCGGGTGTTACACGTTGTTGAGCCGTGTCGCACTGTATTTTTTTCTTGTTTCGAGGCCGTAACAGAAAACAATAGATCAAAGGCACTGACACTTCTTCGCTCAGCGTGGACTTTTAAACACGGTGGCTGGTGTTTTTGTTGGAATACTCGTGAGCTGCACTGTATGTATGATTTAAAATCAGTGGAGCAGTATTAAGTGCTAACAGAATAAAAACTTATCAATTAATACATTCTGCTAACCAGCTTCTCACTCAGCGTCAATAGCGTTGTTGACGTCGATGCCAATAGATAAAAGCGTAATTGACGTCGGTAGTTTATCATTTTCCGAAATTATTTTTTAAAAAATTCATAGTTCACATGTGACAACCAACACCATTTTAATTGTTTGAATAAATGATGAAATTATGAGCCTTATGAAAGTGTCTAATTTTAACGAAAACTACTCATAAAACATCATATAATAACGCATTTGAACGAGCATTCCATTTTAAGCGCACATTAGTGACGTCATAATGAAAAATGACGTCATTTTAGTGCTTGTAGGATTTAGCTAATATCATACTTAGTACAATGCACAACATCAATAACCCACAGGTGCTTGAGGACAGGACCGAACGCCCTCCGCCCCCACCCCCACCCCCGATTTAAACCCCGGGGTAGTTGACTTTTTGAAAGAAATTCCTTTAAAGTCATGCACACAATATGTTCCATTTTAAATATCCAAAAAATAACGGAAAATAAACGATTAGTGTAAAACCACCCCCCCCCCCTTCTTGCATATAAAAAGAGGAAAGGTATGCAACTCCGGTTTGTTTACATTACTACCCCTTCGTCATTTTGGGACTATAAAACATGTATCCGCTTTATATATCCAACAAGCACGGGATGATATTATCGCAGTAAATATATCTCTTCCTCATTATGCTTTTAAAATGAATGTACGTTTTTCTGTAAACCTACTATATCACGTTAAACGAGTTTTTCGAAGACAAGCTAGGTAACTGTGATGGAAGTCAACATCTTTCAGTGACGTAATGTACACTCATGAAGGATAAAATCCGAGGAGTCTTTTTGCGCGCCAATAGAATTAAATTGATTTTCTCGGATGTTATCCATCAAAGTGACTGAGAGTTGTTTACTTACGTAACAGTTACCTAGCGGAGTGGCATACCTTTCCTCTTTATATATGCAGACAGGGGTAGTTTTAAATAAATCGTTTATTTTCCATTAATTTTCAGATATTTGATATGTAACGTGTTGTGTACATGACTTTAAAAGAATTTCTATCAAAAAAGCGACAACTACCCCGGGGGTCTAAATCGGGGGGGGGGGGGGGGGGGGTCCTGTCCTCAAGCACCTGTGCAATAACCCAGACGTAAATTTTGCGGCCAGATACTGCCTATACCGTATCTTGTTCTTGTATCACGTGCGCCTGACCAGTTATGAAAAAAAACATCTGTAACACTTTTGTGATCTCCTTGAACATTTCTCATTCATTCCAAATAACGAAATGTTGGGGGGGGGGGGGGGGCGGTTGTTTGGTTGTTTGTTTGGTTTTTATTTTTTTACTAAATCGTAATTACATATGTATATATAATCATATTGTACAGAAGAATCAGATAATTAAGTTGCTTTTCTTTGCTTGGAAATTAAAACCAGAACTAATCAATATGATTGTGTATGTATCTTTTTTCGATATACATATAGAGGATATCTATATTGTGTGATTTTATATTTGCTTTATCCAAAGAGTTGAAATGGTGTATATATTCGCGAGGCTTGCCGAGCAAATATAACCATTTCAACGAGTTGGATAAAGCAAATATAAAATCACACAATTATAGATGTTCTATTTATCTCATACAATTTGATTTACATTAAGAAGCTTTTTGAGACAGCCCCTAATATGACCCGAATTGATTTTTTTCAAAGATTAAACGATGATGCAACGTTGTGTTATGCGTTTTTTTGTGACCTTGCGCAATACAATTTAGTACGTCATTTCGGAGATAAATGGTATATATGTGTTTTAATCAATTAATTTGTTAATTAATAATTGTTTGTTTCATTACTTAACTTCAGTATAATATGGTGTTTTTAACTTTTGATACTTGCCCCGAGTTTATATTTTGTTTGGTTATTTTAATTCTATTTTTGGATCAAAACCTGTTTGGGCAGTATTAGTCAGGTGACTCTTTTGGAGGGAAGTTTATCATGTTCTGGGTAGTGTTATCATTTCATTAGACTTTGAAGAAGAAAGGAGGATTTATTTATATGTAGTATCTGTGTTCATATAGTGGAAATTGGCTGTTCATAAATATAGGTTAGTTATTTAAGTACATCTCTTTTAAACCTAAAAGGCTAAATAAGTGTTTAATTAACTTTTAAAATAATTATCAAATTTTGTGCGTAGAATAGGGTGTGGTCATCGCCATGTGTGTGTGTCCCTGTCCTTGTCCCATCCCTGTCCCGTATGGATCTAGGAGGCAGACTTCAGGTATATATATATATATATATATATATATATATATATATATCTATTTGACAAGTATTATTTATGTAATAAGAACATTTTGACAATCTTATTGAAAAGTTATATTTTCTTTTATTTAATTGTCTGAACTATGAATTAGGCATTTAATTCATTTGTATCTATTATAAAGATAATTCTTGTATATTTACAAGATTAGAATTACGTGAAATATGTTTATAAAGTGAAATATTTTGAGTTTGATGTATTAAATTCTGAGGAAAATATTATATGAATTATGCCCCTTTACTTGTATTTTTGGTATTTGTAAGTCAGATACTTGTTTAAATATTATTTGTGTGACTGTGATAATATGTGTAAATGTGTTTTATTTAAATTACAGGATTCATAGCATTAAATATATAAGAACCGTATAAGCAGCGTTGTCTTTCATAAACAACAAGTGCTACATAAATATAACCATTTTAATGTAAAGTTTCACTGAAATAAACCTTGAAATAATTTTTTATCTCTAAATAATTTTTCTTAGAGCTTAATCACTTAATTAAATGGAAATACTGATCAGAAGACGAATAATCAAGTTTGTTGACATACACAAAGTTGAGAATGCTCGTTAGTTTGAATTGACTCTAACGAGGAACAGTTGTTGATGTTTTATAAAACGAACACTAGCCTAATGATTTAAGGTTGAAAATATTGAATAAGGATGCTTACTGCTGGTGAAATAAAAGTCTTGGGAGACATTATTTCGGTAAGTTCTTGTATAGAAACACAACCAAAGCGTTCTGTTTTCATTGCGTCGTCAGAATGAACTCCTTGATAGCTAACGTGATTTGCAGTTTTATAAACTTCACAGTTATGTGTTTTCCTTTATATTTGTAATTTAAATCTTCGACAAAATCCTTTTTAAATCAAATTTTGGTAGAAGATATAGCTATATGGAAAATACTAGTAAGTCTTCGAAAATAGGTCGCTGAAGCGTTGAAGCGAGGGGCTGTGTCAAAAATAGTTCGGACCGGAAGTATTTGATAAAGCATCACCCGTTTGATAAAGCAAATTAAGGTTTATCACACGGGTAGTATACACCACACGTATGAGATAAATGTATATATTACATGAGAGTCCAGACATTCCATGCTTGATATAAATTTATTGGAACTTATTGACACACACCTGCTGTTACAGGGAAGTGAATTATGTACACACAACTTCGTAGGTCTTTTGTAAAGGGGGGGGGGGGGGGGGGGGGGTATGGGAGAGGGTGGAGGGCGATGACTGTTTGTTTTAATTTTTTATTTCTTTCATTTTTTTTGTTTGGTTTTTGCGGGGTTTGGGGGGGGGGGGTTGTTTTTGTGTTTCTGTTTTCTTTTTTTTTTTGAGGGGGGGGGGGGTTATGACTTAAACCACAGGCACTTGACCTTAATAAAAACATTTATTTTTAAAGATACAGTATATAATACTGTAATTTCAAAACTACATGAATCTATAAATGAAGTATTTTAGGACCAGGTGCCTGTGACTCCGTATCTCTACCTCAGTCTAAATACAAACAACGTATAACTCTTTGTATAATATATTACATAGGCCTACATTTTTCTCCAAGCTTTATTAAATATCATGCGGTTTTTTTCCAATCAAATCAAGAGTCCGTAGAATTTTCCTAAGTACAAATACAAATGCATATCATGGTCAAATCAAAGTTAATTTAATTTTATGCATAAACATATCAATCTGGGAACCGTACGTCCTCTAGAGTTATCGTCCTTTGTGACCATTACTTACTGTCTCATGGAGATAATTTTTAATATAAGCTTTGAATTCAAAGACATATATTCATTATGTTTATTTACCTATAAGTTTTGAAAAAAAAAAACTTCAAATTTTGGAGAAAATCTAACTCTCTAAGGAAGCATTTCATTCCATGCCACCGCCCCCTAAATATAGAAGTTCTAAGGTAAATTAGTTCTGCTTTAACCTTTAATTTTTAAAAACCTTTGTTAACCCATTAAATATGATTTTCTAGTAACACAAAAAATGTATGCAAAAGTACTGGTATCACAAAAGTCCATTGAGGTTATTTTCCTATATTTGAAAAATATAATCATATTTCATAATAATAGTAATACCATTTGTTTATTTTATCAGGAAATTGTTACGGTATCTGGAGAAAAGTAGATAGCCTGGTTAATACTTTAGAATTTTATTGAAAAAATAAAGAATTAAGAAAGAACAATTGATTTCCTTTGAAAATACCGATGCTTAAATTGATAGCACGTGCAGGTATAATCAATTTGATATCCATTTAATTTAATGGCAAAGTTATGCGAACTGTATATTTTTTGTCCATCGAAATGAGAATGTAACTAACTTTCTCCGGTTTTTTTTTATCTGACCCCCCCCCCCCCCCCCCCCCCCCCCCCCCCCCCCCGAAAAAAGGGAGAGTGCTACATTATTGCAGCTAGACGAAATGCTGCTCAAGGCCGAATAAAAACAGTTTGTGAAATAAACATTTAATATGATTGATACAATTAAATCCTCGAATCTCTCAGATTTCACCCGGAAGTCGCCATGTAATGATCGTTAACGAAGTACCAAGCATTTAGACATTAGCGACAATTAACTACAATAAAAATCACAGGAAATAAATCATCAAATATATTGTCGATGCATGTAAAAATATCTTTATACCTTTTCATATTTGTCTTTAATTTCATGTGCCCGTGAGTTGACGCAAGCAGCATGTTTGATAAAAAGATAGGTATATCTACTACTACAGCATAGAACAAGAATTGTCACTTTTATTGCTTAATATTGATCGAACAAACCAATAGAGTTTATTGAACGACTCAAAAAATATTTCACTCGGAATACAAGAAAAAACAATTTATTGCACAAACTAAAAATCACAATATATAAATCGGCACATATTTCATGTAAAATATATTTTCATTGATTTCACTTCATAAAAATGATTTAATTAAATCCCTCAAAACAATATCATAAACTAATCAACAGCAGCCTTTGGTCACATTATTCTGAAGAAAAAACCCCAATATATTGACCGAATGTACCAATCACATACAATAGTGTGGCATCAATGTCTATCTGCAGCTATGAAGGTACGGGGATACAGATTGATGATGCACAATATTTTCTTTTGCCGCCATTATACCATGTTTTCCACATCACTGGAACGGCAGGATTTGCAAGCCAACAGAATTCCCAGAAGCTTTAGTGTTTAAAAAACGAGAAAAGAGTATAATACAAGTACAATTTAATAACCTTGTTCTTCTTTTCCTTGTTTTCTTAAAAAGATAACAATAAAAGTATAACATAACGCAAGACTATAAACATATTTTTTATCGTTCAATGTATATGCTATGACATTGAAATACAATACACATACCTGAATCATTGCGATTCCAATCGCCACCCCAATAATGATTGACAGATTGCTCTTCAGCTGATCTTGCAGACTATTCAAACACCCCTGTAACAAACACAAGAAATCATCCAAAGCACCAGTCACATCAAAGGGATAAGACCGCGAAACATTAACTGGCACGATTGGAAATATATAGCTTACGTCAATTTCACCCGTTAGAGTCAAAACATTTGAAAATGGGCGGAGAAAAATTGACGCGGACGTCCGAGAAAACATAGGATTGAAACTGTAGTTATAGGAAGTGTACTTTCAATCCACCTCAGCGTTTTTATCTTCCTATATAAGATAAAGCGATCAAAAAGCAACCTATCCTATTTAGTATCAGCAAAGCGATTGAAAAACATTTTACTTCATCAATAATTATATAATCAGCAAATATGAGAAGATCCCAATTCGGGAGAGATTATACGCAAGGCAAAGCATTGTCCGATGTCTTCAGAGAGTTCTGTCTGAAATCAAGTGGGGCCATTGTGAAACGGGGTTTATTCCCACAGGAAAATAATTCAAATTCCGATTTAATAAACTAAAATTATACCCAAATGAAATTTTTTTCGCTAAGTTAATGCATACGAATAGATATGCGCGTTCATTTTTTATCTAGCTACACACTAACAAAAAATCACTTATATCGCCATTGTTGAAGATTTTTGAGGAACGTAAATATGTATGAAAATTCTGTTACTGATTTTAAAAGTCCACTTCCTATACACACACTTACAGTTTCAATCCGATGTTTTCTTACACGTCCGAATCAATTTGTCCTCGCCCATTTAAAATATGTTGACTGTTACGGGTGAAATTGACGCAATCTGTATATTTCCAATCTTGCCAGTTAATGTTCCGCGGTCTTAACGCTAACGTCGCTCAACAAACGACACAATTCTCAATCCGTTCGCAGTTCGTCTTCGTTTGCATGTGTATATCTGGTCATTTTCTATTCGGCGAGTATACTCAATGTCCGGGTAGGTCCGGTGAAATCCATTTTGCCGGTACATAACTGTAAGTCTTCCGAAAACCATTTCGAAAGTTTCTCATGCGTTGCACTCGTTAACCTGGACCTGTTTGTGAAGCTCGTTAGTCGTCCGTTCCTTGTACAGAATATGTACGATAATTACACGGTTGTTATCCACTTTATACACTTCAACCTCTAATCTCGAAAGCTTCCAACAGCGATGGAGACGACTTTCATCATAGTATTGCCAACGGATTGTGGTTTTATCATTTTGTTTTTGTTTTTTGTTGTGTTTTTTTTTTTGTGTGTTTTTTTACAGTCCGTCCGTAAGCGTTAATTAACGTTGTCCTGTGATGTGTGACGGGGGCAGAAGATACACCCGCCCTGAAAACACTTTACAATATGTCTTATAGAATGGTAAGATATTTATTATGTGTGCATGGCCATATGAAACTTTATAGCTATTGTGATCTACGATTTTATGTCGGTAATTTGATATACGATAGCACAGGGGCCAAGCCCGTTTTGACATTAATTTCAAGTTAACCATAAATATTAAGAAAAGAAGAACATCAGAAGAAGAAGAAGGTCATTTAAACTAACCTATCAGTTATCAGTGAATACTGGCATTAATCTATGAGATCGAGTTATCTATCTTTTGAGAGGGATATTTAAAACACTGGATTTCAGCTTAAAATAAAAAAAAAAAGCTCACCTCATTGTACAAATACGTATGGCTGGTAGCATTGTTACTCGCTTCCCCTATACATTCTGTATTATCGCCATGACAACAGGAATTTGGAACTGGCTGTAATGTCAAACGCATGTAAATAAAATATTTTTTAAAAGCTTCAAAAATAATTAATTTACTGTAAGGTAACTCAATAAAATGAATACTACTAAAGATGGAGAAAGGATGCGAAAGGGAGAGAGAAAAACAGAGATACCACAGTTGTGTTGAAATGGGCGAATGTCTGATAATCTTTGTACGATGTTACTCCACAACAATGAATCTGAAAAACAACAAGAAGTCCATGGGCCACATCACTCACATGAGTACAGTTCTTAACTTAGTAATTTTATCTTTCAAAAATGTTCAAATATATATTAAAACCTTGAATACAGAGAGGTAAAATTAGATGGAATGGTACACAATTAAAAAAAATGAATGTTTTGCCTGCACTTTATTTGAAAACAAGAATGCTTGCATATAGTTATATCACCAATTGTAGCATTTTAAAGATATTCCTATGTTAAATTTGAACATCCTGAGGCCCTTGGTCTGTTAGTCACGGTTCGAAGAATCATACTGATATTTTTACAATCAACAAAGCATGATTCCCTCTATCGGGAATCGGTTGGAATTCATAGCTCTATAGAAACTGACAGGACTGAAATCTACCCGCCCGTTTATCGATCGGTCGAAACCTTCAGCAACCCAAGAAAAATCACGGACTGCACGAAATAATCATTATAAAGACAGACTCAAATTCCCATATTAGACGACTTGGCTATTTCTTTTATTTGACGATATTTTAGTTAATTTTACTTTCTCTTTACGATCAATTTATTAAATTGTTAAAAAAGAAAGATGTGCTTATAAGGAATAAAATGCTTTCTTTGAAGATTCATGCGGGTTATGAAGGTAGCGATTATTGCAGAAAAAAAATTCTGCAATGTCGCAACATTCATATCCCGCGTGAATCACCAAAGAAAACATTTCATTCCTTAAATGATAACGTAGTACTATAGCTTTATTTTTCTCTTGGAAAGAAGAATTTCAAAGATTTTTTCTTATATATTCCTATGTTGAACTCTGAAACACTCCTTTGACCCGGCACAAGTAGTGAGTTACGCTTATAGAACAAATTAAGAATTTACATTTTTCATTGTAGTTTTGTTTTAAATATCGACAGTTCTTAAATAGAAGATTTTTTATGGCAATTACCATATTTTCTCAGAGGTTTTTTTATCAGTCACTTGAGAATGGTTTTTGTCATGTTTGGTTAAATTTGCCAAACCTTGACAAGATTAATTTTAATTACTAGCTGGTACATGTAGTTTGTTTTATTGGATATTGTAAAATCTTGTACATAGCGTATTAATTGTTTACTAACGATATTGTAAAGTCTTTTAATTTGATCGTTATTGATTGAAGCTTAAACTACTAAGACAGCACGAACTACACGGACTGACGTCCATATAATTTCGGCAAACATTGGCTAACTTCGTCTTTGAGATAGGAATTGCCGAGGTGTGCCGAGTAAACCTTCCATAAATACAATTTTTTGCTGCATGTATGCAACGTACTAACCAACAATTACAGTAATTTACTTATGATTCCTCACTTTATTATGGATATTTGACAAATTTAATGTAATATTTTTTCATCATCTATATTTATTAGACGAATATACAATGTTAAAACCCACCCCATTATCCTCGTGTTTACGAAAGAATGAGAGGGACCAGACGCCACAGGAGCGGTTAACTTACCGTTTTCTGTACTGCATCCCAAGCATCTCGTATGATGGAACTGTTCTTGTACTCAGCTATAGACTTTTTAAGTGTTGTTCCTAGTTCGTCGGTCACCTGTACGAGTATTCAAATATTTAAATTTTGCGTAACCTCAGCCACGGGTTCAAATTAGGCTGGCGTGCTAAAGTAGTCATTTGCGTTTCACATGACGCTGGTATCAGACACGATTTTCATTCTGATTTGAAATCTTACAATGTTTAACGAACAACACATGTAGGCGAGTAGTTAAACTTTTTGCATAATCTTTACTAGATTCATATTTTTTTTTGTTTTAAATACTGAACTGTAGACGATTATCTGCATTGAATACCTTTGACTTGTAAACTGCCGCCATAATTCCTCCCGAGAACTCTCCGAGAAAAATGACGATCAAAAAGAATATGTACTGAAATAAACAATGAATGTATTGAAATTTTTGTATGATGTGTTTATAACAGGTAAATGATCACTGTGTACGTCTTGCAAAATGCAGTCAAAATATCTTGCGAAATCCAGAAAACCAATCAAACAAAAAAAAAAAAAACTCTCCAGAAGAAGAAACATTTTCAAACCATTCCCAAGGCCCATTTCCATTGCTTAATTCCACCAAGGCATCCAAGAAATCCAACCAGGAAAACAATTCCCCCAAAGCCAATGAGAACGTAGGCCGTGGAGGAGATGGCTGTGTCATGACTGTCGACGGATATCAGTTTCTGGATGTTTACCGAGTCTGGGTCTACTTTTAGCCAAATTCCTGCACCAAGTATGCCACCACCGGAAAGCTGAAAAAAGATATTCAGGGGAACTAAGTGTTGAATTTAACAAGTGGCCCATGGACCACATCGCAAGTCTATGAGTACTCGTTTTTCTATAATCATTCTAGGTACAGTGTACATGAATTTTCATTTCAAACATTGATTTTCCGTGTGGCTAAAATCTGTCTGTAGAAGACTGTGGGAAAGTATGATTTTTTATGAATATGTTACTTTTTGAGATTGCGATTTTTCCAGAATTTGATTAACATTCCCTTTTTTAATTCAGTGTCATTCTGCATTGTTATCTCTCAAATTACATATACATGTACTAGTAGTAAGGCGTAATAAGAAGATTTTATGCTTTTAAAAGAACTTCTCAGACACACATCATATTTCCAGAACTTTACAAATATAATTACATATCGCATTAGGTACACGTGACCCTTTGATCAGATAAGCATAAAAGTCATTCACCACAGAGATTATTTGGTTGACATTGGAATTTCGGTACAATATAAACTTTCAGAATGACAAACGGACAAATCTCGAAGAAACCATTGGCTCAGGTGAGCTAAAAAGGATCGCAGTGTAGCAACCTCTAATGATACAGTATCCACTAATGATATAAAGTAGCATGACTTGTCCAGTGGAATAATGCAATTTAAGTTTAAAGTTTATCATTGTCGGGCAACAATGTACTTTGTCTATTTTGTTGATAATCCATCTAATACTAAATAATAATCTCAGCCAACAAAAAACTAGATAAAGAGAGAGGGGTTTAAAAGATCTAAATGGTTCAAGTGCATCAACTGATGCAATAGAAATTATATAATTAAACAATGTATTACATATTTTGCTTTTTTAATTTCATATCGTTAATTGATGTGAATTTTGACCAGTTATATAATTCTGAAATTGCATCAATAATGGATGATTGGGTAGTACGTTAATGATAAAATTATATCATTACTGGTTACGATTCTGTCCTCTAATGCAACTTTAATATATCATTAGAGGGTGTATCATTAGAGGTTACTACAAAGGCACATGCTTATAAGAAACACAGAAACACGACTCTTTGCCTACATACATGTACGCTGCTCTTATTTTGAGTAATAAGGACCCACTCTAGATAGTTTATAAGTCTAATGTCAAGAGAAAGAAGTGAATTACATGTAACAGCAAAAGACCATCGGGCCACAACGCTTACCTGAACAGCAAGCCCTTGTATCATTCTATTTCGATTTTTTTAATATGAAAATCTTATTATTAATTATGAATTGTTGTACTATGCATGCTATTATATTCTAAGATTTGACAATACAATGACGGGTAGGATCACAATATTGGTAATCCCCCCCCCCTTCTGTACTTCTATGTTGAGATTTGCACCCATTATTGGTTTGGGGGTCACAGATTTAACAATTTAAAATCTACACTATCTTACTATTCTTGCATAGTAATCTCACACATTGTAGCATTGTAGATTTTAAGTAGAAGATTGTTTAAAAAAATCCATATGCTTGAATATGTGACATTTAATCTTTGAACCCCTCCAGAACCCCTCCAGGACCAGATTAGTCCGGGGTCACGGGTTTAACAGTTTAGTATTTACACTATAAGTGGGTGCTTGAATAGTAATCACACTAAATGTAGAATCCTAGTACCTGAGGGGATTTCTGTGTTACACTTTGAACCCCTCATGGGGTCCCAGTAGTGCTCCGGGGGGGGGGGGGGGGGGGGTCATAGTTATAACAATTTATAATATACAAATATTGACTGGGGTTGAGGGCAACATTGATTATATTAGCCCCCTTGGGACGAATATATTGCCCGACGCGAAGCGGAGGGCAATATATTCGTCCCAAGGGGGCTAATATAATCAATGTTGCCCTAAAATACAGACAACATTTGTTTTGTTATATGAAGAAACAAACCAAAATTCAAGAAAGGATTTGAAAACAGATCGCAGCAATTTTCTCAACTCAACATAGAATTCACGAATTAAATTTTGCGCAAGGTTCATTTCCAAAATATCGTCGGCATCAAACGGTCACTGGTGATATTCCGGCGCCCTTAGGAAGTAAGTTACAGATGCTTTACCTGATTTTACTTCACAGTAATTCGTAAATCCTTATATCCGTCATGATAGCAAACCGACGCATTGCGCGTCCGTTGTTTACTGATTGCCTATTATGACGTCACCTTGTTTTGGAGTCGCGAAGACTTATTTACGTCACCATTTACGAATCCACAAATCAGAAGCGATTACTTGAAATAGAGGGAATATTCTCTAGATATTATTCCTAGCCGGTCAATATTAAAAAAAATATTGACGGGTCAATATTTTTCGGACGAGCTAATATTAAAATTATTGACTATTCGTCTATATAGAGTTATATAGTGAGAATATACTACTGAGTATAACAATCTACACTATCTTATGGTGCTTGCATAATAATCTCACATTATGTCGCTTTGTAGTTTTTGAGAAGAGGAGTTTTAAACATATTACCTATTTATTTCGATGTTAAACTTTAAACCCCTCCTGTGTCTCCAGTATTAATCTAGGGGTCATGATTTTAACAATTTATAAACTCCTTTATCTCAGGATGCTTGCATAGTAATCTCACAATTTGTAGCTTTGTAGTTCTTGAGAAGAAGATTTTGAATTGTTTTCTCTTATATTTGTTGGTTAAACTTTGAACCCCTTATTGGCCCAAGTATTGGTCCGGGGGTCACGATTTAATTAATTAGGATATTCACTATTTATATCAACTTTGGTGTAAATATTGGCATTTCTGGTGCAGAAGTTCGTGAGAAAAAGATTTTTTAAAACAAACTCTATTTTCACTGTTTCGCAATTATTTCCCTTTAAAAAAGGGGTTTGTCCTTCGATTTTACAATTTATTATCCCCGTCCTATAAGAATGATATATACTAATCTAAACATAATTTAAAGGGACACTCTTCCCCCATAAGCCCACTTTTATCTCGTGATTTGATAACGGATTATCATACTATAAAAACAGCGATGGTAATTAATGATGTTGTAAAAAAGAATACTTCCTTACCACAAATATTATGTTGAACACTACAAGTATACATCTAGCGAAGCCCGTGCAACATCCGTCTCCCATTGTTCTGGCTTTTCTGACTTTCAAGTGAATAATTAAAAGCTATGATATTTTATAATTCGTTTTGTAACAGTATCAAATAAACATTTTCATTTTAACATTAACAAAATAATTTCTTGCAAGTAAATCTAATGTTTTTAAACTTTGATAGCTTATACTTGTATAATAAACATTTCAATTATTAATTTATAGAGAAACTAATATTCGTGTATCATTGTAAATATGGTGAAAATATAAGAGAGAGAGAGAGAGAGAGAGAGAGAGAGAGAGAGAGAGAGAGAGAGAGAGAGAGAGAGAGAGCATGGTTTGGTTAAAATAAGAAGTTGCGAATCGTTTATTCTTTTATGATATTATACCAGGTATGAATTCTTTTCCTAAAATTAATAATAGTATAGTTAGCAAATACTTACCAGGTTTCTTAAGACTTTTTACGAAACGTTCAAGTCTCGATAATTATTAATAATAATAATACTGTACTTATATTCCCATTGATATATAGATATATATACCCACCGTTCTCCAACAAGCTTCCTATTCCAAGTGAATGCGTAGTAATATTTGAATGTGAACTTTGACCGAGTGGAAGTGCATCGTCCTTACAGCTGCGTTTTCATTACGTGCACAAATGTATACACCGTTTAAAAATCTAAACAAAGTTAATTTTCTTTAAGATTTAAATAATAATTGAAAAAAAAAATCTAATAAACATACCTTTTTGTGTGTTTCAATACCAGGTACAGACACTTAAATTTAGTTGTTTTATGAAAGTAATTATGACTTGAAGGCGAATGGAAGGAAATATATATTCGTTTAATTACGAATTATTTAGCAAGTATGTGATAGAATATAAAATCGTATATAATGACAAATTTTATTTGAAGCAATTTATATAAATTATACAAACATAAAGTCACATGAAAAGTGATCATTATGCGAGTTATTTCCACATGACCTTACGGTTATCTTGTGTATGGTATCTTTATGTAAATGTATTGAAGAGATAAAGTGATATGAGTCAATTTAACCTAATACTTGTACGGTGATTAAACTGATAAAGCTGCGTTTATTGTTTCGCAGTCGCGGATCCAAAATGAGAGGGAGGTGTGTGTTTGATATTTTACTATGTGTTGAATTATTCTGAACATCACCGACTTTAAAACTTACGCAGTAGATAGGAAACTCGGATTATCAATTTCCGTATTTGAAATTGGAATTAAATTAATATGTTGTGTTTAAATCCATATCCTGTGATATTCCGTTAGTTGCTTCCCTCACAATTTAACCCATACCACGAACATTAACGCTTCGTTCGTGTCCTTGCTGATTGAAACTTACGACCTCTGACATTTCGTCATTCGTGTAATTAAGTGACGTTTCGTTTCGTTTTTTGTCGCATTAATACGCGTCCCTTTTATGTGGATACCTGCATTTATGATCATAGAGTGTTTTGTTCTATTCATACCCTGGTGTCACCAGTTCTTCATGAAATCCCGCCTATATATTAATTCATGAAAGACTAGTGCTTCTTTGATTCTTTGATTACATGTAATCTGTCGAAATTATTTTGCACATATTATCAGTATGGACTTAAAATGTAAAATTGTCTTTCGAATCATATTCCTCTTTATATATGTTAACTATATATGTAAAGTTTATAATGTGAACCAATATATATGTATATTATGTGATAATATAACATCATATAATTAACTCTCAGACTGACGCTCAGTCTGTTGAATGACAACACAACATCTGACGCTCTGTCCTTGCTAAATGGAAAACAACAACACTGACGCTAACGCTTTGTTTGCTGAATGATAATATAACATCATTATGAACGCTGACGTTCTGTCCTTTGCAGAGTAATAACACAACAGCATTGAGTTTTGTTTTTTGCTGAATGATAACACAACAACGATAACACTGACACCCTGTTCTTTGTTGAATGACAACACAACAACATTGACACTGACGCTCTATCTATTGCTGAATGATAACACAAATACTGACGCTATGTCCCTTGTTGAATGTTATGACAACACAACAACATTGACTCTGACTTTGTCATTTGCTGAATAACAACACAATATCATTATCAACAGTGCTGTTTTGAGAACCACCAAAAAAAATACGATCCATCGAAAATGCCTTCAGAGAATCTTGAAGATGCACTGGTCATGCAGACAAGATATCAAATAAACAACTATGTGAAAGTTTAAGCACAGCAACGATCCCACTATCAAGAACAACCCAAAGGGGGCGTTGGAAATGGATGGGCCCTGTCTCCGAAGGGATAACCGTTCGAACATCAGAACTGCTCTGATTTGGGTTCCTACGAGAAAAAAGGCGAGGAAGGCCAAAGAGCACCTGAAGGCGCACAGTGGAGAAAGTGGACAAAACAAAACAAAGAATTTTTGGGTAAAATTCAACAAACATTTATCTCGTCAATATCTATTTCAACATCATAGTGCACATTCATTAAGGCAAGTCCTGCCAATCATTATTTACCCTTTTTTGGGCGTTTTGGTTTTGGTAAGCTTGATTTGCGTAATTTCTTTACCCTTTATAAACAAGTCTATGGCAACGATAACGTGCGTCTTAAGTTTGCTTAAAGCTTTTAGCATTTTTCATTTTGGTTGTCTCTTTGACGTTTCAATAATTCTGAAACTATTTTTCAACTTTGATAGTCTATCAACTGACCTGTTTAATAAAAGTCTAAATGATCAGATTATTTATTTTTCCTAAGATTTGTTAAGATTTTATTACAAGGTTAATCATTTTTTTTCCGACTGTTTCAACTGTCTGTAACCCAAAGCATTTACAAATCATGCATATTTTGATCACTCGATTACCGTGAATTTTAAATCTGCCAAAGAAAGTGTTTGAGACTACTAGACGCATAGAGCACTCGAACCATTGACCAACACAAAGTTTGACTATATCACTATCTTCCATGCGATATATATTTTTTAGAAATTATATTTGTTATAAATAGTGTACCTACAAAAGGATTGACCTTTTCACCCGTCTCCGAAGCAGAGAAAACGACTTCCCCAAACTTTTTCTCGACTCCCCCGTGTTAGGGGTTGTATACGGTGTATTAGGTCTAATAATTTGAATAGGTGATATCACCTATTCTAATGGGAGATATGACCATCTATTCGAAAAATAACATAAAATAAATTGAGTATATGTTGGCCTCTACGAGATTTGTTTTTTACACTTGATTTTGAAATCGGTCATCTGGTCTACAATGACAAACTAAAACCAGGAACGTAAATACTAGAATAGTAGTTAGTATATACGTCCCTGCTAAAAACCAAGGTTTCAAACGTACGTTGCAATATATATAGATATATTATAATTGATATCGGTTAATAGATCTATAGGTCTCATGGGCGAATCGATTTTGTTCGGGGGGGGGGGGGGCTATTTTCGATAATTTTACTTGTGGCTTTAATAAGGGCCTAGTTGTGCAATGGGCCGAGTTGTACCTCTGCTCTTGGGGAGTCCTGGGGTCTGAAAAAGGTGTCAAGAGCCATTTCTTGAGAGGATAGCCAGAGTCCCCTAACAGCCAACCATTGACTCTTCCCATTATGTTTGGCAGTAAGGAGTTCGCAAGAACAAAGGAGTCATGGGTTGCCTTAGGGCACCTCACCACAATGTTTGAGAAGCCGTGAAAAGGATATAAATTTCAGTTAACTTTTTTCATACTTCTTTTACGTTTTTTAGTTATTATTCAAGCTTGCCAAAAAAAAGTTTTCAACCAAACAGTATGCTTAAGTATGTGAGAGACTCATGCATACATGTTGCGTAACAACTTAAAATCGAAATTTACAGAGAATACTTTATATATGTTCGATACATTCTAAGAATATTTACCGAAGATTAGCATCGACAACATCCTGGACGTTAAAAGCTGGAAACCCTTTTCTGCAGATGAAGTTTGGCTCTCCATCCCCTGTCAATCCTTGAATGGGTATTAATGTACCATCAATTGCCCCTACAACATTTGGGAAGTTCGCCAGCTGGTAGAACTCCTCTTTCACTTTTGCAAGGTCTCCATTTGTAAATGGAAACTTTACATTATCTAGAAATTCACATAAAGCAGAACTGACAGTGGTGATGATCCGTGATGCCGATGAGACGGATATTCCATGTATATCTCCCACTTCAGATAAATACTCTCCTTTGGCTAGAAAGAAGGGTTGAAAATTATTGAAGCACTTAGATTATTATTTTTTTTTTTTTTGAACTTAGGAAAGTAAGTATACAATAGATAAAGGATAGAGTGTTATTCAGTACAGACAATATTTCTTTTATATTTTAATTGATGGAGTGCTGTACAATGTAGATATAGATGTAGAATATTCACTGCTTGGGAAAGATTCGATACTTGCACTTGGAGTTGACACCCCTCCTTTTTTGAAATGTTGAAAAGGGTATTGTATTTTGTATGATTTACAGATTCATTGTAAAAGTTAAGTGGATCATCAATCATATAATCAGTATTTTTTTTTTATTGCTTTTGTTCCTCTTGTTCAATTATAAAAAGGTTATTGAATTGCCAGTCTTTATAGATCATTTTGGGTATAGTACTATAGTTGTACTCAGGTGACTGTTGAGGCCCTTGGGCCTCTTGTTTTATTCAGATTAAGGATCACAGGTGACCTTTTTTAAAATTAAAATTTGTAATCAGAAAGGTTATGAAAGCTTTAGAAACTTGTTTTTGCTTCCTGCACTTTGGTGAATAACCAGTGGAAGCTTGTTTTTAGGTGACTCACTACACCTTGAAATAGTTTCTCAAATCAACAGAAAATTACTTGATTATAAAAGATACAGTGTAGCATAATGCGTCAGAAGTGTATACATGTAAGTCAAATAGGCGAAAATACATGTATTTAAACACTAATAATTTCAAAAGTTTAATGAAAAAAGCCGCATGCAGATTTAAACTTGTGATATGCGGTTCACAATCCCGAAACACATGCGCAGATATGTTTTTACAACACAGATTAACAGCAAATCGGCAATTTCTCGCGTAAATATGGATGACGTGGCATTTTTAAAATGTCGACGTCTTGCTACAAACGGAACAGTTTTCAGTGTGAATTTCATGATGTATATCTTTAAGTCCGCATATAAGTTACATACCATTGGATTTGATAAATTCAATGCTTTTTAAAATGTTTTGTGCTGTGCATATTTGAAACACGGCATATAACGTCCCTTGTTCTTTACATATAAAAAAGTGAATAACTATGGAGTTCCCCCTACTTTTTTGGGATCATGTAAAAAATTGAAGTGAAAATAACAATGAAATGAAGTTGTAGGTATACTACGCTACAACCCCCCCCCCCCCCCCCCCCCAACACACACGGATTAGGATTTTCAATATTTATATTTTGGGAAGTTGCCTTTTTTTTGCTTGTCATGTTGTCAAGATTTTTTTGCCCCCTTTCAAAAACAATGCTACGTGCCTGTTCCAAGCCTAAAATATTGCCTATTTTCTGTATACATATTTTATTTCGGATCCGCACCTTTCTTAATATTGGGCGTGCGCGCCAAATGATGCGCACTAAATCCCTGTCAGTAACAAAGATGGCTGCGCCCATGGAACTATTCTGATAATGAAAAAACTCACTACAACGCGCTGAATCTCAGTTGTTATTTGTTTATTTCTCAACAGATTGTCAAATTCAGTAAAACCACACACTTGTGGTGTGAGATTTCATCTGTAAGTATTGATAACCCTCATGTTATTAAAATGGGCGTTTTAACAGTAGGTTATCATGATATTATAGTTTTGTTGAGGTTTAGGCATAAACTCATATTTGATCATCTGAAGCGTTTGATGATTTTCAAATCCACAGCCTTGACAGTATATTATAATGAAATACAATGTTCTTGAAAAGGCAACATTCGTTGGATGCATTACAACATCACAATCAAATATATTGATAAAAGCAATTTATCATTTTTAAATGTCATCCCACAAAAGTAAAGATAAGTACATTTCCGATGTAAAAATTAGTACACTACAGAACCTGCATGATTGCATAAGATATTGTCACTGTACCATGTTTAAAAGAATCGTAATCACTAATCAAAACATTGAAACACAATTTAACAAGTCCAGCCACAATCTCCTGATTTAGCTATATAGCTTCAAAAAGCTATATAGCTTAATAAAGCTATTCAGAATAGCTTGATATAGCTATTTTGTCATACAATTTTCATAAATATGTATTTTTTTCAGCATGTAAACAAAATCGCACCTTAGTGCAGTGATAGTTTCAACTTTGATCTGTTCTGTAAACAATGCATGTAAAGATTACTCATCAATTTGTGTCTCTTTAAGAGACTTTGCATTGAAAGTTCTAAAAGTTTTGGGGCAATTGATTCATGACCTCACAGTTACTTCTTGAATGAAATATAAAGAGGGTTAGTTAATGTAAGCAAGATAATTGATTGGTAATAATTCAGCACAATGTAAAGAAATCATACTTATCTATGCCTCAGTGCACATAAGGTAGTGGACAGTTACCCAAACAATGGAAATATATTTTTTGCTTAAAAGTGTTCAATAGCAGCAGTGTTATAACTAAATTTAATTAGGGTTGCTTTTTTAATGGTCCATGGTATAAATATGAGCTGTAATTAACTTGCGATTTTTTGTATACTTCTGGTAATTAACATTTTTGTAAAAAACTGCATATAAATAGCTTTATCAAGCTATTCTGAATAGCTTTATTAAGCTATATAGCTTTTTCAAGCTATAAAGCTAAATCAGGAGATTGTGCTGAACCTGTTTAGGGAGTTGGCATGGTAGCTATCAATTTATAACGCATTATAGAAAGTTTATTACAAACCCATTGTAGAGGCGACCCCGATGGCCTCCATTTTGGATCAGTATGAAGAGGAGTCAGCCAGGGCCACCAGCATTTCCTCTGTCACCCCCATCCAAGTCCCAGTAAGTTCCAATGCACTTTACTCACCTCATATTGAGGGTACATTTACGTATGAAATTTTAATCATATTGAAACATATTGATGTACCTAGTCTATCCTATAGTGTGTCAATTTTTGCTTATGTTTATATGTACATGTATATATATATATGCATGATCAAATATTTTATTGACAGATTGGCCCAGGGTACATCGATGCAAGAACAGATTTGGATACACCAATCTTCAGTAAAAAGAAGATCAACTTTAAGTAAGTACATTTACATCAATTATACAGTCATGTCTATGTGTTAAAGAATATTGAATGCATTGAATCTCTTTTATATTACCAGTGTGTATTATATATCAATAAATAATGAGAATAGCATTAAAGTTTTAAGAAAAAACAAAATTGACATTTTATATTTATAAATAAAGCTTAGAAGTATTTAATAAAAACAAAAATGTTGATGTTGAAATCCTTGAGAGTGATACTGTATTTTTCTGACCTTCAGACCCTCAGACCCACTCACACATGTAGTGGTGTCCAGTAACTTCCTGGTGATGGCCATGAACAACAACCTTCTCCTGAGACTGGACTTGGAACACCCAGACCAACAGGAAGGTCAGTCCGTTTGTATATTATATCATATATCTGTATATTATTCTCAGGTGAAAATATGTACTAGTGAAGTTACACTGTATAAATTCTACAATGTTGGATGGGTAAGAAAACAGGTAAAAAGTTTGATATAAATGAAATATCTGTTCATCTGGCTGGTTCTGTTATGAATATTTCACTTCGATGATGAAGAATTAACTAAAGGTATATTTGAAAATCATTTGCCTAGATTATAATGAAACATTCCTCTTTATATGGTAAAGAATTCACCCATTCTCTGCTGCTGTAGATATTAAAGATAAAGTTACCGATAGATATAAAATTATAGGAATGTATGTTAAATATTAATTTCTAATTTTGGTGATTTCTCCAGAATTTCACTTGATTATGGTAAAGAGATTTTTCCATAATTTTTTAGAAATTGAGCTGCCAAAGGCTCTTGAGGACAAAGTTTACAGACTGTTTCTTGACCCGACTGGTAAACACCTCATCATTTGTATGGAGTCCACTGAAAACTTGTATTTATCCAGAAACTCCAGAAAACCCAGATCTATCGGTAAACTGAAGGTAAAGTAATGTTTCCAGAAGAAGTAAAACCAACATCTTTTGCAACACCAAAACAGTACCATGCATTTTGACATACCTGAAGTTTTTTATACTGTTGTTTTTGGTTACGGAGTGTGAAGATTTTTTACTTTGTTTGATAAAACCTCTATATTTTAGTTGGTATAATTTCTGTAGCTCAGCTTTTTCATGTCTGTTTTTCTTGACTGTAGGGTCATCTTGTGAATGCAGTTGCCTGGAATCTGCAAAACACAAATGAGAACACAACTGGAGCCATTTTACTTGGAACCAGTAGAGGTGTGTTTATGGTACTCAATTTGTAAATGCTAATGTTTGACATTTTGCATTTTGTTTGATTTATGATGATGTAAATGATAATTAAACTTGCCTACTTTCTTTACAAAAATGACTCGTAAATGAGTTTCATTGTCAATTGGAATAAATGACCCCCACTGGTAAATTTCTGTGCTTTAGCCTTTAGTTATGTGTAGCAATGAACTTTGTTTTTGTCTCGGATTCAGATATTGATTGATCTCTGTTTACATTTAGGCCTGATCTTTGAGACGGAGTTGACAGACAGTGGTGACAGCAGATTTTTCCAGGGCAGTCTGGACCAGTACCTGAAGCAGGTGAGCACTAGAGAGGACCCGACACATTTAAATTATGACCTTTGGAAAAGACAGTGTTTTTACCTTCTGTTTGGTACATTTCTCTTTTGGAAGGCCTGTCATTAGATGACTAACTAAACTGCATCAAAAATTTACATGTACATGTATGTTCTCATGACCTTTTTTGACTGGCATATATTTCTATGACTTTTAATTCAGTGATAATATATGTACCTGGTATTTAGATCAAAAAGTGATTGTTTATTGTATAAATTGATCTGTGTTTTTTCTAGATCTTAAAATTAATTATTGGTAGATATGCACATAGATGAAATGTTATTTTCATATTCTATAAAAGAAAATTGAAGTTTCTTTTAGAATTTAGTGTACCTAGAATGCAATTCTCATAATTCAAGACATTTACTTAATTAACCAATGGTATTCTCTATCTTCTTAAGTTTAAACTGCTGGTCAAATCTGATGAGGTGAGGTATCAAGGAGTGCTGAGTGTTTTAATGCTTCCGTTTTGTTTCTTATGAAGTACTTTTATTGGTCTGAGTTGCTGGTCTGCATTTGATGTTCATTTTGTCCCTTTTGTTCCTGTTTAAGTTATACTGAGTAACATTTTGCACACAACATATACAGTTTAGATCTATTTTAAGTTCATGATGATGCTTGTGATGATATTGCTTACCCTTTTGAGGTCACGACCTTTTGAGGTCACAATGTCAAGGTCAGACTTCTTTGACAGTTTGTACTTTAGAAGATATTGTCTTGTTAAAAAAAAATGTTTACCCTTTTCAGGGGTGGGGGTGGGGGATAAACATGTCTTATTTCTGTTGTTACAATACATATACAATGTATTGAGTGTTGTGATTCGCCTTTTTCCCTAACAGAAGATCTCATATTTCTACAGTGTAAGTGGCTACCCTAATAGTACTGTGTCTTTTTACTGTCCGTTGTGTTGTAATGGAGACATGCTTGACAGATATATGTCTCACTATGTATTTGGTTGTCATTGAGACAAAGTGCTACTGTATGTATTGGATATTTGATCAGATGACTTCTATCTCCTGTACAGTGTGTATTTTCTTTTTCTGTTGAAAAAATGTCATGACAAGACCTAAATTTTCAACAGTTAAATTCTGCTGTCCAAAAAAAACTCAATCCCAAAATACTTCTTAAAAAGGTGTTTTACTATTATCTCTGATTTGTTTTGGCAGCTCTTTAACTTGGCCAAGGACAAGATAGTCCCCATCACTGGACTGGAGTTTGACAGGATGCCTTCAGACTCCATGACAGAGTACAAATACTACATCCTGGCTACTACTCCAGGGTAGGTACAACAGACACACAGACAGACAATCTTGTTTTTGTTTTGGATTGATTTAATGAAAAGATTGAATAAGTCTTCTGGAACTATGTTGGTAGAGAAATAAAAATATAAATTTGGAAAAATCTTTGCCAAATATATTTTTCTTTTATTTGTTGTGATAAAAAATTATTTCTTTGTTTATTACTTCCATATTTATGTATATTCATTCATTTGCACATGTTTATGTTCAAAAATTTGTAAGAGTTTCTGATCTGTATTTAAAGGAGGTTGTATCAGTTTGTTGGAAATGTATCCAAGTCCACAGACCCCCCTCTATTTCAACAGCTATTCATGCAGTATGAAAGTGGAGCAGGTAAACAAACAGTAATAAAAAGTAAAACATTAACAATAGAAAAACATTAAAGGAATGATTTCAACACCAACTTTTGAAAATATATCTACTAAATGTGTACATACTACAAGTAATGGTATTTTAACAAGATTTGTATATTTTCACTCTTAGACTACTGGAACATCTCCCTGAATCCATTGTTACTTTTTATTACAGAACAGTTCCTGGAGCTTCCTGGGGAGTTTGGATACAGTGAACTGACCATGTACAGACCCCGCCATGCCAACTGTGTCAAGAGCTTTGCTTGGATGACAGGTGAGGGAGAGTGAAACATCTTTGGAATCAAGACTCACTGGTCTCTGAAGTCACAGAGCGATGAATAACTGTTGTGTTTTGTTGTAGGTCCCGGAGTGTACCATGGTGAGATAGATATCTCAGGAACGGCAGGACCTCAGTCTGTGACCGTCAACACCAAGCTAATCAGGTCATTATCAGTCTTACACAGTACTAGAAATCATGAGGAAGGGGGTCAGATGCATGTAGTTTTCTTCCTAAGCACATGCCAACAAATAAAGATGCATCTTCCATGCTTGATTTAAAAATGGAAGCATCAAAGATCTTGGATAGATCATAAACATTAAGTACAGTAGTAACACACCTTTTCTGAACATTTGATTCAGTGCTATGGAATGTTGTACATGTGTTGCATTTGCAGATATCCTCGAGATGGCGATGAAAAATCCCAGAATCCACTTTCCATGGTGATGACCGAATTCCATGTTCTCCTTTTGTTTCCAGACAGGTAATTTCAGATCTATCATTGTTTTCAAATGTAAATGTAATGATTTTATCAAGTATCAAACAGTTTCTTAATGTGTTCTGTGAAAGTTTAAGAATTTCTTGAAACATCTTCAAAGAATTTTTTTTCATCCCAGGCTATGTAATGTTTAATCATAAGGTACACCAAAAATCATTTGTACTTGTTTGTACGTGATGAAATATTGTATTTGTTTTCTATTTACAGATTAAAAGTGATGTGTGTTTTGAACGAGCAGCTGATTTACGAGGATGTCTTTCCAGATGTGGGTTACATATCATAAACTTGAAATTTTTTTTCAATTAGTACATTGTATTTATAGATTTTAAGAAGGTTTCAAACTCCATTGTTTTGGACCACAATGATTGTTTCTCCATTCACTTATTTAATAAACATTATGATTTTAGCCCATTATGACCAATTTTACTATAATTACACTTTAGATTAGGCAAGGGTCAATATTCTATGTTTGAATGAAAGGTACTGTAGTCATTGTAAATATAAGACAAAACAAAAAATTTAATACTACATGTAAGTACTTTTGAGAGTACCGGTAAATGTAAAGTAATAGATATGCTTGCTTTGATTAGGGTAATTATCCTAGTGAGAAACCAAAAATAAAAAGGTGTTTTAAAATATCTCAGAAATATCTCAGAAAATGTAAATTACAAAGTATATTAATTTTAATGATTTTTTTTTTTTTGTGTACAGAGATTTGGAAGGTTACTTGGGCTGTGTTCGGATCCAGTGAAGAGAACTATTTGGGCATTTACAGGGCAGAGCATTTTTAAGTACAAAGTTACGCGGGAGGCCAGGTTTGTACTTGTACTAATGCTTTGGTCATTTATTGGTCAGGAGGGCAAAGGTGGGCAGTAAAATTCCAGGGTTTTAATTTAGAAATAGACTAAATAAAATTAATTTAGATGGAAGATGTTGTTGATGTAGATAATTTATGATCTATTTTTTCATATTGTTGCCAGAATTTTTAGTGAAGTTTGTTGAAATTTGTTTATTTTCTATTCCAGAGATGTTTGGCAAATGTACCTGGACAAGAATGAATTTGAGCTAGCAAAGGAATATTGCAGAGTAAGGTTTGATTGTAAATTAAGTTCTCCCTATAGATTTGTTTCATTTAGTAGATGTATATTATGTATACCAAAAGAATCTTTTCATAAAGTCTTATCAATTTAAAGCTTTCTCAGCATTTATACACATTCTCATGAAATTGCTTGTTTATTTTTAAAAAAATTAGGGTTGGAATTATCATTTGTTTATTCCCAGGATATTACATGATGTTTAAAGTAGATTTTGCCATTAGATGATGTAAGAACTTACTACCGGTAAGTTTTAAAACTTTCCATGTTTTAGGACAATGCAGCCCAGTTAGATAGAGTGCTGACAAAACAAGCAGAGCACCTGTTTGAAAAGGGAGAGTAAGTGCTGCCTTTACATGGTTTTTAATCAGGCATTTCATACAATTTTTTCATTAATTTTCATGGGCATCAATATTCTTGGATTTAGTGAAAATTACAGTTTCAAGAATACGTAAATTTGTGGCCAGAGATCCTACCCATACAATATGTCATTAGATATTGCACTTCAGTGAAAATTAGATAATTTGTGCATCAACTTAACGATGGCATGCACATAAAATGGTATTCAACAAATATTGATGAAACAACATTGACTCATTTCCATTGCTTATTTTCAAAACTTCATCATAATGCATTATGCTTTTTATCATCAACATTGTGTTTATGGAGATATACGATTTGGGTTTATGTAGGTATCAAGAGAGTGCCATGATGTATGCTCAGACACAAAACTCATTTGAGGAGATTGCTCTCAAGTTCATCAAGCTGGATGGGAAAGATGCACTCAAGTCCTTTATACAGAAGAAGTTGTCTGCTCTGAGACCTCAAGTAACTGATAATTCAGAAAAGCTAGAGATTTATTGACTGCTATGTCTGCAATTACTCAAAGATTTAAAGCTAAAGCGTAGTGCCTTAAAACATTTTTTCTGCACAAGCAAATATTTGCATTTTGATTCCGAAAACTTATTTTGTCTTTTGCAACTAAGATGGTATATATAAAATAATTTAATTTTTATTTGAGATGATTTTTTGCAAAATTTAGTAAAAGATAACAGACCACATTAAGATCTTTGTTGAATGATTCCTCATTCAAGAACCTGTTTGTTTTACCACAAGAACAAAACTGTTCAGTACTTCTTTAGTGGACATTTTATTTCTCTTATTTACACAAAGAAGTTGATGTTAATCCATACCCATATGTTTTATTTTAAGGACAAAACCCAGATAACTATGCTGGTGACATGGCTGATAGAGATTTTCCTGAACCAGCTAGGAGAGATGAAAGAGCAAGGGCAGGATGAGTCTGATGAATACAGAAAGGTTCAAGAGGATTTCCGAATGTTTCTAGCTCAGCCCAAAAACAAGGTATCTACTGTACATTGTCTTGTGTGCTTGGAATAGATTGTAGATTTTTGCATCACTTCTAATTGACTAGTTTTGGGTATTGGATGTAAAAATTGGTTAAGGTAGAGAGAAAAGCAACTGTTCTTCACTTGAAAGAAAGAAAAATGTGTCAAAAACCATCTTTATGTATGATACACACCCTTTTCTTGCATAAAAATATTCTAGAAACAAAGTGCATAATTTAATCAGTAAAATACGGTTATTTAGACAGTGGTTCTCTATTTCTATATTGGACATGTTTCATTCTAGGAATGTGTCAGCAATAACCGAGGGGTGGTGTATGACCTGATAGCGAGTCACGGAGATGTGGAGGACATGGTCTTTTTTGCTGTGTTAATGAGAGGTGAGAATCTTTAAACAAATTGCTCTTTTATTAGTCATGTATTTTTGTAACATTAGCAGTAACTTTTCTGGGGAAAGAATTAAAAAAATATAGTAAATAACTATCTTCTTAATTTACAAATGAATATCATCTTATGTTTTGGTTTCAGTTTAAAAGCTCTGTGTTGTTTTTTTTATATATTGTAAAGGTTTTACAGCTTTTTGACATCTCTTTATATACAAACATATTTTTTTCTGAGAACACCTTAACTATACCTAGCACTGATAATGATGTTTCTTGATTAAACTTGCTGAGTACATCGTTGCCTTGCTTCTGTCTTGTAGATTTTGAGAAGGTGATCACCCATCACATTCAACATGACAACTATAAAGGGGCCCTGGTTCAGCTCTCAAAACAGGTAGGATACAGAATTCCAAACCCCATGTAATGTATTAACACCTGTTTTTGATATGCAAGTTAGTACGTAGTCGTGACTTTTTATAGGAAGTGGTTTTTTTTTGGGGGGGGGGGGGGGGGGGGGCTTATGTTTTAATTGTACAGTAAAGAATATTAATTTTACAGAAGTATCTGTTTTCTTAGAAAATAACCTTAACGGGACACTTGTGTATTGAAACTTATTGCAGACGGACACAGAGTTGGTGTACAAGTTTTCTCCCCTGCTGATGCAGTACATTCCCAAGGAGACAGTCAGTCTTTGGATCAGTCTGAGGGGAAGCCTGGAGCCCATGAAACTGATCCCTGCCCTGGTCCAGTACGACCACAACAAGAACCGGGAGCAGGTCAGTTGTCCTGTTTATAGGTCATGTACCCTGTTCAGTGTTTACTTGGTATTCTTGAGAGAAGGTCAAAGTTCAATTATAGTATTTTCAAAAGTAAAGTTAAAGTTCAATAGTGTTCTTGAGAATAGGTTAAAGGTCAATAGTATTCTGAAGAAGGTCAAGGTTCAATAGTATTTTCAAGGGTATCTAAAGTGCATTACTATAACTGAGAGTAGATAAAAATTGAATTGTATCATTGAATGTATTGTAAAAGTAGATTACAAACATTCAGAAAAATCAAATGTCTTGGAATGTTTTACAATACCATATCCAAAAATGTACCGTATGTCCTGTCAAAGAGAGGTGAGTTCATCAGACAAACTTTACTTTGCCTGGAAACAAGATATACTAGTAGTGTGATGAGCTCATTTTTTTTTTGTAATTTGTCAGTGTTTTATTTTCTACAGGGAAACGAGGCCATTAAATACTTGGAGTTCTGTATAGAACAGCTGGATAACAAAGACCAGGCTATTCATAACTACCTTTTGTCTCTGTATGCCAAACTCAAACCTGACCAACTCATGACATACCTCAACATACAGGGAACGGTGAGACTCCTTCATATTATCTTCTTATTAACAATTGGCAATTTCATATGTAAAGAAGTTGTTTGAAATACTGGATATATTCTTCCCCTTTTTATTAAAAGATTGGCATTCAAATATTTTTTCTGAGTGAACAAAATGATATACCAGATTTTGTTCTGTTGAATATAATTGAGGTCCAAAAAATAGGAAAGTAACAAGTATTGTTCAATTTGTAGTTCTTTGAAAAAAACTAATTTTCACCCTCCTTCCCAACTTGTATAAAATTATTTAAAAAAAAACATGATCTTTTCACTATTTTGTAGGATGAAGATACTATATGCTATGACCTGAAGTATGCCCTGAGACTATGTGCTGAGCATGGACATAAGAAGGCCTGTGTCCACATCTACTCCCTGATGGGACTGTATGAGGAGGCTGTAGATCTAGCCCTCCAGGTATGTATCAAAAGTCCAGACAGTTACCAGAAATTAACATTAGTTGGTTCTAAAACCTACATGTGTATGCTTTATATTATGCCAGAAATGTAATCAAGTATGTCATTGTTCTAAGTGGCTTAATATTCCTGGATCTTTTAGATACATATACATTTACATTCGGTACAAAAATACTTCCATATGGACAGCATTTAGATATCTTTCATACTGTGACAGTAATGCATAAAAATACATCCATATTACCAAAGGCTCTTTGAATGAACACAGACATCTCTCACTCATTGTAGAAACAAAAATCAAAAAATTGAAAAGAAGTAAATTTTTAACAAAGAAGGGATTGATGACATGACTATTTATATGATGATTAAAGTGTACTGTGGTCAGATAAAACATTTTTACTCATAGCTATTTAAAATTTGTCTGTATAGTATCTACAGTCTGCATTTGATGACGTCATGTAATAATGATGTCATTATCTCTGCAGGTGGATGTTGAGCTAGCCAAACAGCAGGCGGACAAACCTGATGAAGACGACAATGATCTGAGAAAAAAACTCTGGTTAAGAATCGGTAAAGTGATAAACTGTCAGTCTCATATTCATTAACATTTTGTTAAAGACACAGTATTCAATCAAAATTTTAGTGTCAACATGACATCAGTGAATTGGTACATGTATATTGCTTTCAGGGATGCAAAAATAGTCACATCTACATTGATATTTATGATTTAAGAGGAAAAGGTATGAACATCTGTGATATTCATAAAGTGGGGTGAGTTTACTTTTAAAAATCTAAATTTTTTATGTAGCCCGCCATGTTGTGGAAGAAGAGAGAGATGTGAAGCGAGCCATGGAGTTCCTGCATGACTGTGAACTGCTCAAGATAGAGGACATCTTGCCATTCTTCCCTGATTTTGTCACAATTGATCACTTCAAGGTGAATTTCTAGTGTTGTAAGAGAAAAACACAGAAAAAAACAGACAGGGAGAGAGAAAGAGAGAGAGAGATATGCCAGTATTATTCCTTTATATGTTTATAGGACCCTGAATTTGTACATTGTATTTTACAATTATTACAGGATGCCATAGTAACATCTCTGCAAGAGTACAACCACCACATTGAACAGCTTAAGGAAGAGATGGATGATGCCACTAAAAGTGCAGAGGAAATTCGAAAGGAAATCCAGAGCTTTAGAAACAAGTAAGATTTTGTCACATTATCTACATTCAGTTCATAAACTTTGTGTTCCTGTCCTAAGCATTATATTTGTAAAAACAATTGAAAATGTGAAAACACTTTTTATGTACTGTTAGTCTCTAGCATGTGCATTAAGATTCAGTACATGCACTTTGACATACTACATTTAGTATGTCCTGATCATTATAAAATGTATTCAGTGTTTGTTGTATTCCAGATATGCTTTTGTAAGTGCAACAGACAAATGTGCTGCCTGTAACTTTCCTCTGATGGCCAGAAGCTTTTATTTGTTTCCATGCCATCACAAGTTTCACAGCGACTGCTTGATAGGGGAGGTAACTTGAATTTTTTCATTCAAAAGATATTGCTAGTACTGAAGAGAAAATTAAACCATTTTAACAACAAATAAGAGCAAAATTATAATTCCATATCATAAAGTCTGACCACACTCAAATTGTTATATTATTTTAGGTGCTGCCAAACTTGACCAATAAAAAGCGACAGAGAGTGGAGGAGCTTCAAAGAAAAGTCGCTGAAAATGAAGACTCGAGAGGCATGTCTGTTGGTGTAAGAGGAGACAACTCTACAGACAAATCAAAAGACACAAAGGTAATGTTGAAGGCTAAAGGAAGCCAGAACTGAATGACGAGTAAAACATTAAGAGAGCTAATTAAAACTGTGACAAGCTATATCACTTGTGTAATCTATACATAGACAGAACTGATTTGATTAATATACATGTACTGTGTATAACTTTCAATTGGCAATATTTTGCAAATTTTCATACAAGACACAGTGTTTGTATGGATATAAATTTTGTGAAAGTAAAGAACATTGCAAACAGTATTGTTCTGATCAATTCAAGTTAATAGTAGTTTTCTGTCTTTGCACGTAAGATTTCCACCTTATTAAGACTTCATTTTACATTTTTGTTTGCTTTTGTCAATGAGTAAAGTTTTGGATCATGAATTCAAATTTCCTTGTTTAATTGACAGGCTGAGTTAGATGACTTAGTGGCATCAGAATGCATCTATTGTGGAGATCTAATGGTCAGGTAATGAGAAAAAAATCATGTCTTTTTTTTAGTGGTCGAAGAGCTTAATGAAAAGTCCAGCATCGTCTGAACGTGTTATTAGCTCCTTACTTGTGAAACCAGAGTGAATTATATGTTTTATTTGTCTGTTACTCCGACTCCACTTGCACTACACTTTTTTTTAAATTGAAAAGTGAGTTGCAAATTACTGGGTAGTGTCACAGTTGGAGGCTGCAGTTTAATTTAGACTTTTGTTACAATGGGATCATAAAATTCAGATACAATTAGAATGTTAAATATGTTAAAAAAAAAACTTTCTTCACGATTAGACCATAAAATTAAAAAAACTACTACATTCACATATAATAATGTCAATATCATGTTTACTTTTACAGGAGCATAGATCAACCGTTTCTGGATGAAGGTGATGAGGACCTTGTTCTCAGTGGATGGCTTTGAATCGAGTTTCAGGGATCGATATCTAGACTTACTATTCTGTGAAAACAAACATCAAGTGCTTACTGTTAACTTGAAAACCTGTTGTTGCTTTGTTTGTAAGAAAGTCATATTTCTTGATGTGCAATATTACATGTACGGTATTACCAAAATAAATTTATATTTATAATTATTTTTAACGATAGTCATTTTTGAATACCAATGGAATTATTCTGAGAGTTTATGTTGGAATAGAAAATTTCCTCAAATTGAAAAGGATGTGCAGTCTAGGATGGGACTCAACACAATCAAAAGATTACCAGTAGCTTTGAATAATAACTAGAATTTAATTATTAAATTTATAGCTTTGAATAATAACACAACCAACAATAACTTTTTAACTTTCATCTACTGATTACTTATATCTATCGAGTTAGCCCTGTTGTTGAAAGTGATCTGTAGGTCATTGATTTTTTGACATCTTTTATCTCTAAACAAATTATTTAAACAGTTTAATATATACTGAATATGATATTCTTTCATCCATATTACCAGTAACTTGTAAAATGTCTTGTACCACTATCATTTGAAACTAAACCATTTCTTTAAACTCCACTTTTGGGTATGTAAAAGCTAAAATAAACAGACTTTTTGAGTATACTTAATTTATTAAGCATACCCTGTTTGGTTTCCATTTTATTAAAAGATGTATCAAATAAATGAGATCTATAAAAAATGATAAACAAAGTGATTGTACAGGTTTAACCTTAGATTTTAAGCATGATGTTGTAAGGGATCCTTGGAGTATACTTAAACAATCTAATTATTCTTCACTATGATTAAAAGTCTTTAAACGTTAACTGTATGGATCTTTGAAACAAGATTTATGGATTCTCATCCATGGCATGGTGACCTGGATCTTGACAATTTTCAAGCTGATCTTGACTTTCATCATCATTTTCATTTGTATCCATGGAAACACTTAAATCTTCAAATCCCTGAGCAACATTGTCTGACAAGTTCAATACTTCCCCATTGAGTTCTGCATTGATAGATGTCTCTGTGGAATTCGTACAAGTGTCATTTCCTTGATGTTCATGTGATCCAGATTTATGATCCGTACAACCTGGATTATGTTCCTGGTGATCCATATTACCCGGATGATTCTGCTGTTTTTTTCTTTCATCAAAAAGTTTATGATGTTCACTTGTTCTGGCACAAATGTCTTCTGCAGTTTCACCCAAACTGTTCCTCAACTCTGTATTGAGGTTGCAGTTGGATAAAAGCAGTGAAATTGTTTCTCCATTTTCTTTCTCTGAAGCTGCCAGATGCAGAGGGGTCTGTCCACTGTTGGTCCTGGCATTGATATCTGCACCATGTTCCAGCAGAATAGAAATCACCTGAGCCTGGTTCCACCTAGCTGCACTGTGTATGGGATACCAGCCATCCTCTGTCCTTGCTGCAATGTCTGCATTGTGATTTAGGAGAAACTGGGGAAGAGGAAAAAAATGGTGATAATATTTGAATTAATATGATAAAAATATATCTACATGGTTCCCTACCCAGTATAAACAGAATTACCCAGATATTGGGTTCTGAAGAGCGGGTTTTGTGATATCTCATTTTAAGAATTTTTTTTAGCATAGTAGAAGGAGCTGAAGCTAATACCTTCACCATATCAGCATGTCCATTATAACAGGCTCTGTGTAGAGGGGTGTACAAGTCACTGTCTCGACTGTTCACCAATGACGGGTCTTCATCCAGTAAACTCTTGGCGATGTCCATGTAGTTATTCTCTGCAGCCCATAAAATCTTCTTTTTCGGATCCTCTAAAGTCATAAATAAAAAAAAATTTATATGTTATTTGAATTCAGTTTCAGTTATTTGTGATCAATTTCATCATTTATTTAACTTCATGCAGAGAAAAACAAAAAGCAGTTCAATACTTTGTATTTCCTCCTCAGATTCTTCTTCTACCCCTTGTTCATCCAACTCCCAGAAACTTTGAAACATCCCAGGGTTGTTCATTCTAGCAATCATAAGCTATCAATAGAAAAAAATTCTGTGTAAAGAAAATGGACATTGTGCCTCCATAGTTCCGAGTATATAAAACCATCTTTAAAATATTAAAGTCATTTAGCTCTAACAATAGTGCCAAAGAGAAACCAAGACATGCTAGTTGTAACTTGGTATGACAAAAAATCTGAAAGACCATTCAAGAACACTTTCTTGAAGCCCAATGAATTTCAATACAGTAGTTCAACCAACTGACACACTGGACAGAAACAATCAAACTGACCTTACCATCACATTCCCCCTCAAATCATTTAAGTTTGGATTAAGAACAAGAGGCCCATGGGCCACATTGCTCACCTGAAGAACAATAGGTATGATAAAATCAGCTCAATGGAGTCATAATACAAACTATCAGGACAATGTAGTATAAAACATGTAGATCCCGTGTAAATAAAAATCCATTTTTTTCACCCTGGATATTCTTATGTTTATAATCAAGTCCCTTTTCTAACAGGATGATTTTATAGTCATATCACTTGTTGAGCATTGCAGTTCTCAAAAAGTTCCTAAACAATTGTTTATATATGGGATAACTCTGAACCCCTTGTGAGGCCCAAGAATCGTCCAGGAGCCAAAGTCTAAACAATTTTAAAGAATCTACCCAACCTGAGGATGCTTCCACACAAGTTTCAGCTTTCCTGGCTGATTAGTTTCTGAGAAGAAGATTTTTTAAGATTTGCTCTGTATATTACTATGTAAAAGTTTGACCCCCCCCCCCCCCATTGTGGCCCCACCCTATCCAAGGGGTCATGATTTTCACAACTTTGAATCTACACTACCTGATGATGCTTCCACACTAGTTTCAACTTTCCTGGTCGATTAGTTTCTGAGAAGAAGATTTTTAAAGATTTACACTATATATTCCTATATAAAAGTTTGAACCCCCATTGTGGCTCCAACCTACCCCTTGGGGTCATGATTTTCATAACTTTGAATCTACATTATATGAGGATGCTTTCACACAACTTTCAGCTTTCCTGGCTGATTAGTTTCTGAGAAGAAGATTTTTAAAGATTAACACTATATATTCCTTTGTAAAAGTTTGACCCCCTATTGTGGCCCCACCCTTCCCCCGGGGTCATGATTTTCACAACTTTGAATCTAGGCTACATGAGGATGCTTCCACACAAGTTTCAGCTTTCCTGGCCGATTAGTTTCTGAGAAGATTTTTAAAGATTTACTCTATATATTCCTATGTAAAAATTCGACCCCCCATTGTGGCCCCACCCTACCCCCAGGGGTTATGATTTTCACAACTTTGAATTTACACTATCTGAGAATGCTTCCACACAAGTTTCAGATTTTCTGGCCAAATGGTTCTTGAGGAGAAGATTTTTGAAAATTTCTTAAAAATTTTCAATAATTCCTAATTATTTCCCCTTGAAAAAGGAGGAGGTCCTTAAATTTCACAACTTTTAGTCCCCTTTGCCTAAGGGTGCTTTGTGCCAAGTTTAGTTGAAATTGGCCCAGTAGTTCTAGAGAAGATGTTGAAAATGTGAAAAGTTTACAGAGGACAGAAGGACAGACAGATGGACGACAGACAAAATAGCTCACTTGAGCTGTCAGCTCATGTGAGCTAAAAGCAATCCTGATCTCATCATCTGTTTTCAACCAATTCCACTGGAAGAACATTAACCTGTTTACTTGTAAGTGGGTGACTGGTTCGCAGTACCAAACGCTACAGAAGTATTGAGAACCTTGATGAATCAGATTATTGAGGTTTTAGAAGTCAGGAGCCCTACCAAACAAACAATTCTGGCTGTAACAATTTTTATTAGCATTGTATTGGTAGGTAAGAAGTCTAGATAGAGCAGGTTGGAAATAAAATCAATTTCTCTCCTCTAGCAGTCTAGTATATGTGCTCTATGGTGTTGGCATTCAAAAGAGCATATGCATCTCAAATAGCATTTGTCCCACAAATAAATAGATTACAGAGCCCAATGTATAACAGCGTTATACAGCATACTAAAACAATAATGGTCCATCATGTCCATATATGGCCAGATATTATTCCCGACTTTTACCCCTTTCCATTTGTAACCAGTAAAATTGGTTACATTGTTTACATGCAAGACTAACTTAATAGTAAAAGGTGGCCTTGGTCTCTGGGCCTATTGATCATAACAAAAGGAAACGAGTATCGATATTAGTTCATACATACAGCCTCTAATAATTCTGGATCAAGCGGATTCATTTTTGGTTCTATTATGTGTATCAACCGTTAGACAACTGTTTTATAATAAAATCTTTTAATCCTTTTAGGTTCTTTGGTAGCCGTGCTTCTTGTTTACAATCGTCATAGTGGAATGCCGAACCCGACAGATAAAGAAAATTCCCGGGAAAAAAAGATTTCATGAAATGGTGATGTTTGACACAATGCATGTGATTCATTGGTAGTACTATTTCCTGTGCATTGTGTAGTCTATTTACCTGTAGAATTGTAAATGAAGATATAACGCAATCGTGAATACATGTTTTATTGATGTCATTGATGTTGCTGATGCTGTGTTATAGATAATCCCGCACGTATGCATGTATAATAAAACTACCCAGGGCATATGCTAGATATTGATTTAATTTAAACTTTTTTATTTATAGAAACAAATGGATTAATCTTTTTTTGAGAAGATTGTCAGCTGTGTGTAGCAACTGAAAGATACCCCCCCCCCCCCCCCCCCCTCCATTTAAATAGGGATCAGCATGAGCATGGCTGTGAATGTGTATTGCAGAATTCATTCACCATGTTCACACCTCAAGTAAATTCTATTGCTGTCAAGTTCCCAGAGATGTTCGTTCACTTTGTTGTTAACCTTTAATCTGTTCATGGGCTTATTGTACCACTAAATTAATTTTCATCACGTACAATAACCTGACTGCATGTAGAAAAAAAATTCTTAATAAAATGTAATTAAATAATTATTCCTATGCATAGATTATTTAAAATGTACATACATGTAACTTAATCAAATTGAATATGTGCAAATTGTGTGTTAATTTTATATGAATATGAAAAATCATAATGATATGAACTTCTCCCTTATTTGTCAAGTAGTGCTTTTTGAAAGTTATGAACTTTTATATATTAATTATTATAATGATCTGATAAATATAAAGTGAACAACCTAAAATTTACAGAAATATTTTAACTGTTTATATATAGAGTCCATGTTTGCTATTATTTCAAAACTATGGATGAGTAATATTTCACTCTGTTTTGAGATCTGCAGTATGCATGTAGCCTGAGGAAAGTATGAGCACATATTTGAGAATCTATGTAATTTACATGCCTAAAGAAATTTTTTTTTAAGGTGATGACTAAGATTCGTTGCTTTTCAATTCGTTTGTTTTTTTGGCTTCTTGTAAGTAAAATGAAAAACTTCCAAGCAAATATCTTAAAACATGTTAACATTTTTTTCCTGTGCCAACTACAAAAAATTGATTTCATTAAAATGTACATTATATATTTTTCCCTCGAAAAAAATTAATCAAAGTAATTAATAAGTAACTAATTAATCAAAATAAATATGACATGCATCACTTATGCTCCAATCAAACTTTACTTGATTAATTATAGATTTATTGAATCATAGAGACAATGAAAATGATAATTTTCCAGCAGGTTTTTGAATAACCAATTTGAACTTTAATTTGAAGCTGTAAATCATGATGATCTCAATAGGAAATGCAAATTTATTGTGACACATGTGTAACATAAGATTTCTGGTGTTATAGTTCCGAGTCTCTGGCATTTTGTTGCCAAAGTCTGATCTGTGGTTTAATAACTATTAATCACCAAACGAACTCCCATGTTTTTCTTTCTCCCCTGTATGTTGCATGCTATTTCTGTCCCTAGCATTGAGAGCTGTTCATTCACTAAGGACAGGGTCTTTACAGAGGCTCAGGTAAAAATCTGTTTATTTATTCCGCCAGGTACAGTAAGCGATTAGTGGAGACCCAGACCAGAAGAATGCAGGGACCGAGTTGGCTAGCAGGTGATGTGTCGTCTGGTCTGGTCAGCTGTCTCATGGTCATCTTCAGTCATGCGTGACTGAACGGCAGGTAACAAAATACCGAATTAGCATCAATACACATGAAGGCAGCGCTTTAATATCTGACAGGAATTTGACTGTGCACGCCTCCCTTCTTTTCATAAATTGAATTCTGGCCACTTTTTGGAGAGAGAAAAAAAGAGGAAAAGCTGAAATTTATATTTTGGATAGATGCTTGAGATTTTGCAGTGGCTTATCAGGTCTGTTTTTATTTTTGAAATTGTTTCAACTTAAAAATTTTTCAACTAGGATTTATTCCTATAAATTTAATAGGTATGTCAATTTGAATTCAAAAGAAAGTTATTTTTATGCTAGGAAATAGAATTTCATAGTCTGACAGTGTTTAGTATTATACAACACTAAGTTCTATCAAATTAATGCTTATTTTAAAAAACTACATGTATACTAAAAATTGTTAAAAATGCATATCAGTAATAATTTTTAAAAACATTTTGAGCAAAAATTGCAATAATGATAAAAGTGAAATCTAAAGCAGATGAGTTCATGTAATACAAAACTAAATGTAGTATTGTAGTTTTGAAAATGAAAAAAAAAGTCTTATAGTAATCTCAGTTATTATCATAATTAGTGATTTTGCACTAAGAAGAAAGAAAAGAAAGAAAGAGAGGAGGAGAGAGAGAGAGAGAGAAATAAATACTGAAGGGTTGTCTATATCGTGATGTTAAATGCATTAATTTGTGATTGAAATGGCATTTTTTAAACTGATAGGAATGTAAAGGGTGCTTATATATGTCAGAGTACAGGTGTTTCTGTTGATCCAAGAAATGTACCCCACATTTCTTTTTTGGTCTAAAAGTAATCTGACACGTTTATCTGACAAATAGTGGTGTTAGCCACTTAAGTGGTACAGACTAAAGACTAAAAAGTCTTACAAATGACACAGGGAACTCAATCCGGAGAGTCTTTCTGCTCCTTCCAAATCCACAAAAAATAATCTTGATAGGCTAAAGCGATGAGTTATAACGCTAAAACTGATCGCAATCTATCAAGACCAGTTAAAAGATAACGACTTTATGCTCTTGTGTTGGACCAAATTAAAAGTGCAGAAACTTCATTATCGTCACCTGTATCGTAATGGATCTGACAGCTAATGATATGGGTATTTAAGCTATCTCCATATGACAGCATTGGCTGACACTAGTGTATGGATCAAGTTTTAAATTATTTAATGATAGATATTTTATTTGAAGGAGACAGGTGTATTAATGCTTTTGTGTCAAGCGCTTATTACTTTGGCCTTCCTTTTAACCTAATTAGGGTGTGACAGATTAGAAAAATATTCATCATCTTAATAAAATATTTCAATATTTCAGTTCCATACAAACATGTATCTGACTGGGGCATGGATTAAAGTGTTAAGACGATTCTAACACTAGGTATTTGTGCTCCTTTGTTCATATCCATGGTACTTTTAAATTAAACATGCCACAAATATTCAATGTTGATGAAAATTCCCGGACAGGTACAACATATGCCTCCATCATGCCTGTGTTAGCATGAAGAGCAGAGTCTGCATGTATAAATTCTTATCTCACTTAGTATATGGTTTGCACATGCACACACTTTCTCTATCTCTCTGTGTGTGTCTCTCTTATGTTATTTCATAGTGATATCACTGATATGCTAAAATCTTCTTTAGTAAGATTTGTACCAGTCTTAAATCATCTTTATTCTAATTACATGTATTTATTCATTATGTATATGAACTGTTCATTTGGAATCATTGATCATGCCTCTCAATTGTTTCAACTCTGTGAGCTAGGTCACCATAACACTGACACCCATTCATTCTCTCTCTCTCTCTCTCTCTCTCTCTCTCTCTCTCTCTCTCTCTCTCTCTCTCTCTCTCTCTCTTAAGAACCCTTCATGGGGATCACTAAACACCTCTCCCCAGAAATAATGTTTCCTGCCTTCCTTTAATCAGATTACACAAAGGGTAGTAACTTCTAATCCTCCCCTCTCCATTCTCTCAATCATTAAAACATTACAAAGGTCAATCGCTTTTTAATCCATCTTGTGAAATCTGCATGCAGATTTAATAAAGGCTTATAAAGTTCAGTTTAAGAAAGTCTTATGTCAAATCGGTACATGATTAATCGTTCAGGTAATTAAAATGTTAGTAATGAAGGTATAATGTTTAGATTGCGGGATAAGGGAGCATGTTTTAATGACCCAGGTGATTCTAAGCCGGGCTTTCTTTCTTCTTTTTTTACCCTGAGCTATCAAGGTGTGTATGTATATACATGACAGATCCGGAACGGAACGTTCAATTTCTTCACTGGCATCAGTGTTTCAAAGTTGGCCGGAAATTCTGGTCGTTATTTGAAAGGCGTGGAATTTAATTCTTGTTCATCTGTGTTTAACTACAGGTAGGCTTTAATGAATCTGTGTGTGTTTATGTCTTAGATTCAATTAGGGAAATCCTTTTAAGGAACAATAAAAAAAATATATTTTTTTAATATGTGTGTTTTTTTTGGTAAGGTGATATATTGTTCCATTATAACTTCATTTGCAATGAACACTTCTTCATATATGCTAATGAAATCAGAATTTATTTCTAACTTTATGCAATAATGTTGTCAAAATTTGATTGCTTGGGGAAGGAAATGTTATGATCACTGATTTAATTAAGACGTCTTTGGGTGTGAAGAGAAATAAGATTTTAATGTTTGTGTGTTTGTATAATTGTTATCGTTTAGAGAAATTGACCTTGTGTGTTCTTGTTGATAGTAATGATAATAAGTTTGGGGTGTTAGGTAATGAATCATTAGGTTCATTTGGACTCCATAGTGAGGAAGGCTTTGGACCGCTGTTTGCAGATAGATAATCTTGACTGATAAAGGCATTGGAGGGGACCTCTGTGCTTCGTAATCATTGCGAGGGTCGCAAAGGTTAAGGAGCTACAACTTGTATGATTGATTTCTGATATTAAAGGTATCGAATCTCATTGATTTTGTAAATTGTGCAATTTTTTATGCACTTACTGTATTAATGCACATTGGTTTTTGACCAGTGCAAAAAAAAAGAATCTTTTTTTGTGCGATTAAGTATGTATGTATTGCATCTATGTACTTTCTGATGCGTGGTTAACTTAATATATTTAAATCAGCTTCTGCAAAGAATTTGATTGAAAAAAAAATCTATTTTCTCAGAATTTTTAAATTTCTTGAATGGAAGAGAAAGTAATATTGTAGATGACGTGAAAACTTACTGTCTACATCTGAGCATTTTGTTCATTCATAAACTTGGGCAAGGATCGGTTCTATGCTCAAATTTACATAAAAAGAAGTCATTAAGCAGGAGATGGAACACAGATAGCTTTACACCATTTGTAGTGGTTTATATCCAGGAAATTACTTCCTATCATTTTTATGACAGGCAAAGGTAGTAACTCTTTGGAACTGTGGGTGTGTCAAAACGGTTTTCCTCACACTTCCAGCAAAACTCTTTCACAAAGGATATTTTAACATGGTATGCTAAACTTGTGTGAAATTGAAATTAGTTGCCAGATTCTATCTTTTCCATTACTTACAAGAATATGGCTATATTGACTTTTAAAAGCAGATTGGGCTATGCAGATTGAATTGAATATTTTTCTGTTCATGGTAAGCCAGACCTTTTTCATGTTTATCCATATTATAGTTGTCCCACAGGGCATTTGTTTTCCATCCGAAAATGTTCACTGGAATCCAGGTTGGGTTTTACTTGATTCAGATGATTTGAATGAAATCTTTTATTATCTTGACAGAAATCTAAAGTATTTTGTGTTTTATTGGACGGTGCTAACCACCCATAAAGTTACTTTACAAATATTTTATTTTCTGCATCATAGTATGTCCTAGTTTTTTTATACCGGGTATTTAGGATATTTCTATTCAAAAATGAACATCAATTTTTGCTTACTGTGCATCTTTAAAAAAAACAAAGATTTCATTTTGAATTCTTGCAGATTTTATCAAAGACATCTCATCAATTAAGTTATAGTAACTCTATTTCATGGGAGTATTATTCCAATTTTTAGGAGAGAAGTAGGGACAAAGAGATAAAAAGTGTTAGGGAGATGTCTATATATATACCACCCTATACAGTCTTGATAAGTTTGTTGTTTTTGAAGATCTAATGCATGGTATTAAATGATTGATTGGTTGTTGTTGATTAGATTCCTATCAAGAATATCCATTACCTTTGAGCAAAGAACTGTAAATTAACTAGCTACATTTAATAATGAGAATAAGAAGATCAATCTGAGTTTCAATTGTCAGTCATATTATATATAACGGAAATTGTTTTTGAGGTTTGTCTAAAACAATGCATGTATTTTGTTCCAATGGTGATGCAATATGTACAAATTATTTGATGTCCCTCTTGTGTCATGACTAGGCTTTTTAAAACCAAGGGCCACGTATGCATGAAGATATGTGTTTAGTAGATATTTAAAGTAATTTAGAAATCTTTGACAAATTACAGTGCATATAAAGGGTGTCAAATAAAATATAATTACTGTATTTATAACCCCATTATTAATGTCTTTTTTATCTCTGTAACTTGTATGACAGTAGTATCAATCATTTTGTTTGATTCCATGAAAGAAAATACATGTATAGACTACAAATCGTTGTTTTCGAAAGTTGTTATGTATCGCTAAATATGAATATTGTTAAATTGCATTTAGTATCAAAGAGGACTTCAAGATTTAATTTTTTTTAGCTGAGTACAAGTTTCTGTACTCTGAAATTAAATCTGTAGGAAATAAAACAAGGTTTGATGGGTGGAGATGTTTTGGTTTTGAACACTGATCCTTTGTCATTTTGGTCACAGTTCATATTTCTGACAGGTCAGTTGCCATTTCCTCAGCTGTGGAATTTGGTACTCTGTAAATGACAATCGGTGTTGTATTGTGGTCTTTTTCTTTCATCAGTGATTTGAGATAATATGCATTCTTCTCCACTCACCTGTGTTTAGAAAAACTTCTAAATTAAAAGGTTTAAGTTTACCATTTCCTGATAAAATCTCTCATGTCCTTCATAATATTTCAGTGAAATTTCTCTTTTGAAATTCTGAATTAAATATTTTACATTCTTATTTTCATTTCATTATTCATTGAATTTTTCCTTCTATCTAGAATTGCTTATTTTTTCCCCTCATTAACACGGACAGGCACAGACTGCTACCCGGTGCTGTACCCTCCTGCTACCGAAAATAATGACCGCAACAAGAAACGATAAGAATCTTATCGCAAACGTAAATTCCTCCTCTCTTTCAACCACCAATGAGGTTAGCAAACAGTTTCCTTTGTCATTACACCCTAAACAGTTTTAAAATCATGTCAGAAATCTATTTTGGCTACAATTACAGATTTCCTTCTCTGTAGGTGAGCCAAGTGGCGGATAAACAGGTATAGGTGGCTGACTGATTGATCTTTTCGGGTCTCTGAAGTGTTTTTCAAGGGGGTACCTTAACTTGTAGAAGTTGTTCACTCAGCAGATCTTCTCCATTCTCTTCTTGATGATCCATTAATTGATCACCATACGAGGTTAAGTACTAACCAGAATTTCTTCCTGCTAATTGGATTTATTCGAACTTTCAAGTGTCTTCGGTTGTGACTTTGGGTATGTTTACTCAATCAACTACTTTCTTGAAATAGCCAATGAAGATGGTCTGTAATTAAAAGGACTACTCTGAAATACTGGAGCTCAATGATATTTAATTACAGATTCTATATAAAGTGTCTTTTTGTCGTCTGTTTTTAAGAATGTTTCTGTCAGCGATTTCTTCACAGGAAAGCCTAATTATATACTGATACTTTTAGGTTTTTAAGTCCATCTATGTTAACTGTTTGGCTTTTTGTGTTAATTAGTACTCTTGTTTATGTATAAATATTTGGCAGCAAATACTATGTTCATGTATGAATGGAAATAAAACTATCAGACTAGGAAAATGAATGAATGATAGTTTTAAAGTGGCAAAATTCAAAATAGAAAATAATAGTTAAGACGTGGTTGTCTCTTAAATAGTAAAGAAGCAGTTTTCTCTTTTGATATACAGTAGATTCAAAAGGTGTAAGCACTTCATATTTTTTCTTTTTCTTTAGCACAATGTGGCATCCTTTTTCAGCATTGTATATATAGTTAATTTAAGATGAAATGCTGATGGATTTATGGATGCCACAAGTGTTCCAACAATTTTCAAATACTGCCTCAGCTCATCGTAAGTGTCATTACGCAGTATAACAGATTTGTTTTGAAGTATAACAACAATGATAAAAATGAAAATTGGAGATGACTTCTACTTTTGTTTTTTTGCGCACCAGACTAGAGGGTGGTATAGATTCCTTGTTTATTATAAAGATAGTTAGCTATTTAGATGTCTGTCTCCTGGGGCTGTATGTACTAAACATTATGACTGGAACCCTCGGGATTCTGGGATAAACTGCGTGTAGTACTTCTTAGTCTGCTATAAATAGGATTTCTCTCAGTGTGACACTGAACACAAGCTTCTCCTGTACTATGCAGCACACAATACCTTGCATAGTACTTCTTCTCATATTTCTCTCTGTGTGACACAGACACAAACTGAATGCATCCAGCATCGTACATAAATATCAGTGAACGTTGTCTCATGAATAGGCTAATGGTTTTGAATCTATCATATCTTGGGGTTCAAAGTGTTTTGGACCATGGTTTTGATGAGGGACTTTGAACAAAAAAGTTTAGAGGAAGGATTGCAACTACAGTTAAACATGGATACAACAAACACCATTATAATGAAATGATGCTTACAGCAATGTGATTTGAACTCATGGTAGATTTTAAATGCATCATTGCAACTTATCACCTACATTTTCATTATTAAATATAAGCAGAATTTTTCACTTGCACTTTACCATAAGCATATACATGTGTAGTTTTTTAAACAGTCATGAATTTACTATCAAATAATTTTTACAAGTTTACAGAAGCTCTACTATCTTACTGGGTTTATTTGCTCATTTTTTTACCGGGTCGTCCAATGTATTATGATACCTTCACCCCCCTCTCCCCTTTCTCACCTGGCCTTCAGGAAGGAAGGGAATAAGTTAATGATTTGATTGAAAGAGGGTAAAAAATAAAATGAAAGATTATAGGCCATTAAATAAACTGTAAATATACTTAGTAGAGACTTAATGTTATTTTGACTTGATCTCTGTGTCCAATGCTGTTGCTTTTGATGTACCAGTTGATGTAAAGAGGAGAAACGCTTAATGTGATAACCTCTAATATATTGAGATTAAATCTTGGCAGACATATTTTGGGATCCTCGGATCAAGTCTGCTGAGTAAATGAATGGATGAGTCATCAAATTGAGTAATTGAATAAAATAGGCTTAAATGATGCACTTTTAATGAAAGTGTTGCTAGATGCTTGGTTCATCGGCATACTCTAAAACCTGGCCTGGCCTGGCCTGGCCCCATTGGCCTGGCCTGGCCTCAAAGTTGGCCTGGCCTCACTTTTGGCCTCAAATTTGGCCTGGCCCCAAATTTTGGCCTGGCCTCAAATTTTGGCCTGGCCCCAAATTTGGCCTCTTCAAAAATTTTTGGCCTCATATTAAAAAATTAAAAAAAAATTTCTCACATTTTCAAAGAGTTTTCATTGAATTGTTATTGATTTTTAAATGTTTAAAAGAATTTTTTTTTTATAATAGTTGACCTGGCTGATTGAGTTTTAATTGAGTTTATTCAAGTTTGCACACACAAATACATATGATATGCATGTGCAACACTGCTCTTTTATTGCCAAGGAATGGATTATGCCCAATACTGAAGCTATCGGCATTAAAATTCAGAGACGCAACCCCCTTCCCCACTTCAAAAAGTAGACTAGAGATATCAGAATAATAAAGTAAAACATCATTTTAAAAGAGACTGACCTGTTTGAAGGATAAATAAATATCTCAAACATTTGTAAACTGATTCATAACATCAAATCTCTATCCACATGCAATGCACTTTAAAAATGCCAGACTGAGTTCGCTTACATTACCTGTCAACACCAATCAAACCCAAATTTCCCTCCCCAGTAGAAATTCGATATCAGCCTCCTCTGTCGCTTTATTGGGGTCAGATTAATTGCCTGCACTGCCGTTCAACATTTCACACGGTCTAATTTAATTAATGTCATTTGTGAATGACTGCAACATTGTATCCTCCGATAACTTGATTCAGTGATGGTCATTAATCATCACCCCTATATTAGAGTAGTTTCATGCATGTGTTGTTTGTATATTTAGGAAACAATTTTTCCCCTATAGGGTAACTTCGATATCAGAATTTGAACACAGCATAACATGTTGTGACTTTAATGTTGGTTAGAATAAACAAATTGGTCTCTGTCATTATTTTTTTTTCTCACACAAGTATTTGATATAGGTATTGTCCGATCCTGATAGCAGTTTAAGTTAATTAAGTACATTGAAAAAAAACATGCCATGGTGGAATACAATGGTAGTATTACATTCTTATAGTACTTTGGAATTTAAAAACAGACTTTTTCAAAATCTGAAAAAAAAATCAGAATCAATCACTCATACCTGTAGTCATATATACATGTATGTTTCAAAAGAACTATCACTATAAGACACGAAAAGCCATTCAGTGTGATGTTTTAAGTGTATTAAACATAAATCAATAAAAAATCAATACAATCAACATATGTGTAAAGAAAATAAAAAAATCAAATTGAGGCCAAACATTTTAGTAGAGGCCAAATTTGAGGCCAGGCCAATTTTTGAGGCCAGGCCAAAATTTGGGGCCAAGCCAAATTTGAGGCCAAAAGTGAGGCCAGGCCAACTTTGAGGCCAGGCCAGGCCAATGGGGCCAGGCCAGGCCAGGCCAGGTTTTAGAGTATGCCTTGGTTCATCACTGCAGGTGAATGTTAACGGCTTTCTTATTTTAGGTCTTCCGAGGATATTTTTGGCAGCTTGTGTTACTATTTTGGGATAACTGCTGGAACCATTGGAAAAACTTTTGTCCTATCACAATCTGCAGTAATCTGCATTTTGGGAATAGCAAAAATTCCTCGAAATTCTATAAAAATTCCACTGCAGAAATCCGGTACATTTTTTAAAATTGATTTTTTGGGTCATGATCTTAAGTTTTGTTGAAGAATAGAATGGAGTTATTGCAAATGCCATGTAACCATTCCTTCATACAAATTTCTTGTGTATTAATTCTTCTTATTTATGATATGTGTATAAACGTATGAGAAACTGATGAAGCAGTGTTCTAACAGTAGACTAACAGTTGTGTAATGGTCACATTAAAGGAAGTCTTGTTGGTACTTTCCGTCAGTACAGCTCACTTCCAAATGACACCAGTTAAGTTCTGGAAAAGAATCTGCTTAGGATTGTACTAAAACACGGGCAAACACATTGGTAATGTACTTTAATAGGACATCTTAATAAGATAATATCAATTGCAAGTTATGAACCTGCCCAAAACTTTCTGCTGGACAAACTCCACCTGATAACAAAGAGCGAGATGATAGGTCTACTTTAAATTAGATTAAGACAAATACATGTAATGCTATTGTTAAGTCTTGATCGTTTCACTCTAGCTATTTTTTTTAGTGAACAAGTATTTAAAAGTTTTCTAGGTCTGAAGGAAAAAATTATCACATATATTGAATTTACCGGGTAGTATTTAACATTGAAATTATACTCTTCCAAAGTGTAGTGCATTTAAGAACTTGATGAATTTCATTAAATCTTGTGTCTGGAAGCAATTAAGACAAGGAGTCATATCTTGAATTAAGTGAGAGTTTTGACATGAGCCTGTGTTATCTGTGTACCGGTAATTACAGACCTCTGATTGTGATATAGCCAGGCAGTTAATCTTGTCATCATTGTGCTTTAACACCCTCTAACAAGTTAATTCAGTAACAAAGTTCTGCTACACATTCCTGCACTGTCCCTGGTCTCTGGGCTGGAAATGGCTTTAGAAGTTTAGTGCAGAGAGAGAGAGAGAGAGAGAGAGAGAGAGAGAGAGAGAGAGAGAGAGAGAGAGAGAGAGAGAGGAATTATCATCAGCATTTATTTTATTCTGATTTCAAAATAAAATTATTAAGTCAGTCAGTAAAATTAATATTATTTTATTTAAAGATATGTCAAATTTTTGTTTTGAATATAAGATTTGCTACCTTAGATTATTCACATGAGAAAATTGTTTAATTAATGCATATTGAAATTAACCAGGAAAAATTATTTGAAATGTTAACATTGTAGCATTGTATAAGAAGCTTCACAGAAATATTTGGCCATTGATTGGTAAGAGATAAAGAATGAGGAAACAGTTGTAAAATAAAAATTTGAGGGAAAAAATGAAAGTGAAAATATTACATAATCATGTCAATTTCTCCTGTTTTCTGAATGAATGTGGTAACAGTTTGAAGATATGACAGGCAATATCAATGTGATGGCTGGTATTAGGCATGATGTAAGTGAAAGGATCTACAGTTTACCAATTATCCAGAGATAGGTCTGCAGGTTTTATCAATTAACCAACTAGATATATTATATACTTACATTCATATAGATAGAATGAGGTGCAACATAGGGGCAGCTGCAACTCGTGTATTGCAATTTTTACTGCTGCATGCACCCTCCTCTCAATATTTCATGCATGCTGTTTGGATTTTTGATCTTAAAAATTAGATCAAATGTTTACAAGATGTCAGTGAGAGACTTCTTATTTTTAAGTATTATAGCAATATCTTTGGTACTATTTAATTAATCTAGTACATGTACATGTAATTTAATTGTTTCTTGGTGAAAGATACATTATATCAGTCATAAGAAAAATGAGCCAATTTGTTTAGTTGAAAATAGTTTATAGTTTACATGTATTAGTATCAGGTGATCATATAGTTCTAGCATTGGAAGGAGATAACATCTCTATCCTTCATTCACAGCAAAAAAATGAAAGATTTGTCTGAAAGTCTTTGTTACATCCATATTACATTCGTGTGATCAAGGTGCTCTGGCAGAGTGACTTACAGAGTCTTTGTGAACATAAACACTTGCACATGACCTGTTCTAAATTCAGTTAGAACAACCTGCGATTCCATTAGCACAGGACAGAATGAGCTCCATGCAAACTCCAAAGTAGAATGGCATTTGTTTATGGATCAGCATCAACTTGTTTGATGTGTTCAACTTAGTACTAAATGCAGTGCAGATTAATTATGAAGCATTAATAATTATGTGTGTGTAAAACGGCTCCACAAACCATTTGATTATCATTGTTGCAAAAAATGTTATAGTTCTTGAAGAGATGAAACATATGCAGCAAGACTATGATGTTTGTTTTGTATGGGTATGTTAATACATGTAATGTGTTTACACCCTCCCCTCCCCCTCCATGGCCCCCCATATGGATCTATTTTATGTCTATGATTGTGTGCTCTATCCTCTGTCTCTGGTTTTCTGCCTCTCATTGGGTTGGGCTTTTTACATCGGTCTAAGGTAAGGGACAATCTGTCCATGATATTCACAGGTTTCATTTGTAGTTGTAAACTAAACTGGTATTATTTGTGAAGGTAAAAAAAAAATGTTCAATTATCAAAAAATTATATATTCCAGTTAATATGCAAAGGCATGTGGATTAGTGGTGTAATTTAGAAGAGTATTGTAATAAAAAATGATATATAGTATATAATGGGATTTATGATGATGATTAAAGTAATTAAATGTTAAACTTTTCATTTCGTTTTAAATGTTGCATCCTTTGTCATTGTAGATCATCTGAAGACCATTTTCCACAAAGAAGGATATCCAGATTAGCTGTCTGGACCAATTAACAGCTTTTCAGGGTAAGTTCAAATTAATTTCACAAATCTCATTAAATTTCTTTATTGGAGTTAACATTATAGCGGCACCTGAATGTAAGATTCTCAAGTTTTCAAGACAATAATTGGTAATATATGAATGAACAGAATTTACCGTAGTCATCTTTTCTTTGGTGTGTATATATATAGTGTTGTAGTGACTGTAAGGCAATTTTATACACCTTACTTATTCCAATACAAGAATTATAAAATCTTTTTTCTTTTAAACGTGAATGTTTCGATAAAAGTAAAACAGCCATGTTGATCACATGTGTGAGGAATATGAGACTATAGGTGTGATTGTCTGGTAGCCATATTGTGGTTATTATTGTAATGATCTTTGAAGAACACCTCCCCCTTGTAATCAATCGACAGATAGGATCAGCAATGTAGGTATAGATCTAATTCAAAACAGATGGCAGAACAGCCAGTATTGTTGTATACACTCCATAGAACCACCAGTCATAGCTCACTTGTTCTGTCTTATGCTGGTTCTTATATGCTTTATTCTGTTAATATGCACATGAGAGAGAGAGAGAGAGAGAGAGAGAGAGAGAGAGAGAGAGAGAGAAGAGGAGAGAGAGAGAGAAAGAGAGAGGTTAAGTGTTTTTCTTGATTGTTTTTTCATACCAAGTTAGAACAAGATAGAAATCAGACAGACAGATCCTTATCAAAAGAAGTTTTGATTGATAACTGCAGGAACTTAACAATTACACAAGAATGTAATGTCGGTATTTGCCAAAGTGTGATTCCTCTCTTCTTGCCTAATCTAAGTAGTACCTCAGACATTGAAGGATTTAGATTCTGATATTATAGAAAAGGGCAAGGTGCAGTTGACACTCAATTGCTGTTTTAATTGCAGTCTGTATTTGAATCGACATTTCATTGTACCGTAGCTGTAATTGAAAGGGATGTCTGAATTAAAGTCAATAGAACTGCACTTTAAGGGTCCTGCCCAGGGTTTTGTGCTAATCTTATCAAGATCTTGATCTGTGTTATACTATATTTTCAAGGCCTAAAAAATCTTAATTCATTTTCACGTTTTATTGATGAATGAGCTATTTTAGTTCCTTTAAACTGCATATTTTGAATTGGAAATGTAAGAAATTTGGATTTGAATGACATATGCAATCTAGCTAAATCAAAACCTAATTATTCTAGTACATGTAGCAGTATAGGGTCAAAGGTACTCTGATGTTCTTAACCATAGAGAAATCTTTATTGAGACCAACAAAAGTCCAAGGCCTTGACTTGTTGCTAGTAGTTTGAAATTTGGTCTAGCTCTAATGTTAATTGAAAACACAGTGTTATATGTATGAAGTCAGTCAGTATAGTTAAAAAGTCAGTTACCTTTTGGTATCCTTTGTCTTTGATAGTCCATTTTGTTATTGGTAGGTAGGTAAGAGCCAGGGATTTACTTTATGCCAAAATATATTATTGATGCAGGCTCTCACAAATGTATGGTTGAAGTATATTTTAGCAAATGTAAAGACAATTCTCATCTTTCATCATGAAACTGTACCAGGAATTTTTTAAATACACTCATAACTAACTACCTATACAATAGTGAGTTCTATTGGTTATCTCTTTTAACTCGAAAAACAAAAAAATGAATGATATACCAGATCATTGTCTGTAGGGTGAAATATTGCTTTAAATGCTCGTTTTTTCTCTAGACAGCCTCTGAAGATAGTTTCCTTTTTCATATAATCTCGGATTGAAATAGAATATGGATTATAGAAATATCACGATATTGAGATTCGCCTGCAGAATCTCTGGAAATAATCTCTTCTTAATCACTTTTCTTGAGTCTTTCCATTATTTCTTGTGATATTTTTCTCATTTTAATGTGTTCCTTTAACACATCACGATTCATTAAAGTAAGAAAAGTTGACATCTGCTGTGTTAATAGCAGCAATCTGTCATGAGATAAAGACTTGCATTTAAGCAATAAATTTCAGCTGAGAAAAAAAAATGATTATGAAAAAAATATTGGTAAACATTTAAAGAAAAACATCTTTGAAGGGAAAATAAATCTTTTTAGCTTTGGCATATTGTTTTTTTTTTTTAATATTGGACAGCTCAAAGGAGGGATACACAACATTTTTCTTAAAAAACTGTTGGTTTTACTTTCAAGCTGGACAGATTTAATGCTTTTATGACCTATGCCCTTGCCGTTGGTGTGAAAATCCATTCATACACATGACATTATCAAAAGGCAAAATCAGATTTGACATATTGTTGAATGGCATCTGAAAAAATAATCTTAGGAAGGTAAAAGATTACCTGTATAGAAACAAAAACACAAGTTTCAAGCACAGGTGCTTCATCTGGGTACCAATAGTACCACCCAGTACTGTTTCTCTGAAGGCCAGGCATGAACTGTTACAACCTTGCACAATAGGTCCCACTTCTTCTTTTCATAACAAGGTATTTCAGGCCTTTCATTTCTTTTTATGGTCAATCTTTTATTGAGTGAATGGAGAGAAAAAATATTTACGCTATTGTGATTTTTCAATCATAGATATCTTTTTTTAGATTTAATTTGTACACACTGAACTCCAGCTTTCTATAATTATCTAAATGTCAAGAATAGAGATCATAGAAAGGTGGGGATGGGGGGGGTCATTGTGAAAATATTAGTCCTGTTGAATTCTTTAATAACTTTTCATACGTATAGTATCGCTTTAACTAGGACATCTTACCACCAGTATATCCTGCCATTCATCTCTGCAGGAAGTATCTATGTCCACTGGTCTATAGTTTCCTCTAATCTGCTCTGAAGAACTGGACATGTGTTAGAAAAGGGATTTTGTGTTAATATGTTAAGTGTTGGCCCACCTCCCATGGTGCCTTAGTGAGATATGGTCCCTGTATATCCCGATGATTAGGCAACAGCAGGCACTCGCATTTCATCATTTCCCTGACAGCATCTTTACATATCATGTCGGTGTTTGTTTACCTATTTCCTATTCAGTGATTTGTGGGTCAGATAAATATAAAAGAAAATCTCCACAAGGCAGGTGAGCAGACATTTTAAGACTTCTATAGTTCTTGATTTAGTGTTGCTAAAAAAAAAAAAAAACCTTTAAAAATTACAAAATTGCAAAAACTTTCATCTATATAACTACTAGTACTACTTGTTGATAGCCTTTCTATAGCTTAGATTAAACGGCTGCGAGACAATTATTGTTCGGATGATTTATTCTAATTGCTGTTGTTTTACATGTACATATATATTGTCTCACTTGCTAGGTTTTGATGTTTTGTTTCTCTCTCTCTCTCTCTCTCTCTCTCTCTCTCTCTCTCTCTCTCTCTCTCTCTCTCTCTCTCAATTAACAGTATGGTTTGATGATCATATACACCTTAAGAAATATATGATGATCGTCAATCAGATCTAGAATTTATCCTTTACTTTTGTGCCACTAGTTGTAATTTTGTCTATGAAACATCTGAAATATGACGTAGCTTTAATCCTGTCATGTCTGAAGAAACAATGACCCAGGTAAACATTTCTGGCAGGTAAGTTCATGCCTGCATACCTTTATAATCAATTTCATACTGAAGCAGTCATGTGGGAAACTGACAAAATTTATGAATGAACTGGCGACCAGACAGATCTTGATGGATTTTATCAATTAAGTGTGCGACATCACCTAACACAGCTTGTCTGCTCCCAGTAGGAGGGGCAGACCATTTATCTTGACTCCCCATCTCAAGCGTCTATTAGATTAGTAATTTGCTGGTAAAGTATTGATTAATTTTTCATTAATTAAGAGACTTTCTTATGCATATATAAAGAAAATCTGAATTTTCTGACAAATCATTAGTTTTCATTCTCCAGGTTTTCTGATGAAGTTACATTGTATTTAGTTATGATTTATTTATTAATTGCAGAAAAACTAAAAAAAAAAAATGTAATTTGACCATGTAGTTTTTAATTTTCAGGGTTCTGCTTTTCATATAATGGCATTAAATGGTGGTAATTTATAAAAGTTGGGGGGGGGGGGGGCATTGTGAGAGGGTATATTAATTTGTTTATTTCCCTACTCTCCCCAAATAAGAAAGACATTCCCCAATATTGTATCACTTACATACATCATTAAATTAATTCTGAAAGGGTTTAAGTTAGGAATTTTTGAAATTCTCGTTTAGAGTAAAATATTTATGCTTCCACATTTTGGATTTAGACTCGGAACTACCTCATGAATATAACAAAAGCAATTAGCCTTTAGTCACACCTAATAAAATATCCGGAATAAAAAGGGGGCCTGCATTTTTCTTCCCAATGGTCTTTAAACAAAGATTGGCTAATGTATTCAAAACAGGACATTAAAATGGGTGACACATTTACCCCCTTCCTTATTTATACTGGCAGCAGTCCCCATTATCAGAGGGTTGACACCAGCATGCCATTTTACTCTTAGATTTGTAATGTTTAAAAGATTGTTAGTAGAAAAATATATCACTTACAGAGATTGCAAATTTTTGGGAAAGGGAAACTTGAGTAAACAGAGCACTTGAGGGTACAGTGTGAAAATCATCTCACCCTCTTTAAAGTGGCCAAACAGTGAAGGGTGTATTGGGGATCAAACAGCCCCATGAAATCATTGCTCCTGGCCAAAACATTTCTGAAGCACCTATTGTTAAGAAACCTTGGACATTGACCTTTTATTGCTAATTTGTAAAGAATTAAAAAATTGTCATTGAAAGGGAAAGAATCTGCAGGCAACATGAGGAATCAGAAGAACAAATATTACGGTGATGGGGGAAAGGAAATGAAATTTTAAAGGGTTTTTTAAATGTTCTCTCTTTAAATTTTTTCTCATACCTTTGTAACATATACTAGTATATATGGTTTTTGTAGCTCACTGGTAGCTAGACTTCAGATGAAGAAAAATGAAAAAGTTGTGTTTAGTATGAGTTTCTTTTGATATATTGGGATATGGCAGGGCATTGTAGTTTTTGTATTGCAATTTATTTAGCAGATTGCACAAATACCACTTTTTATATATATGCACTGCAATAAGTATGTGCGTGCAGAAAATAATGTTCAAGCTGTCGCTAGCAATTAGAGTTATCTCCCTCTCTGAGAAATTGCTGTTGTGTCATAGACTTTGGCATTCATCTTGGGCATACACATGTAAAATCACTGATAAGCTACCCATACAGTGTCGACTGTTGTCGGTGAAAGCCTTAAGTTGACAGGATCTTGATTGAGACAAACCAAGTTGCAGAGGGTCTTTAATTTAAAAAATGAAAATAAACAGAATTTGATACTTCTTCATCAATGGTGAATTGAACTTTACATCAATTAGTATGAGTCAATCTCCAAGCATTTTACATATAGTGATAGACTGCTGTTTCTACAGAGGTGCAGCAGTGCAGTTTTTGTCTAACTGCCTTTACATTTTTGTACACACTTATTTTAAATTACAGTTTGTGGTTTCTGAAGGTGTAAACCAGGGATTGCACCGATAGCTTGTAAGACTCAAGGGGATCAAATCTAGATCTAAGCCTGTATTGATCATCATAGTGGAGTGTCTGCCTGTTTACTAGTGATACTACAGGGCAAGCTTTGCATAACTTTTATATACCTCCCAAATAACTTATTTTGGAATGTAAACCAGAGCTTGCCCAGCAAGGGGTGAGAGAGCCCTAAAGAGGTACGCCTTTAGGGAAATCTTCAGAGTTATTATTCATTTCCAAAATTCTTTTGATAGAGAAATTAAAGTCATCAAATAAGTGAAGTTACAGAAGGAGATTTCATGAGATGGAACTGTTTTATTGAGTAAATATAGGGAGATTTAGATATTGGTGTGGGTTTAGCCATCATCTCCCATGGAGGGCCTCAAAGATGTACAAAAGTTGCATCTTCAGCTCCAAGTTGATCTAAAGTGTTTGATTGGTTACATCTTGAGCTAACCTCTCCAGGTCATTATCAGCCCTGTACATATCATCTGAATGAAAATATTTTCTTTATAAGAGGCCTAGAACGGTTTCTACAGTTGTAAAATTCTTTGGCAGCGGATTTTTCTAAGGTACACTTAAGGTTTCTACTTTAAAAAAACAAAACCCAGGAATGATTTTTAGTCATCATTGTTAAAAGAAGTGAAGTTGGGTTTTTATTTGTAAAAAAACCCTCCAATTCTTTGCAGAGAAGGAAATATTGATATAGGTGAGTGGTAAAATATATGAGATTAGAAACAAGAAAGTGTGAGGGCATGTCAATTAGCGGATGCCTAATGAATGATTTGTGAGCCACCAGACCGGCACTAAACAAGATCAGCATCAACTGATAAAGATCACACAGCTGCCAATGCAACATCCTCTGGTACAGTTTGCCCCCTGGTGAGCCCCTCCCATATGGTCTTGGTTAATCGGAGGCTCTGCAGACTTCGCCCCTTCTGTCACAGATTCCTAAACATTCAGAAGAACAAGAAGATCTGTCAAAATCTTGGATTTCTTTTTGTAAACTTTCGAGTTCCTTTCCTCTGATTTTTAGGGCTTAACAGGTTTTTGATTAGAGGATAATTTAGCAGTTTCATGTGTTTGGAGTAAACCGGCATTGTAATATTTGTTTTAGCACTAAACAAAATTAGGTAAGTTACGACTTTTTCTCTAGAATTTGCAATGATCTGACTGCTACATGCCATTAAATGGAGTATATGGAAATATATTTTCTTTCAACTCACTATGATATTTGATTATAATTCTGAATCCATTTTCACTGAAATCCTCATACTTTGCATCCATTTGAAGGAAATTTCAATGAAATACCCAAAAATGAATATTGTAATGGAGGTACTGCATTCACTGCAATATGAACCTACATTATTTAATGTTAACTTTAAGCTAAGCTAAAGTTAACTTAACTTTAGCTTATCATAGAAAAAGAGCAGAGTAAAATGTTCATAAAGGAAAATTGAAAAGAATAAAAGTATCTCTCAGCCTTTTTGACCTTGAGAGGTCTTCCCCTGTGTTTTTGGCAGCCCCAGCTAATAGTCTGGTGCTCTTATTAACTTTTTATCCAGGGATTAACAATGTAGCTTTATATCCCTAAAATTTGATTTTCATATGTTGCTGTTGACATATATGTTAACCAACTTATCTATTCTAGACTATCATGGACTGAGACAATTTTTTTTGGTCTTTCGTGCAGGGTCAGTACCAGGCATATATTTAGGATGCATTTCACATTTTGGCTCGACTTTATTGCCATGGTAAAATTTTATTCTGAAAAGATTGTACAAATGTTTGCAGCTTTAATTACCATCTCCCTGGTGATGTGAAGTTTTTAAGTTGTAAAAATTTGGGAGATTTTGGGAGTGTATTTTGTTTCTTTTAGGAAATGTTTTATGTCCCTGGGTGTGAATGGTTTTTCTAGGTTCACCTTGAGCTACTAAAAGCTGAAAGAACAGCAGCCATTGTTGAAGAGCAGGTTTTTGTAGTGGTTTTCGAGTGATAAGCAAAAGATAGTGAAGACGAAGAGAGAAAAAAAAATTTGATTTGATGCCAGCAATTCAGGCCGACCTACTTTTCTAGCTCATAAGTGCCTAATATGATAGATATTTTCAACTAATAAATTTTATCATTTTTTTCTCCCTAAAACTTCTTTCTCCTCCCGTATCATGGAGAATCACTAGACATTAAGACACAGTTTTTATGCTGCATTCCATACAGCTAGCTCTGCAATTTGTCTACGCGGTATTATCTATGATTTCATACAGACAAGATGAAATGGGAATTTTGCGTAATCGACATTTATATTAAAAATGAATACTGGCTTCTCTATGGCTCTTGATTGTTATCGTATCTGCCATAACGCTTGAAGATAGCTACTTCATCTAAAATCACTGGAAAAACAAGGTCTGTTGTTAATTTGCACTGAAATAATATCAACCAGTACTAAAAAACAGTGAGATATGCCAATTAAATTATTATTTTTTATAAACACCGTCACATTGTACCATAATATATGGTTTATGCCTCAAGAAGTTAAATTTTTGGTTGATTATGTTCAACATTCGAGAAAGTAAAACGGATAAATCTTAATTGAAGCTTGATTTTTGATAGATGTCGGGTAATTTGAAATTCTATGGAATCAAGAAAATTTATGGGGGCCATTTTTTGTGGATTGCAAATTTTTACAGGTTCTTGGGGGACATAAATGTCTGAATTTGCATTTATGTTAAATAAATCAAGACTATTTAAAAAAATTGTCGTGAATATAAATTTGTGGGTAAGGGGGAGGTGCCATTGAAATCCATAGAAATTGAGCCACTGTATATTTGATTGATGCAACAATAGGTACAGTTTATTATATGAATAAAACCAGGCTTTTTGACAGTGTGACATGTCCTCTTAATGTATAGCTCAGTGCTTTGATCCCATATGGTCAGACTGAGTTTTGATTATAATGTTCAGACTATGAAGTAGCCAAGACCATGAGTCGATACAAGTTTGACCATTGCTGAATTTTAATTAGGAAACCCATGTCCATTACGCTTTGTGTTTAGGTATCATAATACGTTTTTGCTGCTCTAGCATCCCAATCCAGAGTAATTACAACATCAAAATACCAAGCTTAAAATACACAGTGATGAAGGAACTCCCGAGTCTGATGGAAATCACGTAACAAATGTTAATTGTGCTTGTCAGAATTCCTGCAGTGTGTAATTTTCATGATGAACACAGTCTTGTACGTTTCTACTACACAATCTAAATAAGAATACGTAGAAATTGCACTTTTACCGAAAAAATAAAAAAAAATCATCCCCTGAGCTTTGTGTTTAGTTTGGTACTGGAGGATCACAGGAAAACTATGTCTGGAATGTCTTCTAATTCCTGCTTAGTCTTAAATCATGCCTTACAGGATACAAACCTGTGCATTACATCTGATCTTGGCTCCATTAAATATATATACTGTCTTCTGCACGATCCTTCGAAGAGGTGAATTGGTTCATGTATTGTTAAACATATGATGTGTTCTCTTGGATACAGGGAGACAAATCAAAATATTATGATGGGGTGTTATCTGCTTGTTTCCTTATTGGATGAGTTCTTGGCAGAATAGTGAAAAATGTATGAAAAAAAATTCCATGTTTTCAAAAATTTCTATATTTCATACTTATTCTTGAAAAACTATAATCAAAGTACTGAAAGTACTTATATACACTAAACATGCATCAACTTCAATTCAATTAAAAATCTCTTGATGTGAGAGCAGCCTTTTTTTCAAAGATATCAAAGTATTGTTCTGTAAAGAGACCTGAGATCAGAACACTATCAATTGAATCTTTCCAGAATTCACAACTTCCTTGCCTTGTATGATGTTGTGTTGGAGGGTTATAATGATTCATACACCTGCTATTGGTTGGACACCCTATCAGGTGTAGGAAAACCTACATATACTATTGTAGTCAATAGTTTGATTCAACAAATATAATGTTGAAACAACTATCAATTAGATTGATTTATGTCTTTGTAACATGATTTTAATTAAGTTTCTTAGAAAGTGACATGTCCATGAAAATGGTTTCTCTTGTCTGAGAGTTTCATACCAAAAACTAGGTCAATGATTCACCTCTATGGTAAAACAAAAGATGTGTGTAAATGAACTCATCAGTACTAGTATTTCACAAAAAATGGATATTGACTGTACATTCATGAAAATCTCACTGTCATACATTTTGTTAAAGAAATGATTAAATCGAATATGATTTTCTCTTTACAGGGCTTTCATTTTTCGTAGGGACTAATCCATACATATCATCATGAGCACATTAGAAGAAAGACGTGAGGCCCGTCGCCGGCGGCGACAGGAGGAGACTGGGTAAGTTGAGCTCTTTTCAACATTGGAATAACACTTCTATTTCCCTTGAATTAGTTACCATGGTGTTAATTTTCATTGAATGAAAACTAAGCTCTAAGAATTCATAGTTTTTAAGTACAAATAGAAACTTGATTTTTCCTGAGACTTGTAACTAACTTTTAGCATGATTTTTGGCATGGTTCAACAAGCAAGTAAAAGAAATGCCAAATTCCCTTAATGAAAACCCTCTAGGTAGGAAAAAGAACCTTTACTGTATAGTTTCGGTTGTCAATCTTCTTTCAAAGATATGCATAAATGATCAGTCATTAATTTGAAAAAATAAACCACATACAGTCTTCACTTTTGTGACCATGAAACCATGGTGACCAAAGAGTGCACACAACTTTTTAGAATATTTAGGGCAGTGATTCATGACCTGTATTTCCATATCCCATTGAATTTTCTTATTTCCTGCCCATTTTGTTTTGTTTAACTTGCTTGCAACATGATTTAAGACTCTAATCAGAAACCACTTTAAAAATGCCCTTCCTTTGTAGAAACTTCTACAAACATCTTCTACAAGCAGCACTGTATATATAAAGATGATGGATGTCTGTAGAATTACCTTTTAATTTCATCTGTTTTTCTAGTTCCCCTGGATCTGTGTTTACTGGTTGAGGTTCTTGGAGGCAGTGAGCCTCTGACTCCAATAATGCCTTCTTCTGTATCATATGTCAATCTAATTATCTTGATGCACTATTTTTTCTTACAAGGCCCCCTTCTCCCCTTTCTCCAACAATTCAAAAAATATATATCAAATCTAGTCTTTAATGAGAGAATATACATCAACTAAAAAACTAAATTAAAAGTGTATTTGCATAAATGACAAAACAATGCTAACTGATAAAGCTGTCATAAATGATTCAAACTCTAGTTTGCATATATATACATTTGTATATAGATATATAGATAAACATGTATGATTCTTTGATCCACCTCACTGATTTACTGCCATATTGATAGTAAACATGTTACAGAAAAGGTACCGTACTAGCCATTGGATGGGAATTCGGTTACACGTTTCCACAGCAACATTAGTCGTTTCTTGTCCCAGCAATAAATTTGATATGACATATATGATGCTGATAGTAAGAATACTGGTTTCTACATGTGCAGGGGGAGGCATGGGGGATACAATGGGGGTAGTTTGTTTTCAATAAAAGAAATGACAAAGTTTAAGGACTAGTACCTACAATTATTTTACATGGTTGAGGCAAAATAGGCTAGAAGAAATCACTTGAAATAGAAGGAAAGAGAAGATTTAGATTAAATCATGTAATATATATTAAATAGAAGAATCTTTTTTAAAATTCCCCATAGAAAGGCCTCAAACATGCACATCACAATTAATTAATATTGTCCATTAGCATGATAATGATATTTGCTACAAATCGCATTTCTTTCTTGTCTTTTTTCGCATTTATTTCTTGGACTGCTTTCACGCAAGGTAAAAGTGTTGATTGTTGAATATCTATTAAATCGCTTACATTGTCAATGACAATATAAGTGATGCTTTAAAAATTTTAATCTCAAAATTTACAATTGATACTGTATGCATGTATTAATTGTTAAATGCTTATATACATTGCTGCATTTTGGATCAAAGAGTATTGAAAAAATAATACGTAATTTTATCTTAGAAATAATACTATTATTGGTATAAAATTATCTTGAAACAAAGAAAACATAATTAATGGTATTAAACCATCTAAGCTGGAGAGAGTTCTATGAAAAAGCAGTTGCTCTGTCTAATGTCTCAACAAGTTTTGTTGTATATTATAAATTGGTGAAAATCACTTTAGCAGTATCTGCTCATGTGAAAAGGAGATCTAATTGGTGCAAAGTTCATGAGTAAAAATTCATACAAGAAGATTTCTTTTGAAATTGTAGAAAGACCTCATTATGTATTTTTCTGCTCCTGTCAATGTCATATACTTGTTTCAAGAACATTTTCAGATTTTGCAAATGAAATTTTCAGATCTATGTTAGATTGTGTATTCATAGATGTCTGTATCAAGTGAAATTTAATGATTATCTTGATTTCATATCAACAGTTCTGTATATTTAGTCGGTGCCTTTTCTGTAATACTGTTGTTTCAGCTTGTAGATAATTGAAGAGTACACAGGTTCTGGGTTAGGCAGGCTTCACTGTACAATTTGCCATCTAAATGAATAGTGTATCATCCATGACCATTTTGGAATGTATTTTGAACACTGGAAAACTTTTCTCTTTAATTTAGCATTTTTGATCTTGAGATTCATTGAATTTATATGGTTATCTGTAATATATATATACCTGAATTGATTGACACCATCTGTTGAATTGATAATTCCAACATTGAAGCATCAATGTTTACATTTGTTCACACTTAGGTTTGATAGCACCTTGATATTGAAATTATTTGTTTATATCATAGAATTTGGCTCTAGTGCACCTATTACCTGTTAATGAATGGTTCAGTGGTAAAACAGAGGACATGGTCAATAGTTCATTTGTGAAGCTTATGGATTCATAACTCAATCCAGATTGCTGTTATAATTTTTTATTTTAACAACTCTCCATTTTTTCTATCATTTCCAATACAAATCAGCTTGGCAAAAAATGCTACAACTTTACAAAAAAAACCTGGACGTGGAAGAAAAAGTTCTTTTGGTTTTAGTCTTTGTATGAAGCATGAAGCACAGACAACCTATTTAGATAGGAATAGTACAACACTTTGAAATTTAGTGAGGATCGGACAGCCAAAGTAGATTAGCTCTAAATTCAAAAATCTAATTTTATCAGCATTGCATTTTGTACTGGCTAGACCATTCAGCAGTTAACGTTCATGTACAAATTGAATAATGAAGTATTCTCAAAAGGTCAGAATAATTGGAATCCATGATGAAATAATTAAAAGTTTGTTTTTATTTAAGTGTTCTCTGTGTATATGAAAGATTAGTTCAGTATCAGATCCTATCCAGAGATTAAAACGTAAATGCTGCTGCAGTAAAATATTTCGTAAAATCTGCGATTTTTCTTGACATCAGCAGACGTTTCATTGTGCGTCAGAAACAGCAGCTAGACGGCATAGAGTGTGCTTTATATAGACATAAAGATGTGTAGCACGCGCTGCCTGTATACACCCACATAGAAACCACTTCTAGATCAACACTATAAGCCTCTCTCTCAGATCGAAAGGCAGAAAAAACGCTTACACACATCAAAACAAAAAAAAAAATCTTGTCAAAATATATTAAAGAGATTATCAGGCTCTTTCTAGAAAACACAAATTTAATCTGAAGAGAGAAAAGGGTGCTTATTTAAGATTTCTAAAGCAGGTGGAAATCATCCTTTCACAAATGCAAGTGGAGGAAAGGGGTTGAGCTTAAAAAGGCAGATTTACATTTGCTCTGCCTACATTATTGATAAGTATACAAGAACATTGTACTTTTAGTCGGTCAGATGTTTATTTGGATGCTGAAATCAAAATTTAAAAAATATTCTACACAGTAGCTTGATATATACTTGTAATGGTTGCCCAGGTTCAGAACAAGTAAGACTTCTGTACAAGTAATGCTAATTTAGCTGGAGGTGCCTTTGGTCATTACACATGCCAGAAGACATGATTTCCCTTGTTGTGTTTTTACCATTAACCTATTTTAATTGAGTGCAACTAAGCTTAATTGAGGGTGGGACCAAGTTGTAAAGTAATTTGAAATGCCTGGAATGTTGGATTCAGTTGAAAGAGTTATTCATTAATACAAGTGTTGAATTGACACAAGAACCTTTTATTGAAGAAGCTCCATTGTTTTCTTAGAGGTGATTGAACTCGGTGTACATACTTGTATAATGGTTCATCTTCCTTTGGAATGGTACTAATTCACATGCTGTCAAAGAAGAACAGATTTTATAGTTCTAGCTTCTGTACTCTCACATCAGCAAATTTTGAAGATGGAAAACAGAAACTGTAGTTCTGTGTTACAGGATATGGGCTTGAATATGTTTAATAGAGGATATGTCTTCACAGGACCTTGATTTTAGACTTAATTCACCCCAAGCAGCCAATTGCAACCACCATTCATGATGTCATTATAGCATCTCAGAATTACAATACATTGTACTTTTTGCAAGCAGGTTAAACAAAGCAGATTATTATCAGAAATATTGAATATTGTCTTATAGATTTGATCAATTAATGACATTTCAAATTGGTACTTCAGTATGAAAACAGAAGGAAAAATATGAAGATTGGCAACTACTATCTATGAAAGTTTTTTAGTACATGCAGTAATTAGCTTTTTTGTTTCATAATCTTTTTCTTTTTCCCCTGCATTGCACTAGCATTGATGTCTTTTTTCTAATTGATTTGATTTTTTGCATGATTTGCTGTGCATGATTGAACACAGGCCTCAGTTGAACGGTGACGATGACCTTGAGGAACGCTTGAATCAGCGCCGAAGGGAACGGGAATCAAGGTTGAAACTCATGTACGTGCATCTTGCTGCATAAAGATGGATGTATTCATTTCTCACATCTTAAACATCATATTAGTTACAACACTTTTATATCTATGGCTTATAATTATTTGTAGTCTAAATACTAGCATGTGATTGGAACACTTAAGTTAATTTGATGTTGTTCGATTTAAATTATCTTTACCTCTAGTTTGATTTTCTGAATTTTACTGGCTACTGTATATTATTTTTTGCAAAGAGAGTTAGCACTTTTCATATTGAAACTGATTGAAAACAAGTAATCTAAGCAGACTTCCATTAGCTTTTTTGGGGGCATGGGAATTTAAAAACTGTGAGGTTTTTCTTTTTTTAAACTGAAAACAAGATATTTCAGTTACTTGATACACAAAATTCAAGATAATCTCAAAACTGAAGTTGTAAATTGTGGAAACTTTCTAGAGGAAAAAATCTCTATCTTTCAAGAAACGTCAGATATTTTTGGATTTACACTCAATAAGTGAAAGGATATAACACGCAAAAAGAGATTTAACAGTAATTCAGTATTTTAATTTTATTTCCCATGCAAGATGTTACACAATTATATCTACAATCCATAATTTTCACACCACATACAAAGCCATTATAAAGCTCAGCGGGGTGTATATAAGCCACAGGCAGATGTAGGCATTTTACAGAGGGATGTTAAGAGATAGGGAAGATGATATGTGTACCAAGTTTATGTAATACTGCATATGGTTCATATTACACTATCATTATCTATCTATCTCAGTTCTGACATAACCTGCATAGTAGGCCTGCCATGTGTAACTATATACTTCAAACATATAAAGTCTTCAAAGCATACAAATTCTCATAATCCACAAAATATACATTCATTTATTGATGTACACTTTAGCATGATCAAAACCTCAATCAACATTTTATATAAAATTGAGCTGCAAAAACGAATGTCAAGGTCACTGATTGTTAAATTATCAGAATGCACCAAAAAGCATATTAAATATATTATTGCCATATCTTTTCTTTTATTATTATTATCTGTGGAGAATTTGGTATTTGAGCTAGGTTAATGTCTGCTCCTATTCTAGCTGTTCCCCCCCCCTTCTCTGCTGTAGTAAGTGCAGAGTCATCAGATTGCATGGGCAGAACTGTATAGTGTACAACACTACATTAGGAGAAGCTGAGGAGCTAGCAGCAATATGTTGGACGATTTCCAAGAAGTTGCACGCTATGATTTATCTAACAGACTGGTACCATCAGTCAGAACTTATGGCTGCAAGTTAGCACTCACCTTCTTCTTTTGCCCTCTTCTTTTTCCGGCTTTTCCCCCAAACAATCCCGATGGTTACAGATTAGATCTAGAAAACAGAAGAGATTAACAAACATATAATGTGTATAGGCGGAATAGGTCATCTTTTCAGCGTTGGACAGGATTTAATCTGTTTTAAAAAGCAAGATATAGATTAAAATGTCGCCAGAATTTAGGGAAAGGGGCTCCTCATATAATATATGTAAAAATATTTCTCTGATTTTGGGATCTGCTAAGATATTTTTTGTAGTCAGTGTTGTTAAGATGGAGGAATTATGTGTAAGAATAAGATAAGAATCTTTCTCCCCATTCTGGCTGGCTCTCCACATTCTTAAGATTATAAATATATACATAGCATGGATATATCTATGTTGTATTCAATGGGCAATCACTCCCGGAATGAGATATGTATCAATGTTGAAGAAGCACCACTGGCAAATAAACTAGTCTATGTTATCATATGAAATATCTTGGAAGTTCTTTTATCATATATCATGTGATTGAATGGTTTACATGTACATGCATATTATGTAAATACTTACCAAATAACAAATACATTTCCAGTACGCATTACTTTTCTGACACATATTGTAAATAATTTTAATGAATACATTGTTCGTTAAGGAAATTATTGATAAGATTAGCATGTATTTTTCCTAATCCTTAATTTTATGATTAATTGTTCCATTAGATAGAAATTAAAGGTAATTTCTTTAAATTTTGTTTTCATTGTTTGTGACTCAAGTAGATAATATCCAACTGACATGTTTGGGATTCATTAAAAAAATTAAAAAAAAAACATTTGAAATCTTTTAAGAGCGTACTTGCATCTGATGTTTTATAAAGAAAATATTATTGCATATTTAAACAACAACAAAAATTCACTTTTTCTTTTCTTTTGGAATACAGAAAATCTAGCATTTCAGTTGGTGATCGAGATATTAAAAGCAATGACATTAAATATCATGTCTCTTTGATTTGCCTGTTACAGATACATTTGAAAAAAAAAAATGTAGTGCAGTTTCTTTCTCGACTCTTCCCAGCATCCCAAGTTTTTGGTTTGTGTGTGTGTGTGAATTTTTACCTCCATTGTTTTTCTTCCGAAACTAACACAGAGCCGCGGGTGTAAATGCAATAAACGGAGAGGATGAATTGGAACGTCGACGGAGGGAAAGGCGAGAGCAACGGCTCAGGCAAGATGAGTTAGCCACCCTATAATGTGGCACTGTATCTATTGTGTGGGGCAGCCACAGCATAATATAATGTGGCAACCATTTATTAAGAGTTGTTAGACCAGAGTTATCTTTCTTGCAACAGCAACATGTCAAATTGAGAGTTATCTCTCTTTTATTCATTTAGTGTATTTTGCTAAAAACGTCGAGTTCTTGCTCTCTAACAATTATCTTTTCTGTATTCTTGTTACAAATTTCAAAATTAAACATATGTTTGTCAAATGTTAGAATTTGATGATAAAAGTAAATAAAATCTCATATTGGTATTGGGTTCAAATTCAGTTACAGAATTTTACGAAAATGTTCAGAGCCTTTTAAATTGAATTCTTTTCATGAATCGGGCAATATCAGTGGTGATTTAAATAGAAGCAATTGGAAATGAATGAATGTAGTGTAGTCTTGTAAATGGTACATTAGTTTTCATTCAGGCCAGTATATAGAGAACAAGCTATTTAAATCAAACTGACAAAAAAGGGAAGGTTTAGCTTTTAATAAATAACTTTGATAAATGGAGCAAGACCTGGGATTTTTTTCTGGTCAAGCACAGGTTAGAATTGATTCAGAATTGCATATATTTTGTATTTTTTCTTTGTTATCTAGAAACAATGCAGTTGTATTACTCATTGTTTGTAAGACATTTAATTTTATAAAATGTATCATGTTTTAAATTCTGTTGCAAAAGAGAGCTATTTAAGTTTAAGTGATATGCATATGGACTAAAAATTGTAAAGTTGCAAATATTAAAAGTTATTATTTATAATATTTCAAACTAAACTTTAACATTCTTTGAACAAAAGTTCAAAATAATTTTGATTAAGGAGGGAAAAAGGTAGAAATAATTACAGGTGCAGTGCCGTGTATTTAGGTCATTAAGAGTTTTGTGGTATTTTTCTTTAGGTCCTCTGAGGTCGCAGAGGATACCAGCACCTCGAGTCGCCGCACGCGTCGCAGAGGAACAGAGGACGAGATAGATGCTACAGAGGTAATTGGTTCAAATCTAAACTTGTCTCAATTTTGTCAATGTTAATTAGAAAGTCACCTCATTTTATCATGATCTATTAGTTTATGAGCTAGAAATTTAGATAATGGAAGTACAATTTTTTCTAACTAAATCTCAAAATTTTAGATTATGGTACTTAAGTTTCATCATTTTTCAGTGAGCAGGAATTTTCATGGATTTTATAGTTGACTGGATATATGAAATTAAATACTACATGAATAAGGGACATACTATATTTTGTATTGGTGTAGACCATTATTCTTGAATTTATGTATCCTTGAAATTGTGTGTTTTACATAATCCATGAAAATTGATGCCCACAATTACTGTAGAAGCAGAAATATTCATTGAGGATTTATTTTCGTTATTTTCGTTGGCAGAATTTAAAATCAACAAAATTCAATCCACAACAAATTTTTAACCCAAGTATTAATATATACAGAATTGATAGGTGATACATATTAGATATAACGATGTGACGAAATTAAATGACAACGAAATTTTATTTGGTTAAAAACAACAAAATTTTAACCCAACGAAAATATGTGCTTCTACAGTATTATTAAAACCACTGTAATTAGATTTTAACATAAAGATCAAACCAAAAAAAATTGATAAATCAAATCTTTATTTTTTAGCAATTTAATAAATCAGGTTAATTTCCTTAAAGTTAAATTCTGTATGACATGCTTTACTCTTAGACACTTAGTCCCTTTCAGTTTAGATAGGGTTTGTTGATAGTGATTTTTTCAATGAATAGCAAACCTGGTCTGTTTGTGTTACATTTGTTTTATCATTGGTAAAAAGACCTTCATCAATTGTTTTATCATTAGTAATAAGAGCTTCATCAATGTTTGATCACTCATTTGCATACAGGAATCTTCATACACAAGCACACGTTCTCGTCGCCGACGTGGATACGATGAGGAGGTAAAAAAATAAATCTGGTGTTGTCTCCATGGACATATAATCCGAATAAATTCCATCACATTACGTAGAGCTAGCTCCATTAACATCATTGTCATTATGCCTAACACTGCACCAATTCAATTACCTGTTTCCAAGAAACAAAACCATTTTTAAGAATAAATGAAAGATCTCAACCCTATACCCCAAACTATTTTACTTGATTAAATTGGCTAAAATGTAAACTTATGAATTTCTGTAAATGCACGACCAGTAGAGGTATGTAGTAGTTTGCATGTAAGCTTATCATTAAGCTGTCCCATCAGGAAACTACCCAAACTATTTGATTTATACCCAGTTTCCACAACTCTGTAGATGATACCTGACAATTCCAATTCAGATCTCATTTTTATGAGTCTGGGGTTCCCGATTTTTTGACCGATCCAGAAAGTCACTGTGAGACCCAATGCACTTAATTCCTAAATGCATTTCTATCTGGATATTCAGGATACTGGTTTCAGAAAATTGTATTACAATCTCATTTTTACAAATCTGCTTTGCCATATCAATATTGCTTATAGATCATGAATATATATGTACATGTACATGCTTATGGTAATCTATATCTGTATTTATCTGTATTTATATGTAAATGGGCTTTTATAAAGGTAATTATATACCATATATTGCTGTAGTTAGCTTAGAAGTATATATAATTATATCACATCATATAAAATCTTAAGACAGAATACCAAGGCCGACTGTGGAATCATCATTGTTCGTGGGGGACCAATATTCGTGGCTTTCATGGGTAACCCTTGCCCACGAATTTACATCCTCACGAACCTATACACAATCATTTATTTAATATTTATTAAATTTATCCCGATTACATTCCCAACGAAATTACGTCCCCACGAACCAGGAAATTTTAGCTACCCACGAACATTGACTCCCACGAATAGAAATGATTCCACAGTATTTAAATCCATTTTGCAATGTTTAATCTTTTAAAGGGAGTCAAATGATAAGCATTTTGATGAATATCTATCACGTAAAAAAAATATACATACAGATGATTTTGCCTGCATTTGAATCCAACTTGAACTGTAAATTAGAATCATCTTATTGCAGATGATGACGTGAGAAGTTGTAACAATCTGTGATGAATTGTAACAATCTGATGAATTTTAACAATTTGTGATGAATTGTTAACAATCTGTGATGAATTGTAACAATTTGTGATGGAATGTAACAGCCTATGATGAATTGTAATAATCTTTGATGAGTTGTAATATTCTGTGGTGTATTTAGGAAACCCCAGCAGCAGCTCCCGAGGAACCACAAGTAGATCCAGAGGAGGAAGCTCGCAAGCGCCGGGCAGCTCAAGCCGAGCAGGATAGACAGGAAGAGGAGGAGCGAGCTCGACGAGAGGAGGAAGAAGAAGAGCGCCAGAGACAGGAGGAAATTAGACGCCAGCAGGAAGAGGAGCGAAGGAAACAGGACGAAGAAAGGAGAAAACAGGAGGAGGCTGAGCGTGCTAAGAGGGTAGGTCAAAGGTCATGAAGGTCACAAGTTCAATATGAGTGGTAGGTAAAGTAAAATGAAAGAAAAGACATGATGGACAAATAGTGGAATGTCTCCTGTTTGCAAGGTAAGTGATGTTTGAGCATGTGTGTTCTGAATGATTTTGTTTGTGAAAATTAAAAAAATAGATTTAGTTTACTGTAAACAGTTCAATGATAAAAGTTGACTTATTATATGACCCAATGTTCATTGTTCATGCTAAGTTTGATTTCTTTGAATGCTTGTTCACTATTATCTTGCATGAAATGTTTCCTGCATGTTTATTTTCTGCATGCCATACACAGGAAGAAATAGACAACATACTTGACAGACAGAAAAAGGAGCGAGAAGAGCAAGAAATACGAATCAACGAAAGAATACGCAACTTGCAGAGTGTTAATGACACAGTGAATGACGATTTGTTTATTGACGAGGACGATTGGAATAATCACACAAACAACAGTGTACACGGAAATAAGGTGTCAGACATGGAGAGAAGAAAATCAGAAAGCAACAAAACCAGTCAATTAAAGACATTTTTCGAGGATAGAATGGAGGAGCAAAAATCAAATGAACTCCATCTTGAAATTCACAGGAAAGACGGATCTAATAAACGACAGCATGTAAGACATTTGTTGTAAGGATATTCCTTACTCTTTATTCTTCTTATATAGATCATTGCAAGAGTGTATATAAATGCAAATAGATGATATATTTCCCATCAGTTGAAACCCTTAGTCAGGCTGGTTTAATTAGTCAAATTTTCTTGGTTATTCAGCCAGGCAACCTAAGTTTGGATGAGTCGAGCCAGTCTCATGTTCAAGAAAGGCTAATCAAATATCAATCTTCTCTTCAAATTTCACCAAAGGTAAACACATATTCAAGATATTTCAATCTGCTGTTGAAATTGAATTTGGAAGTATTTCTACAATATTTAAAAGATTTTTATGAATTAATTTTAAACCTTAGCTATTTTTCAATATTTAGGATGCATCGCTTTCACCCAAAGATCTGCATGTCTTCCATGCTAAAGTTATCTCCCCTGGCTCAGATCGCTTAAAAGATATTCAAAAGAGAGTAAGCAACTCTGTTGATTTCTTGTATGAACCAGTGGCTTTAAAATTGCGCATTTCATTGTACTACCTAAAAAGTATCTTTTAAATAAATTTTCAATCTTTGATAGTTTGAAGGGGAGAAATCAAATGGGGATCTCAGCAATAATAGGCTTGGTAGATTGAGTGCAAGTGAAACTCATCTCAATATTACAGTAAGCCTCTCTCTCTCTCTCTCTTTCTCTCTCTCTCTCTCTCTCTCTCTCTCTCTCTCTCTCTCTCTCTCTCTCTCTCTCTCTCTCTCTCTCTCTCTCTCTCTCTCTCTCTCTCTCTCTCTCTCTCTCTAAATACCAATGAAGTAATCACTTTGCTAAGAAATTTCACATAATAGATATTAAACAGAAACTGAACTGCACTGAAATTTCCATCAAATTCAAAAACACTTTTCAGGAGAAAACAGAGTCTCCTCGATTTGGAAGTAAAAAGGTGTTAGACAGATGGCAGCCAGCCCATAATTCACAGAAATCTCCCTTAGCAACAAGTTTTAAAGCAACAAGCACAACCAATATGGACAGTGGTGCATCACGCAAATCTGGCACAGTGACACTCTTGGCATCGAAATTTGCCACATCCAAAGAATCTCTGAACGATAATCATGTGACCTCACCCACAACACTGAAGCATTCTGGGTCGTTTAAGGATGTATCATCAATACGACGACACTGGTCAGAGAGCAGAGATTTGACAGAAATATCAGAACCTGCTCCTACGAGTTTGAGGAGGCAGAAATCTATGGGAGCCAAAGTTTCAGAGAGATGGCAGTTTGAGAAGCAAGATGGTGCATCTTCATCAAATAATTACAAGGAAGCATCTTCTCCCTTCAAATCAAACAGAGAATCAATGTCATATCAAGAAAGTCAGCTCATATCTCCGTCTAGGTCAAGGCCATTGTCAACTTCTTCCAACGATAGTCAGAAAGTAGGTCAAGCCCCACATGATTCGTATATTTAATTTTCAAAAATTTTGATGAAAATATTATCTCATTAAACTATCATTGATATACAATATTGTTCAATTTCCAGGTGTCTTGCTATTGGTAATTGCATGAAATCTTTATTTTCTCCATTTACTTGCTTGCATTGTTTACTTTGTTTTAAAAATTTTGTTTATTTTGAATTTTGTTTTTATGTTAACACGTACATTTTGTTTGAACTAGTTTTGAATTTAGCAACCAAATAAAACCCCACAGACTAATTTTACATGATGCATGAATAGCAGGCTATAATGGCATGTGCTTGTTCCAAATTTTAGGACGTTGTTGTTGCAACCCCTGTTACCATAACAACAAATGGCTGGCACCGCACAAACGGGTCTAACAAGGTAGGTAGGAGATTTAGTCTCCTGATTAATATATTATGTGAGATGAATGCTATATTCAGGTAAGTGTTAAAAGATAAGTAAAAGAATTGTTTTTGATTTGATAAATTAGTTTCATTTGTCTTGAATTGCATGATTTTTTAGGAAACTATGAATTTATTAATGTATATCTGAAGCTTGAAATTTTGGCAAATGATCCATGTCATTAACGGAGAGGAATCTATTAAAGTTTATGGTACCGGTAGTTTTATTATTTAATTTGATATTTAGGAAGAAGAGGAGAGAATTGAGCGAGAGCGATTGGAGCAGGAAGAAAGGGAGCGTGAAGAAGTATGTATCAAACTATCAAAGGGAGACCATTACTCGCTAATACTATTAAAATGTGTTGCAAAGAAGGGAAAACCTCACTTATAAAAAAAATTATCAAAATTCTCTAAATTCATAAAGTGGCAATGTGTATTTCTGTTTGCAAATAGATTTTTCGTAGACTATTGAGTAGCATCTGTATTATTTCTGTTTGTTAAAAAATAAGATTGAGGTAAAGAAAAATAAATATGACAGAATCCTTAAAAAATTATTAAATTCAACAGTCAAGTTCAGATTATGTAAATTGAAACATATAAATTATTGATTGTTTATAAAATAAGGCAAAATAATAATGTTATATTTTTTGTAAAATTTTCCTTTTTGTTGATGTTATTTATGGCAGCACAAATAAGTGTCTTTGTGAGCACATAGGATTATAAAGTTGTGATTTTAGCATTTTTAGTAGAATTCCTTCCCTTTGCTTTTAAGAATATATGAACATGCAGATCTGCATGGCAGTTGTTCCTCTTTATTCATCAATATGTAGAGGTTTTTGATTTGTCAAAGGTGTGATCACATGACATCAGATGAAACAGTGATGATTTCCACCAATCAAAAAAATGGGTGGGATCTTAAAAACATTTTAAAAATGTCATAAAAACAGTAATTTTTCTGTCAAACAGACATTTATTTTCTGTCTGCCTGTTTAAAAAAAGAGTAGCAGAAAAAAATATAACAAGTCTTTTGATGGCTTGGTATAGCCTCCTCGAAAAAATCTTTTATTATTTGAATTGCTGACTTGTCTCAGAAGTAAAAAATTAAAGAAAAATAGATGCATGGTAGAAAATTCACCACTGTTAAATCTGTGCATGTTTACAAAATTAAAAAAAGAAGAGAGTTAGCATTCTAGGGTAGAGAGAATGCCATAGAAATAGACATTGCCACATGGTCCATGGTGTCTGGCGTCGTGACGTGTTCCCAGTGTCCTGTGTCTCATGAACTAATCTCACATTTCACATTTTTCTATTTCTTGTTTCCAATCTGTTCTCAAAAACCTACGTCTTCTCTCAAAAAGCTATGTTCTGTAGAATTTCATCATGTCCCATAGAATGATAATTAAGACTCAATGTAAAAAAAAAAAGATTAAAAAAGATTTCCAATCACATCAAAATAGCTTTTACCCCTCTACATTTATTCGTACACCAGTAAAAAGTCTGTAACTGTCTTTTAGTTGTGAACGACATTTCTGTGATAGTTACTATATGTATTCTCCCATATAATTGCACCATTAATAATGTGCACCAAAAAGTATTTACCAGATGAAGGAAATTTTGAAAAACTTAAAGATTTTTAGAAAGGGATATAGTCTATAAAAGGGAACGGGGGAAAAATTATTAAATTGCTAAAGACTGGTCGTAGTAATTGTGGTCACAAGAGAAAGGATGGTGACTGTTTTAGGCGGTGTGTATTTGGACAGTCATTGTTTCCATTTCGTAGGCAGCAAGAAGGATGGAAGAGGAACAAAAGAAGAGAAACCGCAAGAGGAAAGGGTTGGGAGGACTTGACAAAGAAAAGAAGAATAAGCTCAAAGTAGGTCACTTCCTCTCAGAAAGTAGGTCATATTCACACAATCAGCAAAACCCAGAAATTGAGTTTTTGAAGAAAAAAAAACCCGAAAATGTTCAATTCCCGATTTTTTCGCCTAAAAAACCTGTTAGTGTATCCAAATGTTATTTATTATGAATTTATTATAAGAACAAACCCCAGATTTGAATTTTTTATCCCCCACAATTTGAAAGGTTAACTAAACCAATAAAGAAAAAAAAATCATATCATCTTCCTCATTAATTGCCTGCTGTTTTTTTTCTTCTGTCTTGCATGATTCTGTTGTAAGGTACATGCAGTAGAAATTGAGCATTTTGATTTACTTACTTCATTTAGATGCAGAAACCTTAAAAAAGACATGAAAAAATATCACTCAAACCATGATAGAAAAAATGGCATATGCTGACCACACAACCACAGAATGAAAATATCTTGTGCATGATCGTTTGGCAAAATTAGTTGATATACCTATTAATTAGTGAAGCTGTCTTGTAAATATTTCCTTTAAGAATTTGAAGGTATTATTTACTTTTTGTGTGCAGTACATGGTGTTTTTTGGTTTGTAATATTTAAGATGGTATGGGACATCTTTAGATATTCATGTGGATGAAAGAACATTATATTCAAAATATAATCACAGTTTTAAAATGTTCATTTTATACAATATTTTGCAATAAGATACTCTTAGAAGTATTAAGAGATATAAAAACTATCAGAAATTGGGTTTCGAACTCATGACTTGCAGATCAGTGCCTGACCCATTAAATCATTGTGCTATACTTTTAGACATCAATACTGTAAAAGAAAGAACTAATAAGATGATGCCTAATTTTATTGTTTACTTTGAAAGAAAGTATTTCACATTATGGAGGTGTCTCATGCCTCCTTAAAAAAAAAGAAGGATTTTTTCCTCATTGAAAAAGTTAGCATGATTGTGAGCATGTTGTTGTCAGGATTTGCATGGTGACTCTGATTCTGCCGATGACGAAGACGAGGAAAGCATGTCATCCAGTGATTCTTCCTTTCACACCTCCCACTCAAAACCCCGGCCAATGCACAGAGTCACCCCCCTCCCATCTGACCTGGAAAGCATGAGTAAAGGTAACGTTGAGGAATACTTTTTTGTTGTCCTGTTGCACATTTAAATTTTTTTTTCTGTATTGATTTGTGTTGTGTTCTCATTGCACATTGTTTGGTTTTCCATTTTTGGATCAGAATTTTTATTGGTGGTTATGGTTTTCATTTTTGCCATTTTGTGTGATGTGTGGAACTGAAATATTTGTGAAGAAGATTGATTTTAAGCTAGAGAGCCTCCTTTGAAAATTACAGATGCTGTCAAGCTGAATACAAACAAGTAAATAAAGCTACAGAATAAAAAATATTGTATCTGCTGAAAGAAACATGAGAAATTTCAATCATAGCATGACTTTAGTTTAACTCTGCATTTTGGTAGTAGTTGTATAGAAACAAAAATTTCAAACTGGATTGATCATGTTAAAATGTAGACCTAGGCATGGATACATTTGGGTTTCATGAGCTCTTTCTAAATGATTGGCATGGAGTGGCATGAAGTTCTCTTATAAAATATATCTGAGCGAGAATTTAAGTGAGTCTTGTGGGAATTTGATTAAAGGCATTGATCATGGCTAAAGCGGCAGAAGACTTAAGAAATGAAGCCAAGGCTAAAGCAGAGGAGAAGGAGAGATACATCAATGAACGAGTCCCGCCCTGCGACACCCAGGGCAAAGGCCAGGGTAGGCTGCAGAAGCATGAAGCATAGAGCAGCATGGAGTGTGGATGCTCAGTTATTCATTTGTTGAACAAAATTGAGACATGTATTATTGATTTCATGTACAAGCCCATGCAGTCTTAAATGGGTTTTTATGCTTTTGCATGATATGAACACTCTTGTGAAATACTTCAACATTTTCTGTTCGTTATAAAAGAGTGCATGTCTGTCTTGATTAATTTTGCCCCTGTATATAAAATGAAATTCTATTCTACTGAAGATTGAAAAGCAGCATGAAAAAAAAGCAAATTATTATTTCTTTCTGTTGCTCTTGTATGCACTGTGTTACTTTGTCTCTTATCCGAGTTTCATATATGGGTACATCTTTCCTGCATCCTTTGAAGAAGTTTAACATTATATATTCTCTGAATTACCATATGTCTTCTAGTTCTCTTTGAATGTCGTTTCTAGTTATTTTGTGATTCACAATGAGTTGTTCTTGATTTGAAAATTTGCTGTGTACCTCATCATAGAGAACAAAATTAATGATCAACTGTAATCGACAGTATGCTTTGTATTATTTAATGAATTATTAATACTTGAACACGCATTATTTATTTTGTAAAAAAATACTTATAACTATAATTTCTTAATGGTTTTTTGCAAAAATCTTGGCATGAAATTCTGAATACATCAATTAAGCAGCATGAAAATTCAGTAAGTTTTCAATTATTGTATTCTTATTTAACAGCTGATCTTATCAAACTATGCAAGGACCTTCATTCTTTGATGGCCACACTGGAGGAAGAACTCTATGATTGGAACATGAAAGTTAGGAAACAGGAAGGAGAAGTAAGTTGTCATGGTTACACATATTTGTAACCATTCCATACAACAGTCACAACTCTGCCTGTATATTATAATGGATAATCATATGATATGTAAAAAAAAATGTTTGAATATAAATATTTGCTTATTTTTCTTTGTAGATCAACTCTCTATCTCTCAAAGTCAATGATTCCAAAGGAAAATTGTAAGTAGACAAAGACTTGGTCAAGTATGACCTTGATCTTTAAAATGAACATATAAATAACCAAAGGTTATGCCGAAGATCACTAGTATATTACACTTTCATCAATATTCATGCATGGATGGACTTAGTAATATTCAGTTTCCATACTATTAAGGTTCTAATGTATGATGTGAAAAATGAGAAAGTGAACAAACTGACAAGAGATATACATGCTCTGATGCTTTATAAATAGCACATATATTGATCCAGAAGTTGAGAAAGATGCAGTACTCTTCATAGATTGTTAGAAGTATTGAATTAAATATGATATTAATCAGTAATTAGGCACAATGATATCTTACATTTTTATATCATACATTTCAGCGTTAAGCCTGTTCTTAGGAAAGTCAACAAAGAAAGCAAGTAAGTATTCTTTATAACAGAAGATGTGATTAAACAACTTGGACAGTTATTCAGTATTGTTTTGGAAACAGATCTGATTAGAAGGCTATTTACTACATACATGTATTTCTTTTTACCTTTTGCAGATTCGATAAGCTTAAGAAAGATAAATCAGATTTCCGTGGCAATTTGAAGTCAACAGGACAGAGTAAATATGCATTGGATGAGGAAGGGGAAGAAAAGGTAAGAATTGCCTCTGATTTCTGTCCGTTTTCTGTGTTGCTTTTGTAAATCAAGTGTTATGTCTTTACTGCGAAGAGGGAAAAAGAGGAAAATGAAGCATGAAGTCTGTATGAGAAATAGGTGCTTTATAATAATTTTTTGGAGGGGGGTTGGGAAAGATGAAAGAGGTTTTGAGTAAGAAAGAATGAAAAGGAATTGAGCTTGTTTCATTTTAACAAAAATTCTGATTACCGGTAAAATTTCATTTTTGCTCCTTGGATGTTGTTAAAGTTAGGAATTGCTGATTCATATGGGGAGCTTTTGGGTGATATCAAATGTAAAATTAGGAAAAGTACTCAAGTCTTTTTTTGTAAATATGGAAAAATGTACTCAATGGAAATTTCTTGAATCTGACATTGTTAGCAGAAAATACATTGGGTAATACAATGCATAATTCAAAATTTAATTGAATTTGATGACTTGTACTTGAATGAACATATAAAATGTCACTTAGCTGGGGCCAGTGGGATTAATCTTATGTTACTGTGTCTCCGAGTCCATTTATGTCATATATTACACTAACTTTTGTGTGTGTGTGTTTTCTGAGTGATTTGTGTCCTGTGTATGACCAACATTATGCAACATACCCAATCATTGGAATCAATTGTTGAATAGTTCACCAGTGTTATGTGGTATACTATACTCATAGTCCAGCCAAATATCTTGTGCTCTGGAGTGTTAGAGAACTTGAATACTCTTTTCAGGCGGAATAAATTATCAACATGGTTTCTACGCTAGCTATAAATTGAGGTATGTTCCCTTGTAGAGGAGTTATTTCCCTTTGAAGAGAAATTGCATTGCCAAGTCTAGATTAATTTACTCCTATATCCTCAGCAATTACTTCACTGTTCCAAAACTCCTTAATGACACATCGACACATTCATTGTTTGCACTCCTTTTTCCAGTAATCTTTAAGTTTATTTCTTTTATTAGAACCTTTTAATCTCTTTTGCAGATGCATCTACATAATTTATAATTTTCTTTTTCCTATTTTTTTTTTTGGTGCAAAACGTAGAACTGGTTTCTAATGTATATTACATAGAATGCACTTTTTTGATTAGTGTACTTGTATAGCCTTAATAACAAGAGTTCAGGTGAACCATTCTAAGATTCAATCAATGTAGACGTTTGCAGTTTTGTTTAGTACGCATTAACTTTATTTTCTTAATTTGTATGTAAAATACAAGTGTTTGGAGTGGTTTTCCTAAATATTTTTTTTCTCTTTTTTTAAGCTAAACGAATAATCAACATTAATCAGATAAATTTTAAAAAAGGAAATATATATGTATTTCAATGAAATAAAACTATAATTTCATGTTTTGTTGTTTAATTACCGTGAACAATGAGATAAAACCAACGAATGAATTCATTGCACAGCTTTAATGGACCGTGATTATAGAATCATATTTATCCTACTGTAAATATATACAATATATACATTATCAATAACAATTATTTATGCTTGTCATCTTGGCTTGAATAAGACAAAGCCATGGATAGCATGTGCATTGCAGGTCATTTATACTTCCAAGAACAAGACAAATTTGCACCTTTATTGTTTATAATAGTGATTAATTGACTATATGTCAGAGCCAAGATTTTAATGCTTGTGATATAAAGAAAAACAGTTTGCTTGTCTAGCATAAATTTATTGTTAACATTTGAGAAACCATGTTTTATAAATATCTATCAATATGCATTTTTTTTATTACACATATGAAAGAATTTTTGAAAGAATTTTTTGAAAAAAAAATTATTGATGTTAATCTTTTTCTCATTGTCTTTTAATGTAGGCTAAATAGAAAAAAACCCAGAGGCAATGATTGCAGTGTCGGAGAATTAGAAGAAGAAACATCAATAGTTGGCGATTGTCCTAAAATTACCCATGATTTTAACGTCCTCCTGTGTGGTTTCGATGTTTTCAACCAATTTTATTTTTTCTTCTGATTATCAATTAATTTATGTGTGGGACACAGTATAAAAATGTTTCATCTTTCGAAGTAGATTTTTTTTTTCAATTTTTTTTTCTGAAACATTGATTTGTCTGGACTGTGGTTAATCTCATAGCAATTCTATTAGAATGTATATGTGTACATTTTACATAATATTTCTTCTCTTTCATACCAACATGTACGATTATAATATGTTATATCGTGTAAAACAGTTATGAATGTATGAAAGGTTGATCTTAAATTTTTTGTGTCTTAATGGAAGGTAGTTATTTTCACATATTGTGAATTGAGCAGTGTAGACTGTGTCTGGAATACCAAGAAGTAATCTTTAAATTTTTTTTAACATCAAAAATGTCATGCCAAAACTAAGTTAGTTTAATGATGCATGCTTTAATATTTGAGTTTATCTCTTTGAACTAGTTTTATAGTACTTATATGCTAGCAGGACATCATTGGAGTAAAACTATTGTTGAATAGAATTTGATGCTTCCAAAGAAGGCTTGGTCACCTGCAGATGATAATTAACAACAAATTAATGACTGAAAACTTTAGGAAAAGCCTTTTAGATATACCTTTATAGTATTTATTAATATTGTGGCAGTTGCTGTGTACTTGTAAATATGTGTGAAATAGATAGAGACCCCTTGCTGGAAACTAACAGCAGGGTTATAATAATATAATTAATATGACTACAATTAAATATTGTTCAAATTATCTAATATATATGTTCCATAGATAATATTCAAGATTTATCCATATATGTTTTAATAAATGAATATTGCTTTTTATTAAACATTGGTCATAGGCAAATAATGTACCCTAATGAAAAATAAAAAAAATAGAAATGCTTTGGCTCTATATATTTATATGTATACATAATGATGTATTTAAAAACTGATCTTTAAACCTCTTTTTCCCCAAAAATTTGATTGAAAGCAATTTTACTTTTACTTTCACTTTGACCAGGATGGAATATGACATCCAAGTAGTGATTTCTTTTTCTTTCACTGTGAATAAGAAATTTCTGTAAGATATAGATGAGGTATTCTGTTCAAGCAATAAACTCATTCCTTGCCAAAAACCAATTTCTTGTGATTTTATGTCAAATGCCTTCTAGTATCGAAAGCAGATAATTTATTGGTATAAAAGTTTTCTGTAGAAAATTTATTCAGTTTATGAAATGAGATCCCTGTGATATAAATTCATATTGCCTCCAAATATCAATAGCAGATGGATGCGAATTTGCGTTGAATATTATGAAATTATAATAGGATCTTTCTCGGTGTACAAAATGATTCGGAACATACTTTTCATGCAAAAACTGTCTTGTAAACCGTCTTCTACCAAACTCAGCCAATGTGTCGTCTGCAGTTCTAAATTCACTGTGTAAAGCCATGTACGTGTACAACCCTTATAGTTTCGTATTTGACTTCAGAAAAGCAGTATTTTTCTTAAGATCGGAACTGGATACTTATTAAACAACTGTATTAAATTCGATAAACTAAAATATTAAAACAATTATCATGAAAAAAATGGTTAAAAAAAAAAGGACAGGTGAGCTTAAAATTACATACTGTACACCAACTCTTATTCGCGGGCGAGAAATATTCGTGAGATTCACAAGAGCCTCTTCGTAGCAAATATTTCTCGCCGCGAACTGGTCTTTGCCGTATGGGTGTTACATCAAAACGAGTGTGGGTAACGAATATTTTTCTTAATCGCGAAAAATCGAAAAATAATCGTCGCGAACCAGTTAATCTCCGGTAAATCGCGAAATAAAGTAATCGCGAATTAAAGTTGCTTTTCAGTATCTGAAAGTCCTTCATTCTAAGGTCGTGGGCATTCAAAGCACATTTTATTTAGATGGCCTTGTAATGTATGATAAAATGTTTCAAATAAATAATGTATGTAGCCGATGCGTATGACAAGCTGGACATCTTTTTTCGGTGCTCAAGAAGAAATACCAATGGTCAAGCTAATGGGATTTTCTCGTAATGTAAAAAAAAAAAAAAAACCCACTTAACTTTGTTTAAAAAAAACTTTGTTAAAATTTTGATAAAGCTGTTGGACAAATTAGCGTCATGTAACTTTTGTTTGAAATATATACCTATGTAGAGTCTTTTCGGAAAACATATTTTACAAAGAAAGAGTTAAAATATATCTTTTATTAAACCGAAATGTGTTAATTAAGGGGACTTCTAAGTTGACCTCTTAAAAAAAAAACCCAAAGAAATACGTCTTTATATTATTCTACCGGTTATGTGTGGGAGGCCGGAATCGATCTCAAATTTCGACAAACCAGTCATACAAAATCTTGGAACAAATGTTTTTAATTTCTTCAGTCACATTATGGGTCTTAATTGCGAGACCTTCATCAATACCTTGTAGGCACCGACAAAGAAACCGTCACTTCCGAAAGACCCCGAATTCCAAACTGGGACGTCTCTTAAGGAAATACTCTTAATGAGACGTAATATCGCAATCAGTGAATCAAGTCGGGATATATCACTTTTTCTTTGAAAGATATCATATTTCCGAAAAAAAATTCTTTGACAGAAAGCAGAAGTTGCACACATTTTTTAATTGGGTTTAACAAATAAGTTCATACCATACATTGTACAAATAACATTGTGTTTAAAACAAGGCAACATAAATTCATGTAAATATATTTCACAAGTTGAATTTTCCTCGTACATGTACTGAAGAATTTAACTATCACGAGTTCCTTATCAGTACAAGTACTAGATACTAACATGGAATGACACGAACATAAAACACTTACGAAACGTTTCATCACAAAAGTGTTACATGTACTAATAACCAAAGGGAATTTGTTCAAAAGGCGAAAATGTATAAATAGAAATATCATTTAGATTAAAGTTAGGAACAAAGAGGTCAACAAAATCGTCTCCGTCGACGTCTGCGTACGCAATTTGTCCTACAGTCCCGCTTCCGGCGTCGTGAAACACGTTTTTGGTGTAGGACCAGTCCTGGGCAGAGTTACTGTTTGGTTCCAGGAAGTAGGCCCGTCCATCGTCGTCTCCAGACACCAGGATCATGGGACGGGAACTGTTGGGGATCATGTAAAAACACGTTTTAAAAGTCGTTAAGCAAACATGCTTATAGAAAATAAGTATAAATTTTCCCAATTACATATGGACATAATTCACATTTTACTGTATATGGGATTACGACCTATGATAATGTTTTCCAATTAAGTACTTGAAGATTTCTTATACCACATATATAATTGCCAACATAGGAAATAAAACATAGTATGATTTTTTTTCAAGTTTAACTATTGGATTATCCTTGTTTTCTGATCAACATATCAACATACATTCTGTCGGAGGACCGAGATCGAATACAGAACGCTGACCCCGGGGCCCCCTTTCCTTTACCCGTCGACCGAGGGACAAAGTTGTTCGCTATCGTGTGTCTCGGAAAGTTGTCTGTTCTGTTTTCAAATATAAATATATAATTGTTAGATAATTGATTAAAAAAAATAATGCTATAATCGGACAATTTCGTTTCGAATGATGTCTAACTTCAACTAACCGGAAATCGCTTGGAATTTCGTAGACCAATACACTTCCGTTCATGCCATTTGATACCACGAGGAGATCATCTCGTCCATCACCGTTGACGTCATTGATTTCTACGTCAAACAAAGCCCCGGCTGTGGCATCCACTGTTCTGGAATGTACCTTTTAAAAAATGCAAACGCATGAAATACTAGGGAATTCTGTTTTATCTAGGTTTTTGTCGAACCTAAAAAGTTGTAGTATAGCCTTTCACACAGTCATACATACGAAACTTTATTTAATGTAACATTGCATGAGTTGGGTTTTTTTTCACAATATCAAATATTGCTCTTTTCAAATACAATTACTTATAGTGCAGACAACCTTTGATAAGTCGCTCCATCTGTTCATGCTGTCAGTCGTCCAATGAACGCTCAACTTTTTTGCAAAAAATTCTGTCGTGATGATGACGTCATAAACACCATCAGTCGTATTTATTTTCAGATTCCTGAAGTAGACATCGGGTCCGTGAGTAATAACGTGTTGTTTCCATGGCGATCTATATTGGTGCGTGTCAGGGTTTTCTAGCCAAAGTAGTTCCGTGTCTTTTGTGGCTAAAATTTTTAAGAAGAAATACGCGTTGAAAGGATAACTGGGTGATAAAGAAATGGTCCAGAATCATAGATTTTTCTTTGAGCTCAAAAAGTTGGCACGTAAAAATTAACTGCATCGATTCAAAATAAATATCACAAACACATATTGTTCAAAATTATGATTTTCTTATTTGGTAAAAAAGTACAGTGTCTATAAACATACCCTTGTGAAGACTGTCATCTATATCCAAAATAACAAACCCACACAATCTATTTTTAATCCATTTGTGATATTGTTGTTGGTTGCATCAAATTTACTTATTCTGTCATTGAATTCCTTTTAAATTTAATGTCTTAATTTAAACCCCCCCCCCCCCCAACGAAAAATATAATATAAGAATATATACCTAATCGCAAAATGGTGCTAAATTAAGTAAAAGAATATCAAAAATGAAGAGAAAATCATATAATAGTATCATATAATTTCTACAGATGAATTGAATCATTAATCATCAACTTACAGAAGATGGAGAAGATTGGTTCCCTGGCCCGGCAGGTGAGTATGTCAAGGTCCCCGTCCCCGTCCATGTCCTTCCACATCACCCGGTGGTAGAACCACTTGCCCTCCGTGTGGTCTGTCAGTTTGTATGGCCCCTGAGGGGTGCTCCCAGAGATGTCCACCAGATAAATGTACCCGTCGTCTTTGAACGGTACAAGGAAGCCGTCTGGGATTGCCACCATGCGCTTTCCAAAGACGTTTTCTGTAAAAAAAAAAAAAAAAAAAAAAAAAATCTATATAATTTCGTATTTTTGATCAAAAGTCTCATCCAAAATTTTTAACTCACATTAGCTATGCAAGAAAATAAAGAGAACATTAAATGTTAAACCACGTGCTTTTCAATGACATTTTCTTCTTAACAATTTTTTGTATTTTTGGTCAATAGTCTCATCCCAATATTTAAACTTAAATCAGATATATATGCCCAAAGAAAGTAAGAGAAAATGTAATTGTTAAATGATTTTTCAAGTGAAGATTCTCTTTCGCAGCATTTAATTAGACAGCATAGGGTAACAAAGCGTACCCCAATCGTAATCCAAAAACTAGAGGGGCTCTAATACAAATATTAAAAATTAAAAATCATGTAAACAGAAAAGCGTTTACATTGAGTAGGTTTACAACTTCTGATAGTAATATGAAAAGGTTAAAACAAATACTTTGATGCAATGAAGTTTCTTTACAAATTATAATATTCATATTCCCTAAAAAAAATAATTTAAAAAACTTAAGGGGACTTGAAAGGTTTGTAAGCAAGCAACGCCTTCAGCAAGAGGAGAGAATTGCCACTCAACTAGAGTCGTCCAAAGTTTCAATTTAAGCAAATGTATATCAAACCTGGAACACCGGCTACTTCATTTGGCCAAGACATTCTATTGGCAAGAACTTCCTTCCGAACACTTCCGAGGTTTTTTATTTGCTGCCCGATTCCACGGTAAAGATTGACTGTGCCTGAGGTGAACGGATTACCGGAGAATGTCGTTAAAAGCAAGTCATACTTTTCACCCGGAGACTGTGCATTTGGATTCTCATACAGATTTGCAAACGCTGCTGAATTCAACGGAATTTTTCCAACCTTACGCACAGCATCACTGACCGATGCTATAGCACATCCAACAAATATTGTTAATAAGAAGTTCCTCTCCATGTTCCTGAATTTAGAAAATTATTTGAATCCGGGAAAACAATACATACAACCCTTTTGGTCAATTTTCTCACAATGAAGTCTGTACAAGTATCGTGTCCATATGGACATATAAACAAAGATCTCGCGTTGGCGAAAGCGTGAGTTTTCATTCCATGCGATAAGGCGACCTTGGTTGTGTAAAGGACTTCTAGTGCTATGGAAACCGAAAAACTCACGTGGTCCTATGCCTGCTTAGTTTGGTTTTGATGATAATTACCCATGTGATTCTATATAAAGAATTAACCTGGGTGACTTTTTTCAACCCATAACCTGTCACAACCCGTGCTGCTATAAATATATCATGGAATCTTACTTGTTTATAGACAAAAACTGTGTTCACTTCTCTTAAATTTCATACGATGCCTGTAATAAGCGAAATCTTTATGCTAATGAAAGAATTTGTAAATTAAAGAATCTACCTCTTAATATCGCAGGCTCGTACAAAGGAGGGAAGGGTATGTCCCCCCTCCCTTTTCGTAAGCTCCCAGCGAAGTGTTACTGTTCTGCCAATTACAATGAAACTTGTTGCAATTTAGAGGGCGTTTTGATGTTACGCAGTTTTATGGTTCAATTATGAAAATTTATTTGTTATTTAAGATACATTTTTTGCGTTACTCACAAGATAAGGGTTTTAACAGGGCAGTTAATAAAAATTTAGATTCCATATCTTGGTAAAGAAAATCATAAAAGGTTATTATAAAACATGTACACCATATTGATATTTACATGGCATTCTCGAGAGTAATGCGTATATACGTCTCTTACACGTGAAAAGTTTAAAAGAGTCCATTTTAAAACATTTTTATTTCCCTTTTCCATACAATATAACCCAATTCCACAACAGTTATTATAAATTTTTCTCTTCATTTTTTCGCTAATATTTTATCTACACTAGAGGAATCGACCAATGAACTGTTGTCGTCTTCTTCTTGTGTTTTGGCATCCGGTCCGTCGTCGGAACTCGATGCCCTCTGAACATCTTGCTTTACATCAACTGAAACTTCCAAGGGCTGCAGAACCAGTACACTGGACCTGGGTTGCCTATATGTATAGGTAATCGAGGGAACATCCTTTAGCTGATCTCGAAGCTGAAAGTAGGAATTTAATAATATTAATGGCATATGTTCATTTTTGTCAGATCTTGTAATGAAATTTGCAGTCATAATGATCGTCATATTTTCCATCAATCCAGATAATCAACTCTTATGTCATCATAAAACAACACAAACAACAGCAGATGATTGTCTCAAAAACATTATAAAGGCGCAGACTATTTAACAATTTGGTAGTATCGTCACAGAGACTGACCTCCTTCTATACGGACTCCAAACCTAGGAGTAGACAACAACACGGGGTGCCAGGGTACACGTATGTACGAATATCTGATATAAACGTATAAATACCTGCTTTTGTTTCATTTCTTGCTTGATGAGATGTGGGGGAAAGCACAGACCCATACAAATATTCTCCCACATCTTCAGCTTCAGACGATCTGGTACTTTACCAGTCTTCTCCGTTTCCCCTGCAATGTTTGTAAGATAGACATATGTCTTGCCTTAATGGTTACATGTTAATTAATAAATTACATGTAATATCAGTTTTGACTATAATGGATACTTGATGTTTGTATATATTCCCTTACCCTTTGTGCACCAGCTGACAAACAGACCGACACACACTGTGATAATAACACCGAGGGCGCTGAACCACAAGTAGGAAATTCCATAGAACTTATCTAGTCCTTCTCTGGAATGCAAAAAGCAAGAAGTATTTTTTAACACTATGCCACAAGGTCACATCAAACAGTAAGTAATCAATGACCAATGACAATGTACTTTGTTAGAGATCGTGACCATTTCCAAGGGCCCCTTAGCTAGGTAGGGATAATATACGATGTAAAGGACCTTTGATTCTTAATTCATTGTATATACGGTAGTTTTTGGTTGACGTAAGAGCCAGATTGGTCAAAGGAGGGCGAAGAAGAGAATGCTGACAAGAAGATTTGTTTGAACGAAGCATTCTTTGGGTATATCTTTAAAAGCCCTTTCATAATTGGCGCACGAACGTTTTAAAACAGTGTGCGATCGGAATGTTTTAGCTTCGCACGAGCTCTCGCATACGTTGCACAATGTCTCGCATTCGTTGCATGCGTTTGAGTGGTCGTATCTAGTCTCCTCAAAAAAATGGACATGCACACCATTCAGACGCGACCGAATGCATTCCAAATTACCGCAATGCAACGCACGAACATTAGTATGAACGTCTTACAATGTTTTTTGTACTCGTAAGAGTGATGAACGATTTTTAAATGTCGTAAGATGAATCGCAGCTGTCTATGCGTGTGTTTTGCGACCATGAAACTGTTGCTCAGTGTCCCATGTAATCTTGCAACGTTTTACTTTCACTGCACGATTCATCAGCTTCAATTTGCCATGCTTTGCCACTAGTATATATACCCTGAATTAGCATCTCTGTTTCAGACCACAATTGACCATTGATGCTGCTCATTTTCTTGGGCGGCATCTTCTCTCGCATTCAACTGTCTACTGAAGAGCGTCGGAAACAGGCGGTATATATACCCTTCTGACTCGCACTAGCATTAATACCGTAAGATCGCACGAGCGTGCGCCAATACGATTGGACGTGCGGCGCTCATTCAACGATGCGTTCCCTGGTACGAATGCTCGTGCGTGTCAGAAGGGGGTATATATACTGCCCATTTCCGACGCTTTTCATTAGACATACATGTAGCTGAATGAGAGAAAAGATGCCCCCAAGAAGATGACCAAAGCAACAGCCAAAGACAAGGTGACGAACCGTAGAAAGAAGGTCCAGGAGGAGGAGACCCAAGACCTGCTGCAGCAGCCGAGCCCTGTTGATGAACCGCTGGAGCCTGCAGACGAGGGGGAAGAGCCGCCAGACCATCCTGCTGAGCCTTCAGAGCCAGATGAGTCCAATGTAAGATGAGGGTGAGGAGGATCCTAGGTGATTAATCGTGCAATGATAGTAAAATGTTGCAAGAATACATGGGACAAGTTAAGCAACAGTCTCATGGTCGAAAACACACGCATAGACAGTTGCAATTCATCTTACGACCTTTAAAATCATTCATCACTCTTGCAAGTACAAAAAACGTTTTAAGACGATGGTACTAATGTTCGTGCGTTGCATTGCGATAATTCAGATCGCATTCAGTTGCATCTGAATAGTGTGCATGTCCACTACTTTGAGGAGACTTGATGCGACCACCAAAACGCATGCAACGAATTCGAGACATCGAGCAACGTATGCGAGAGCTCGTTCGAAGCTTAAACATTCCGATCGCACAGTGTTGTAAAGTGCTCGTGCGCCAATTGTGAAAAGGCCTTTGCCGACGAAAACTCATTGAGTGAAGTAAGAAACCAAAGCTGGGCAATGAGAAAGAAAACATGTTTATAAACAAAGATCTTCTATGGCATTAACCTCTAAAGTTCACAGCACATTCTTTCCAAAATGTCCAAGATTTTCAAAACAACCTATGACTTACCGCCAATATAAAAATACTGATTACATATAAGCTACCCAATTTTTCCAATGAAATACATTCAATAATAAAAAATACTAATAGTTTTTAAAGCAATGGTTTTGTATAAATGTTATGGATTGAAGTACTTCCATTGGCCTAAAATATTTGTTATTTTGTCGTATTTTTTTGGTAAAACGTAGCCCAGAGTTCTTACAATGACGGATCCGGATTATTTATCTTGTAGTCGCTCGACCTGATGACGTCATCAACAGTAGTTGTGTTGGAGTGGCAGCCCATGGTGGAGGTGGGGAGACGAGCGTTTGTTGGTAAGGAGAGGTACTTTCCTATCAGACCCCACATGGAGAAAGCGAATCCCATAAAACCTCCAACCAGAGCACCCTGGGTAAAAGATACATATAAAATTACACATAATATGTCACAAAACACATTGTTGCTAGATATTCTGAAGGCTTAAGTCAAAAGTCTGATATGATATTAGATATATGATATGAGATATATGATATGAGATATATGATATGAGATATATGATATTAGATATATGATATGAGATATATGATATTAGATATATGATATTAGATATATTGAATCTTGTACTGTCTGTTACATGCACATGGTGCCAATCAATTAATGGTGGTACATTGTATATTCTTATCAAAGCGATTAGTTAGCATGTTTTAAGAAAATACATCTACAATGAGGGCTGGTACCAAATTATACGTCTGTCCTGAATACAAAAAGCAATATCTTAATTGGTTTTTTCCTTATAATTTAATCATGAGTCTCTTGTTTATCACTGTCTACGAAAGTTGTAGTATATGCAAATAAAAAGGAATCACACTCACGACCCAGTTGGAGCTGGTAAAGCAGGCCCCTAGAATGAACACGCCCACTAGTGGTGCCCCAGCCGAGCCATTGAAAGCTAAGGAGGCCTGGAAATTAACAATGAAAAGAAACATGGATTGGTTCTTTATATATAAAATCTAATAAATCTATTACATTGTAAATGCATTGAACGCCCAATGACGTTACTTTCGTGAAAAAATCCATTGACATTCGAATTCCGATTTAAAAAGGGTAATGTTATTTCTAATATGCGTGTGTTAAAATATTACCTATAATTATTATCATCTTTCATTCAGTTTATATATTTTTTTCTTCCCAATTGTAATGATTTAAGCATTTCAATAGTAACTCAATTTGTATATGTAGTCCGAAAGGTTAATTTTAAAAGAAAAAAAGGTTAATCGCAATCATTATTGATTACCTGAAATGTTTAACTAACCGAGAAAAGAAAGTCAATATTTGAATTTGAAGTACATGTAAGTTAAGTCGACATATACCTGTAGAACTGTACCACCCATCTCTTTGACAGCGAAAGCCATTCCTATACCAAGCAAACCAAATAGGAACGCTGGAAAAAAGTTCAAGGCCGTTTTGTTCTTAAAACACAATAGTTTAAAAAAACTGTCAACTAAGTATCAAGGAATTGTATATTGCATAGAAATGGTTAAGGCATGAGAAAAAAACTCAAAGTCTCGCTTTTTTCCGCAAAGCAAGTAAAATCCTTTTCGCATCGTTACGTGTAATATATCAGAACAAAATACATTAAATGAATTATAATTTAAATTAACATCATATGTCCAACTGTATGATTTCGTCAATATTCGTTGAACACTATTTTTTATGGATTTTCTTGTCAGGTTTATCAATGAAATCAAATGTTCATTGAAGTGCAATATTTGATAGCATATTATATTGACAGAATCACTGGCTACAAATAAAGGTACAATCTAAGAAAATGCCATGTTCACTAAATCCGCGAAAATCGAAAATACCCACGAATATTTGTGAAACTGAAGTAATTGTAATATATTGAAAACAGTACATGTATAATTAAATTGAAACGTCTATATTATCATATCTCCAAATGAAACACTGTACCGAGAGTTCGTGTGACTTTTGTTGCGTTTCTCTCTGACAAAGAGCTAAATCTTAGTTTCAGGAAATCTTCCCACGTGACGGCAGCCAGCGAATTCAACATGGAGGAAATCGAACTGCAAAGCGACGATTAAAACATGTAGTATGAAAACATTAACACAAGAAATTTCAGACCGTTAAATAAAACCTGGTTTTGATTGGAACTTCCCCCATCACACTCACCAGATAACGCCCACGGACGAAAAAAAGACCCACGATATGACGCAATCCGTTGGTGAAAACCGTAATCATTGCTGCACAATAAGTGTACTGAAGTTTATAAAACGATTATCATAAAAAGATTACCATCCATACAACGATCAACTAACAGACTTCCCTCTTATGTATTATATATACTAAGTCAACTGCCTAAATCCCCCCCCCCCAAAAAAAAAAATAAGACCCCCCCCCCCAAAAAAAAAAAAACAAAAACAAACAAACACAACTGACGGAACGGTTTCATACAGATTTTTTTTCGGTAGACCGGTGAGATCAAATTATGCTCGGTAGTCGTCTGATTGAGTCTCAAGTCCATCGGACATCTACGGAAGTAGACCGTAAATTCAAGAAAAGATCCACATGATAACCGCACAAAACACTTGCAAACGTATAGCTACCATTTTTATGCGAACTTGGCCCAGCGGTGACCGTTCCAAGTTTTGACCTTGCTCAATATTTTCTTTCAGAGAGAACGGACTTTACAGGATATTGAACGTTCTGGCCAAATACTAAAATGGATAGTTAAGGCGCAAACGAAGACGAATGGATTTGAAAAATTGGCAACTGTCAGACGCTTGTAAGCGTTATCCAATGAAGTGTGACTGAGCCTTATGAAAATAAAGTACTTGACGAACCTGATATTTTAGTAGTTGACATTATTCGTTAAACCCCAGTATAAAAGAGTAATACTGTTGATCTTATATTTTGTAACTTATATTGGCAAATCTACATTATTATCAGAGTAATTAAACCTTAAAATTAAATACATGGTTTGCACATGTTATATACCTAAGAGCTCCGCTGATCATGCATGCTACAAAAAGCCCCGGTAGACCTGGCAGATCTTGAAACACCTCCATCACGAAGTGTGGTAGGAGCTGAAATACGAAAAACAACAGCTATAACGAGGTATGTTTATACATATGTTGCCTTTAGGATAATTTTGAGTCATGACATAAAAAATCGAAGAGAAAAATTATAACATTTTTACTGAGAATGAGGATAATAAGAGTTTTCAAACTGTGTAAAATACTGTTAAATGTTAGTGAGATAAGAAAAAAAAACCTTTTGAGTTTAAATGCGAAAATACATTTATTTTTTTTCTCCATTTTTCATTCAATAAAACAAACTTCAAGCGCCATGCCACATTTTTCAGTCCTCTTTCATCAAATATGATGGAAATTTCTTAATTCAACATATCCCCATTAGCATAAAAAACTATTAATGTTTTCTAGCTAGAAACTCTCAGATGATTGATTTTCTTTCACAATCAAAATAAGTGATGGGGATTCATTTTATGCACTTTATTCTACTGTATTTGATTCCATTATAAAAACCCAATCCAATCAAGAATATTATGAATATAATGTTTATATATATATATATATATATATATATATATATATATATATATATATATATATATTTATGTGATGTACCTGATTTTCATTTGCTACATCGCCATTTTTCAGAGGATCACATGTGACGTAATTGGCATATAGAGCCAATCCGGTGAACGAACACAGCGTGATCAGAAGAAACATCCCGGGAACATTACAAATCAAAGCACTGCAAACAAAACGTTGACGTTTTACCTTTCTAAATTGATTTTATGTATCTCATCACACAGCAGCCATTATTCTACTAAAATGTTAATTCTTGACATACTACAATTAAAATATTTGCAATGTTTTTGAATGGAAGTATGAAGGTTGATTGGTGATAGATGCTTACAATCTTGCGTCGCTTAGAGAGCGCGCTGAAGAAAATCGTTGAACCATTTGTTGATCCACAGTATAAGGATAAAGCCAAACAAAATACATCCCAATAGTCAAAGACCAAAATGTCTGGCGGATGTTAGGGTCTGGATTAAAACTTTAAAAAAAACAATTAATTTGATGTGTCAGTTCGTTAGATATATTGTTTTTGTTAAGAAAGAAAATTAGACTACTGTAACGGTTTTCTAGGGGGAAAAATTGATTGCTATAAAGTAAAAAGATGTATCATACTCAAAGAAATTTATTCTCCCTCCTTTATAGTTTATGTTCCACAATTCCTCAAGGCCACCCACCTTTATACATCCCTATAGAAATATATTTTGCATGTAATTTAATATATGATTATTGTGACTTCATCTTCAACAGTGGCATTTAAATAGAATGTTGCTTGCATTTAACTTGCGATGCATTTTTACAGTCTCATTATAAAACCTGAATAAAAACGGCCAGCATTCCGGCGAACATGATAAACGTTTGGAAAACGTCTGTCCAAATCACGGCCTTCATTCCTCCCTAGAAATTTTAAAAGGACCTTATAACCAGATAGTATTAATGGATATTGATGAGTTTTTAATTATTTTTTTTTAATCTAAATTTAAATTTTTTTAAAAATTAAATTTAAATTTTTAAAATTTTTAAAATTGTTTACAATCTTGTTTATTTTTGTGTTTGTTTATGAGTCAAGGGACAAGAATTGAACCAACCAGTGTCGTGTAAAACGTACAGACTCCGCCCACTACTAAAATAATGGCCCATACTGGAAATCCCGTCACTGCAATAAAATGCTACATTTATTTACACATAATGTCGTAAATTAATAAATGTAGAAAACAAGTCAAATAAAAAATCACGAACGGGAAGTATTCTCTTCCTGATTAACATATTTATTTCAAGTTTGAGAGCGAGTACTTGTCTTGGTGTCAAAAATTTAAAAAAATAAAGCATGCAATTCCCTTTTCATGATCTAGATATTATAAGTTCAAAAAATTAAAACTGAAAAAGAAGATTCAGAACAAATACCTGCCCCTAGAGCTGTCGATGGTCCATATAGAACGATGCCCATTCCCATAATCTACAACACAGAAGTACATTTTTAAGATATCTAAACAAAGTATGATCGGTTGAGTTTCTTGAATCTTAATTTGACAAAACACTGATGAACTATTATATACACGACTGTACATGTTCATGTGCTACTATTGCAGAAGGAAATAGTATAGGACTAGGACAAGTTATTTTTTTGCGTCAGGTGGACTATTATTCCAACTTCCCTGGCTTTGGCACATAACATACCGAACATTTGTAAAAAAAATAAACATAACACAAACTTGTTTCTTACCAGTCGTAAGATAAACAAAGCTGCTGCAAACAAACGGACGGACTTGGAATGAAATCTTAATTCAAGGTACTGAAATTGTAATAAAAGAAGAAGATAAATACACGTAATAAAATATTAATGTATCATTTTCAATGCATTAGCTGAATACGAAAATGAAACACATTCCATGTCAAAGATACAATTGTGGGGAAAAAAGTCTTGACAAAATGGAAGTGAAACAATGTCTTCTTTGTCTTAAGCTCACCTCATACACGCTAACAAGTTTCAACTTAAAAAACATCGGCCCAAATAAGAAAGCGCCAGTCAAGGGCGCTAAAATAGCGCCAAATACAGAGATCCAGTATTGAATTCCATATACGTAGACTTCGGCCGGAGTGCCTAGAAGTGTAGATGCGGAAAAGAAGCTGGCCAAAACAGATAATGCAACCGGAAGTGATCTCATGCTACGATCTGCCATTAGAAATTCCCGGTTCGTTTGTTGTTTTCCTCCTGCACAGGCATAAAACACTCCAATACCGACAGAAATTAACAGCATCACTCCGAAAATGATGTAGTCCGCCAACTGAAATTTGTTTTCTTCCATGTTCGGGTTGTTTTATTTTTATGCAGCTGTGTATCCTCTTTGAACACCCCAACACTTGCACCTATTCTTGTCAGCTATAGCAGCTGCTTTTAGTCCCCCTATCTAATCGTTTTGGTAATAAGTCACCCTGGTTTAAGACGTGTTTGATTCGTACGCTGATTTACTTATAAGTAGTCGTGAATAAAATGATAAGCACCGCATTGGGTATACGCCGGAATGTTGAATCCCCTTGAGTGGGGTACTGCGCAATGTTGACCTTGCTTGTATGGCCGTGTTTGTCTTTGTGATGAGGTATCTGGTCCCGGGCGGCATGCATCTCATTAGAGACCCTCCAACTATCGCCTCGAACTTAGCCAGACAAAGACAAACAAACCCTAGGTTTGATCGGGGTGGATCGTGGTTTAATGTTCATTTTATAAAAAAAAAACCCTCTATATCTTATTCGGTTGCATACACAATTATCATACTGTCTTCTTCCTTAAAAAAAGTTAAGTTTATGACGGCGCACGCTCGCGTCAACTGATAGATTTTTTTTCAGTCTGAGTTTGTCGAAAAGGATCAAGAAGAAAGTTTATCACTGCATGGACTGGTTGTAAGGTAGATAACGAGATCAGATAGAAAATCAAATTTCCCCTTGGATCCACGATGACCCAGTTAATGTTTAATGAAAGACAAAATTACTTACGATAGCATTTGTTTTAATCATAAAACTTTTTTAAACATGAGGACTTGTTTTTGTGAACATCTTTAACCATTAAAACACCTAGTAAAATATTTTAGACAAATTATACCCGTGGATTTTTTATTGTTTTTAATCTAAATGATTGCTGTTGTTATATTACGTAAGGGATATAACTCGCTCGCTGCATACCGCTTGACTGGAGATTGCCAGTAGTTGTGGGCCCTCTTCGCAAATCAATGACCCCTTGGACCAAAATATGTGCCGACGATAGACATTTTATATTTATTTCTGGGTTTGTTTAGGTCAATATGATGATTTAGCTACCCAGAAAGTAAACTATACTCCTCGCCTTCTGGCTTGGTGAATAATGTACATTGAGGGTAGCTAAATCATCCTTTTGATCGAAAAAAGAGCAATAATGTTTTTATTTTATGATTCAATAACAAATAGATGCAGACATTTAGTTTATTAACGCCAGGTTAAAGTCATAACCAAACACAATGAGAAACGTGAAATTTCATTGGACTACAGGAAAGATGACAAACAGTCGTAGCATTGTAGAAAAAAAATCAAATGTTATATTCACCCCATAAGTAAGGCGCAAGTGTAACTAATATGTGTTTTATTTTTTCTTGAATGTTGTTGGTTATCAACCAATCAGAGGCCTAGAAATATGTATAATTATAATATATATTCAGTAAATTTATGATAATGTTATATGAGAGGGAGCATCGGGTAGAGAGGTCAGCACTCGTCGCAAAGGAAAATATTTAGTGAAAATATTTTCATCTTATACTTATTTAAATCAATAAAGTTTCTGAGAAATAGCATTATATATGCTAAAACATAGAAAGGTGGAAGGACTGACATTTGTCGTGACTGATAGATAAGATACTATTTTTGAATGAGGTGTCTTATTTTAATGCAGCTCCAAACTGTGTACCTTCAAAACATATTCATTTGGTTTCTTTGCCTTCCCAAAACAGTTAAAAATCCGGTTTCATGCATTGTTATTTTCTACATTCTACATTCGTTTCATCTCCAAACTATTTTTTTTCTTTGAAGTTTTTTCTCCATTAAATTAACATTTTTTTTAAGGAGTGTAGCCTTTTTTTTTTTTTTTACGTCTTTATGATAAAGCTACAGCGTTGCCGTCTTCGAAACTAATTTCATCTGATAGCATTTTTTAGCTTTCATATCAAAATGTTTTCCTCATTACAAATTCCTTTTTCAATTTACCATTTTAAAATCATTTTTCATGCACTTTGCTGAATAACATTTATCTTCATCCTTTAAAAATCAAGAGTCCCTTTTATGCCATTGTTCATTATGTGTAAGTGCAAAATGTCTTCTTATGTCTAAATTTAGAAAATATTCGATTTTGATTAAAAATTTGATACGGTTTAAATCGGTAACTACAGTCTCTTTGAAGAAGTTCATCGATTCTTTGATGACTTTCTTCCAGTAGTCATATGTCGTTCGCTCAAGATATCTACAAAAAAAATGGAAACTTTATAACTGCAAAACAGTTTTGCCTTAAGGAAGGAGTCTTCTTGTTATTAGACATACTTCTTATAACAAGAAATTCATGAAATTTTCACACAGTCAAACAGACCATATTACCAAATGGTTGTATCAGTTTAATCAAATTTGACCTCCTTTTTTTCGCATTAGGGTGAGGTCAAGGTTACTACCTTTTTTCTCAACTTGAAGGATGATAAAAATAAAGGTAGTTATCTGCAGTTTTGTAGACATCTGTTTAAGATATGAAGTTTGTATTCTTCAATGAAATGATAGATTATCAGAATGTCTATCAGCTTATACTACTAAATTGAAATAAATATTTAAACTAAAATTGATATTGCTTAGCCCGCATTTCCTCTTATTTTCTTAAATTTTGAAGATATTTTGATTATTTTTCTATGCTTCCAATAACAAAATATTTCTGATTTTTACATATTTTTAAGACTATACATAAAAATATAAACTGACAGAAAATCTAATATATTGACCATCTAATAAGAGAGAAAATCCGATTTTCGTGATTTTTTTCACACAAATCTATTTATAGAATGAGCACTTAAAAAAGCTTATAAAATGTAATTTGATAGGCAAATCATGTTTTAAAAACATATTCTAAACCTTAGTATCTTATTATTTCTTCAAATTAGTTGAAAAAATCCATCATTAATGTTATTGTTTGAAAAATGCTAAATAAACTAATGAATCTATAGCAATTCTGAATTGCAAAAAAACATGAGATATTTTCCTACGCCAATCTTCCACCAAAAATATAGTCCTCGTTAGATTCTAAACTTTGATTATTATTTCTATGCCAAGTTGTATAAGAGTAAAAAAAAATAGAAAAATATGATATTTCAATTTCCTTTCATCTTCATTTAATGAACATTTAATCAAATTTACTTTTGACAAGTCGAAAACCAGAAAAGACTCCTTCCTTAACATGAAAATATATAGTTTTTTTTTCTATTTATGAAGAGTTTATCATGTACAAAGACATTTTTTATTAGGTTATTTAATACCCTGAAAATACTATTTTCAAATTAATCAATTACATTTTGATGTGTCACGTTCTAGATACACTTTGCATATGTAAAACACGCTATCGTGTAAACAACACGGAATATATCTCTATATATCTTAAAGGTGAATTTTAGAGGGAAATAAGGTGTCAGGGGTTCAACAAAACAAAACAAAGCAATTTCTGTAAAATCGGGAGAACCTAAGTAGTATTTACAGAATTGGAATTCTATAGTCTCTGATATTTGTATAGTGGTCTACCTATTAGTTCGCTCATTTTACTGATAAAGGATTCGCTATTATACGTTTTGAATTCTGTTGATTTTAGCCCCTTCATTAGGTTTGTGACTAAGCCACTGCAGAACGAAGATATCCTTCCTCGATCTTTACACGATAGCGTCCAGTAGCAAGCTAGATAAACAATTGAAAGAGGTCGAGAGTCGTGAAACCTATAATACGTTTCTGTTGATGCTTATTGATCTTTTTTAAAAATAAATTGAAATAACTGAAGACCAAAGTCGAGTGCCTCAGCTAATCGATGGCGATCAATGTTTTGCAATTATACTTTGAACCATTGTCTCAGTTATTTTTAAAAAGTTGTTATTCCTGTAGCTCTCAGATCTTGAAACTCAGTTGACAGTTCTCGATAAGTCGGTGTTGTTAACGGGCAAACGTCCTTGTGTAAATGCGATTATAGTGCTATTTTATGAAATTAAATCAACAGTGACCTAAGTCCGACCTTTCGCAACTAACTACGCAACTCACAGTAAGTAACTTGGTTCATATTTTGTTGCTTTGATAGTTTCCTCCTTTTCTATTGTTTGCATTAAGATATTTACCAATAAATTTTCTTTGTACATTTCTGTAACTTAGTTTTTAAGATTTATTTCATTTTCTAGAGCATTTACATGCAGCAAATAGTTTCATGGACAAGTTGCTTGGAAAAAACCCACTAGTTAAAACCACTGACCCTCGTTACTTGCTGCCATGAATTGTGTACGAAATACTTTAAATCGATCTTTATATGATTTTTAACACTATACAAAATATAATTCTCGATATTTTATATATCGGTATTCACGTTGATTCAGAGTTCTCAACATCGATCGTTAGAATTAAGGTTTTTCAAATAAACACAATTTTAACTTAACTCTTGCGATATTTTAGCATTTTCAAGAATCTTAAAGATAAAAAAAATTAAAAATTTTCTATAAAATTCATTATTGTTATCATAATACCCATTTCTTGTAATTCAATTAAAAAACCTATCGTATTTGAAATCGGGGACCTGCAGGTAACTACTGGGGTGCAAGTCTGTCTATATAACTATCATTTCACAAAAGACACAAAAGATCTTCATATTGCCACATTTTATTGTAAAAAAAAAAAAAAAACAGTCAAGGGGTGTATAAGCATACAAAAATACTCCATAATTTTTTTTGATATGCATATAGCAAAGAGGTTTTGCACTGGTAAATAAATATGACTCCTTTAAACTTTATTAACTTTTAATTAAAAGCCAGTATATACGTGGATCTAATAGTTTTTAACTTTTTGAGACTTAAACCAAAGACAATAAGTCTAAAAACTCAAAGAGACCATCACATCTAGAATGTATTAAAAATATGTAACGTGGTATCTAGAAAGAATCATTCTTACCCCAGTTTCATTATGATTATTGCCATTGTCAATATTATTATTTATGAATTGAGCTGTCTTATTGGTGTGATTCACTGATACGAATTTTATGATGTATAAACAAAATGTCAGATGCATTTTGAACAATATGAAATACATGGACTATGATAATATAATTTCAAACGTTTCCCACATTTGTATATGATAATATGAATCAAATCAGAATTACGGAGTAAATATATACATGTATTCTGAAAAAAAGCCCCGTTATTCATTAATTTTTAATTATGAAGGCTATTATTCAAGAGATTATCTTATTGATTATGTACCTATTAAACTATTTCTGTCATTTATATAACGACCTGCTGTGTTTTATTGGTAAGGAAATCATCAACTGAATCGTTTCAATCAAAGCGAAATCAAATCAATAGTTCAAGCTCTAAAAAGCTTATTCGCTTAATTCGTTAATAATATATATATATAATTTAAATGAAAAGATTTATTCAGGAATTTTTATTTCACACAGAGCTACGACAGCTTCATAAAGGGTACTTGATAAAAGGGGTGGAATGGAAATGGTCTGTCAACACACATTTCATTTGAATCTCCAGGATAACTGTGGAATTGCAAAAAATGAAAAGCTCATTTCAATATTTCTAATCAAATCATTTGACTTGAAATTCTCTAGTCTTTTAAGGGTGATCGATAGTGACACTCACCGGAATAAGTATCGATTCAGTCTCTTTCAGAGTTAAGTTCAAAATAGAATTTGTTTACAAGCGGTATATAGATCCTAGAATCTATCGTATATACCGGCACATCAAAGCTCTAACTCGTTTGGAATGTGTATTAGCACTAATTGCTTGTCCGTCAGTGACCTTGACGCGATAAAGATCAGAAAGAAAAACACGCGAGAAAACGCTGTCGTTATGAGGTGCTCAGTGAAATTTGTGTGTGTGTATATATATATATATATATATATATATATATATATATATATATATATATATATATATATATATATATAATTTTCATGATAAGGAAAAAGCGTTTACACGAGGTCACAGTTACGTCATAAAGTTGACCATTTGTGCGACAAACTGAGAGAATCTTATCTTATAGGATCAGTGTTTTTGTGATTAATTTTGGACGCTTTATGGTCGTGGTCATTTTGAAGACTATTAATCCCCTGAGTTCTGTATAAAAATACAGCAAAATACACAGATTTCAAAGCCTAAATATATGGATTTTTTTCTTTACTTAATGATAGCTAATAGCTGAACAAATCATGTTTAAAATTGAAGGAAGATCTGATACTTAATTATAGCTATTAGCAAAACAAATCATGTATGAAAATTTAAGGAATATCTGATACTTAATGATAGCTAATAACTAAACAAATCATTTATAAAAATTTAAGGAAGATCTGATGCTTGATTTTGTTGACCACTCAGCCTCTTTAAGGATACACAACCAACCTCTGATCGAACACTTGTTCGATTCTTGTCATACCGGATACATTGCAAGTTGCTGCTAAGCGGCACGATTGGTTAGCTTTCGTTATTCCATGCATTATGCACGATGAAACATAAAAAGGCTCACAGAACTTCAGGGCTTTATAATCATGTTCAAGAATTTCTCATTAGTTCCATCCATTTCTTTCGTTGGGATAACAAACATATATAATTGAAATAATTTAAATCTATCAATGTTTTTCCCACCATCGTAGAACAAAAATTAGTCGGTCTGAATATGTGATATGAAAGATTAATATCCACCTTAGATATTATCTGCAACAAACATAATTTTTTTCCGATTACAGGATGCTAAAGATAATTCAGGTACTTGCAATTGTCGTACTATCTGAAAGGGTATGGTGTTCGCCGGCTTGGTCAGTGTTTTTTCCCCGGGTATTCCAGTTCCACCCACATCAATTTACCCCCTCGAGACAACATCCGTACCAAAGATTGATTCTGCACTTATCTATTATTCATTGTTAAAGAAATAAAGTCCAGTTTTAAAAAGAGGACCCTTTCTGATATGTTATGAAAGAATATTTCAAAACGTACAAAATGGCGTGATTATGTCTATTTTGTATGAATATGCAATGAGGTTTTTTTTTTTTTTGCTGTGGCATTTAAAGTGCTAAATGGTGATGAACCCTTTGATAAAATCTCTGAGAAAATATAGTTAAACATTGAAAAAAGTTAGATTAATTTTATCAGATCTATTCTTTGCAAAATAATAATTTATAGATAATATAAAAATCATTATTAATTTAAGGTGGATCTTACTGGTTATTTATTGACCTAACATCCCTTAATTGGAAATATATTGTTTTCAGATTGGATTTATATACCTAAGATGGTTTTTTGGGGTTATTTTATGTAACGCGATATCATGATCACATTCTCGTATTATTAGAGAACAGAACCAATATCATCTACTTCTGGTTTTTTTTAAAAAGTAAATACTATAACTGAAGTTTTCTCCTTACCAAATTAAAATTCAGAATATATACTAGTATATACATGATATAATAGTATTTTTTTTTTTTGGAGCAGGTTGAGGCGTTTAGCTGTTGAATGAATGGCAGTAAGAATAAAGTTCGCCTTGAGGGGACTGTTTCGCTTGCTTGTAACGGTTCTAATTGTTTATATCATATCCCAGATGCTGGTCTTTCACTCAGGTAATTTAATTATCTAGTACGTATAACTTTCTGGTAATGGTCTAATGATCCACAAATACATAAGTATTGATGCATAGATTTTTATTTTTTTTTTTTAGTTTCAAGATCATCAGCTCGCAGAGCTCGGGTAAATATGACCTTTAAAAAGTAATATACATATCAATAAATAACAATATCGAACAATTTTTAAACATAAACTGTTTTATCACATGTTTATCTCAATATACGGTGGATATCACTCATGGGATAAATTTTTGATATTCCACTGTGTGTTCTTACGCCACGTGACGTCATAATTAAACATTACGTAGGTTTAGCCGGTTGTTTGACGTATAATGAAAAACTAAAAAAATAACAGTTGAATAGTGTTGAGTTGTAAAAGTGAAGCATTTAATGTTGTTTTATTTATTTTTCATGAATTCGCAAAGAAATTGTTCGAAAATGAAATGTTTGTTTGTTAAACTTCGAGGAACTTTTTTCCATGCGTAAAGTTGTTGACGTCTCGTAGTTAATGTGTTGTGCGGCTCACAATTATAATTTGTACAGAAAAAATTGAGATTAACAAAAAACGTTGTAAAACATGTGATAAAAAGAATCTCTCATGATTTGCGATGGTATTTGATTTTTATCCAACTCGTTGTGTGTTTTCACTCATGGGATAAATTTTTGATATTACACTGTGTGTTCTTACGCCACATGACGTCATAATGAAACATTACGTAGGTTTAGCTGGTTGATTGACGTATAATGAAAAACTAAAAAACAATACAGTTGAAAAGTGCCGAGTTGTAAAAGTGAAGCATTTAATGTTGTTTCATTTATTTTTTTCATGAATTCATAAAAATTTGTTAGAAAATAAAGAGTTTGTTTGCTAAACTTAATGGAACTGTTTTTCCATGCGTAAAGTTGTTGACGTCTTGTGACTAATGTGTTGTACGGCTCACAATTATAATTTTTACAGAAAAAATTGAGATTAACAAAATACGTGGTAAAACATGTGATAAAAAGAATCTCTCATGATTTGCGATGGTATATGATTTTTTTCCAACTCGTTGAGTGTTTTCTATCCCCTCGCCAAGGCTCGGGGATAGAAAACACACAACTCGTTGGATAAAAATCATATACCATCGCAAATCATGAGAGATCCTATATTTATTGGAAAATTTGATACAAACTGCTAGCGTATTTTACTATAATAGTTACAGAATTCAAATAATCTGAAATCAATTTTAATTCTTTTTTATCGTGACAAATACGTTATCATGATATCAACTTGGAAAGAAATATGAAATGTGCCTCTGAAAATGAGAATTAACATTAAATCATAATGAGTGAAAAGAGCTTGCATATCAGAGTGACAATGAATTTGTCTCCATGAGAGTATACGTAATTTTTTTTAAAAACATACTTTTATCAGACTTCTGAACTTCGGCATGGACTTCAAAATCATACGTCCGAGAGCAAGGCTGTCAACATTATGGATCCGCCACTGCTAATTCCAAAGTTAAGGAAAACTTCCGAACTTGTCCAGCATGCAGACAGTGACTTGGTAGATCTACTGGGACTTCCGACTTCTGAAAAAGGTGCGTCGCTAAAAATAACGGATAAAACAAATTCGAAAAGTGAAAATGAACCCTAAAACCACACAGAAAAAAATGCCAATAAATAACACGAACAACAACTGGATGAGAAGTAAATGTGTTTAATAAATAATAAATACAAACGTTAGTTAAACTTTTAAACAAGAATAATGGATAAGTTAAGTTACATGTTACTACCAAAATATCAATCAATTTTGCTCCGAGATAAGAATAACGGTTTTAAGCTAGTTTGTCTAAATTAATATTGGTGTCGAATCACAACCATGTTATATTCAACAACACTAAACACTAGCATAATAAGGAGTCTTTCATTTTTTTTCCCATAGGTTACCTCACCATTGGTATTCGTCTGAATAGCACCAATCGTAAAGATTTTAAACTAGCACAGGAAACCATCGGTTCAATTCTTAAGACCACTAGCATAAAGGACAGACGACATTACGTCATCGTCCTCTATCTGCCGTTCACTAAGGATCGAACCCAATTCCTGCTACAGGAAGCTATAGGCAGACGATACCAGGATTTTGTTGACGATGGGTTGATCCAAGTAATCAGACCAGCTACTGATATCTACTTCGATGAATACTTGTATTCAAGTCTCCGAAAGGCCAACAAACTTATTCCACTCCATTCTGCAAAGAGTAACATAGACGACGCTTTTCTTTTCTTGTATTCAAGAGGTCTCTCCAATTTTTTCATAGAACTTCGGCCAGGTTCAACATGTACGACATATTTTTTCAAGACATTGCGTATGTATGTTAATTCCTTCAAAACTATATGGGATCAGATCCATTTTTCAGAAAATCCTCAATATGGACGATTGTTTCACACAAATCATTTACAAAAAATGGCAGAAGATGCTCTGCATACATACGACAGGCTAATGACGGAAGAAAGACTTAACATATATAAAATTTATTTTCAATATCCACAGAGAGCCCTTTTTTCTTACGTGGAAACGGGCGAGAGTGCCAATGTTTCTTACTACAGCAGACGAGAAGTAGTGCAAGAAATGCTCAACAGCAAAAATATCAATCCAGCCGCAAAAATATTCACAGACATGCGCCAATATGATGACCATGATTTGAAATTTGTATATGATAGGAACCCACACTCGTTCTTTTGGTCAAATGGATTTCAAATCGGAAGTTACGTCACAGTGTTCTTTAACAAACCTCAATTAATTAAACGAATAGTAGTTAATACTGGAAGTTATATTAATACGGACAAATTAAAGTCCGGCATTCTGACGACAGGGCAGGAATTCAACATGGATACCAGAGAGTGTAAAAATTTGACCATGCAGTGGGCGTTCATAGACGGTTTCGTAGACACCATTGACACTAACCTATTGTATAATGTTAGTTGTTTATCAATTATTATGAAATCTAGACAGACAGACTGGTTAATGCTGCGGAATATACTAGTGCAAGTATTAAAACTGTGAATAATATAACAGCCAAATATTCGGAAGACTTCAATAATAACACATTTTTAACACAAGGTGTTTGGAATAAGATACTTAGAAAACCAAGAAAAAATACACAGAATGAGCCTCTTCACTGATAGAGATTAGCTTGATCCTTTAAAAAGTCTCATTTGATGATATGCTGAAATATGTATAAGTTAGAGTGAAGTTATCACAGGTAAGGACAGTCAGAACAAATTCAGCCAGTGACTCAAAGAGTGACCTGTCTATTTTTTTTTAATGTTTCAAAGTCAGAAATTTGGAGGAGCAATACTGTTCGACCAGATCTCATTCGTACAAACTATATTCGACCGAAAATTTGTAAAGGAAAGCCTTAGGCCTCACGGTTTCAAAACATATCGAAAGAAGAAAATATACCTAACAATTGCACAGAACATCTTGGAAGACAACTTGAACCCACACGTCTTTACATGTCTTGGATGACACTTACATCAATAAAAGTAATATATATTCATAGGCAATCTTTCATCATACATAATAGGAGACAACTTGATAAACCAATGGTAAATATTTCGATAACCTACTAAATCGCATTGATGTGGTAATACATTGCTGGAAACAACGATGCTAGTACCATGAACCAGAAAATACAGGCAAACATTGAATTTATCCGCAACTTATTTGACATGCCTTGAAGATCATGGAATCCAAGTCGAAAGAAGAAGGTATAGTTTCTTCCAATGTATGCCCTATAATTTAAAAGTTGTGTAAATCTCATGAAAATACACATACACCACCTTATACACGCGTGTATAAAGTACAAAGTTGTGCACTTTATTCTATTTCATAAAAGAATAATGATTTCAACATTGTCATATTTCTAAGATGTAGTCAAAAATGATATAAATAGGCACATTTTCACATAGTTTTTTGAAGAGGAAAATGTGTCCGAAATTAATATATATCATGTGATATCACACGATAAAGTTATAATGTGAATTTCATTTCACTACTGCGGACATAGTTTTCTGTTTACATAAATTCTGAAGAATTGGGTGTCTTCTGCTCAGTTTTATGAAAATTACGGGAAAATACACTTTTAGACGTTTTACTTACCCTTGTGAAAGTCTAATCATGTATAGATTTTTATTTTTAGACATTTTTGTGTAAATAAATGTTGCATTTCAATTTGTTGTAATAATTTTAAACATCACTTTAAAACAGGGCAAAATATGACTGAAACTGTACCTAGTTCTTTCAACATTGATAAAGAAAGGCGAGAAATATGTCTACTGATACAACTAACACCAGAAGTTTTGTTGTTTTTTTTTTTATTATCGAGTGATTTTATAAATCGCTCTATCCGGAGGAGGGGGGGGGGGGGTATATAGAAAATATTTAGATTTTTATCCATTCAATAAGAATATCATGATATAATATATCAGGTTTGACTATCCTCCTGTATATTCGTAAAATCAATTTTATATCAAGCAATTTTTATTATGTTATGATTTATGATAATCTTTTAGTCATATTTTTGTGGTTAAAGCTATTTTAGGGCTATGGCTGAATCAAAATTACATCATTGTCGTTTTGTTTATATTCTTTGAAAGACCCATCTTTCGTCTGATAAAATAAAATGATTTACAAGTATAATGTATTCAACTATCCATATTACCACATAAAATATCCTAGAACATCTATTTCACAACTATTCATATTACCACATATGACACTGGAACACATACCTGAACACTCAATCAAATCATTCTCCGGACAAACTATCACCACTCTCCCTCTCAGATTCATCAATACTTGCTGAAAACCAGTTGCATCCAAGAAATGTTTGCAACAATCTCTCACCAAATATAATTACCAAATAAAAACTGAAATGTGAGAGCAAATCCTTAGACTTCTATACATAACGTGTAGTACCAATATTCCACCAAGCTCTTGCTGTAATGAATTTAGATCTTGACTCTAAGAAGTTGGTTGTCCTCTCAATGGAAGTAATTGTAGCTATTCACCGTCCAAATGCTCTTGAATGTAGTGGTCACTGGATTATAATCTCAGTTGGTATGTACCACAAGTTAGTTTCCTGAAATCTTCATCGAACTGAAAAACGAAATCCAAATCATCTTCAGAGGCTGATGTCCCTAAATCGGTTCTTCTCTGCAGAACATTCTCCTCAATAATCGTCTCCAAGTGATAAACCTGATTTAAAATCAATTTTACTAACATAAACAGTTTCAGAACATATCCAGAAACTGGTTAATAAAAATTGCATACAATAAATTCCAGTAAATAAACAAATTGATGTTTTAAAACACCCGTCAATATTTTTCATGAAAAAATACATGAATTAGATTTCTTACTTGACAAATTTGCAACATTTCAGCAGTTTCTTTATCGCCCTCATCGTTTGCTAAATCGAGGTAAAAATCTGTTGGACGAGAACGCAACGAACGGAAATGGCAGACAAGAGGCCCACAGGCTTAGATGGTCACCTGAGTATGTCGAGGGAATCTCGGATTATGTATACTTTAGTTTCACGGGCCAAAAATTGTTAACTTTTGGTAAAAAGAGACCTTGCAGATCTTAAATGGCTAAGCTGTTATATTATGACCTAATCAAAGGAATTTGTTGTTTTATTACAAATTGAATTTTTTCGTCTATTTTGTATGTGTATTCGCTTTTCTTTACATTTGAAACCGATCTATTGAACTGCCGGTCAAAGGCAGCGATCCATAAGACCGCTGGTCAAAAGACTGCGATCTTTTGGACCGCTAATCAATAGACTGCGATCTATTGGACCGACAATGTATTTCGGAAAAAGCCGATCTAGGTTACGAATTTACATGTAACATTGCGCAGACGTCAGTGGTTAACAATGACAGCAAGGTGTCCTAAGTTCAAAGAAGGGGATTTGTACGAACTTCTGGAAAACAAAGATTATAAAAATACAAAGAACTCCAATAAGATCGCAATAAATGTGTTAATTTCCTATTATTCATGAATGCAGAATGGTATGTTGTAACATACAATTGTGATCACTAAATACTAAAATGGAATTAGGTAAAAAAAAAAAACCTGCCTGAGCAGTCAATACGCCAGAATATTTCCCCCTTTGTGCAGGGAAGAGCTCAGTGTGTTTTATTGACCTCGGCCGTTTAAGCATTAAAAATATGTAGTTATATTAGATAATAAAAAAGAAATATTTTTAAAAAGTTTTTCCCAATATATTTTTAGAATACGTACAGGAAAAATAGATCAACATGACCTAAAATGATTTAATAATGAGTGAGAACGTCTATTTACAAGGGAAATTAATTTGCTTGCAGATGACATGTGATGCTTTGTTCTTATTTGTTAACTGTGGGGCAAAATGGCCGGGGAGCGTGCACGATTCTCGTGTTTACAGGTAATCGCCCCTTGCTAGACTTGAAACGGGTAAGACAGAATACATGTATACAGAGGCGTATGGCGTGATATATTTTGCTAAAAATAATAAAATATCCCCTTCCATTTTGATGGGAAAACATATACCGGCAGGTGCTTATTAACCATCTGTGACATCATAGGTTGAGTACGATGGACATGATTATGAATGATAAAGAAATTATTGCCAAAACCATGCGGATTTTACATTTTACTGCAATACTCGCCACCTTCATACCTGCATGAACTCGTGATTATGTACCAGGTTTCTAATTCCGGTTTTTAGGAGTCAATTATTGTTATATTTATTTTTTTCCTTAATAATTGTTCCATATTAAGTATCTCTTTTTATACCAACTTAAATAAGCATTTTATGTAATCAATATCGATGAACATGAATTTTGCTGGTCGATCGGTTGCCGGTGTCAAGTACACCTATGTTTGTGAAAAAGAGTGATGCTAAAAAACAAAAAAAAAAGTACCTGTAGTTTAGTTTAAGAAGTATTTTATTCAGAAATATACACAGAAGTATATAAATGAATATGGATTGAACAGCAGGAAAAAATGTTAGTTCTCTCCATTAAGGTACCTGTACCTACTGACCAAGACCAAGATAATCAGTTATTTACTGCAGCTGATCAAGATCCTGCCTTACATCTTGGGTATAAACAAAAAGCTACTTGTTCAAAGTTAGCTTGTAATTATGGTGACCTTAGTTTGAGTAAAAAAGTACAAACTTTGGTGACACTAGTAGAAGTAACAAACTACAAAATACCTTCCATGATCAGTATGGTAACAGTATTAATCAGGTGTACGAACTAAATAACAACACCCCAAGAATCCAACAATTCTTGGGTGATGTTTCATACAAAGAGTGGCGGTTGGAAGTGCAGTGTCTAAATGGTGACCCGCCATTTAACCAAATCTTCTGATACAAAGTATTGGACGTTCATTAAGGGGTACAGCTAAAACAAGGCTTTTTCCTTTAGGTGAAAAAAGCTGATGTAAAGCATATTTTACAGAAGCTTGACATTTTATTTGGTGAAATTGCAAACAATGGGATGATAATGCAAGAATTCTTTAATACTTTTAAGCTACCAGGTGAGAGTGTTACATATTTTGGTTGCCGACTAGAAACATTGCTGCAAAATGTCATTGATAACGGTTATTTAGATCGCGCATCCAAGAACGATTTGTTAAGGCATAAGTTCTGGACTTCATTAAGTTCGGAGAAACTTAAGTCTCAAACGCGACACAAGTTTGACGCGATAAACAATTATGACATATTATTATTAGAAATTAGAAAGGTAGAAAAGGAAAGGTTGATAAGTTCAAGCATTTCAGAGAACAAGCCAGTTCATCAACATGGAATGACGTCAATTAAGACTTAGAGAAGAAGCTGATGGAAAAAATGGAAACAAGACTTGAAGGTAAGACTGATGATAAGTTCAACATGATTCTAGAGATATTAGATGGTTCATCAGGTAAAACCAATGGTGACAATAGGTTTGAACCAAGAGACAGAGGTGGTTACTAAAGAAACTACAGAGGTCGTGGATTTCGGAGAGGAAACTTTAACAATTACAGAGCTAAATCAAATGACAGAACAAATGGTCAAGGTCGAGGTCAATATCCAAGGAAGTGTCAAGGTAACCCAAACGAGTAGAGGTATCTGATGCAGGCCGATCGGAGACCCAAGGTTTCGAGTAAAGGTCAACAGACAAAATGCAAACTGATTGCTGAGTCAAATGAGACTACTGCTTTTATGCATGAAAATTCTTTTACAGCGCTTGTAGATAGTGGGTCAATGGTAACAACATTGCCATTATCTGGTTACCATTCAATGAAAAACCAACCGTTATTAAAAGACTTATCAAGTTTAGGTATAGAAATTTCTGTAGCTGATGGATCTTTATTGAAATACAAGGGATATATTAAAGTTTTGTGAAAACTCCTTTTAGTGATCTAGAGTTATTTGTCCCTGTGTTAATTGTACCCAACACTTGACTTCAACAGGACATTTCCTGTTATCATTGGAACTAATATATTGAAAATATATAGAGATCAGTTAAGTCAAGATTCCTGTTCCTAAGCAATGGAAGTTAGCTTTTAATAGCATGAAGTGTAACGAGCAAGTGTTACAGCGTGAAATCAATAGGTCAGAAACCAGTGATGGTACAAGTAAGACCTAATGAGTCCATGTTTATAAAAGGTTTGATTACGTTTTCCGAAGACTGTGATCCTAATGACAAGTTTACAGTAGTAGAGTTTACTAAACCAGGTACAAAGTAAACGGTGCTGTTAAATCTAAACACCGCTGGTAAATAGGCATTGTCCGCCATATTTATCTTTCATCGCCGCTATCCCTACAATCCCTATATAAGCTGCAGACGTCTTAACAGTTTAAAGTATTTCGCTGTAGAGGTCTCACCTATGTGGACTTACATCTTGTGTCGCCGTTTTACTCGGTCTCGATGAAATTATCAAGTTTTACGCACTTTTTTCAAGCCAGGAGAATACTAACATCAAATAAACTGGTCAATACATTATTTACATGTACAAACAGAAGATGCACATAAAATAAGAATTAAATGCATAAAATCCTTGTCTTTAAAAAGACCACAGATCTAAACGTAATCCTGTTTTAAAAGAAATATAAAATATGTTTTACGAATTTTAAAAACTAGGTTAAAATATTTTCAAGTTTGAAAACAAATTTTATTCACTATAAATAATTGTTAAAATGTAGAAATGTTATTGTTTAATAGTTGATATAATTATAAAAGAAAATGTTTTTTTCCCAGGAAATATCAATGCCTCTTGGCCTGGTTCTGTGCATGATGCACACATTTTCAGAACATCAAAGATGAAGTTTTTGGAGTTGTATTAAATTCTACACACATTCAATGAAGCATTTCACAATATCAAATGCCTCTATGTCTTTTAAGACACCCTCATCCTACTTCAATTTATAATTAAAAATCAGGACACACATAGAGGAGGAATGCAAAGGTTGTTTTGAAAATGGAGTTCTTCTTGGGGATAGTGGATATGTGTGTAGACCATTTCTTTTAAAACCATACAGTAACCCACAAAATGAGGCACAGGAAAAATATAATCAGGCTCTCTCCAAAACAAGAGTCAGATAGAGCGGACTTTTGTCCGCCTTATGAGACATGTCACATACTACGCTCAGAGCTTGGCAAATTTTAAGGGTCATGATATTACAAATTTTGCATAATTATTTCATTAACTTAATATGAACTTGAACAGTGAACCTTAAAACTTAACTTTTTGTGGAAAAAAAAAATAAATTTGCTACTTGTAGATCAGGGCCCGGTTTCGAAAGGTCGTTAAATTTAACACAATGTTTGGGATAACGACGTGTAAAATCCAAGTCAAGTTATTAGCTCACGCATTGGTTAAATTCAGTTGATCAAAAGCAATTTCACGCAATGGTTAGCTAACACTGTGTTAACTGAGTTAACCACTTGCTAACCACTTGGTTATCCATGATGCATTTCTACTTCCTATGCAAACATGGATAGTTTAGACTTATGCTCTATGCCCGAGAGGGCAAGAAGTCAGTACTTCAGTACTATGGAAATGAACATCATCCATGAAGTAAAAGTAAATCCAGTTTTAGAAAGTAAGTTTTCTAACACAATAACTAACGAAAAAGAAACAAGCAATTTGGTATGATAATATTTATAACGGAAAAGGTGAAGAATGCTGTTGGGAACACAAAGAGAACAATTACTGAAGTGAGGGACAAATGGAGAAATATGTGTAGGGATGCAAAGCAAAAATTTGCAGAGCATCGGAGAAAATTAAAAAGGACCGGAGGGGGCCCGCCGCCTACACGCCTCTCACATTCTGTTACAGACATTGTGGAGATGTACAAAGACCAACTCTTTTGTCGGAATACCTGGGGGAATGGAGACCTTCATCTCCAGTGAGACATCATTTTACAACATAAGTTTGATTGTAAATTACCCTTATCTCTAAATTAGCCCCTTTATTCTGTTAGTCTCCTTTTTTCTAATATAAAATGTAAGAATTGATTTGATTCAGAAATAAAGCATGACTCACATCACCAATAAAAAAAAATATATACAATCACGTAATTTCATCATCATACTGTTTCTTTCAAAAACATGTGCATTGTTTATAATTTTACGAGTGAAACCGTCAAAGATTAGTCGATCAACTTTCGCTTTACAACCGGGATTTACTGCATACTTGTAAGCCTCTATCATCGCCTTTATATTTCAATGCAGAACAATTTGATTTTAACAATTCAACAATACTGTTAGTTACATGTTACAGTTATGAAAATTGGTCCCAAGGAATTTTTTATTGGATCCGGGCAATAAGAAATCTCAAGTAAATGTTGGATCGAGGTGTTTTTCATATACATTTCATTGGTTTTAGAGATTCCAAATATGATATGATTATAAGGTCTTTCCACCACTAATTGGTCCTTTTGTTTGCAGGAAATCGGTATATTGAAGAAGAAAAAAACCCACTTTTCCGCAAGACGGTAGCGATCTGGGGACCCGTGGATCTGGAGGCGTTACCCCTGAACTATGTCACCTCTTAGAGTTACTTAAAATTTTGTTGTGTAGTCAATTTGGATGACAGAAAGAAGAGCACATGGCGATCTTTCCAACTTCGATACTCAATGTTGTGCATGCAGTAAATACAAGTAAAACTAATAAATGATTTGGACAGTGGTAGAAAGTCTCAAATAATTCTAGAAGGAAAACAGGAAAGACAGAAAAGAAAATGCAAATTTAATTCGTATAATATCGGGAAATGAATTTTTCTGGGTTTCAATGTTTGTATGATCCTCAGATATTGTCTCAGTTGTGGATTAAAACGAAAACAAGACACAAACATGCAACAGAAGCTCTTATTTACATTTGGCAAACAGCACATGGTGTACTTTCAAATGGAGGGATAGGAGTTGTTATTTACTTTTAAAGTTCTGAAGTTATCTTTCTTTTGATATTGCATTACTTATTATGTTCTTATTTAGGCAACTGATTATACAAGGCGTTGAATAATTAAAAAAAAAAACCCCAAACAAGAGGCAAATGGGCCACATCGCTCACCTGAACAACAAAAGGCATGATAAAATCAGCTTAACGGAGTCATGATAAAAAAATATCTGGACAATGTGGTATAATACATGTAGATCCTGTATAAATAAAAATCCATTTTCCCCTTGGATATTCATATGTTTATAATCAAGTCGCTTTTCTAACAAGATGATTTTATAGTCATATCACATGTTGATATTCCTGTTGACACCCTGCAGTTCTAAAAAAGATCCTTAACAATTGTTTATATATGGGATATAAACCTACATCAAACTCTGAACCCCTTGTGAGGCCCAATAATCGTCCAGCGGCCAGAGTCTAAACAATTTTAAAGAATCAGCAATATGTCAAAATGCTTGCATACAAGTAAAACCATATATGATAACATTTGAGTTTTTGTGAATGATTAAAATGTTTTCCACTGTACAATTGGATCCCAAATGTGGCCCCACCCTACTCCTCAAGAATTTAACAAATTTGAATCTACACTATCTGAAGCTACTTCCACCAAAGTTACAGATTTTCTAGGCAAATGGTTTTTTTAGAAGAAGTTTTTTAAAGATTTTTCTCTATATATTCCTATGTAAAAATTTGTCCCCCTCCCCATTGTGGCCCCACCCTACACCCGGGGCTTACGATTTTAATAACTTTGAATTTGAATTTGAGGATACTTCCACACAAGTTTCAGCTTTCCTGGCTGATTGGTTTTTAAAATTTACTCAATATATTCCTATGTAAAAATTTGACTCCCATTGTGGCCCCACTGGCTGATTGTTTTCTGAGAAGAAGATTTTTAAAGATTTACTCTATATATTCCTATGTAAAAATTCGACCCCCCCCCCCTCCCCATTGTGGCCCCACCCTACCACCGGGGGTCATGATTTTCACAACTGTCAATCTACACTAACTGAGGGTGCTGACACATAAATTTCAGCTTTCCTGGCTGATTGGTTTCTGAGAAGAAGATTTTTAAAGATTCACACTATAAATGCATATGTAAATATTCGACCCCCCAATTTGGCCCCACCCTACCTCCGGGGGTCATGATAGGAACAAACTCGAATCAACCCTACATGAAGGTGCTTCCACTTAAGTTTCAGCTTTCCTGGAAGATTGGTTTCTGAGAAGAAGAATTTTAAAGACTTTTCTCTATATATTCCTATGTAAATATTCGACCCCCCCCATAGTGACCCCACCCTACCATCGGGGGTCATGATTTTCACAACTTTGAATCTACACTTGCTGAGGATGCTTCCACATAGGTTTCAGTTTTTTTGGCCGATTGGTTTCTGAGATGAAGCTTTTTAAAGATTTACTCTATATATTCTATGTAAAAATTCGCCCCCCCCCCTCACCAATTGTGGCCCACCCTACGGCCGGGGGTCATGATTTTCACAACTTTGAATCTACACTACCTGAGGATGCTTCCATATAAATTTCAGCTTTCCTGGCTGATTGGTTTCTGAGAAGATTTTTAAAGATTTACTCTCTTTATTCCAATGTTAAAAATTCGACCCCCCCCCCCTCCATTGTGGCACCACCCTACCTCCGGGGGTCATGATTTTCACAATTTTGAATTTACTATACCTAAGAATACTTCCACGTAAGTATCAGCTTTCCTGGCTAATTAGTTTCTGAGATGAAGATTTTTAAAGATTTATCCTATATATTACTATGTTAGAAATTTGACCCCCCAATGTGGCCCCACCTTAACTCCGAGGTTCATGATTTTCACAGCTTTGAATTTACACTACCTGAGGATGCTTCCAAATAAATTTCAGCTTTCCTGGCGGATTGGTTTTTGATTTTTAAAGATTTACTCTCTTTATTCCAATGTTAAAAATTCGACCCCCCCTCCATTGTGGCACCACCCTTCCTCCGAGGGTCATGATTTTCACAATTTTGAATTTACTATACCTAAGAATACTTCCACGTAAGTATCAGCTTTCCTGGCTAATTAGTTTCTGAGATGAAGATTTTTAAAGATTTATCCTATATATTACTATGTTAAAAATGTGACCCCCCCCCCCCCCCCCCAATGTGGCCCCACCTTACCTCCGAGGTTCATGATTTACACAGCTTTGAATTTACACTACCTGAGGATGCTTCCACATAAGTTTCAGCTTTTCTGGCTGATTGGTTTCTGAGAAGAAGATTTTTAAAATTTACTCTATATATTCCTATGTAAAAATTCGACCCAACCCCCAGTTGTCCCCCCTACCCCCATGAGTCATGATTTTCACAACTTTGAATCTACACTACCTGAGGGTGCTGCCACATAAATTTCAGCTTTCCTGGCTGATTGGTTTCTGAGAAGAAGATTTTTAAAGATTCACACTATAAATGCATATGTAAATATTCGACCCCCCAATTTGGCCCCACCCTACCTCCGGGGGTCATGATAGGAACAAACTCGAATCAACCCTACATTAAGGTGCTTCCACTTAAGTTTCAGCTTTCCTGGAAGATTGGTTTCTGAGAAGAAGAATTTTAAAGACTTTTCTCTATATATTCCTATGTAAATATTCGACCCCCCCCCCCATGGTGGCCCCACCCTACCATCGGGGGTCATGATTTTCACAACTTTGAATCTACACTTGCTGAGGATGCTTCCACATAGGTTTCAGTTTTTTTGGCCGATTGGTTTCTGAGATGAAGCTTTTTAAAGATTTACTCTATATATTCTATGTAAAAATTCGCCCCCCCCCCCCCCTCACCAATTGTGGCCCACCCTACGGCCGGGGGTCATGATTTTCACAACTTTGAATCTACACTACCTGAGGATGCTTCCAAATAAATTTCAGCTTTCCTGGCTGATTGGTTTCTGAGAAGAAGATTTTTAAATTGGACGACATTGGAGACTCAAAAGCCGTAAAGTTGATATCTTTGACCTTGATCTTAACTTTTTTGGCATGAGGATAATTTGATAAATTATAATTATTATAATCTTTCCATTGTTACATAATTTCTTTTATTCATGTATTATATGCTTGAAGTTTACTTTTCACTTATTATTTCGTGTTAGATATCAAGCATCATCGGATTATGTATTATTTCTTCAATGTTAGTTACCTTAAGGTAAAGGTTTGTGGTGACAGGGAGATAACTCACATATTTTCATTGTGATGTAACACTAACAACCCTTTATTTCAGCTATGACGTCAAAATTTATATGACGTCATAATTGATTTCAGTTTTTTTTTTATTTCGCGGGGTTTCGTAGTTTCATTGAAAAAATAACAGGACACAAGCATTTAATCAATTTCCACAAAAACGAAGTCCGCCATCATATGGTTTTCAATGGTGATTTGGAAACACCAGATTACACATATATTAAGATACATTTATCCTGAAATCAGTGGACTTGGAAAGGTTTCAAAACAGATGTTTTCGTTTATATAATAGTAGTCCAAAATTAAGACTTTTGTTGCATTTTATTCTATTTTTAAATAGTTCATTAGAAATTTAAAAAAAAATGAATCATGATATAAATAGTGACATTATTTTCTAGCATTTAAAGCATTAATAACCCCCATAATAGTCACATATGAAATGTACATATTTTTACGAAATTAATAACATTTCATCAATATGAAAATAAGAAATCATGAACTTTGACCTTTTGTAGTTATAGAACGGGACCGGCAAGATCATTTGAATTTCATGAGAAAAAAGACTTTAGTATAATGCAAGCCGCAAACCTTACCTTAAAGGGGCTTGGTCACGATTTGGGTCAAATTCTATTTTTCTGTTTTTATTATTTACTATGCTTTAGGAATGCATTTCTAATGATCAAATGAAATTTGAGAATCAGTCGTAGAGTGATAAGCAAGATACAGTGCTAACAATTCTTTGTCATGTAATTAAGGCTCGTGCCCTGTTTTTGTTTACATAGGTTTAATATATCAGTAAAAAGTCTATTTCAAGCTGATTTGTCTATTTTTTTAATTCATTTTAAGCATAAATAAACAGTTCCTAGAGTTTAACACATTCATTTTAGGTCTAAACCTGGAATTTTCACTTCAACATTAAGGTGTCACTACAGTATTAATTTTTACTATATATTCTTACCAAAATTGCGCAACTTTAGATACAGATTAAAAATTCAAGACGAACTTCTGGGGAAAATCCTCTTGACATCTTTTTAAATCTTTTTAAATTCTCACTTCAGTTAAAATCTAGTAGCAAAAAACACACGTGCATCCAGCAAGGCACGAGACTTTGTTTACGTCGAAGTTACACATGTGCTTGAAAACCAAGCCCGGGACTTTTCACCCTCCTCCGGAATCAACACGCATCAAAAATTCAAATGACCTCGCATTGTTACAAAACCTGGATAGTCAGACTTCTTACACATTGTCTTTTACCTCATAAAAAATCAGCTCCTGTCTTGGGCGGAAACGCCCCAAATTCAAAGGGGAATTAGGGAATTATTTTGCCTCAGCCATGTTTTGACGTGAACCTTCAGTGAATTACTGTAGTGACACCTAAAAATGTAAACAAGAGCTTTGTTTACTTACCAAAGAATTTGTAAGCTCTGTAACTCGCTTATAACTAGACGAATGACATTCAAATTTTGGTTGCCTATTAAACATGCCTTACTGAAGCATTGTAAACATTTAAATCAGAAAAATTATTTTTGACCAAAATCATGACCATGCCCCTTTAATACCCACATGAAACACCAAAGAGAATATTTCATTGTTCAAATATTATGTTTTACTGGTCATTAAGCTATGAATTAATAAATTGTTCTTATGTTAACACGGTTGCTTGTAAAACAGGATTACCGCTTCTCAAAATCAAAAATTATTTTATATATATATTGATTCTTTGAAGTTTAAAAATTATTGAACGTACTGAGATACTGCTTTAGCAACACTAGTACTGTTCTAGATTCGTCCATGCGAGTTTTCTTTTCGGGGTACTGTAGTCCGAAATATCTGACGTTTTCCTGGCTTTTTTTTAACGCTTTGATATTTACTGTTTTCCTGGCAAGTAAATATCAAAATCGTCAAAAGAAGAAAAAGCCAGGAAAACGTCAGATATATCGGACAAGGGGTACTGGAGACCAGTGGAGTTATTGTGCACATGAAATAATTAGTTTCTTCTGCGTTTACATTCAATTTTACTATTTCATAGAGTACGTCGACTTCGTTCATCAAAACATAAAAAATGACGTCACAATATAAGTATTTGTTTTGCCTCGGACTAGAATGTCTCGATGTCTTTGGATGAAACGCGTCACGTGATTGCCTTACAATATAGCATTGAATGATTTATTTATGACGTCGTCGTGTCAATAACTGCCGTCAGGTGAGCAGACAAAATGATAATTTGTCTGCTCAACTGACGGCAGTTATTGACACGACGACGTCAAAAATAAATCATTTAATGCTTATATTTACATTCCTTTACTGATGAAATCAATTATTTTCTTAAATAAATCGATACAAATTGCAGATCACGGATCGAGTAAATTAGTAACAACAAGAACAGCTGTTTTATAAAAACCGGATTCAACTGGTTACATTGTATCACATAGACTGTCGAGTTGAGATCGATGAGCATGTAAATATACTCAATGAAAAACAATTCTTGAATTTTGCTTTTAACGATAAAATCCACTTTTTTTGTTGAATAATTGTAAAACATGGTGTTTTGACAACAGGTATGAAATATATTTTTAACAGAAAACATAGAAATCAATGTTTGGGAATTACTTATGTAAATTACATGTAAATTCATACGCAGTGATTAGTTGTTGCATTTAGAGGCATTTAAAGATCACATAATTTAATGGAAAAACACAGTAGAATGTAAATATATTTCTTTAAACGGCGAGCGTCAAAATTTATACGGCAACATGGCGGACCTAACTTTATTTGAGCTTATTTTTTACAAACGTTCGATCATACCTTTAATTTTTAAGCCCCCAAATATTTAGAGTGATCCTCCTTTGCACGTGACGTAAAATTACGATTTTACAAATATGGCATCCAGCAGGTTTGCTCAGACGACTGAGGAAGAATGGAAAAATAAGAGAATTAAGCTAAATTCAGAGAATACATTACAATCAAACAAAGGAGCAGCGAATGTGTTTAAAGAATATTTACAACAAAAAGGGGAATCGGTGGATTTTGAAAGATTTGACAACGTGAAACTGGACGAATGCCTTGGCCATTTTTATATGGATCTCAGGAAAGTGGACGGGAGTCACTACAAGGTAAACTCACTTGAGGGCATTCATCATGGACTAAACCGACACCTGAAAAGTCCACCATTGAACAAGAAACATGACATAATCAAGGACCCTGCTTTCACGGACAGTAATACTTGTTTTAAAGCTGTTCTTGCTGAGACAAAACGTGTCGGAAAAGGGGATGTTCAGCACTACCCCATCATTTCAGAGCCTGATATACAGAAACTGTACACAAGCATGCACCTCTCCATAAATACTCCTCAAGGACTGTTCAACAAAGTTCAGTTTGATGTACGGATGTTCTTCTGTCGCAGGGGCAATGAAAACATTCATGGAATGACAAAAAACACATTCCAGGTTTTTACCGATGACAAAACTGACCGAAAATACATGAAAAAGGTAGTGGACGAGCTCACGAAAAATCATAAAATTGACAAAGAATCGTCATCAGGAATAATGCCAGAAGTTCAAGGTAGGTGAACTGTTCATCTTTGTTTTGAATTATAAAAAATATCATATTCACATTAATGTACAGCTATAACTGTTATTAAGTGTACTTTTTAGGCCCGTACATGGATATCAATTTATATTTTCAGGACCCATTTTTTGCCCAGTACTCTCCTATGAGATGTATATTTATACCCGCACTTTCTAAAGAAAGTTCGGGTATATTGTTGTTACCCTGTTCCGTCTGTCCGTCCGTCCGTCCGTCTGTCACGTTTTACTTTCTCAAACTGCTCTTACATCTTATAAACCGGCAAACTGAACTCTTGGAGTATGATTTGGGGTGTCATGTTGTTTCGTAAAAAGGTTTCAAAAATTCTCTGGTAGTCCTGGGGGTCAAATAATTGGTAAAAAATGACGTTTTTTGACAAAAAAACCTTCTTCCTCGAACTCCTTTTACATTTTCAACAGTAGATAAATCATCTCTTGGAATATGTTTCGGGGTGCCCTATAGATGCGCAATAAGGTTTCGGAAATTTCAATTTTGTCCTGGGGGTCATTAAATAGCTGAAAAATGATTTTTTTTTTTTTTTTTTTTTTTTTTTTTACAAAAAGTCTGGTTTCAAAAAACGTCAATTTCTTTTTGCAGTAGCCTAATGATCTAATAAGATATGCTTCGGGGTGTCATGTTGACCTGTAATCATGTTTCAGAATTTTTGTTTTTATCATGGGGGTCTGTGGGCATCAAAAAATGACGGTTTTTTTGCCAAAAAAATATGGCTCCCAGAACTCCTCTTACAATTTATGCAGTAGCTATGTCATCTCTTGAGATATGATAAGGACTGTTCTATAGATGTGCAATAAGGTTTTAAAAATTTAAATTTCATCCAGGGAGTCAAATAGTAGCTGAAAATTGACGTTTATCACTCCTAAAAAAACCTACTTCCCAGAACTCCTCTCATGATTTAATGAATAGCCACATCATATCTTGGGGTATGATAAGGGCTGTTATATAGTCATGCAATAAGGTTTTAAAAATTTAAATTTCATCCAGGGAGTCAAATAGAAGCTGAAAATTGACGTTTATCACTCCTGAAAAAACCTACTTCCCAGAACTCCTCTCATGATTTAATGAATAGCCACATCATTTATAGGGATATAACAGAGGCTGAGCTATAGATTTGCAATAAGGTTTTAGAAATATAAATTTGATTCTGAGGGTCAATGCTATCTGCAAAATGATGTTCCGTTCCATAAAAAACCTAATTCCTGGACCTCCTCTTATCTCTTGTGATTGAAATAACGTACCATAAGATGCATAAGGAGGAAGAATATATATGCTTTAGGGGTGGGGATCACAAGCATTTTTTTCAAGTTATTTGATCATTTTTGATTTTGGGAGGGTGGGGTGGGGTTAGGGTGACCCCCAGATGCCATGACCTACTAATACCACAAAAAGATTTGCCTTGACATGGTCATGGTTCAAGAAACAAAAATATATATGGTTTAGGAGTGGGGATTTCGATGATTTTGAGGATATTTTAAAAATATTCAACTATTCATGTTTTCTATTTAAGAGGAGGGGGGGGGGGGTTGTTTAAAAACAACACCGGGGGTGGGGGAATGACCCAAGGGGCAGGGGCCAATTTGTCTTAAATGTATCTTGACATGATCAGCAGAATTGGACAGAATTATCACTAAAGGGCATCTGCAGTGGGGCCCTAAATAGTTACAAAATCAATCTACAAAAAATATTGATAATATGTTATACATGTATTTAGAAATGTCTTTATTTTCAAATTGATTAACAAATTAATCATTCAAAATGAGTTATAAATAACCGATTGGCAATTCTGCAATTGATTGCAAGATCCCTAGTATAATATCACATGTATTTTTTTATATATAATTATACATGTATGTTAACAATCAGTATTAAAATGCACAAATTTTCATGAGTCATAAATCTTGACATACCACATATCTCTTGACAAAAAAGAATAAGCAATTTAAATTAAAAGAAAATTAGTCATTAACTCTTTTTCTATTACTGGTGTATGATGATGGGGTAGGGGGTATAATGGGAAAAAAAGCTGCAGCATGCCTTCATTCTCACTAGAAATGTATATCTAATCCACACATCCTGGGGATGGGGAACGGTTAAGGCCCCTTCCCCTTCCTCCCTATTATAACTCATATAAACATGATATTTAATACCCAAATTTAATACAAAATAGGGTCAATATGGAGTCAACTCAATAGTGTAAGTCTGACAAATGAAAAAATAAAAATATTCTGCGATTAAAATGACAGAAACTGTAGATAAGCTTATTTAAATACAGATGATGATACAGTATGCTGGCAAATGGATATCACATTTTAGAAAGTGAAAGTAAAACTTAACTGTTTTGTATACCGGTGTCTCATAATATTGCGCTACTACATGTATTATACTTACCTATATTGGTCAACATCATAATGATAATCCAATTAGCACAATACGAATTCCTTTAGCTGATCACCACAATAGAAACGTTTATTCATGTTAATTAATCCTATTCTGCATATCAAGAAAACATATGCATGTACACCACGTGAAACCCATCTAACCAAAGAGCTGGGTAAAACTAGTACCCGATGCAACCTGTACACCTGTGTTGTGTACGTAACTTCAGACAAAGATCATTTAATTGTAATATATTGCATGTGGCCTTCTTTTTGACTAAAACTAGTACAAGAGAGTGTTATTTAGAGGCAAACACTTGGTGCGGGCATTACTGTCTAATGACAGCATCTAGTTCAAAGTTACATCCAGAGTGTGACAAGTAAGTGTCCAAAAAAAACCCAAAAGATATTTATAGATCAATAGTATAGATTTGTTTATTAGTTTAATACACATTTCATAAGAATAGAAAGTAATGCAAATGCAAATAAACACGAACGTTTTGCATTTTTTTTTCAGACTATGGCAATGACCTCTAGAATCGTTTGTTGACTCGGACAGTGTTTGGTTTTATAATGCACGGGTTGGTGAAAAAAAACTCAGCACATTTCTAAGTTGTCTTAGTAAAGCAGCTGGTCTTTCTAAAATTTATATCAACCATTCAATCAGAGCAACCGGTGCGTCCATTTTGTCAAAGTCCATGTTGGTTCGTCACAAGTGATGGCAGTCACAGGACATAAATCGGTTCAAAGCTTAAGTGTGTACCAAAGAGTCAGTGATGATGAAAAGATAATGACGGGCGATTCCTTAACCAAGAACATTCTACGTTGCCAGACTTAAACAAGCCTGCTATTCTGCCTGGGCCCGCATCATTAGCTTGCGCTGTCCGCCACTAAAATAAGGCTCTCCAAGAAATTCAAAATGTTGATCTTGAGCTGGCAGACATCAATATGACAGTATGAATGAGTTGTTTAATGATTTTGCGGGTCAGGAAATCACATGTACCCAATCGTCTATTTCTGTAAATAAGACCAGCCTTCAACCAGCCTCCCTGTTCAGCAATTGCTCGGTGACCTTCCATCAACTTACAATTAATCAAAAATAAATGTGACTGTTTTTCTTCAAAACAAAATTGTTAAAATCTGTTTATCACTGTAGAGCTTTAAACGTTTATTTAAAAAATTGTTATTTAATAAAATTTCTGAAATTTGTTAAACTTTGTTGAGCAATTAAGATTTATTAAATGAATTTAACTGGTATATTATCTTTTGTTTGTTTACATATCAAACGTTAGGTCCTCGACAAAACAAAACACTTATTAGGTTTGTTACTGACTGTGTACAGAAATTTGTGGGGTCGGTAAAGTTCATAGAAGGCGAGGCTTCTATGAACTTTACCGACCCCACAAATTTCTGTAAACAGTCAGTAACAAACCTAATAAGTAATTATATTCATTCTTTGAAGGAAAAAACGAAAGCAAATAAGATATCAAATTTATTTTTACTTGTTTGTTTCAAGATGAAGTAAAAAAAAAATGTAAAATCGTTAAGGGACGACGCACGACTAATGGCATTATGTTACCCGAGTGACTCAAGCGATCTTAAAAAATACGTGTTCACTATATGGTCCTATTTGCCGACCCCTAATAAAAAGCCTCAACTCCTGTCCCATCGGCCATAAATTTCACAAAGAAGAGGGCATTATTGATATGATAACAATGCATTAAGCTCATCTTCCACGCCTGTAAAAGTAAGGAAGAAAATATTATTAATAAAATTAAACATTTTCACCATGTGGACATATTGGTCCTAACTAAGAGCCTGACCCATGGTTCATGAATTTCACAATTTAGCTAGAGGGCTGAATGGACATCATAACCATGCATTTAGTTTAACACTCTCTGCAGTGATTATGTTGAGGTATGGGTTTAAAAAGATTGCTATGACCTTGAATCCCTTATCCAGGAGGCACGAATTTCAAAAATTTGGTGGAGGGCTTCGTAAATATCATAAATCACGCATTCAGTTTATCTCCATGTAATGTAGAAGTAGAAAAGAAGATTTTCTAAGATTTAATACATTTTCACTAAATGACCATATTTGCCCCGCCCTAAGGCATGAAGCCCTGCCAATGGGACATGAGTTTCACAATTTTGGTAGAGGGCTTTATGGACATCATAACCTTGCATTTGGTTATTCTCAGATAAATATTGGAGTAGAGAAGATTTTGAAAGATTCTGAAAATATTTTTTTTACTCTATGGCCATATATACCCCCAAACTAATGTCTAAACCCCTACTAACCCAGGCCCTGCCACAAATTTCATAATTTTGGTAGAAGACTTCATGGACACCATAATCACATATTTTGTTTGCACATGTCTGGGAGAAGACGAGAAAATTTGTGAAAATTTACATTGGCCCTTTTTGCAAATTTCGACCTGCCAATGAGGGGTGGTTAAGTCATAAATTTCACAATTTAGATTCCTCTTATCCTAGAGATTCTACAAACCGAAAATGGTAACAATGAGACCGGTAGTTTTATTAAAAGAAGTTAAAAATTAAATTGTTTACAGACGGTGCACGACGACAGACGAAGAACAATAGCAATAGGTAACCTAAGTGACTCAAGGGACGTAAAAAATAAACTCATACATACTTGTTTATACATGACGCTACATTGTTTCGTTTGCTATGTTAAAATTGTACCAGTAGTAAACAATATGTCTGTTGTATGATATTTCAAAGATGTGCTTAGCTTTCAAGTGCATTTATGAAATTTGTATACAGTCATCAAACTTCATTAGCCTAGTTATTTTGCATTATGGCACCTAAAGTGGCACATAAAAATCCATTGGTGATTGCCGCTCTCTTCAAAACTCCATCATTTCTGGCAGGTGCAGCAATGTCCTGCAGTAGCAGAGCTATCAGTACCTGATGTTGATGTCACAAATGTTGTCCCTGGAATAAGTGTTCTGTCTATCTATGGCAATGTTGTGCAGGATAAAGGTTGCAGAAATGTACTCTACTGCCTGTTCTGGGCATGTCCTCAATTCAAAACGAAGTGCTTGAAACTAGATTTTAACTATATTTTGTGCATTCAACTTGTAAAAATCTTATTAAACTTAATATAAATCACATACAGTATTTATAAGTACATGTACCTACTTGTTATTATAGAATGGTTATGTAAATTTCATTGGGAACATTTATGATTATACTTATTATTGTTTAAGTGAAGTATTTAAACACCACGTAATTACCATTTTCAAACTGCTGACGAAGAGATGATCTCCAGAATTTTTTAATCGTGGCAGGAGTGGCCATTTGGCACAGTGGGAGGTTATCCTAAAGTTTGGGTCACACACCATCTAAAAATAAACGTGTACCAAAATATTGTTTATTTAGTTATTACAAAACATTATTGAATATGTTCTATATCATTAAAGAAATTCTGACATTCTGATTTTCTATATTTTAATGATAAACACTTGTATGACATATAATTTAAATTTTACAATATTTTTCAACATCTGATTTGCTCAAAAGGAATATCATGAACAAATGAATAATTGTATTCATCATAATAAATGAATGTCTATGGATATAATTAACTATAAAGCATTAAAGTTTATATTTATTTATGTTTATTTCACAATCAAGGTTCTCAGGGCCTATACATTTAAAAACAGTAACTGTACTGAACATTTAGACTATGGTATCCTTTTCTGTTAACAAAGTCAGCTTCATTTTCAGTTGGTGTAGAAATCTTCATTTGGGTTCCATCAACACAACCTTGAACTGTAGGACATCCTGAAAAAAATAAATGTTTATTATTATAATGCATGTATAAATACACATCTTGTAGCGATCAATGCCAGGATTTTTTTTTATTATTGCAGATTTACATGTATTTCATAATGTAAGATTCTCAATACTAATATAATACACTTGCTTCCATTTAGCGAATGAAGAGCCTCTTTTTAAAATATATCTATAAATGAAACTGACTACACCGCAGCCTTACCCCCCCCCCCCCCCCAAAAAAAAAATACTCATTGACAATATCTATAATTTCTTCCCAGGCGCAATTTTTCTCGGCTTTGTCGCTCTGCGCCCCTTTCTATTTCCCATCAATGACTTCTAAACTTTTCGTGACTTCTTCGTATAAAACTTCACTCTCCAGTGAGGTCCAGTATAGCTCAGTTTGTTGTTTAGTCGTCAACTGTACATCTTCAATTTAACTGAGGAAGAAATTTATTTCGCGTTCACCCATATTCAGTACTTGAATGTCGCTCGACTGCTACGTTGATAAACGATGATGACCTTATTGACGTCAATGTTAAATGACGTAGCAATATGAATATGTACTAAGAAAGAAAAATACTGAAAAAAGTTGTATCTTAATTTATATCCATACTTTTGTCATACATATATTTCACTGCGCACTGCCATTTGTAAAACAAAGATTATCCACAAATCACTTGACATCCTAAGTTTTGATCCAACTTTTTGTCTCGAACTAGACTTTCTAAAGTGAGCTCAAACTTCCTATATGGCACACCTGAAGTGAGACGAACTAAGTTGAGATCAATATTCGAGATTTTTTTCGGTCTCAAATCTGAGCTTGATAAATTTTATTGCCCTGGGACCTTGTAGGAGTCTGGCTGATAAGTTCTTGATAGGCAATTGCGCAAAGATACAAACTATACGGAAGCTTGTCTTGGTGATTCCCAATAAACTCAAATAACCCGTGTCTGTCAGGTTTTAGTTTTATCGTTGTCCAAACATAGCTGCTTTCATTTCGCTATAACTAACGTATCTGCTAATATAATCGTATATTCCCTGATGGCGTTAAAATACTTTCCTCGACAAAAATCTGCTGTTCGACATTCAGCTAAAACAACCACTAATTTCGGTATAGGCCTTTTGCAAATACAACAATATGCATTGGATGTGGCTATAGAAGCCAGTAGAGGAGACACAGATGGTTGACTTGGCATGATCATCTTCTGTTTGTCTGGGTCCTTTGATGATGACACTGAAGCACACGAATCATTAGTGCACACAGTTGATTTTCTAATTCCTTGTGCTTCAAATCATTAAAGTGGCGACATATGTTGCATGTGTCCGAGTTTTTAGTAGGAGCCTCAGAAAAGAATTTCCGTCCAAGATACTTCTTGGTATATTAAATTAAAAATAATGTAAAACTCGCAAATATTATCATATATTCTAAGATTTGATAATACATTTAACAATACATACAAAGAAGCCTATTTTTTTGATACCATATCCTTAGGTCGAAGATGCATCCACTGACCAATCTTATTACCCTGGGCCTCAACATATAAAGATAACAAATGTAAAATGAACTATAAATAATTATTAAAGTGAAAGAAGGTCACTGTTTTATTCAATACACAGGAATACTTATAAGTTTACAAATTTGTCTTCGGGAACAAATAATAAAGAACTGCACTTTCCTACAAACTGATCATGAGCCCCTGTGTGCTGAAGTGCCGTTGAGGGACTAAATAACAATAATTATTATAGTTCGGGAAAAGAAACAATTTGAAGTTTTGTAGACTGTGACATTGACAGAGTGAGGTTGTTTTGCTGGTGACGGGACCCAATTAGTAATGCCCTTGGGAGTTACAATTCAGTTATCCTTCCCTTTTCTGACGCACCATGAGTCGTATAGAGATTTTGACCCCTTGATAGCACGTGACAGAAAACAATTATTATAATAAGCCAAACGAATGCAAAAAAAGAGTACCATGGTGTTGAGATATCCAAGATTGTAAAAACTGTTATTGCATAAGTCTATTCAGTTAAAATATATGTATTGTGAGTCGCAGTATGTGCTGGCACGATATTGAAACAATTAACATTTTTTAAAATACGCCAGCGCTATATCTTTATTAAACTCGCCGTAAGGAAAGGACTTTTAAAGCCATCTCAGAGGTAACTTAATTTGTTAAAATTAAAACATTGCTAATATATTTTCAGAATAAGTTAAAAGGTAAAATTACAAATATGGACAAAATTAATATCTTTGAAATAAAGAGGGAATTTTTTGTGACATAATGTTCGATTTGCAATTTTAAAAACATTTAGTCCAGAACTTTAGCCTTAGATTTTCAAGTGTGAGAAATGCTAAGTACAATCTATAATGTAATGAAATTCGGCGCACATAACAGAATTACAAAGTGTACATAACGGTACACCTGCCCATCTTCGCAGCCACACTAGTAAGCAGATATTTAAAAAAATGATATCCCAAATTTAAGGTATTTTGTCATTTAAACTGTCTGATATTTTTTTCTTTTCCAAGTATTTTAAAACTTAGTCATCTAAAATACCAACGATTATGAAATGAAACTCCATCTAGGTGAATAATAAAGGAAGTTTAAATGTAAGAAGAATTATTTAATGCTAATTAACCTGAAATGGTATCTCAAATCACTAAGAATTCAAGAAGAATGTAAGAATCTACAATGATTAATAAAATGGCAATAGTAACACGAAGTATTATACCTCATTAGCATAATTAATTCTATATAAAGCGGCATCTTGTAGATAGTTTTCAGAAAAGCAATTTTAGCAGAATTAACTTGGCGTTGGGTGCCATATTATGGGTCAAACTGCCTTGATTTTTTCATTATTCAGCTAATTACAACTTGCCAAACTGGATATTTTGACGCAAAAAATCTCTGTTTTTAATGTTTTAAGACATTTATACGTTTGTTAGAGCTTCCTTTACTTTGTATTTTTATGTTGTTCAGATTTTCCCCTTTATATTTCTGCCATACTTGTTTGAAATTGGTTGCTCAAAAAGGAAAATTCACTGCATTGACCAACAATATGGCAGCAACCAGATGTAACTCTGTAACAGTCCTTGCAGGGAATGAATAACACAAGTCTGTTGTGGGTTCGGTCTTGGCTTTATGTCAAATAATCAATCAAATTGATCATAAGTTTTGATTTTGACCCTGTACCAATTGTATAACATATATCAATTAATTATATACAATATACATATTACTATAATGTATAATAGAATTTCTGATATACAATCAGTATTATCAATAGTAATTATACCCGCATTTTCTAAAAAAAGTTCGGGTATATTGTTGTTACCCTGTTCCGTCTGTCCGTCCGTCCGTCCGTCCGTCTGTCACGTTTTACTTTCTCAAACTGCTCTTACATCTTATAAACCAGCAAACTGAACTCTTGGAGTATGATTTGGGGTATCATGATGTTTTGTAAACAGGTTCAAAAATTCTCTGGTAGTCCTGGGGGTCAAATAATTGGTAAAAAATGACGTTTTTTGACAAAAATCCTTCTTCCTCGAACTCCTTTTACATTTTCAACAGTAGACAAATCATCTCTTGGAATATGTTTTGGGGTGTCCTATAGATGCGCAATAAGGTTTCGGAAATTTCAATTTTGTCCTGGGGGTCATTTAATGGCTGAAAAATGACGTTTTTTTAACAAAAAGTCTGGTTTCAAAAAACGTCAATTTCTTTTTGCAGTAGCCTAATGATCTTATAGGATATGCTTCGGGGTGTCATGTTGACCTGTAATCATGTTTCAGAATTTTTGTTTCTATCATGGGGGTCTGTGGGCATCAAAAAATGACGTTTTTTTGCCAAAAAAATATGGCTCCCAGAACTCCTCTTACAATTTATGCAGTAGCTATGTCATCTCTTGAGATATGATAGGGACTGTTCTATAGATGTGCAATAAGGTTTTAAAAAATTAAATTTCATCCAGGGAGTCAAACAGTAGCTGAAAATTGACGTTTATCACTCCTAAAAAAACCTACTTCCCAGAACTCCTCTCATGATTTAATGAATAGCCACATCATATCTTAGGGTATGATAGGGGCTGTCATATAGTCATGCAATAAGGTTTAAAAAATTTAAATTTCATTCAGGGAGTCAAATAGTAGCTGAAAATTGACGTTTATCACTCCTGAAAAAACCTACTTCCCAGAACTCCTCTCATGATTTAATGAATAGCCACATCATTTATAGGGATATAATAGGGGCTGAGCTATAGATATGCAATAAGGTTTTAGAAATATAAATTTGATTCTGAGGGTCAATGCTATCTGCAAAATGATGTTCCGTCCCATAAAAAACCTAATTCCGGACCTCCTCTTATCTCTTGTGATTGAAATAACGTACCATAAGATGCATAAGGAGGAAGAATATATATGCTTTAGGGGTGGGGATCACAAGCATTTTTTTCAAGTTATTTGATCATTTTTGATTTTGGGAGGGTGGGGTGGGGTTAGGGTGACCCCCAGATGCCATGACCTACTAATACCACAAAAAAGATTTGCCTTGACATGGTCATGGTTCAAGAAGCAAACATATATATGGATAAGGAGCGGGGATTTCGATGATTTTGAGGATATTTTAAAAATATTCCACTTCATGTTTTCGGGGGGCAGGTGGGTGGGGAGATTCAGAGTCTCTTCTCACATTTTTACAGTAGCAAAATCATTTCTTGATTGTTTTTTCTGTATGATATCAGATGTACATAAAGAGATTTTGGGAATTGCATTTTAATCTTAAAGATAAACAAAATGTTATATATAATTGTGGAAATTATAAAGTCAGTCAACAAAAACCTTGCTGTAAAAACAAAGCACTGGGGTCATCATTGGGCTAGGGCTAGGAATTACACTACATATGAATAAGATAGATTACTTGATTAGTTCTAACTCTGGAAAGTCACTGGGCATCTCAAAGGGGGTATAACCTATATACATGTACCAATTGATGTGCAATGACACAAGGAGCAAGAATGAATATGGTTTAGGGGTGGGGATCTCAACAATTATTAAAATGTATTATTATTCCCTATTTCAGAGGAGGGGGGTGGTGGTGGCTTAAAAGCAACTCTTGGGGGGGGGGGGGGGGGGGGTAGGGGGAATGACCCAAGGGGCAAGGGCCAATTTGTCTTAAATATATCTTGACATGATCAGCAGAATTGGACAGAATGATAACTATAGGGCATCTGCAGAATGGAGCCCTAAATAAGTTGTTAATAGTTACAAAATCAATCTTTAGAAATGTTTTCATGAGTCATAAATCTTGACATACCACATATCTCTTGACAAAAAAGAATAATCAAAATAAAAGAAAATTACAGTCATTAACTCTTTTTCTATTACTGGTGTATGATGATGGGGAAGGGGGTTTAATGGGGGAAAAAAAAAGCTGCAGCATGCCTTCATTCTCACTAGAAATGTATACCTAATCCACACATCCTGACTCCCTTTGCCAGCATACTGTTATCTAAATAAAGATTATGATACAGTATGCTGCAAAGGGAGATCACATTTTAGAAAGTGAAAGTAAAACTTAACTGTACATTTTGTATACCGGTGTCTCATAATATTGTGCTACTACATGTATATACTTACCTATATTGGTCAACATCATAATGATAATACAATTAGAGCACAATATGAATTCCTTTAGCTGATCACCACAAAAGAAACATTTATTCATGATAATTAATCCTATTCTGCATATTGAAAACACAGATGCATGTACACCACGTGAAACCCATCTAACCAAAGAGCTGGGTAAAACTAGTACCTGCTAATGCAACCTGTAGACCTGTGTAGACCCATGGGCATGGGCATGATTTAATTTTGTTTGTAATAATTATATAGACCATACTTTCTATGACATGAAATGTTTAGATTTTTTATTAATTTAAAATTCATATGCAAACAGTTCAAACCCAAATTGTACATAAAAGTAATATATTTATTATAGGATGTGATCTCATCATTTATGAAAATCATAATTTTTAAAAAGTACCGGAAATTGCATGTGGCCTTCATTTTGACTAAAACCGGTACAAAAGAATGTTATTTAGAGGCAAACACTTGGTGCAGGTATTACTGTCTAATGACAGCATCTAGTTAAATCAATTGCAAGGGAGATAACTTCAGATTACATGCATATATTGTATACAAATATAAATCTCCCAATAGTAGACAATTTCATAAAATATATTCGCTTTTGCTAATTCAAATGAAATTCATTGAATCATAATTAAATGTAAGTGTTTTATGGATTTTTGAGATGGTTGACGGTTTGTTATTGTCATTTTTTCAAGTAAAATATATCAATCATACCATTCTATGGGAATAGGCCTTGATCAATACTGACATGATATCTCTCTCTATAGTCTATGTACAGTCATGTAGATCTGTAAATTATTTAGATATCATAAATACCTTCTGTTCTGTCATAAAACAATATTTACAGATAAAATATCACAGTGAGACAAAGGTATTCTTTGCTATTTACATCTAACTTGTATATTTGATGTCTCACTCTCACTTTACATTCATCCCAAGAAAAGTATGTGCTAAGGAAATTATCTAATGCAAAATTACTGGATAAACATTTTAATAGATATATTAGAAATATTGTTAATGTTAATAGTAAACATATAAACTTACCAATTCAGAGGAAATGTCAGTCTTAGATCAGTTTGTCTGCAGATCTATCTGTCATATATATATACTCTGATCGCCCAAATCAATATCATGACAAAGAATGACAAAAATCTAAGAACTTTTGGAGGGAAAACCTTGCTACCCAATCCAAACACAGAATACAAAACTAAAAACCAATAGGAATAAAAGATATATCTAATATTTGGCCAATACTCAATTATATACCTCAGGCAGTTTCACTGACCAGTCAAGCACTATGCTTGACTGCATATACTAATTGCTTTAATAATATCAAAGACTACCTGATGTAAGTTAAATCTATATATATATATAATAACCTTGACTATGCAATATATAATACATTGCATAACTATAGAATACATTATAATAACTATATAAATATCATATATATTATATAATGATTCTGCCACAACTCAACTATCTATTGGTCTACACCGTGACGTGATTTATTTAGAATGAACATCTTTTGTATTGGTTATATAAAGCATTGTATATAACTATGTAGAAATGAGCCTCAATACCTTAATACCCGGGCTTAAGACAAAACCGGTTAATAAAATGGTAAAAATGGCGGGCGGGCGGCTGCCAAAGGGTACTCCTTTTTTACGGATAACTCCTACTGTTTTCAAGAAGTTTTTGTTTTGCAGATTAATTGTACATATATCGGAGAGGTGCATATTACTTGGAGTTTGATTTTGATAATTTATGGAAAAAATACCAGCTGTTGAACTTAGCCATATTTTAACAAAATGCTGCATATCGATAAAGGGTACCCCAATACAAGAACTTTTTTTGTTTTGCTGTTCATGTGTAGCTATATGCAAAATGTGTATATTGTTTGTATTTTGGTTTTGTGAATTTATGAGAAAATTTCCAGCTATTGAACTTTATTTCACAGGGTGCATCATTTGTCCAGATAACTCCTCCTACAGTTTTCAAGATATAGGAAGTTATTTCATTTCAACTGAACAAATGTGCATTATAGAGATAAACATTACACTTTGGCTTTTTGATCGACAAATGGATTATGAAAACTGCTCACACAAAAGAAAACCAGGTTTGCTGTCACATTGGCAACTTTTTCTTGTTTTAACATTGTTTTTGACATAATACCCTTAAAAAATTACGATAATTGTGATTAAATATAAAGATCGATACTTTTTTCCAATGAAACGTCTAGACTGTCCTGGACTTTGTTCATCGGTATAAAATAGAAAATAATAGCACAGAATAAACGCAACAAACGGTAATATTCTTTTTTAAATTCTGCTAACAAATAAATCAAGCAACCATTATACATGTATGCGCATATTGTAGACAACTAAAAAACACTTAGATGTCCCTTGGCTTTTCAAACGCACGAAAAACTACTAAATTTGGGATAATTTTCTCGAGGATTTCCTTGACATTTTAAACAGTTCTTCACAGATTTTACATGAATATATATTTAGAATACCATCCTTTCCATCGAGTTCAAAACGTTTCTGCTATAAATGACATGAATTTAGTAATGATTTTGCCACTTTTTCAGCAATATTCACTGCTTATGTACATATTTTCCAATAAGAAAGTTCAATGTTGCAGTATTCTTTGCATGCCTTACAATGATGTATCTGATCTGATTTTGTACGGCATTTGGTGGAAAACTATCAGTTGGAACTTCATTTGTATCCATTTTTGTATGCGATATGAGCTGACCAAGGATCTTGAAAACTTCCAATGCATTGCGAGCCTCATCAGTTGTATGTAAAAGAGTCCAGGCTTAGTCTTTCTGTTAATATATTGACTGCACAGGGAATGCTTTCTTTAATAAATTCACAATTTTGGGCTTTAAGAGTACAAAAACATACCAAAATGTATTTAAATAAACGTAATGGTAATATCAGCACGAACCAAAACAAAACTAGCCAATCAGATAGTTTTGAAATACTAAATATGTTAATGAGATAACCATTGTAATTGGTGTGCTTCAAAGCTGGTTGTCCATTGTTTTTAGCATTTCTGTATTGTGATCTTCTACAGTCATGGATAGGTGAACTGCATGTTGAATATGGGTTGTTTTCCTTAAGCAAATTTCACTGGCGATAACTTTATATCCACTTATGTTCTAATTCGTTATTCTCAAATGAACATAAATAAACACAGTATGTAGGTACAGAAGCGCTCTATAGAGTGCAGTTTATTACATATACGAGTAATACACAAATATATCCTGGTAAATCCTTAGTTCTCTACAATATTGAGAAAAAAATGTTAATAACAATAAAATAATACATAGAAACAAGTATGAGTTGGTGGGTGAGAGGGGCCACGTATTACTGCGCGAAGAGAGATCCTTCGGATGGTGCTAAATTCTTTACTCATTTGACACTTCTCTAATTCAAATACCTGTCTAACTGGTAAAGTTAGAAGGGAAGATTTAGTTTGATAGCATTCTAATGCTCGGTCGTCTATTGAATGTAAAATTTTCTGGCAAAAACTGTATTATATTCGTCCGATCTGCTATTCTCCCATGGACCATACAATCAACAATAACACTAACTTAGAATCGACACATGACTTTGTTTACCACACGAGACACCTCAGGGATTCTTCATCGGTGATAAAGAAACACAAATCCGAACTACCTGCCAAGTTTTCGACAGCAGCGATTTCATTGGCTATTTGAAAGGTCGTACGGGATGTTGTTAGATATTGTAAAGCGTATCGTAGAGGTCTAAATTTAATAAGCTTGTTGATGTGAAAAATAAACAATGTACCCCATGTGGCAAAGAGCCCCCACTATCTTGACATTGACACAACACAAAATTTAAACACTTTTCACCACTTTTTTGACATGGCTGGCGTCTTTCTACTTTCTCAATACAATTGTAAATGTCAATGGAATTGAAATAAATCAATCTATTCTTAATAAAATAAAATTTCAACCGCTCACCGGTTTTTTCTACATTTCGTGGAAGATCCCATTTATATATTCCATTTTTGTATTTAATGCGTACCATGCCATTCATTACTTGTAGCATTGTTAATTATATAGATAATGGGGGAGCGTGTGATACTTATGGTATGTGAGTTTGCTCACATTTTCTTTTATTGAAAATAGCGTGGTGCAGTTATTTTGCTAACTTTTCTTTCATTAAAAATTATTCTTACCGCTTAGTCACAATAAAATTCAGTTTATAGGAATACAAAACAGTTGCAGGTCTTTATGAATAACACTTTGGATATTCACTGAGGCTGTTCACCGTTGTCATATCTTACATATCATAAAACAAGTATTCATTGTGTTACTGGACTATCTACAGTATCTACAGACTCATACTGTATAACTAAATAAAATGTTTGTTTGATAAATTATGTTTAGGTATTATTCCATCACTTGTAGGTATTGTGTTAATTTTGAAGGTTAGAGATTCAATGTAAAATTAACTTTGAACAGCATAATTATTGTTAAAAGGTTTATTTTGACCGAACACAATATAAGCCTATTTTTAAAGATAAATAGATGCAGTGATGGGTTTAACTTTTTATACCCCCACTCCGAAGGAAAGGGGTTATACTGTTTAACCCTTGTGTGTCTGTCTGTCTGTCCGTAACAAACATTTCTGTCGCATTTTCCTAGCAACTATTCACTGCAGGTGCTTGAAATTTAAATATACTATTTGTATAGCCACGTCATATGTTGGGATCTATTTTTGTAACAATCGTACGTCAACTTTCTGTTAAATGACGACTTTGTTTATTTTTAGCCTAAATTTTCAAGCAAGTTTTCGTTAAAGATTTCTCAGCAACTATTCATTGCATGTGCTTGAAATTTTAAAACAATCTTTGTTTAGGTATGCCATACATTGGGATCTATTTATATACCAATTGGACGTCAACTTCCTATTAAATGACGACTTGGTTTATTTTTAGCCCAACTTTTCAAGCAAACTATCGTCAAAGTTTTCTCAGAAACGATTCATTGAAGATGCTTGGAATTTTAACACACTCTTTGTTTAGGTATACCATATGTTGGGATCTATATTTGTACCAATCGGAAATCAACTTCCTGTTTAATGACGACTTTGTTTATTTTTAGCCTAAATGTCTGTTCCAAGATATTTATGCAGCACATTGGACGAAATATAATAAAAATACACATGCCTGTGAAATAAGTGTAATTGAAATCATATCCCAGATATCTTCATTGACAAATTATCATTTATCACTCGTAAAAGTTCACAGGAACGAAAACAGATTTCTTACGGAGATTTATAATGAGAAATGTTGACATCTTTTCTCCATTCGGAAGTCACTCAGAATACCTCTGACGTTTTTTCAACGTTATCATGTGGATACTTTTATCTTGCTTGAAATGCAAAATCCAACATGCAAGCTAGAAGGGGGCGTTTCAAAAGAGAAATCTTTGGATTTTTTCATACTATTGAATGAACGTCATTTGAATCATGAGTTATTTATAAATATCGAATAATTTTAGAAAATGTGCTGCATAAATATCTTAGGACAAAGTATAGTATATGACAATCCTTAATTTCATCAGTGGAGAAGTAGCATTGTGTCGGAAATATCACTGTCAATCTGACAGAAGCTTCCAAATTTCTTCCAGTGGAAGCAAACTATAGTTATGTCAATGACATTTGCTTCTACACAAGTCACAACATGTGTGTTTTCGTTCTTTGTTAGCGACGAAAAAGCTTATGACTTGAAAAAATCAATGCATTAATGAGAATTTCTGCAGTCGGTTGATTGCATTTTCCTTCAAATCAGATGAAAGTTCTCGAAGATCAGAGGAGTACTGTACATAGCAACTGAAGGTTCACCGTTATATTTTATTTATAATTTATAATATATATAATATATTTAAGAAAAAATCTAATTTATGTAAAGAAAAACTAATTTATGTAAAGAAAAAAAGGAAAAACCACTAAATTTGACATAAATTATCGTAAAAGAACCTTTCAGAAATAAAACCATCCATTTCTGATGATCAAAATACAGCATTTTATCATACAATAAAAGAATTTATATATACCAATGTTTCATTTTCAAAGAACAACCTCCAGATGAATGTTACAGTTTTATTCACATTGAATTTACCACGTAACAGTGTACACTTCTTCCAGTAAGAGGAGATTTGTTGTCACAGCTAATGATTTAACATGGTTAAAATTGGTACAAGTAATTGTACTTAACAGATGAATTTTAATCTTAGACAAATAAAGTAGTATATCAGTACACTCATATATCCCCTTATTAACTGGGTAATTATAACGACTAGTAGACGAAATGTTCTTCCTGGTTCGATTCTATATTAAGAAAAACAATTTTTTCATTCAATAAATATTTGATTTGGCAGCTTTAGATAATCTTTGAGCAACACTTGTCTTGTATTATTTTGCACTTGATTTTGGCCCTGTGAGAATTTTGTCTTGCCATTTAATATTTGCCAACTAGGAAGACACTATTTATTTTGTGGATTTTATTTTTAAGCTCTTGACAACATTAAATAAATTCAAGCATATGAGATGTAGTGGTTCCAAAATAAAACTAGTTTTGTTTGGGAAATACTTTACTCTTAATAAGTAAACTTTGTTTAATTTACTTAGGTGATTATTCTACATCGCCGTTGTTGAATCTGAAATGTGCTATAAATTTGCGATTCCCATGCATGTTACGATAAATATTCTAGATAAACATAAAAATGAATAACCAATAAACGATTGCATCACCACCAATGTAAATTTTTTATTCCTGTCATAGCGATTAACTTTTAAGTAATCTCGAATAACTAATAAACGATTAATTTGCTTAAAAAAAAACAAAAATAATCTTTTAAAAAGCATAATAAATGTTCATAGTTAAATAATTTCTCAATGTTCAATCACCCATTTCGTAAACTGTTACTTTTACATTTTATACCCCCTGTTATTGTTAAAAAACTGCATAATTCCTGTCTTGGTTGGTATGTGATCAATTATCTGGGAAGTCTTTTGAGTTTCATAAAATTTGATTACGTGACCAACCAGGTTCAAAACCCAGTGAACCTCTTAACATTGCTATTTATTTCTTAAATAGCCCACGCAAACTTAATATCAATTATTTAAAATAAAATACACTAATGACCGATGTAAACATTATTTATCATATTATTGAATAAAAGTTTTAAAGTTACAAATCAGTGCGTTTGAAGGCAGTTTTTAAAAATACATGTAAAAAGAATCCATATATTAATTCGCAGAATTCGTTATTGAACTTGGTTAGATCTGAATTGTGGATCATGTAGATTTCAGTCTTGTCAGGTTTTTTCTTATCAATTACATTCAGATTCAGTTTTTATAAGCTCTTTTTATATCAGCTTGCAGTTTACAAATCATAAACGGTTCAAAGCGATTTCAGTCTTGTCAGTTTCTTTATCAATAACAATCAATTTTCTTAAGCAATATTATAATATCAATGAGCAGTTTACAAATCGTAAACGGTTCCAAGTTTATGTCCATGTAAAAGTTTGATTAATTTCTTAAATAAGATTTTTTGCCGATTGAAAGAAGAACCAACACAAAAGGCAGATAGACCAAAAACATATCTTAATTCATCTCTACGCAACTGAAACCTTCTGCTTTATTGTTAATCAAAATATTTTGCCCAGACCAGGAACTAGATTTAAATACAGTATGATATTTATACGGTATTTAATTTATTTACAGATCTCTTGAACTCTTGAATTGCATAACATTCAATATACGTTGCTGGAATTGGTGCGTGTTTCAATGGTTTGAAATATGTATGAATATTTAATTCAAAAGACATTACCATCCATATATATTGATTTTTGATTTAAGATCTCTTCAGGGTTTAAATCGTATAGGTCTTATTCTTTTTTCCTAAAGCGCATGTCAGAATTTTGATTACTTTTTAAAGGCAATAAATCGATACGGAATTCAACGATAACCATTATTCAAATTGAACATCGTTGGTAACGGACCTTGATCACTATCAAAGGTAAAATAAAATAATTTGAATTTCGGGTTTTCTGGATTATTTTCCAAACAACTTTTGTTTCAATTTTATTTCTTTCTGATTTTTTTTAGTTACAATGTAGTGGACATCCTTAGCAGTATGTCGCCGTTGAGAATTTTTCAGAAGGCACTTGTTGTGCTTATTTTGTCAATCCTTCTGCAATGCATTTCTTTCTCGAATGCCCAATCTTCAAACGAGGTAAATGTTTAAAAAAAAAACCATTTTACACAAGTACATTGTAATTATTTTTCTCTGCACGGCATAATGTTAAAACATTTTTCATTACTAATGTTTTATAACAAATATTTAAAAAGCAACTACACAAAATAACAATTTAAACAAGGGGCCCAAGGGCCCACATCGCTTACCTGAGTAACATTGGTCATAACTCTAATCAACATGCAGCCTGCAGCGTTTGGATTCAAAGTATAATACAAACAATGGAATCTCAGTGCACAGTGTCAATCTATTTGTTTCATCTGATTACAAGCAATTAGCAACTAATGGCCCTTCATTTGAACTTAAAAGGCCTTCCTCCGAGGATGCTTTATGCCAAGTTTTGTTGTTAGTGGTTCTGGAGAAGATGATTTTTTAGCAATAAACCCTATTTTCACGCTATCCTGATTATCTTCTCTTTGAAGAAAAACTGGCCCTTCATTTTAAAAAAAATCGAAAACCCTTCCACCAAGGATGCCTTTTGCTAAGTGGTTCTGGAGAAGAAACAATTTTAACCATTGAACCCTACTTTCATTCTTCCCTGATTATCTCCCCTTTGAAGAGAAAGTGGACCTTCAAAAACTTGAAAGTCCTTCACCCATAGATGCTTGGTACCAAGTTTGGTTGAAACAGTGGTTCTGGAGATGAAGATAAAATTGTAAAAAGTATACGACGACAACAACGACGACAACAGACAACGGAAAATTTCACTTGAGCCTTTTGCTCAGGTGAGCTAAATACAATAAAACACGATCTTGTATTACAGATATCTACTTCGAGCATACAAAATGAAGCGGAAGCGACTTTAGAAATCACAAATGAAAATTCTACAATTACTACGACTTTGCCTCCAACTACGACGACAGAAATAATGATCGCTGCTGACAGTTCCAGTGAGTTTAATTAGAAAAGTTCATTACAAAAAAGCTTTACATAAAATTATGTAAGATTAGAGTAAGTGTGACTTTTCAGCAAAATCCATGACAAGATAATAAAAAATGTTACGATGCGAATTTCACAACAACAAATAAAATCATTATTCCATAATAAAAATACTTTTCTTAGTGTAGAAAGCTGATTAAAACCTTTTATGCAGAATATTAAGAAAATGTTGAAAGTCACTGTGTGTTAAAATATTATATCGTGACTAAAATGTCAAAACGGGGCTTTAGTATTGATTAAATATGGACATGGATATCTTTATCTGAAAAAAAAAATTGAAAGTCACGAAGCACAAGTTGAAACTGAAAATGATTGTTCTACTAAATTAATACGGAAGCCATGCAGTAAGACGAGGGTTATTTAAAGTTTGTAACAACTTGTCTCATAGATATATGCATTAAGTTTATTTGTAATAATGCTTAAGTAAGTTTTTATTCAACGGGCGTTCGTGATGGGATAAACACCAAAGATAATAATTATAGCGTCTGCATGCTCTTTTCCGAAAAATAGTATTCGCAATGGTAGGAAACCCTTTGATAAGAAAATAGTAGAACACTTTTATTTAAAAAAAGTTGTCTCTAACTGAATGCCATTCACATTTATCAACCACCATGCTTTTTTATGAGAATGGTAATCATTTTTGGCAAAGATAACCGAAAGACGCCCCATAAGAAAACATGGTTTATTGATTGACATACTGTATAGTCGCAGGCACCTGGCGTTATAAAATTGTCTCATAATAAAAATAAATACCTTATACCTAATAATACATAAGGTATCCATCGCCGCCATCTTTGATTTATTTAAAACTGTCATATCAGATGGAAGTTTCGCTTTAATCTGATCGGTAAAATTATTTTGCTATAAGAGAAGCGAGACCGACCGTGGGTTTCCGACAATGGGGCATACTGTTTTACCCTTGTGTGTTTGCCAGTCCGTCTGTGTGTCTGTCTGTGTGTCCGTCTGTGTGTCCGTCTGTCCGTAACAAATTTTCCCTAAGACTCCTCAGCAACTATTAATTGCAAATGCTTGAAATTTTAACATACTTTTTGTTTAGGCATGCCATATGGTAGGTTTTATTTTTTTACCAATCAGACTGAACTTCCTGTTAAATGACGCCTTTATTTATTTTAGCCAAAATTTTCGAACAGGTTTTCGTCCAGATTTTTCAGCAACTATTAATCGCAAATTTAACACACTTTTTGTTTAGGCATGCCATATGATGGGGTTCATTTTTGTACCAATCAAACGTCAACTTCCTGTTAAATGACGCCTTTTTTATTTGTAGCCAAAATGTTCGAACAAATTTTCATCCAAATTTCCCAGCAACTATTAATTGCAGATGAATTAAAAATTTAACACACTCTTTGTTTAGGCATGCCATATGAAAGGATTCGTTTTTTTAACAAATCGGACGTCAACTTCCTGTTAAATGACGACTTTTGTTTATTTGTAGCAAAATATTTCAAACAAATTTTCGTCCCAGATATCTTAGTAACTATTACTCGCAGGTGCTTGAAGTTTTAACACACTTTTTGTTATGGCATGCCATATGGTAGGATTCATTTTGAACAAATTCCATGTCAACTTCCTGTTAAATGTCGACTTTGCTTATTTTGAATTTTTACATCAGACGGGGTATTACTAGTGAGCATTGACTCACAGATATCTTGTTTAATCTGTCTATTGAAGCGTCGTGGTTGGAATCTTTAGAGTAAGATACCTATTTGACTCGCAATTCCATTTTAAATACTAACATACATGTTAGGACCATGTGTTCGTCTGATTGTATGTTTTTATTAACAAATGAATTTTATACGAATGAATTTTATTGTACCACAACTGCGAAGGAGAGGGGAATTTACTGTTTATGCTTGTCTATTTATCCATAACAACTTTCTGTCGCATTTTTCTTAGCAACCATTAATTGCAGATGCTTGAAATTTTAATTTTCGGTTTATCGTATGGTGGGATTCTTTTTTGTACCCAACTAAGCTATTAATCGCAAATGCCTGAAAATTTCAACACACTTTGTTTACGTATACCATATGATGGAATTCAATTTTGTTCCAATCAGAAATTTTTGTCGAGGATTTTTCTCAGCAACAATTAATCACAGATGCTTGAACTATTTACACATTCTTTGTTTAGGTATATCATATGGTGGGATTCATGTTTGTACAAATCAGACGTTTGCTTTCTATACAATGTCGACTTTTCTTATTTCTAGCCAAAATTTTAGGACATATTTTTGTCAAATATTTCTCAGCAACTATTAATTGCTGATGCTTAAAATTTTCACACACTCATTGTTTAGGCATACCATATAGTAAAATTCATCTTTGACAAATTCAGTGTAAACTTCATTTTATATTTAAATATCGACTTTGCTTATTTTCATCTTAAAGCGGGGTACTAGTAACACATTGGCTAACAGATATCTTGTTCAAATCATGGTTATCTTTGCTTTCCTCGCGCAAACATGACAGTTTTCAGAAAACAATCTAAACAGAAATATTTTAACGATAGAAGGAGTAAACATGTTCTAGGGAAAAGCTGAATATAATTAATTAGACTATCTTACTTTAAATATTTTAATGGCACAATATGTAATTTTTAAAGGCTTGAATTATCTTACATGAGTGCATTGAACTTGTGTATCGAAATATTTGCTATAATTCTCACATTTGTTCCATTACGTATGCGTTTAGTTTAATGCATGCATTTATATTCATACCGTTCCTAATTTTCTTATTTTCATCCATAGGATGTCCAGTAGTGATTCTTTCACCAGAATTAATCACAACACACATCGGAACATCTGCTACATTTAAAGCTGTTGTAGAATCATACTTTGATGAAGCACTGGAGTCTAGATGGTCAAGTTTAAATCAAACAGTTGATATAAACCATCCAAATTATGTTGGTAGTAAAAATATCCCATTTCCTGAGTTGGTGATAAATAATGTCACTTTTGAGGATGATGGTATCTATGAGATTCAGGTTCGCATAAATGACGGATGGTGCATTGGGAATACCGTTACTTTGGACACGATAGGAGGTTAGCATGTTTTTACAGTGTTCATTTCCTAATTGCATCTTAATCCAACATGATTTAAGATCAATATATAGGAATTAAAAAAGGAAACTATAGGTTTAAAATTTTGAGATATGCATGTTTTCAATGATACTCGTTAGAAATAGCATGTATATGTAAGGTGTTTTCGAGCATTTACGATGAACAATTGTTTCAGTATTAACAACACAATTGTTTCAGTATTAACAACTATCATTTTCAATAAAAGAAGACAATTAAAATGAAAACCATAGAAGATCAATATCTATGTTCTTAAGGGTCATAAAACTTTGACTGTATATATTTCGTCGTGAATCGGTAAGTCTCAAGTAAAATTATATTCTATACAAATGTACATGATCATACAAAGAATTGAATTTCAAACAAAAAACATGGAAATTTATTGTTATGATTTATCCATTCCCAACAATATATTTACTCTTGCGTCATTTACACTTGCTCATTTTTATTGAGTCAAAATTTATATTTCATTGCATGCCATTCAAATTTTGTTCACTTCCAAGATAAGTTAAATCCCAAGTTAGGCCCTTTATTTTCTGACTAACACGTCTTCATTAGCTTGAGAAATGTATATCCATGCAAAACATTATTCATACAGACTTAACTGATATTGTATTAATTGAGAAACAAAGATAATTTTTATGTTTTTTGTTCTATTAGTTTTGGACTTGGGCGATCCGTGCAACAGTTCTAAAGAGTGTGATCTGCTGAAGAACTTGGTTTGTTCCTCGTCATCCCAGAGCTGCGTCTGCAACAATGATTCTTACCACAGAAATCGGGCATGTTACCTAAGTGAGAACATTTAAAAAAAAAAAGATAATGCCTCATTTGGACTCTTTATATAATTACCACGCACTACATATAACTCTTTATCGAATTCATCCTTGTGTATATATTCACATGGCTATTTAAATCAAAGTATTGAATATAAGTTATGTTAATTAGATATATGGAATATTACCATGAATCACAGGGGAAGGAATATTTACGATATAATCTTTACAAACCAAACTGTATTACAAATAGAACCAGAAGATGATATTATTTTATATTAATTGTCATGATTCCATGGTACTTCTATTGATTTTTGGATCAGTTTCATTGTTGTTATAATAGACTGTCCTTTTAATACCTTACTTGCTGTCAAAACTCAGTTAATGCTTCATCATTTAAAAAACAATCTCTATATAATGATAATGAAAATGTAAATTTACGAAAAAAATATTTCATTCTTGAACGGAAGCATATTAGTGCTACATTGACACTTTTTTATTTTTCATTTTGTTCACTAAATGTGTAAAATTTAACTTTAATCCTGAAATGTGTAAATTTTAAACTCTTAATCTGTACATTTTACACATTAAAATTGTAACACTTACACTCTGTACAATTCACAATTTAAAGGAGGCCGTTTTGGGTTTTTTGCCATCTTCGCTAGCCAAGGGTTTCTGATCCGCACCGCTTCTCACGAACCCTTGGCATATCGTGCTATCAAAGGTCAGGATTTTTTTGGTCACGTGAACTCATATCCTATTTTTAAATCATCCAAATAATGTAAAATGCTGTACTTTAACGTACCTTGTGCAGTAATGGCAGCCTCCATTGATATTGACAAATTGAAAGATTATTTTAATGCCCAGTGTATTCAATAAATAGGAATAATGTGAAATGTTACACACACACACACACACACACACACACACACACATATATATATATATATATCGAATTCATTCGAAGGATGTAAGACTGGGAGCGGTAAATCCTCAATCTACGAGTGCATGCGTCTGTTGATACACAATCAGGTGTACTTGTTATTGCACGATTGAATGATACATGCATCATGAAGGCTCAAACAAAAAGACTAGAAAAATAAGGGTTTTGAGCTATTCGAGTAAGATACACTCGTAAATAAACAGTACGAAAACAGTGTCGATTAAATCAGAGATGTTTTGCATTTTTGATTGGTCGAACGGTTTCAGTAAACTCCAATCAAAATCCAGGAAAAAAATCCCGATATGCCAAGGATTCGTGAGGAGCGATGCGGATCAGAAACCCTTGGCTAGCGAAGATGGCTTTTTGCGTAAAAACTAGAATAGCAAACTTTTTTTTAACCATATTTAATTTAAACCAACTCTAGTATATTTGCAAAGTTTGAAGAGAATCTACCATCTGCTTCTTTTTAGGGACGATCTCAAAATACAGGTACATTTACTATAGGAATATTTTCCTTGCCATATTCGAAGCAGATTAAAAAAATACTACAATAGCGATTTTCCTCAAATTGAAATAAGTGATTAGTAATATCATATACTACCTTATATGTAAAAAATTACTAAATTCTCCCTCTGGTCATCTCAAACTATCAAAATGCTAAAATTTGCTACATATTTGAAGTATCACAAATTTAGATTGGTACAATGGATTCGTTCAAAAATTAAGAAAAATAACCCTGAGGATAGCATAAATCTGTTTATAAAGAAAATCATAAAAGGTATAAATACAATGTATTTCACTAGAATTAGCAAAATCAAGCGCAATGAAAACTAAAGTCGGCTTCCTTAAATCTGTAAAATGTACACTTTTAAAAAGTGTGAAATTAATGGGTAAATTTTACACTTTAATCCATAAAATTTACACATAATTCTTTAAATTTACAATCTATATTTTGCAATTTACATTTTAATGCATAAAATTTACACTTTAATGTGCACTTTTTACACTCTAAAGTGTATAATATGGCTTATATCAAATTATATATTTTTTCTCTTATCTGTACATTTTACACTTTCATCTGTACAATTTACACACTAACCAATCAAATCTTCATGAAACCTAATACAGATGCTGTCTATCACTTTAATTTGATATAAGCCATAATATATATAGTCCAATATCTGGTCATCTCTGACGTCACTTAAATAGGCTAATTCCCGCAATTTTATAAACAAATAAAAATATTGTCATTTTTCCTTTAAATTTTGCCTTTGACAATATAGAGCACAGGTTTGTTCAAATACAATTTATATTTGTTCATATAACTCTACACATCATAGTTAAAAATAGTTTTTTAGAAAGCTTGCGCTCGATGTTTTCCTGTCGAAAAACCATCAGAAAACACCCATAGATTGCTCCAAAACATTAATTATCAAAATAAGATTATCTTTATTAAGTCATGTCTACATTTTGAAGTCACTGTAATGATAACTTTTTACACACTTACTTTTATTATCATTTCAACTACATTATACTTTTTAAAGAAATTTAATTTTTGGGGCGAGATATGTTTATAATACCAAATGTATTCCGTTACAATTTGTAAAATTGTAAATTTTATACAACTTTTCTGTAAAGATGTATAGTTTACTTATTTTTTACGGAATAATGTATAAATTTTACAGATTAAAGTTTAAAGTTTATACATATACATTGTAATCTGTAGAATTTACACATTTATCTGTAAAATTTAATTCTGAACCAATATGCATTTGACACGTCTTATTTCCTTACAATTTTTAATAATCTAGTGATTTTGAAATCTAAGGAATTATTCATTTGGAGGAAATATCAATCTGGGTTTTACTTGATTGTTGTGAAAGAATCAAATATAGCACTTTAAAATTGTTGCCATCCGAATGCCTGTAAGGTCAATGGTTCCCTATACTAGTGCATTGTTATAAAGGGTTGCCAGGAATATTATCAATTTCAAGTTTATATAATTTTTTTGAATAGACAACCATGCATGCATTAACGAAACTATAGTGTTAATAATATCCTGTTATAATGTGCTGTTGTATTTTTGTGTATTTTATCTTTACCATACAGATAAGCGATGTTTTATTTAATCATTCTTTGAGTATTATGAAGTGATCAGATATGGTCGGGCTGATCAAATTCAATAAAGCACGAGAAACTTTATGATAGATTTGATCATGCCCATCTGTATTTGATCACCCCATAATACTCAAAGAATGATTCCTTATTACTTTTATTTATATAATTTTCAGCAATTGTACGCTTAAATATTAAAATAGTCATTGATAAAATGTATTATACTGTGCATTTAAATTTCTATTCGTAGTGTTATCACAGACAAAGATACTGGAAAATGTAAATACATGTATATACAAATATATTTTAAAATACATGCAAAGGGTTTTTTCTGTTAATGGGGAGCGAGCGGAGTGGACCGAAAAGCCTTGGCTAACGAAGATGTTTCATAAAAAATGATAGACAGTCTTTCACACGTTCATATTACAAAAACAAAAGATAGAATGTAAACTGTGTTCACATGTACAGGTACAAACATAATACTCTCAGTACGCATTTATCTACTTGCATGTGCAATCTTATGCTATGACAAAAAAGTGAACATATTTAAGGTTAAATTTTACACATTGATTTACAAACTAAAGTGTAAATTTTACACACTTAAATTTTAAATTGTACAAATTAATGTTTACAGATTAATGAGTAAATCTAGATTTTACAGATTAATGTGAAAATTTACACAGAGTGTTGATTTAGGACATTAAAGTGTAAAATTTACAGATCAAAGTGTAAAATATACAGATTAAAGTGTGAAAAATAAAAATGTGCAAAGTGGCACTAATATGCTTCCATATTATTGTCCCCCAAAATATGTTTAATTCATATCAATAAAACACAACTTTTCTTAAATGCCATAAAGCATTCGGCGTAAGCGCTTACCCTTTTAAAAATTGTTTTATTTGTTTTAAAAAGACAGTATTTTTTCTGCTGATTTCAGGAAACCGCTTAAGAGCTCCCTTCGCTTCTTCAAAGACAACAACTTCAAATATCACAGTGTGGTGGAATCCTCCTAACCAGGACGTAGACCTTGTGCAATCATACAACGTGTCACTCCGAGCAGAAGATTCTTCATACATCTTTCAGACATCTGTAGAACTACAAACGAATTACACCTTCGAGTCATCTTTTCTACCAGGCGATCTGTACTATTTTGAAATTACTTCCGTCGTTTTTCTTAACGACTCTGCGGAAACGATATTTGTGAAAACGGATGCTATCAATTTAGTAGTTGGTAAAAACTATTTTTTACCTCTTCGTTTACACACATATAAAATTTAAATGAATATCCTATGTATGCTATTACACCGAAAGTTTAAAACAACGTTTAGTACAATCTTTTGTAAGTTATAGTGTAGAGTAAATCAATTTGGTTCGCAACTATTTTAATCAAAACCCACTTATAAAACTATTTATATATTCATCACAGGGGTGAATCTTTATTTATATGAGCATTTCCATATTTTTATTCAAACAGATCCTCTACCTCCACGCCCTATTGACACAAATGTAAGTTTTTTCCACCCACAGATGCTTTTACTAAGATGGCCAAAAGACAACTATCATGTGGATTGGTATGATATCACAATAAACAGATATTGGCGGAGGGTGTATTCGACAGAATATAATTGGCCGAAACATTTGGAACCTGGCACAAATTACACAATACAGATAGCGGTGTATTGTTGGGGGTTTGAGAGTTATAGAAAAAGTTCTACATATAATGGTTACATACAGACACAAAGTAAGTAAAATTCTTTCTCTATCCTGCCTTCCTAATCTTCTTAATAACCTTTGTAAATTAATATTAATTTCAAATGTTGATAGAAACAATCATATTATTTTCATGTTTGTTCATATGGTATGGCTAGTATGAGTATAACAGTAAAATAAATAGTCTGTGTTGGCAGCTACCATTATAGTGTTTAAATTAGAAGTTAATCTCTTTGTCATATTGTAAATTTTATACCCATCCAGTAAACTCAAAACTGTTAGGTAAATACATACAATTATTTTTACTATTCATTTTCAAATCAAGTCATATAGGTACATGTAAGACATTTTAACTTTATTTTAAAGGCATTTTATGATTAATTTGTATTGGTATTCATTTTTCGCTTAAACTAAGAAATGATGTGTATTTATTTTACTTTGAGCTTCTTTGAAACATTCTGAAGACTTGCATAACGTGAGATCTGACTTAATTAACTAAGTAATCAAATTAAAAAATACACAGTACAGAAAAAGAGAATATGCTAAACAAGTTGTTTTTCTATTAATTTACTTAGTACATTAAACCGCATCTCATGTTATGCAAGAAAAATTCCTCAGAATGTTCAACCTAAAAACTAAAAAAAAAAATAATAGAATGTCATTTTTACCCTAGTTTAAGTCCGATAAAAAATATAAATAGATTATAATATGCCTTCAATGAAAATTAAAATACGTTACCACCATGACTTGATACAACATAATCATGTTTATTAGTTTTTGAAAAGTTTTGACTTTACTGGGTGTGAGTAAATATAAAAAGTTGTGATATTGTAAATTTTGCATTTACATCTGTTGTAAATTTTGTATTAACATTCAGTAAATTCGCATTTTTATCAATCGTAAGAAGAGGATAATTATGCCTTTAATAATCACCGATAAATATGTAATTAATATAAAACTAATAATCATTTGAACTTGGCACATATCCAATCTTTGAAATTTGTATGCACTGCAGTTTTTATTGTATAATCATTTTTACCTGAACTATCAAGTAAGACAATATATACCTATCTATAATCAGCATTCATTTTGAATAGGGAAACTACTATTTTTATACTTTAAAAAATATTGAAGTAAATGCTTTACATGTTAGGAGTTCCGATGGTCACTTTTTCAAGTTCGGAGTTCAACGTTCCTTTATTGTCTAAGTTAGAAATAACGGCATCAGTCCACAACATCTCCTCTGATATCCCACATACGACTGCCATAAGGTGGCAGAAAAATAATGAAGATATCAATATCACGGATACCAGATATATTGGAAGTACCGAAGATTTAGTTTCTCCCAAACTGGTCATCAGCAAAGTGGATTTCAACAATGATCATGGCCAGTATTATCGTTGTGTAGCAACCAATTCTGAAGGATCGTGGACTGCTAGTGCAAAAATAAATGTACATGATAGTACGTATGTAAAGATATTACACTTTATAGCTTATGCTGCTAAAATTTTATCAAAAGCATTATTATATCTAACAGAAAATTAAAGTATTTGGTCATATCGAAGGACACGAGTACTAATATAGACAATGCAAGATAATTAAAAATTGTCTTAATCTTGATAGATTTTGAATTTCTGGAGTCTTGTAATCGGAGTGAACAATGCAGTCCAGGAAAACATCTGATCTGTCGACAGAGCAAATGTCTCTGTCAGTACAATTATTACCACTACAACTTTACATGTTACTACCGTACGTTAATTACTTTGTCTTACACATGCATCATAATTTATTACACCAAATTAATGTTTACGTAATACATCAATGCAATACTTACGATAAATAAGATATGTCTGCAATAAATAACTGTAGCAATGTTGAATGAAATTGATTATGATATCCATCGTATATCAATTGCTTCTTAATATAAACTTAAATTACAGGATACTATTTGCGAGAAAACCTTAATATCGACACCGATATATGTAAAGGAACTCTAAGATGGAGTCAAAATTACAACTACCATCGTCTAAGGATAGAATACACTATCTTTAGACAATCACAGCAAAATAACCGTTGGGTTTACGAAGACGCGACGTCAGTAGGAATTGTCACTCAGTATACTTTCAGTCAGTGCATTTTGCAACCAGGGCGTCTGTATCGGTTTTATATTCGATCAAATGTATTACTGACAAATCCCAATGAAACATTTTATATAGATTCCTATTCAAGAGATATAATAATGGGTATGTATTGGTATATTTTTCTAAATGTTATTTATTAAATATTATTACATATTTGATATGCATACAAGATGAAAATGATTTCAAACCAATTTACACCTCCCTCCTCAAACGAAAGCATATTAATTAATTTTTTTTTAACTTTATCCTTAGAACCTTTACCACCTGGAAAAATTGATTGGAAGAGAAGCACTTTCTCTCCAAATCAATTAATGTTAAGATGGGAACGATCTGGTCAGAATACCTTTCTGAATCACTATGAAGTAGAGATTGATGGTCAGCAGCAGCAGACCTTCGGTAGCTTCCCAAAGATCTACTGGACAAGACAACTTACGCCTGGAACGAGATATAATGTTACCATAACTGCGGTGAGTCATGGTGATTTATCTCAAGGGCCCTGGTCTAGAACTAAAGAAAGTAAGCCAGTTGAGGATTGGATAGAAACAGATACAGGTATGTATATCACATTGAAAATATTCATCATCTATTATTACTCAAATGATAATGCTAATGAACACGTGGATTCCCTTCAATTTGTTTTTTTAAATAATTTACACAATAATACACATTGTTTGGAAATTATATTTTTCTATTACAGGGGATAAAGAGGGTTATTCTTATTTGTCTTTTGGACAACGAGACGAATTGTTAAGAGGAGATGACAAAACAAGTGCAACCCTTAAATCCCCCATAACAATCTATGCCGGGGATGGCTTAGAAGGGGGATTCAATTTTGTTCGAGTAAGCTTTTATAACACTTTTTGAAACCACAATAAACAACCATCAACATACACAGCTCTAAAAGATACTGTGTTTAAAAAGATGCTTTTTGAGAATCTCTAATGAAAGGATTAAGAATATCTATGGTATATGACCGAACTTTGTAGTCAACAAATTTTTAAAATGCTGGTGTTTAGTGATAACTTTATATTTGGTCACTTGATTAGGAATATATTTTGAAATGAACCATGATTCTGTTAATCTTTTCACAGCATCCCAAGATTTTGTTTTGTGATGTAGCCTATTTGCCATTCCTTCTATCCCCTACTACTGGGTCAATTCGGCTTAATTTTGAAGAGTATATTCAATATGATATTTTCCAAATATTTTTGTTACTTTTGGCGCCCACATTAAATCAAATGACAAGTTTATAGATAGCCAGACATTCCCTAATCAGTAAATGGTTCTTTTTTGGACTCATGCAAATATGTGTATAGCTGATTTACAGTCAAGACGTATATAGACCATCTCGTACACAGGTCAAATTGTACACTAAGAGAAAACTGAAGAGTCAAGTCATTAAAAAACTGTTTCGGGAAGTGGATTCAATTATATATTACTGTTCCCACTACTGCTTATTTGTGACCCCCCCCCCCCTCCAAAAAAAACCTAACAAAAAAAAAACAACAACAAAAAACAAAAAACAAAACAAAATAAAACAAGAGAGGGTTATAGAGAGGTTTTACAATCATTAACAAATCATGTTGTTGCCTCTTAAAAAACACTCATTCATTGCCTTCTTCCCTTCACATGAAATAAACTTACAGATTTATGTGCATAAATCGACAATAGAGAAAGTACATCTATATCTATTTATGACTTTTGTGACAAAAAAACCCAAAACAAAACCAAAAAAAGCAACAACAAAATCCCAAAACACAAAAAACCAACAAAATACAAAAAAAAAACCAATACAAAGCAAAAAAACAAAAACAAAAACAAAACACGAGAGAGAGAGAGAGAGAGAGAGAGAGAGAGAGAGAGAGAGAAAGAGAGTTGTAGAGAGGTTTTGCAAATTATAAATCAATTAAGTCGATGCCTGTTCAAAACAACTCATTCAGTGTCTTTTTTCACTTCACATGAAATAAATTTGCAAATTTATGTGCATAAATCGACAAGAGTGAATATGCATCTAAATCTATTTATAACTTTATATTTTATGTCATAATTTCTGAAGAAATATTGTTTTATTTGATAATCTTTTATTGTAGATTGGATCTAATGGCGTCATTGGACTGGGAGAAGAGTTTAACAGCATTTCAATACATGATATTAATGCTAAGAAACTTAAAACAAATCGCATCGTGTGTCCATTTTGGTCAGATTTAAAGGACGACATTGGGTATATTTACTACCAAACATATCAAAGGTATTGAGCAATGACAAACGTTCAAATGGACTCAGATTTTTTTTCTGTGCTAAAATTCTGATTGCTTGATTAATTTTTTAATAACGGTATTTTAACCTCTAAATGTGTTATAACCACTGGAGTTTAATTTAAAATGTTTTGATTATTTTAAACAGAGGAATTGACGCGGAGAATGATTTATTTCTGGGAAAAGCAAGCAAGATAGTAAGCATCCAGTTTGCAGATTTTCCCGATTTCAAGGCTAGCTGGCTTGTCAAGGCTACCTGGGTTAACATGACACTCCTTGGTGCTGCATCAAAGGTGAAAAACATAAATTCAAATTTTTCTAAGTAACATCTTGATATTTTATACTTATACAACTAGAATGATTGATAATCAATTTTGTGGCGTAATGATGCTGTATTTGACTTCTATGTATTTCGAACGATTCTCCTTAATAACTGATAGTTATAATAAAACTGGAAGCTATTTCAAGAAATGAGCTGTTGACATATTATATCTTCTTTCGAAAATTCATGAATCACATTAATTAAGGACGACAACTCATCCTAAAACTACAGTTTGACATTACTACAAAAAGCATGATGCAGAGTATATTTATATACACTGTTGTAGAACATATATGTATTTGTCAGCATTATAAGCATTGTACAGTGTATTCCAAATCTCTAATACAAACTTTTGTTGCAGACTGTAACATTTCAGTGGCTTTTGATCACAGATGGACAAAGTACTTTCACTGTCTTTAATTATATCGATGTTAATCTAGAATCGATTGGAAACAAGAAAATAACTATTGGATATCAATATAAAAAGACTTCTATGAAAAACCAATATTCAAACACAAAAAGGGTTTTCAAAATGAGTGAAAATCCAGGCAACAGAGGTAAGATTACATGATAGTCGTTACTAAAAGAAATAATACGCAAAAATTAATAAAAGAAATATTATAACTGTAATTGTTAAACATTGTTTCAAAGTGATCTGATAATGTATGTTAATATTTAAGGAAATTGAAGTGAAAATCTAATTAGTTTTATTGATAAGCTATTTCGACTATTTTAGATCAGCTCAGGTCGACTTAAGCACGTTAGTCCAGAGGTCATAATTTAAACAACAATTTTTTTAATGATGCGAAGTTCTTTATAAAGAGTATCCTAAAATTGGTAATCTGAAAAAAAAAACATATGCCTAAAAAACTCTTTATAATGAATATTATAAATATTGCAATCTGAAGAAAAAAATATATGCCTAAAAATCTTTAATCACATTTTTTTTATTTCTTGAATCAAAATATTTTAACCGTACGTGTTTACTTAAGAGTTAGAATGTTTCTCGAGTGAGCGATATAGCCAATGAACTGTTGTTTAGAATACCAGAGATTGAAGCTCAAATGAAATTTTTTGCCTAGTATCTTTTTTATGTCCATTGCAATTTACATCCAAATCACTGTATACAAATGTTGACTTGATATCTACATGTATTACTGATATCGGACGAGAGAGGTAAACAATGGGTTTACTTGTTATATATCTTTTCTGCTCATTTTTAGGAGTCAATGGGTTCTGGATATATAAAATGACGACTGGTGTACAATTGAACAAGGATGAAAAGGAATGTTTCGATTGGTACATCAGAAATAAAGAGGAAAATATATACAACCAGTTGACTTCCGTTCAAAATCCTATTTTATGTCCATGTAATAGCATTTTGCTAAGATTTGACCCCCGTTATGCCATAAGCAGATTTGACAGGATCAATCAAGTACTTTGTTACGCCACAATGATTGTTGGAAGAAACACGGTATGTTAATCGATCATGAACATGCTTGTTTGTACAATAAAGTAAAAAAAAAATCAAATATTTTGTTATATGTACAAAGTACATTGATTCATTCAGTGTTGTTCAGATTATATATGTATTGCAACAGTTAATAGGAGCGATTTTCAATATGATAAAATTTCGTATTTATTCTGCCATCATTTGTTTTACTTTAAAAAAAACATTTGCGATCCGTTAATAAAAGGTTTTCATTTGACTCCCTTACTAATGATTATATGATGCTTTATCTTTAGAATAGTAATTATCCATGAAGTTGTGAATGTACAGAAAGTTTGTGATTATCGATTTTTTCTTCTTATTTTGATTAACAATTTGTTTTTTAAAATTCCGTACAATTTTTTTTTTTTTACAAATTCAAACATTTTTTTCTAAACTATTTCAGGAGTTTCACTTGCAACACAACTCAACCCAACAAGAATAAGTTCGGTATGTTTTTTATTTATTATTTCATAGGAATGCTGTTATAGGATGCTTGGGTCTATTCATAATCTGGGCGCTTTAGAACGTTCTTTGCCATCCGCTGGAACTATTTTACGATATAATCCGTTTTTTGAGCGACGTCTTTATACCATAGAAGACTTCAAGGCACGAGAGACATGCTGCATCAAGACAAAACAATGCAATTTGTTTTATGAGGTCCGCCCTATTCCCTTGTGTTACCTACGATCTCCTTTTAATCCCGGTATATATACGTTATCTTATTGAAATACATGATTTAAAATCATTTTTTTTATTCAGTCCTGTTAAGGTTGGAAATGTATCGTAGTATGTTTATATTTGCTAATGTTAAAGGGTTTAAATTGATATTTTACATATGATGCGTTAAATGAAATTTTATTTCTAGTCATCACATTAACTATGATTATCTTTAGAACTATTTCCATGTATGATTTTTATGTAAACAGTTTTACACATTTTACCTAGCATTGAATTTCGGAGACCCACATATTGTAACACTAGATGGCAAAAACTACACCTTCAATGGGTACGGAGAGTACACAATGTTAAAGATATCTAAAGACTCAATACAGTTTGACCTCCAGGCAAGAACAGACCTAGCAACGACACCTAACGGGACCAATATAAATGCTACCATATTCAGTGCCTTTGTGGCACAAGACCAGACTGGGTCAAAACTACAGATAGAAATGTCTCGAGACAAGACAAGTAAAACAATTTTCAAATCATAAACATATAAATCAAAATCCATTAGTTCATTATTAAAATATCAATCAATGATTACATTACATTAATTACCATTATAAATGTAGATCATTTTATTTTAAAGATATTTTTAAGGTTGCTGAACATATTTGTGTTCTGCATAAATTCTATAAATACGAATGTTTCAGTGTTTTCATTTAGTTATTCATTTTTTTAAGAAATGCTTGTGAGAGTCAATGGTAGGGATATGACAAGAGAATTTGGAAATGAGTCTTATGTTTTATTGAATCAAAACTTGGCTGTCCGGTGGGAAAACAGAACATTGGCAGCATCGTTTCTGCAAACATGTGAGTCTAATTAGAATATAAACAGCTATGCTCCTTAACTACGGTTCAGTATATCTTGTAAAAGTGTATTGAAATTCAAATAATTATTACTCGTTACATTATAATATCAGAAAACATGAAAATTTGATGCAGTTAAAGCAATGCTAGAAACATAACGAAGGTTTAAAAAAATAATCATTTTATTTAAAAAAAAAATCGACAACAATTATTTCAGCTCAATATGAGGAAATTATATATTTTTTTTTTATCAAATTAGATTTTTAAAATTGTTCAGAGTTAATTTTTTTTTATTTACGAGCAGTGAAAAAAAAATCAAAAAGTATTCAACAGTGCTGTTTTATCATTAGTTTTTTCTTTCTTCTTTCTATTTTAAGCTATAATTCTTAGAGTTAGTTTGGGTGTGCGCTTTTTGATATCAGAGGTGGTTGTTGATAGCGCATATAGTGGTTTTGCAAAAGGATTAATGGGAAATTTCGATGGAAATGCAACTAATGAATTTATACTTCCCAATGGAACTTTGTTGGATGAAAATGAAACTAAGGCAGAGAGAGATATTTACTTCAATTTTGGCCAAAAGTGTAAGTTATCAAGTTCAATCTATAATACAATGTTACTTTAATATGTTGAATTTGTGTACCTGAATAATCAACCAGATATTTTTATCAAATACATTTGTTCTTAGGGCTTGTGAACGAGGATTCGTTGTTTTACTACGAGAAAGGATTATCATACCAAAACTATACTCACCCTGAGTTTCAACCCATTTTCTTGGATGAAGTAGATTCAAATAAATTGGACGATGCTATAACAAAATGTGGTTCAAATCCATCACAGGCCTGCATTTTCGATTACCTAGCAACGGGAGATATTGCTCTTGCAGAATCGTCTGGAAAAGAGGAGGCATCTGCAAAATCGGATATAAAAATAATTGGTAAGGGTTGTTCAGCAAAATATACGACTCTCATATTTTTTTCTTTTATTTCTTTCAATTCATCTCAAGTTGTAAATGGGTTTTAAAAATGCATGGATATTCACACCTGCCTATGCCTCGATTTTAATTTTAGATGTTATGAAGACACATAAAACATAATAAAACAATAAAATGTATCAGGTTTTAAAAAAATCCACATTGCTACCTTAACAGGCTTTTTTGCAAATAGATTGACATTGCTCTCTTTTACTCAACAGAAAACGAATCACCCAGAATCACAGGCAATGATTCCGTCAATGTTGAAGTCGGTAAGACTGTGTATATGCAGTTCAACGCCTCTGACGACAGCAATAAGTTGCCTAAATATAACCTTTTGAAGCAACCTAAAAGTTTTATTCTGAATAAAACAACAGGAATGGCCTCTTGGACACCAAACGATACCGATGTAACAGAATTAAGGTATTTTCTTTGTTCTGTCACATTTTATAATAGTCAAATCCCCCCAACCCCAAACAATTATTTAAGAATACTAACCATTCACTAAAATGAAAATGAACATTTCAAATATTATCTTTTAAATAAAGATTTAAAGTATGTAAAACTAGATTAAACTTGTTCTCACAATGAATAAAGTACTAAGATTTTATTGCTTCACTCTAGCATCAGCGTGATAGATGATGTGGGAGCTGAATCGCCGTCCATTGACGTGTCAATTGTACTTTGTAAGGGTTGTGGAAGCAATGGTAGATGTAGTTATGACAATATCATACCTTCCGAAAATGCCCGTTACAGTTTGGCAGTTTGTGTGTGTGACATCGGATTTTCCGGTAATCAAACTAGTTCAACTGCCTTCACAATGTGCATATGTTATAATTGTTTTCAATTCTTAAACTTAAACAATAATCGTTGCAGGTGAAAATTGTGAAATGGACACTAACGCCTGCCTAAATGAACCATGCCCTTTACAACGAAATTGTACTGACCTACCACCGGAACAGGAAATCAGATTCGGTCGGGGTTATAACTGTACTGATTGTCCCAAGGGATATAATGATGTAAATAATAAATGTGAAGGTAAATATATACAGTTTGTAAATAAATAAACAGAAGTATTTATACAGAAAATTCTGCAACTTTTGATAAATAAATATTTAAGTAAAATGAATTGAGCAACAATACATATCATTTTTTGAATTTCGAGTTTGGGTTGTTTGACAAAAGTTACTAAATACTTTTAAGACTGATTGGTGCATTTAGAAACACTTTAAAACTACTTAGCACAAAATAAATCGAAAACTTTATTTATTTATTTATAAGCCACTGACCATTACTTGATTTTTTTTCTGAAAACATATAGATATAAACGAATGTGAAAGAAACAGCACGAATGTCTGCAATACTCTGACAGAACATTGTGAAAATAATGAAGGAAGTTACCTGTGTATCTGTTTACCAGGCTTCAGAAAAGACAACGGCACTTGTAAAGGTAATTTTCTCCCATGCCTAAATAATATGCTAATGCCATTTAACATTAATCTCAAAAACTAAACTAATATTTAAAATATTGGAATTATTTATATAATATTAGATAGATACGGGGCTTTTTGTCCGATTGAAGGATTTTAGGTGGCAGAATACTAGTATGTTTTTTGTACTTATTGTATTTCGTCTGTTTCATTCTGCAAAACTGTACGTATTACCTATAATCTAAAGCAGATGTTCTTTTCCTAATTGGCACATATATTTAAATAAAAACGCCGTTTTAAAAATATGGAGAAAACAATTTTTGTGGATGTATGTTTGTCTTTCAATAATATACTTCTATATAGACTAACCGATTAGGATAACATATCATACTCAATTTAGCCCAAATGATTTCTCAGATGGTTATACATGTGTATAAAAATTAAGAAATTATAAATTATATCTCAACTTTGGGCTCAATGATCATTAACTTGATGAGAAAATATTTTATTACATTGATTATGATTCAGACATTGATGAATGTTCAGAGAAGACATCTGGATGCGAACAAATCTGTAACAACACATTTGGATCATATGAATGCCTGTGTTTTCCGGGATTTTCCCTAAACAGCAATAACGCAACCTGCTCTAGAACTGGTTTGTTTATTAAACTTACGTCAAGGTCAATTAATTGAAACTCTTGATATCATTTAATGTATATTAGGGGTGGTATTTAACTGAATTTAAACATGTTTCTTTTGGATCCGTTAATGCTTATTAAGATAATTGTATATCTTCATTCAGACGAAAACTCTTGCAACACCATTCAAAGATCTTGTGAGTACACTTGTGATCCAATCGAGGAGAAATGCCTTTGTCCGATTGGTTTTCGACTCGCCGAAGACGGACAAGGTTGCCTAGGTGGGTATCGCTCCTTGTTGAAATCATATTTTTATTTACAGTTTGTGTTTACTTAGCTTAAAATAATACGTTTTTTTGTGCATTTTTAGATGTAAATGAATGTGATTTACAACCATCGAAGTGTTTACAAGAATGTTACAACACCGATGGTTCATTCCAGTGTTATTGTCGACCTGGATTCAAATTAAATGAAGATAAAATTTCATGTTCAGGTACAATAACACGTCTGTTTAAAAAAAATGATTATCTAGCAAATACTATTGTATAAACGTGTGTACATTATAAATGATAAGTTCTTTCGAAAATAATTTATTGCTATTGAAACAGTCGAATCGTTACCTTTTGGTAGATTACTAGTGAAATATATTTTTCTACTGTGTTGGACAGAATGTGAAGAACCATATTTCGGTGAAGATTGCAGTCAAATATGCACTTGTGGACAAGGCATGGATCAATGTGACCCAGTGACTGGGTGTGTCTGTAAACTTGGCTGGACTGGAATGAATTGTACAGTCGATATCAATGAGTGTGAAAATAATCAGGACATATGTGGAAATGAAAAGGTGTGCCAAAACCTGGAAGGGTCATACATGTGCAATTGTAAAGAAGGTTTTCACAAGAATGGGGATAGTTGTGAAGGTAAACCTGATCTTCATTTTAATAGTATGTGTGTCTCTAAGTATGTATCAATATACTGATCATTCGTTTCAATCAGAGGAGCCTAGTTTCGTAGCGTCCCGTATAATTCTTGATATTATTTATTTGTTTTTAAATTATGACCCATGATTTCTTGAAAAGTATATTATCATTTTGTATTTATTTCCTTTTACACTAGATATATTTTTTTAATTTTTAGATATTGATGAATGTTCAGATATAACTTTGAATACCTGCTCAGGGGATACCAATTGTCAGAACCTTTATGGAAATTATACTTGCATTTGCAAGCCAGGATTCCAGAAAAATGATTCTGATTGTGAAGGTAGGAAGAAAGTTTTAATATATTCCACTTGATAGAATTGAATAATCATACGTCTCCCTCAGGTGGCCAAAGTAAGTTTGTAGAATGTAGCCATATCAAATCTGGCATTTCTTTGGATTTCTATTACATTAAACTTGCTCTATCTATTTTTCTCAATCATTAAAAAAGGCAGCTACATATTATTTTTTTAAAGTTATGATTTTCAAAGAAAATTATACTGCATGTCAAGCCAAATGCCTACAATAAGATTCATACATCTAAAAACAATTTTAAGGCTATTGATTTATTTTAAAGGAAATGTTCTGTTCTAGATGTTGATGAGTGTGAAAAGGGCATTGCTGATTGTCAACAGAATTGTGTCAACACCATCAGTGGTTTTAATTGTGAATGTGAATTTGGATATGATTTGGATGACGTTGACAGAAAGACATGCGTAAAAGGTATTCAACAAAATGCTATTAAAATATTGTTAGAATTGATTAATAGACATGGGATTTTCAAATTTATTTTGCAAGATGTGTAAAAATATAGAGAATAGTCACGAATGAAATTAATTTTGTAAATTGTTTTCATTTAGTGCTCGATATATGTGCACTGTTCCCTGCACTTAACTGCAGCTATGGATGTCGGTTTGATGACAACTATTCATACAAAGGATATTGTTTCTGTAAATCAGGATTTCAACTAGATTTTGACAATAGCACTTGTAAAGGTTTGTACTGGAAATCTCTATTTCTTTATTCACATATATTTGCATGTATGAAATGCATGTCTCTTTCGAAGCAATTATGTCAATAAAACATCAGTTTGAGCTTTCACTGTAATCGAAAAACGATCTGCAGTTTTTCTTTACATTTTACATATAATCAGACCTTCTATTATTCAGCCTTTCATAAATAAATCAAATGGTTCGTCCGTCTGTCTGCGTCTTTTCGTCTTTCTTTCAACCCTTTTACAATTTTTATATATATATAACTCTGTTTATTAACACAGATATTGATGAATGCAAGGAATCTAGCACCTGTCAACATAATTGCACCAACCTTCAAGGCTCGTTTGAGTGCGCATGCACCACTGGATATACATTAGAAAATGATGGAAGATCATGCAAAGGTTAAAGTAATTTATATATAAATCCACTTTAAAATACCGATATCTTTTATAAAGATATCTTTCATAAATTAAGACATTTTTTCTTTTATTTTTTACATAGATATAGATGAATGCCTACAAGACTCCCATTGTGAACATTACTGTAATAACACTGACGGTAGTTACGTATGTAATTGTCGGAATGGTTACAATTTGGTTAACTTCAGTAAATGTGAAGACATTGACGAATGCAGTACTATAGATGCTGGTATGGACGGGTGTCAGAACTGTACAAATACCCCTGGAAGCTTTCGTTGTTCGTGCTTTACAGGATATGTTTTAAACAACACAACAATGTCAAACTGCACCAGTGAGTCTATGTTTTACTCAAATATTATTATAGGAATATTTCATCTGACGTATTAGATTTTTAAGAAATAAATAATCTTTAATGTTTTCAGTAACTGTTTATATGGTTGAATAATCTCATATTTGAATTTAATATTATCGAGGTCAGATGTAATTGAAGCTTTTTCCCGATAAAGGGGGAAGGGTGCTATTATTTTCAACTTTTCCTTTAATTTTGAAACAACTTAAATTAAAGAAACAAAAATTAGCGCTGCAACAGTAATTCAATACTCTTTACTAAAAGGTTTGAGTGAGGCTGTAGTTCATTGTCTGTGTTTTACAGAATGTCCAGAAGGCTATTACGGAGAAAGCTGCCAAGAACAGTGTAATTGTGGACAAGGTTCTGAAAGATGTGACCATATAACTGGTTGTTACTGTAAACCTGGATGGACCGGAGCACTTTGTGAAACAGACATCAATGAATGTAACAGTACAGACAATCCATGCAAAAGCTTCACCGAGGAATGTATCAACAATGACGGGTCTTTTATATGTAAATGCAAAGAAGGATTTGCCAAGAGCACAAATGGCAGCTGCAAAGGTAAAATGCATGATACTTATTGAAATCCGCAGCTGAGTTGATTTAAATTTCTTTTTATTACATGATTGTTTTGACAATCAAACTCGATAAACGGTAGTGAAAGTTAAGCATAATGTACATAATAAAAGACAATTTTCATACATTGTTTCATAGATATAAATGAATGTCTTCAAGACTCCCCCTGTGATCACATCTGTAATAACGCTGACGGTAGTTACGTATGTAATTGTCAGAACGGTTACAAGCTAGTTAACGTCAGTAAATGTGAAGACATTGATGAATGCAGTTCTATAAATACCAGTATGGACGGTTGTCAGAACTGTACAAATACCCCTGGAAGCTTTCGTTGTTCTTGCTTTTTCGGATATGCTTTAAATAGCACAACATTGACCAACTGCCACAGTGAGTTACTGTTCAAATTATTTTGAAACAAGTTATACAAAAAATTGAAGTTTATGAAATTAGATTATTGATGCGAAATATATGTACGTGTATATACTACACCATATATATTTTTTTCCGATGATATTTTGTGAATTTAGTAAAGTGTAAACCAAATGATTCATTCGAAACTCGGTTTTACAATGCAAGTTATTTTTGAATAGCCATAAAATATTTTCATCAAAATGTACAGATATCGATGAATGCAAGGAACAGACAACTGATTGTGCACAGAATGCAACTTGTTCTGATACAGACGGTGGATATACGTGTACCTGTAAATCAGGGTTTGAAGGAAATGGAAAAACATGCACAGGTAATAAAATGATTATTTATTGGTTAATAGTAACAAACATTACATTTCTATCATTTTCAATTTAAAGTGTAATGGTTGTACATTCAATCATGACCCAAGGATTACAAAGTAAACTGTAATACTACTAATTCTTAAGATAGAATGCAAGCCAAAAACAAACATGAAAAAATATGAAATTGTTATTTGCATACAATATATAGTGTGCCCGAATTTCAAATACGGGGTAAATTGTTCCAACGATTGCGCATGCAAACTCAACAACACCAAGATGTGTGACCACGTGACGGGAGAATGCGAGTGTAGTGTAGGGTGGACAGGAACTGATTGCTCAGACGACATTGATGAGTGCAAAAGTGGGTCCATATCTTGCAATGAATCTATCTTTCAAGTCTGTGTGAATACGGATGGTTCGGCTCGCTGCGAATGTCAGAATGGAGGATCAAATATCTCTAATTGTGTCCGTAAGTTAAATCATTAATTTGCTGTTTTGAATATAAAATTGCATTGAAAAGCCCTATATGTATATGTATACTATGATTACGATTGTTTAAAGGTGTTTTAATGAATAACCTATAATAAACGATATTTTAAAATACATAATTTGATGCATTTATTCATGCAGCTCCTGAACCATCTGTAGCTACAAGTAAGTATTTTCTGGTGATATCATCTATTAATAGGCCCACACAGCTATTTTTGACTAACATTGTTAAAACTTGACAACACCATGGTTATGAAAATTGTTTGAATTTAGATTTAATCCTGAACTTTAAAATTGAATGTAATTTAGAAAAGAACACTTAACTGGTTATTTGATCAAGTAATTTCTGATTGCAAGTGCAGAAAATTGTGTCTATTTTGACGCTATTAATGAAAGGACTTAACTATAAGTAATATAAATTCTAATACATTCTAGATTTTAATCAAATCTACATAACATTTAACAACATGATCTTTGAATATTTAACATTTTTCAGCTTCTGAGCAACCTATAACTACCTGTGAGTATTTTCATTTTATATATAGATTTCTATATCTCAAAGTTGTTTTAAGTTTATAATGATATACCTTTTATACACGATCTTTGATTTTACATAATTATAGCTAATAAGCCACCTGAAAATACAAGTGAGTATATTTACATCATACAATGAGTGATAGCTTTAAAAAATTAAATAATCATATGCATAATAAAATGGTCTTTAATTATACTCATTTTAATATTCTGAAAAACATGACAATACAATGATTATAATAATGCCAAACAATGATTTCGATGGCTTTAATTTTTTTAATTATAATATGCATATATAAATGATCTTTCATTATACAAAATTACAGCTCCAGAGCAACCTGACAGTACAAGTGAGTGTATTCATTTTATACAATGTAGGGCTACTTAAATCGAAGCTTTACAGTCTCTTGGTAATGAAAATTATTGAGTTGAAAATTAATATAATCGACTTTAAAATAAAACATTTTTGTTTGAATATATAATATTTACAAAATAGTTTTGTGTTTAACCCACTGTTTGGTAAAAAAAAATGATTTCGATAGCTTAAAGATTTTATAATTCTATGCATTATATAAATGGTCTTTTACTTTATTTTATATCAGCTCCTGTGCATTCAAAAAGTACAAGTTAGTATATTCATGCCAAACAATGATTTCGGTAGTTTATTTATTTTTCATTTTGATATGCCTACTAAAATGATCTTTTATTATACATAATTACAGCTTGACTCTCTAAAGTTATACTACTTAGACATATTTAATTATCATATTTAATTTTTATTAGTAATTAGTCTTTTTAATTACTCTTCTTTTTAAATTGGCTGATCATGTAAACTTCATTTTTATGTTTGTATGTCTTTGAGTATGAATAAAGGTGGTGGGTTTGTAAATGTAGCTGTAAATGCATACATGTTAACCAACAAATTTTCTTACAATTAAAATTTGGTTAAAGTTTAAAAAATTATTTAATATTCAATTATCGCTTGTCTTATATACCTAAAATATCAATAACATTACTCTGTAAACTAGTAATACTATATTCTATAAATACATTTTATAACACAAGTGTATTGGAGAGAGTTTGCATAGGATGTGCCTATTAATTTAAACAAGAACACTTTTAACTGGCTTTTTGATCAAGCAATTTCTGATTGCAAGCGCAGAAAATTGTATCTATTTTGCCGCTATAAATTAAAAGTTGAATCTGAATTTGCATTTCAAAATACATGATTTCGATAGCTTAACTAAAAATGATATAAAATCTATAAATGAGAATGTTCATTATACAAAGAGTTTAATAAAGATTTGGTGATTTTTAATAATGATCTTCTAAATATTTTACATATTTTCAGCTTCTGAGCAACCTATAACTACAAGTGAGTATTTTCATTTTATCCATATATCCATGCCAAACAATGATTTCGATAGCTTATTTTTTTATGTTTGATATGCCTACTAAATTATGCATAATAACAGCTTGTTTTAAGTTACACTGCTTAAACATATTTAATTATTATATGTATTTAGAACTACTCTTTTTAATTACTTTTCTTTTAAAATGGGCTGGTTTATGAAAACTTCATTCTTATGTTTGTATGTCTGTGAGTATGAATGAAGGTGGTGGGTTTGTGAGTGTACCTGTGAAGGCATATATGTTTACTAACAAATTGTCGTACAATTTACATATGGTAAACGTTAAGATAATTATCCAATATTTAACTATCCCTTGTCTTAAATACACAAAATATCAATATCATCACTCTGTAAACTAGTAATACTATATTCTATATATACATTTTATAACACAACTACATGTACTTGACTTTGTTTTTTGGAGACGGTTTACATAGGATATGCCTGTTACCCAGTCCATTTGAATGTCTATAAAATATGTTTAAATTACAGCTTTTAAGCAACATGAAAACACCAGAGTGTATATTTATTTTAAACAATGATTTTGAGTACTTTAAATTTTGATTATAAGATCATTTAAAATTTGTATTTCATAATATTGGTGTGTTAACTTGTATCTTTAAATAATAATATTAATATGACTACTATAAATGATCTTCATTCTTTAAATTTACTTGATTACAGCTCTAGAGCAACCTGAAAGTTCAAGTGAGTATATTCATACCATTTAATGATATTGACAGCTTAATTTTTACATTGTGATAAGCCTATAAAAAGAATCTTTTATTTTACATAATTACAGCTTCTAAGCAACCTGAAAATACAAGTGAGCATATTCATTTTAGACAATGATTTCGATAACTTTAAATTTTGATGATAATATTAATCTTAATATGTATCAAGAAATATGGGTATGTTTGTTTCTATACTTAAATAATGATATTAATGATGTAAATAAATTATTCATAATTACAGGTCCTGAACAATCCCAAAGTACAAGTAAGTATACTCATTTCATACAATGATTTTGGAAGCTTAAAATTTTTAATAATGATATGCCTATTATAAATGATCTTTGATGTTACACAATTACAGCTACTAAGCAACCTGAAAATTCAAGTGAGTATATTCATTTCACACCATGTAGGACTAGTTAATTCGATCTGTTTTTAAGCCAATATAGTTATTATTTTCCAAAGTTTAACAAGATTGTGGTAAATAAAAATTGAGATGAAATTAACATTGACTTTTGATCAAATATGATTAAGAAAATTAAAGACTCATGTTTATTGTTATTGAATTAAACAAAGTCCAATGCAAGGTATGTGTATGATGCCATCTTCGCTAGCCAAGGTTTGAATTGGCAAGTAATTGCTTATATTTTCATAAATAAATAACGTAAAAAAATGATAATTTATCGATAGCAAAGTTTCTAAACTGTAGATTTGAAAAAAATATATTCTCTATTTGGCTTTAAAAAAAATATCGTTCACTTTAATTATTTATTTTGTAATCAAAATATTAAATCATCTGCCAGTCTCAAAAACTGTTTATATTTTTTGTAATATTCAAGGATATGAATTTAACATTTAAGAGCGATATTTTGATCAACTTCATTTGGGATATCATTTTCATAAGAATGCAGATACAATATGCATGAATATGCATATAAAATATTTTGTGTGTTTATACAGCTCCTACTCCACCTGAAAGTACAAGTGAGTACTGCAAGTACTTTAATGTTATACACTGTTATGTTTACTTATAATTGAAAAGTAGGAAGAAATTTTATTGTTGAAAATTTGAATCATTTTTAGTCTGCCAGAATTTTAAATATGGAGACAATTGTTCAAACGATTGCGCATGCGTACTTAACAACACCAATTCTTGTCATAACGTGACTGGAAAATGTAATTGCAAAGAAGGATGGACAGGAACTGATTGCTCAGAAGACATCGATGAGTGCAAAAATGGATTAACTTCTTGCAATGAATCTATCCATCAAGTCTGCGTCAATACCAAAGGCTCGGCTCACTGCGAATGTCGTTATGGGGGAACTGATATCTCTAATTGTATTGGTTAGTGGTTTATATATAGAAAAATGTTTTCTTTTTAAAATGACATGTCCATGTACCTAAATTTACTATTGAATGCATATGAAACATGTTAATGTTCCGGTATTTTCAGTATTATGCATTTTATGTGTTCTTATATAATTATACATCTTTGTAAACATATATGATGATTTGCAGCTCCTAAACCGCCAGGAACTGCAGGTGAGTACAACGATGTCAGGTTTGATTCCTTCAGTCAAGAATATCAAATTATATAAAAATACAAAATATCTCAACATAATTTTATAAACGTTTGAGTAAATAATTTATTTATTACCAAATTCGTTGTTATTTATAAATATGTAACAATAAAGTTAAGCGGTTTATGTATACATATGCAAATATAAACTAAAGCGTCATTTCAACGTTTTCATGACTACAATCAAAATATTTTATATTTTACACTTAATAGATTTCATTTTTCTTTAATACATGAATGCTTTTGCTAGGTAACAACGAATATAAAGTGAAATTGGAGATAAGCTTCGAGTTTGCCTATACAAGGGAAAATATTCTCCAGAATACCGACGAGTGGAGAGTGGAAATCACATCACGGGTAAACTTATTGAAAAAAAGCAACTGTACATGTCCTATTTATTCTTTTATGACAATCTTTAATACTATGTGAAATTCATAGGTTTGTTTTATTTTGCTTTTATAATGATACATTTATATATATATTTGCAAAGCTGGAGACATTTTACAGGAAGCGTGTTCAAGATTTCACTAGAGTAGTGTTTTTGTCGATGCGGTAAGTGCTTATACATTAAAATGGTTACAAAAAAATGTTTGATGCACTATTTGGTATGTATAAGTATTTTTTACATTGTTTTAACAAAGATTTGGAAGCGTGATTGTTGATCATGAGATCTACTCAAGTGGCACAGAGGAAACCCTTAAAGTTGACACTGTAAACAGCATGGTCAAATTGCTGCAACAAGATGAAAAAATCGTGTTGTTTAACCAAAGTACAGATGTCAAAAACATCATTTTATTCAAAGATGATAGCACAATAAGTAAGTAATGAATAATGATATTGTGATTTTTATAATTGATATCGTTAAAGAGATATTACATTCTAGCAATGGTAACATTAGGATTTGTCATCCAAAAGAAAAAAGTTGACAATCTTCAAGTTTACCCTTACTTTCATGCATAATGTAGAATGAATGTTATTTAAAATTGTGAACATTAAGCAGATTGTCGTTTGTTTACAATTATAAAACCTAGATCAACCAAACAGCTTCGCTTCTATCAAACGCTTAAATGTCACCAGGCAAGAATTGTTGCTATTGTCTTTTACTAATTAACAATCTTTAATTGTCAATAAGTCTATTTAGTCATGGACTCATTGACAATTAAAAATTGCTAATTAGTAAAAGACACTATTTTAGCGCTGTGAAAATGTTTCGAGTGACATCACCCATTGATATAAATGTTGTCCGTCAGCTTTGTCTATTATTTTTTTACCAATAAGGTCCATGAAATGTTCATGCATATAAAATATTAAGATTAAACTATACGGTAAACTTCCTTATACCAAAAATGATTACTTTAAGGTGATATGCGACACCTCCATGTTGTGAGCTACTTTCTATCGAAATAAACAATCAAACCAAGTATAGTTTTATTTTTTTTTCGTAAATGTATTGCATTTTTGGGGTCAATTATTGTAAAATTTGAAAATTCTAAACCGGTTAAAGTTTTTGATTACAATGTACTTTTATCCACATTTATAACAGGTGTCCCATGTCACCTTATAACGTCCCCCTCTCATTTATTGTGTGAGGGCGGTGAGACCCTCGAGTTCACTGTGACAATACTTTATTCAACAAATCACAATCACCTGTCTTTTAACATGGTGAATAATAACCTATATTGATTACTGTATTGATATATTGATTACTGTAGTGATATATTGATAACTGGATAGAATTTGATGCAAGGGCTAATAAAATCTTGGTTTCATATTTTTTTGATTTCATAATGCTTGTAGATCTAAACTCTACAATCAACCCTTGCCTTATTTACACTGACATATGTTCGAATGGAAAAACGTGTGTCGATTCATCGGGAGTAGCTTCGTGTGTGTAAGTACTATGATTATGTTTAAACTTTAGACTTTCAATGTGTTACATTGTTTGTAAGAAATGGATACATAGAAAAATACCTATACCTGCACACTGAGTAGGCATGAATTATTATATTTTTCATCTTTTCACAGAAACTCAGATACAAAAGGTAAGTGCATATATAACAAAGAATCCATAATTATCATTTATAAAACATATAAATAGTGCCCCCTATTCTTGTTGATTGTACTGTATGTATAATAAAACTGCAGATTGGTGTTTTTGGAAAAAAGGTGACTACACTACATGTTTGATCAAAATTGAATATTATTGTTAATTATATGTTTTATGTCATCATTCTATTGCACAATCTTTTATTTTTTGTAAATTTATTGTTATCAACTATCTTTATTTGGACATTTTTGAATGCGTAATATTTTGAGACTGTCTTTATCTTAAATAAACTAATATGAATATTTGACATGTTTTAGGTTGGACACTTTTTATCATCATCGGGGTCGCTATTTCATTGTCGATGGTAACTATTGCTCTTGTGGTGGTGTATGTTTGTCGAAAAGGGAAATCCAAGCAAAAACGTAAAAGGTGATTACAATTTTTACTTTTTTTTAATTCGTCAAAATAATTAGATTATGAAAGATAGTTGTATAAATGCGGTATGTTACAAATTATAAAAAAATGTATATTTTGGTTTATTAAATTGATGCAATGAAGTTAAACCTAATAAATGTATTTTGCGGATTCAAAATTCAAATCAGTATGTTTCATTTTCAGTGCCATTAAATCAGAGAGCAACGAAGTTAAGGGCAATAAAGAGCATACATCTAGAGGTAAAAACTGTATTGGGGTTGTTATAGTTTATGTTTATTTTATATTTTAATAAAGACGACGAATCAAAAATAAATTTGGCTTATCCCAAATTTAGAAAAAGCATGATATTATACGCATATAATAAACTTGCAATTACGAAATAAGGTTCTGCAGTTTTTCTTTGCAATTTTATTTTGTTTATTTTTTTCACCAATTTATTAATAAATTTTAGTATTTTCTTTAACTTTAATGCTTTAACAGATATTTAACGTTTTAATGATAAAACTGCCAGTTATACATGTATATGAATATTCTATGATATTGATATTTAAGGTTACAACAACGTGAATTACTGGAACTCAATCGACGGTCTTTTGAATCAACAAAAACAAGTAAAATGAATGAGAGAAAGAAAGATTTGATTTGATATACAGAAAATAATAAAGTTCATCGAATTAAAGAAAATCAAGGAATAAAGAATCATTCTTTGAGTATTATTAGGTGATCAAATACAGTCGGGGTGATCCAATCCATTAAAGCCCCGAAGGGCTTCATGAAAGATTTGATCACGCCCTACCGTATTTGATCACCTCATGATATTCAAAGAATGGTTCCTTATTACTTATGTTTATATAATTTATAGCAATTGTTCGATAAAATATTAAAATAAATGCTGAGGAAAAGTATTGGACAATACATAGTGTTATCACAGACAAAAACACAGGAAAATGCTAATATATTGAGATAGATTCCAGTCATAAAGAGAGCAAAAAGGCGTGAACATATGCTTTTTCCAGTTATTTTTTCCAGAATGAGATTTATTATACTGTTGAAGATTTTTGACACTTTCTTTTTTTTAGTTTCAAATAAAACGACCAACTACACTGTACTAGAAGAAATCTGTATAGAAGAATCCAGAAATGCTGTGTTTATGTTCTGAAAACCTTTTTTAAACATTAAAATTTATTTACTACTTTCAAATGTATGTTTAGTCATGTAGAAAGAAGCCATGTTCAATTAGTTTTTAATTAGATAAAGAGATAGTAATTGTCAATCATATCCTCATTAAGTCTTCCCATAAAAGACATGTTGAAGTGATTTTGGTGCGATTTTTTTTATTGTATTTTGTCAATTTTATTGATACAAACGAACCAATTCAAAGCTGTAGTTTATTATGACAAGTTTTATCTATTTTGCAGTGAGTAAAATTCCCGTAGTTTTCATTTGTAGTGCTGTGTATATAAATAAATGAAAAAATATGAGTCTTTTGATTTAATTTACTTATTACGTGTACCTCAATAACGTATCTATCAGTTTTGCGATATAATATAGGAGAACAGGAGTCGTGAAAAGGGAGCCGATTATTTGCAGGATCGAATGTCCCTCTCCCTGACACCCACATGCCTTACTGTACATTTCCGAGTGCTCGTGTATATATATTCTTCAAATCCAATACCTAAAGATTTTCTATCCCTTCTAGTTGTTTTGAACAATTGGTCCGGCTTTCCCTGTACCTAGCTGCAGAACTGTAGCTCTACGGGAAATTTGGGTTGACGTCTGTCAACCTAAATTTCCCGTAGAGCTACAGGTCTGCAGCTACCCCGTACCTTGCTCATGTCTATTTGAGATATCTTTTTTTTTTTTTTATATGGCCGAACACTAATTTACAAAATTTTACAAATCTGCCTGAATTTTTTTTTTCTCAAATCGAAATCTAATAGGACAGACATTTTTGTTAATTTTATATACTAGCTCTACTATTAATGTTAATTAATTAATGTTAATTAAGAAATTATGACCATTTAGTATGAGGATTCAACTGGCCTCTACAAGTCAACACTTAAATGCAAAGCACTTGCATTGCTTTTTAAGTATTCAACCTTTCATATTTGTAATGTTGAGGGATGCTGGGGTTTGAACGCATGATACTGAAAATATGTAATGGAGTTGTTATGTTTGCAGACTGTGAGAAGTACATGGAAATAAATGGCAACATTTGAACACTTGATCTTGCGATAAGCTGTGCACAAATAAAAGGTAATCTTCGTTAAGAATCCCAACCATACACATCATCAGCGGATACACATGAATATCTCCATGTTGTCATATAACAAGATGTTGCACATTTAAAAGTTAGCGACAATGATTCCTTCAAACTGACTGGACATGTCAAACATAATTTGTATTTAACTCGCAAATTCAATGTTGGCTTGTTCAGGGTCTGATGGTCAAGCAGTTGTAGTTGTAATAAATATTTACATTTAGTCCAAAAATTAATGAATTGGTTCTCGGGCGAAACATTTCAAAATATTATGCGGCAGGTGGATTTTATTGCAAGATTTACAATAAGGAATAACTCAATTTTCATATTTTAAATAAAATTGAAAATAGGTTGTTCGTGTTGCTTGCTTGTAAAAGATTATTCAATGCGGCTGCAATTCACCTGATGCGGCAATGCCAGAGAACTAAATTTTGATAAACTTCATCGCCGAAAGAAGCGTCTGTGGTTGGTTTGGTGACGAAAGTAAATATGATGAAATTGATGAAACCAGCAGTTGACAGACTATATTGAATGCATATTTAGACTCTAAATATTTTTTTGGGTGATGTGTAATGTAATTCATTACTTTAGCAAAGTAATTGAATTTAATTAATTACCGGTACTTTTGTAAATGAAAGTAATGGTAATTGTAAAGAAAAGAATTCCAATGTACTAGCAATTGTAATTTACTGCACTACATTTCAAAGTAATTGACCCTATGTCTGATTTAGAGATGTATTACCATAATCAACACAATTTGGTCTCATAACAGCTGATCTGTAGTCAACAGCATGGTGACTGTAGTCTGATTACAGCTGTTAATGCGAATGACTCACTTGACTTACACATTAACAATGGAAAATCTGTAGTTATATAAAATGTGCTTTTATTCAAAATAATACAAGTTCTACTACAGAAGTAGTACACTTAACTTTGATATAATACTAAAATAATGTAATGGAAATCAGTTTCCAATCTTATAACTGAACCATGTAGTTAAATGCACAATGGAAACCTTAATAAATGTGAGAGCCTATTCATGATTTTCATAACCATTCACATCATATGTATGTTTTTCTTTTAAAAACACAACAATAAAATATGGTTCTTTTAACATTTCTGAAGTATAACTTATATAGTAAGTAACCAATATCTATCATTTATTTCATTGATACCTTAAAGTCTGATCAACAAACCCTTTTAAGTACTTTCATAATTCTACAGTAACTGTTATAAAAAGTCCCTTCCCCATCTTCAAAAGTTTTGGTTTTAAGAAATACCTGAAATGTGATGGTATGAAAAAAAAGCCAGTTTAAGAAACAATGAAAAAGTTGTTGAGTTGTTCTCTCCTTGTGATTATTATTCTAATAAATGCTGGCATCCATGTTCAAATCTATTCATAAACTGACTGTAAATTCTTGTCTGATAAGATATGATATTAAGGCAAGTTATCTTAAAAAAAACTGACTCCATTTCAATAAATCTAAGCACATATTTAAGATTATAACCAATCTGAACGATGATTTTATAACTTACTTGTAACTGAAAATTACATATGATGTTTTTATATCATATATGTACATGCAATAAAAAAATTAAGAAAATTTCATGTCTCTGGTAAAGATACATCAAGACTTGAAGCCCAATTCCAAAAACATGTTTTATGTTACCGGTATATGAAATACCTGTATGAAAGAGCAAGCATTACTGAAGGTTGTATTCACACCCCACTCTGCCCTCTCCTCCTGCCCAAAGGATATCATGACACTTGGGGGATGGGGGAACAGGGGTACAAATACAAGGTCTAGTTAGGTAAAGTGACTGCAGAGCTTCTGACCAAAGACAAAGCTGTTCTAAAGCCATGATTATCACGGCTAAATAAATCAAATTCACCTTCATAAATCAAAGGTACAGATTTTTATCTTTTCCACTCGATGTAGATACTACACACAATGAGAAAAAAACTGATGTTTTTTTAAAAAAGATTTTGCTGTGTTGAACTAATAAGCATTCATTGTTCTTATACTCATTTCTAATTAAAAATAAAAACCAAAACGCTTGGTGGTGCTATCAAGTGAGAAAGACATTTCCTATTCCAGTTATATGCATGGATAACAACACAAAAATCAAAAAAAAAAAACACAAGGCAAAACTTTGAAGCAGTTGTACAGTACATATCTTTGGCACAAAATAAACGTAATTCTCCACTGAGGTTTCTCAACACTTTTACAACCTGTCTGCGAGATGTAAACTGCTTCTGATTCGTGATCATGTTATCATGTAATACACACCATAGACCTGCTTTCTTGTACGAGTATGCAAATGAATCAACCTGATAATAAAATCATTAATATTCATTAATAAAGTTCCGCTTTCTATCCATTTTAATTTCTTTCTGAAGTAAAAAAAGAAAACAAAAGAATGGCATATCATATCTGCAGCAGTCTCCAGTACAACTCATCATCATGTACTCCAGAACACCTCCCCCACCCCCCCCACCAAAAAGAAAATACTGAAAATTGATTGCTTCAAATGTCACCTCAGGAAAAACAGCATTGATCAAAATTTGAAGCAACACAGGCCCACAAATATCAAATATCTTATCAAAATTATGCCCTCTTTTCCCCTGACATCTTTCTTTTTCTCCTTTAACCCATATCACCTAATAAGTATTAGACACCTCTGAATAATGTCATTTCTCAATGAGAAAGAGCTTTAAAATTACAAAAAAAACCCTTTGAATCAAAGGACTCTTTCTTGTTCAATTTCGTAATGGAGGCTTTAATAATAAGTACTGCGAAAAAAAGCAGGTTTTTGTACATACTCTGTAAGTATTCTAAATCAACCAGTCAATTTTTGATGAATTATCGGTGGACATCAGTTTGCTATGTATGTATAAGTGCGGAACGCTCGCTTTGTAAAAAATTGTCAAAACTTAAAAGTTCTCGATAGTAAGGACTTGTTCAGTAGCACAACACAAAGATTTTTCGACCTTATTCAAAATACGATGCAAGTGCTAAGGATAAATTATGCAAAAAATTATGCATATATTGCACAAATGACATAAATAGTATGATATAAAAAATAATCAGCACATCTATTTACAAATGATTGTATCCTGATAATTGATCTCCAATTCTCAGTCTGTCATTATATATGATAATATACTAACAATGTATATCCTACAAATGTATGTATTTATAACTACATTTACATGTGCATGTATAATGTATTATGATCTATTTTACTAAGATGACATCATTAAAATATTTACATATAAATAAACTCAGAAAATAACAAAGAAATTTGAAATTGATTAAGGAAAAATAAAATATGAACTAGAGATCATTTATCTTTCCGTAATATGAAAAATAAAGGCCATCTTTCTTGAAAAAAAAATTACAACTTTAAATAAAGTTTTTAAAAAGTTGACACATTAAATAATCATCATGTTCCATTGAATTTCTAATTTAGACATCCATGACATATATTAAACTTGTACAAAAGCATACTTATTTCTCTACATAATAATAATAAACCAATATCACAAACAAACGAGATACAAGCATAAATACAGATTGAACTTCTCCTTTCTATCTATTCAACAAATGTATTTTGTAAGTAAAGACTACGTAAAGAGGATATCTAAAATAAATCTTAAGAAAAAAATTCCATATCGTAAATCATATTTTCAAAAAAAATAATCAATGATCATATCACTTCCAGTTGGCGATATCTTTTCCTTAAGTTAGAAACAGGGTCTTTCCACAATACTGGGTCCATTCTAGATCGTGAGCGAACAAGAGGCATGTATCCAAAGATTTCAGTAAGAGAGGCAACACATCCCTGTCGTTGTTTGAACCTTGTTTGATAGTAGTTGGGATTGGTGACAGCTTTGCCAGGCAACATGGTTTCCTTGGAAACCTTGCGGTGTGTGACTTTGATTGGAGGAAGTTTTGTGACATCACTAACAATAAAGTTCATTAAAATGTCTTCACAGTTTTGGAGGCGTTCCACAACGTTATAGGCAGCAGGACGTAAGGTGTTGAAATACAGGAAATTATAATACCTGCACACAGAAAGAAATCTGAATGTTAAAAGAGGAATTATCATTTAATACACATTACTGTAAAACTTGCATTTAAACATCTTCGCCAGCCAAGGGTTTACGATCCACTCTGCTCCTCTACAACCCTTGGCAGATTTAACCGACTAAATCGAAACTCGCACAATGGAATCTGATTGGCTGCGAAGACATGCGATCGCAGGGAATCTACTAATTGGCGGTGTAGTTCGTTGGGTTTTTATATAAAAAATATAAATACATTCATTATTACAATTTTCACACGATTAGTAAATAAAATATGATATATAATTACTAATATATGGGTTTTCTTAATAATTCTTATTTTTTTCTTTTTTCACACGGCCATTTCTTCTAAACCTTTTAGATTTAAAATACGTATTTTAACTGCTCCAATTTAACTCAATCGCTAGACGATGCTGTGCTGTTTCTGTAAACATTGGCTAAATCTGCCAAGGGTTGTAGAGGAGCAGAGTGGATCGTGAACCCTTGGCTAGTGAAGATGGCTTTTAAGGAACATGTGGAATTTCAGTTAAAGGAAAATAACATCTGATTTTAACATTTAATTCATTTTTTAGCATTAAAACTTCATGTTCATCAAATTGCCTTGGATTTCATTCAATTTGTAACTGAATGTAGAAAAAAAAATTAATGTGCCAGTTAATTTCTCTTCATGAGACATACTTCAAATTAAACACAGAACTATTGGTATCTCTTTTATAAACACAGTACATGTACTTTTATCTAATTGACAATGTTTGGGAGAAACCTGTCACTGACCAGTTACTGACCTATTATAAATAGCACCAGAAGTTAGGACCATGGAGTACTCATTCAGCCATTTTGATGTGTAGCTCCAGGCATTCTTGGCCTCATCCCAATAATGATTCCTAGCAGGATATCCCACAATCCTTTCAGGAAATTCTTTCCACACTTTGAAGGCAAAGTTTAGCTAAAAGAGAGTAGATTTAACAAATCGTATAATATGAACTCCACATATGTTTACTTTTCATCAAATGCTAAAAAAGTTAATAGAATTATCAAAATTAAAGAGATTCTTTACCATAATACATTTTAATACTTATATCACACAAAAGTTTTTTTATGGTAATAAAATACATTTCATTCAAAACCAATCTGTATATACTGTACAGGCTTTCAGTGACTTCATTTCGATTCAAAGAGTTCATATTCAAAAGATATTCAAGATCATACCTCATCTGTTGTGAGCAGGGAATCTTCGTCTAAGTTGAACACAGCATCAGTCTCTATCTCCTCGTACGGATAAAACCGAGAACTGACAGACTAAAATAAGAGGACATGCATACACTCCTTTAAATGCACACACTTTCCTACATGAAGCCTTGATTTTTTAATGCAATTTTGATTTGGAATTTAAACATTTTAAGTGATATGTTGTAACAAGTTACTCATTCATGAAACAGAGTTATCTTTCTTTTCAAATTCAGATATTGTGACAATGAATAATATGCTTTACATGTAAATACATGTATATGTACTTGAGGCAGATTGTTATAGTTATTTACCCTGAGGATTTTGGTCTTGACTAGTATGGGAATGCCGAGATCAGCTGGCCACTGGTAGGAGGGGGGTGGTGGGGTGTCACAGTTCCAAATGACCACAATCTGAAAAATTCACACCATCATTGAAAATAACTCTCAAATCAGAGGAAGCAAAAAAACAATTTTGTCTTCTGACAACAATGGACTCAACTGTCATTTCCTGTCATTTCATTGTTCATGCAATGAGAATGACCGCCATTCCTTTAAAGTTGATTCTAAAGAAGCCATAGGAAAGTAATTACACTAAGCCCGGTCTTTGACAGGCCCGCTAGTTCAATTTGTAGGCAAAATGTAGAGAAAAATAGGAGAGAAAAAAAATTACTTGTCCATCAAGGAGGGGAAGGTGGCAGTTTGACTCATGCGGTGAAGCAATAAATGGATTTTATTCTTCCTGAATGACCAATTTACGGCAAATTACGGCCAGTAATGAGCAAGTCCACCCTACACGCAAACTGGATTAGTAGATCTTTTGATAGGTCTGGTGGGAATTTTAACTTACATTTTGTGTGCTTGTTTCTCTTTCAATCTATCAGTTCACAACTTTCAATTACATTTGCACTTCATATTAGATCCTAGTTTGTTCAAACTGTTGCATATCAATGCTATTTTCTTCATGTAAAAAGTTCAGAATGAATACATACCAACTGGTCACATATGCATTTAAAAATATTTCTCATTCAATTAAAAATTCGTTATTTTTAATGTGCTCTACCTCTGCATACTGCCAGTATAAATAACAATAATATATACAAAATGTATACATGTATATATAACAAATCAAATTAATTCCTTAAAAAGCCTTTTATTCATAATTTTCTGAAAATCTGTGATTTTACCTTTTGCACAAATGTGGATTTCGCCACCGTCCGGATCAAGCGGAACAGTGGAGCAGACGACAGGAGCACCGGGGAAGTGGCATACACGACAGTCGTGAACTGGTTATCCGATTTGTATGCAAACTGTCTATAAAATGACGGATATGTATGAAGCACATCTGAGTATTCCGGAAGGAGACTTAAAGCACCAGGAAAATTGTTCCAATGAACAGAATTCCGTGAAAAATAGCTCTTCACACGGTCTTTGACAATCTGAAATGGTAAACAGACACCCCATTAGTATGAAAAAGATTGCAGCATTTATTAGTAATCATGAGGAAAAGAATAATTTGGTGAAAAAGAACAATTTATATTTACGAAGCAAATTTAATTGTATCTATATAAGGCTTATAAGAACATGCAGATGATGTTCTTTCTTATCCTATAGTTCATGTTCTTTACTCTTCCCTGTTCAGTAGACACTAGACCTAGTGCTCACAAGTTCCCTAACCCGATAGCAATAATGTTCATATATAGACGCTGCTGTTCAAGTCCTATCTTATTATTTTTTTCTTTATTAAGCTCTATCTATTTAGTATTTATGTATGAATATTCCCATATAGTTAGAGTTTCACCGATCAGATATTACCATGAAGCAAGCAAACACAGGGTAAAATAATACAAAGATATTTATCAGCCATTCTCTACTTGAATAATGACATTTTAATACTTGTACCATAGTTTTAATTCATAAGACCCAGTATACAGATGATCTCAGCAGTTTTGACATTTGAGATATATAAAAGTTTGAGAAAGCCCCTAAAAAGCTTTTAATGATGTCCACGTTTTAAAAAACAAACTTCACATATGTACATGTATGCACAGCATGTTGGGAGCCATTCCCACGACTTGTTAATCATTAAACAAGCCAATCAGACTAGCAAGTCAAACAAGAGAGATTTATTACACAAAACTGATAACCAAAATCTGAAATCCCACACCAAAGTTTTTATAACTTTATTTTACAATAACCCTAATCCCTTATCAGAGCTACTTTTTAACCCAACTTATATCTTCAGAGGTACACAACACATGCAGGCGGAGAGAAAGAAAAATTAACTGTTTGCTAGATATTTACATAGGAGGCGATTTCGAAATCTGTAGCCTTCATAATTAACTCTTTCCAAAGCCAAGGAAAACATTCGGTGATTTGAACAAATACAAGTACTGCCAAATGAGTACATCTAGAAATCATCCCCACTTAAAAAAGCACGACAGGATTATTTTCCACACAATACATCCAATAAAACATATACATTTTTCATATCAAGAAGTCTGTCTGCTAATTCATTACCCGAGTATTTTATTCAGAACAACCACATGAAGTCTTTTTTAGAACAAAGTTTATTTAGGTATGTATACATAGTTTTTTTATTTCAATGAGTTTCTCCCTAATTAACAAGCTGTAAAAAGATAAGTTAATTGTCAGCACTTGTAATATTCTCTCCATTTAAGCAAATAAAACTGCATTCCTTGTGTATTTTCTAAACGCATCAATTCATTCTGTAATGCTTGTCATGGTATTAGAAATATGAAGAGCAAATTTAATTAAGAAATCTGAATCCTAGCTACCTTCTGCTTCTGTTACTAAAAATCAATTATCAATTAAAGCTAGTTTATTGATTATTCTGAATTATTCATGAAACAAATTAGATCTTTTTTTCAATTTTTCAAGTTACCATTATTGATTTAAAATGTTAGATTCTTTTAAATCCATCTCCCTAAACAAAAATTTTAAATTTTTAAAAAAAAATTGGCACTCAGGTTACATGTACATCAATAACACACTTCAAAATGCAAGAAATCTCTTTCTCTCTCTCTCTCTCTCTCTCTCTCTCTCTCCATACCTCAAGAACTGTATTAATGATCTTGTCCATAGAAGAGAAGTAGGCTTCCCACAGGAACTGTGTCTGCTGTCTCATAGTGAAGATTTCTGGCTGTGACAGACCGTGGACTATGGAAGGGACCTACCGAAAAATAATCAAAATGATAAATCATATATACACTGGAAGAGCTTAATATTAAAACTCTTAATATATCCATAATAAGGTGACATTCAGAGTATAAAAATTACACAGAAGTACTTCATAATTTCTACTTCTAGTTTGTAATTTATTGCATTTTCTAAACTTTTGCCATTTATTTCATTACACGTACAAATACATGAGAGAAAAAAAATCATGAAATTAAGTCTTTTATAAATATAACACAGTTTAATGCAGACTTCTAAATATTTCATCAAAAAATATTTTTTTCTATGAATACATGTGTCAAGTTCAACACATTGATTTTTTGCAAATCACAAATGACTTGTAATATTTTTTATAAAACTCTAAATTATCTTAATTATTTCTCTCTCTCTTTCCCTCTCTCTCTCTCTCTCTCCACATACATGAATTGTAATATTTTTATCAAACTGTGTTATCTTAATTTTGCAATAAGAAAAACCCTAGCTTTATGCATCAACTTCAAACAATTTTTTTTTTCACAATAAGGAAAAACCTCATCATAAATAAATTGAATTCAAGTGCGAACTCAGAACAATTTCCTAACACAGTCATTGGTATTTCCTTTTGAAATGATGCTTGATTCAGCCAGCTACTTGAGACTAAGAAACATGTTTTTCATTTTTTCTGAATGGGAACATTTGTCAGGGCATACTCTAAAACCTGGCCTGGCCTGGCCCCATTGGCCTGGCCTGGCCTGGCCTCACTTTTGGCCTCAAATTTGGCTTGGCCCCAAATTTTGGCCTGGCCTCAAAAATTGGCCTGGCCTCAAATTTGGCCTCCACAAAAATTTTTGGCCTCAATTTTATTTTTTTATTTTCTTTACACATTTGTTGATTGTATTGATTTTTTATTGATTTATCTTAAATACACTTGAAACATCACACTAAATGGCTTTTAGTGTCTTATAGTGATAGTTCTATTGAAACATACATGTATATATGACTACAGTATGTCAGTGATTGATTCTAGTAGATTTTGATACAGCCTGTTTTTAAATTCCAAAGTACTATAAGAATGTAATTCTGCCATTGTATTACAACATGGCATATTTTTTTCTTAATTAATTTAAACTGCTGTCAGGATCGGACAATACCTATATAAAATACTTGTGTGAGAAAAAAAATAACGACAGAGACCAATTTGTTTATTCTAACAACATTAAAGGTCACAACATGTTATGCTGTGTTCAAATTCTGATATCGAAGTTACCCTACAGGGGAAAATTGTTTCCTAAATATACAAACAACACATGCATGAAACTACTCTAATATAGGGGTGATGATTAATGACCATCACTGAATCAAGTTATCGGAGGATGCAATGTTGCAGTCATTCACAAATGACATTAATTAAATTAGACCGTGTGAAATGTTGAACGGCAGTGCAGGCAATTAATCTGACCCCAATAAAGCGACAGAGGAGGCTGATATCGAATTTCTACTGGGGAGGGAAATTTGGGTTTGATTGGTGTTGATAGGTAAAGTAAGCGAACTCAGTCTGGCATTTTTAAAGTGCATTGCATGTGGATAGAGATTTGATGTTATGAGTCAGTTTACAAATGTTCGAGATATTTATTTATCCTTCAAACAGGTCAGTCTCTTTTAAAATGATGTTTTACTTTATTATTCTGATATATCTATTCTACTTTTTGAAGTGGGGAAGGGGGTTGCGTCTCTGAATTTTAATGCCGATAGCTTCAGTATTGGGCATAATCCATTCCTTGGCAATAAAAGAGCAGTGTTGCACATGCATATCACATGTATTTGTGTGTGCAAACTTGAATAAAATCAATTTAAACTCAATCAGCTAGGTCACCTATTATAAAAATTTTCTCTTAAACATTTAAAAATCAATAAAAATTCAATGAAATCTCTTTGAAAATGTGAGACATTTTTTTTTAATATGAGGCCAAAAATTTTTGGAGAGGCCAAATTTGGGGCCAGGCCAAAATTTGGGGCCAGGCCAAATTTGAGGCCAAAAGTGAGGCCAGGCCAGGCCAATGGGGCCAGGCCAGGTTTTAGAGTTGCCCATTTGTCAGGGATACTGGGGACAATCCACTCATCTTCAAAGAACCCTTAGCTTGCCGAAAACAGCTGCAGCCATTATCAACAAGGCTTAAAATAGATGTAATTAATGACTTTTTAAAATAAATATTATCGTAATGTACATAATTCACAGGGATTTTAATTCTACGATATTTACTGTAGCTGTGCTTGTAATTCAAATAAACAGAAGTGCATTTAAAACAGTCATATAAAATGAATTTCCTGAATTTTGAAATTCTTAATATAATGAATATATACATGAAACTATGTTAATGTATTCCCACTTCAGAGCAACATTCACTCTGACGTATCATATTGAAAGTTCAGTAATATATGTGGCACTGTATTGTATTTCTAGGTCTCAGTGAAGTCTAGTGACTAGGCCGACTTAATGCAAGGAGATGTAATTACTCATAAAATGTCTGCGCTGTATTACTCATCAATATATTTTGTTCATGGTGCAAATATTGACCCATGTCCTAACAGGTATAATCATCAGGTGATTTTCTGATAGAGTAGTAATTTGTATACGGTATGTAATATTTGCTGAATATCTGCAAAATGATTTTCAACTATTCCTGCATCATCGCTAGCAAAGTGTCTGATTCGTTTTTCTCATCTCCTGGGAGATGAGAAAAACGAATCGGACACTTGGCTAGCGAAGATGCTATTCCTGTATATATTGACTAACATGCATATCATAGATACATGTACATGGGACTTTTAAATTGCAGAAAATATTGTAAAGAAAGTGAAATTTTTGGGCAGATAGAATTTGCTAATTTGATGTCTAAAATTTATGGGACTTTAGATTTGTTGTTCATCTGAACTAAAATTTAATTCGGATGTTGTACCCTGAAGAAACAGAATTTGCTGATTCTGTCATATTCAAAGGAAATGGTTGACTTTAATAGGTGGAAATCAAGCATTCAGTTTTCGTGTTATTCTACTGATCACAGAAAAGAATGCATTTAACCCAAGAACCATTGTGCCACATGACAAAGGTTGCAATACAGTGTATATACTAGCTGCCCTATTGTGAAAGATGTAGGTAGTTTTATTGGAGTTAAAATTTCATTCTCTGCTTGTGTGCATAAATTGAAACTCTCCTCCTCTCAATACCTTGGCCTCAATATAGGACCTGATTCTTTTGAATTGGAGGATTCAATTGGCTCAGGGTAAAATAGGCAAGCTGTTTCAGTAAAAGTTCCTATAGTCTCCAACTAAATCAAGATTTGTTTTGAACGATGCAAAAATCCTTTGTAAAAACCCTCTTAGAAAGTCTAAACTGATAAGAGCATATTAAAATAGTTTCTCTTTGCTGTGTAGGTTTGAACAAACAAAAAACAAAATGCAAGTAAAATTTCAGTGTAACTAAAACTAGATATCCCTGCCTCCAAAGCCAATCTGACTGGTGATAAACTGGTACTTTGATTAAATGACCTCCAGTGACCCCATCACACAGAGCACACAAACCGGTAATCTTCCCCACATATTTGTAGTTGCATTTTACAAGAAGTTCCACCCTTTACACAAAGATTGCCTATACAAACTTTTAACAGGATTCAGGAATAATATCTTTAAAGGGTGACTTCTCTTCACGTTTCTGATTTGGGGATAAATTGTGAAAAGTATGAATCAACACCAAAGTCAATTTAGTCATAAACGTGTAATTTACACGTAACTGGCTTTTCCAGTGCATTGCATCACATGTTTGCGTAACCAAACATGGAAGTACAATTACCCAGCCTCAAACCCTAACCCATACCTATGTGTCCCATGTCTACATGGCATACAACCCCATCACCTATACCATGGAATCCACAGGTTTTCTATCTGTCACACTGATTTTGAAAGCAGTGTATGCACCTACATGTATACATGTACCTATACATTGTAATAGGAAATTCAAATTCTCTAAAGTTTTCCTACTTCAAATTAATTTAATTTTTCTATAAATATATTACCTATGTATAAGTATTTTACAATGTATTGATTCAGAACATTAATTTGCATAGATGCTTTATTCCCAAATTCTTGTAAGAGTCCTTAATGAAAGAGGGAAGTTTTTCTTATTCAAAATAAATCTTATTCAAACCTTGCATTAGAATCTTTGCCTTTTCTTTACTTTTTCATCAGGGGTTTGAATTTCAATTTACAGGGGAAAATTATTAAAACTAGAAGCCCGACCTATGAAATACAGGGTTTTATTTTAATCAGAAGAGTCATCATTTGACATTTTGTGGTGTAAGCTTTCAGCTTTTGTATATACAATGTATATATTAATAGAATGGTTTTCAAAAGTTCACATTCAAGGTTTCTGATTCAAAAGTCACATAGCATTTAATTGCTAAAATAAAATGGAGTGTCTTAAATACAAAGTCATCCTTTCTGGGAAATAAACTACTATTTTGAGTCTGAATGTGCTCATTCATGTAACAGGAACTGATATAAATATACATGCAGCAAAAACCTGTATTTATGGCTTTATAGCTCAGATCTATACCATAAACAAATCTGACATCTCCTTCATACTAACATTGAGAACATGTTTTAAGGATCACACCAATACATGTATTTTAAAATTATATCACAGTACAATGAAGGATTAGGCAGGTATACAGTTAAAACCATTGACCAGGGGTATCAAATTCTTATTGATTGACATTTCCTTACTTCCTAATACTCTGTCTGAAGGGCATGTGCCCATATATATTTACACTATCAGGGGTTCAATCAAAAATTTAGGTTTGTTTGAAAAGCAAGCTACAAGCAAAAAAATATCTTAAATTTTTGTAAGACGGGCATGAGGGTAAAACCTAAGATGTTTTAGTTTAAGCCATAAATATGCACCATATGTATGTTCCAAAAAGTTTCATCATACGGAGGTACACTGTAAATGTCATAACAAGCTATTTTAGTACAGTACTGTATACATTATTTACAATGCAACATTAAAATAACCAGAATTAAAAGGACAAGGTACAATCAAGAAATTGGAATGAAAGGAATGTGTTAAATAAATGCTGGTCTTCGGGTTTTAATTACTGCAACTTTCCCTGTATAAATCTTTATTTAAGCCATCCAAGTTAAAAGTCAATACCCAGTAGTTTCTTCAGTGAAGAAAAGGAAGAAATATTGATGAATTCAGTGAAATGTCAATATTTAAACTGAACCCTTAGAATTCTCTGCACAGATGTTTGCAGGGAAGATTGTCTCTGAAAGCCATATGAAATTGTTGAGAAATAAAAAATAATGTTTAATATCATTATGCATAGCTAGGTACTATCCTGCAAAGCTATCAAATTAGTAATCTTCAACTTTCTTGATAAATTTAACTTTTTTCTTTCTAAGAAATTTGAAATAAAGGGGTACACAGCTTTCATCTTAAGTTACATCCATTGCGGTCTAATATTACATTTGGCATCTCTCCTGAAAATAAAAGTTGGTACGATTCAACACAGACATCCATGAACACATTGGATTGAAATTTCTTTCCAACTATTCACCAGCAATTCACTCTAAATAGAAAAGCTATGTACATTGTAAAGACATTTAATTGAACATGAGAAGAAATAGGCCCAAGAAACCAAACATTCTAAAAATGAATTATAAAAATGACTTATTTGCGAATAACATTTTCATTTTGTGTTTTTTTTTAACGGAGATGCACAATAAGTTGAATGGTATTGTGATAAGTTGCTATGAATAGTACATTATACTTAAATATATTATTAATTCCTCTTTCATTTACAGCATACATTTTTTTTTATTGTTTGAATTCAAAATGCCCTATTTAAATTTGACTAGCAGTAGAAGAACTAAATAAGGTACATTTATGATTGGATTGAAAAATCGAATCAGATATTTCTTTCATTCCAATGTTTCTCTAATCGTCCTGACATTTCGTTGTCTGATGTCAATGCAAAGAGTTTTATGGATAGAAATGCCGGAAGCTGTATTTTTCTGATCCATGGTCTCATCAAATGGGCTATCATAGAGATAAAATGTTAAAGATACAATGTATATTTAGGACTATATTGAACCTTGATATGTTATTAAGTGTGTAAGAATTCATTTTTGCATTCTTTAGTATGTATATCTTTATGTCCCTTGCATGCATGGCCAAGTCCCTGTGCAAACTATGATTAGGCCATTAAGATACACAATAAATGCTTAATGCCATGAAACCAAAACTATTACACAACTGGGTGCTTTGTCAAACCACTACCTACATGTATAATGTATTGAGAGTATTGAAAGCTTAAATGAATCTCCAAACCTATTTTTGTGATTATTATTATCAAAACTTAATACAAACATTTCCAAATGCTTGCTAATCGCTTTCAAGTACTTTCAGTACTTTGATTTTTCAATAGTCATGCAGAGTACTGACTGCAAAGAGTATAAACATAAACACTCCTTTAAAGCTGTAATGTTAATTTGCGGGAATTTCAAACGAATGTTTAAAAGTAGTTCAAAGAACATGAAGCAAATCTTTTTTAGAGATCTGCAAACAAAACTATATGAATCAAATCAAATCAATTCATGATGAAGTATTACATCTACATGTTTGCTAGTATGTATATACCACTTTCTGACGTGACTGTTAATTATCAGTCATGAAGTATTTCACACTTTTTGAATATTACCAATGCATAGGAATATTCAAGCACCAAGGCTAAAAGATAATGATAACCTATAGATAATCTCAAAAATTCTATCTCAAAATCAGGCTAGCAATGCAGTGCACTCCACACCTACACAAAAGTACTGATAAAGGGTATTTACTGTAGTTATGACATCATATCCCTAGATTGTGGGTTGCGAGATATGTGACAATTAGCAATTAAACAGTCTGGGAATTTAGACGACATTTAATTGCCAATGAAAGCAACAGCAGACAATTGTTCAGGTCAGCGGTTATCTTCCCACTGCATTCTCACAGAGACTACTGTTAATATGGTTATTATGGCAAGTTAAAAATTCTATAGAATCCCATGAAGAGAGAATTGTTGAGCGTGATTTTGACGAAAAATGTCATTACAGAATAAAGAGTTTACACTGTCTCTCTTTTTCTCACACTTTGGTCATGTGTTGCATATTGTCCTTACATATGATGCCTAAAAATCAGGGAAGATGAAAAAATAAAATTGCAAATTCAGGCATTATTCATTTAATCACTTTATTTTAAAACCGACATCATAAAAGCCAACAGCGATCTAAGTAAAATGATAAATTTGCTCATAAGTTATGATAAATATGGTGGTAATATTAACATTGTTTCAATTGTTCCTTGCAGTTATAATGTATCATTTATATGCAGTTTGCTCCCGCGTATTTTGATTGCATTGAAATCCACCCTGAATGTGACAAAAAAGGTCCAGCTCATGGTAAAATGGTGAGCCAAAAATGATTTAAATTTAATCATGAATATTTAGTGGTTTAGATTTATTAAGTTATTTTTTTTATCTACAGATGTGTATGTATATCTTTCTAACTATACTTTTCAAATTTCATCATTGTTGAATTACTGATGAAATTTTTCTGTGAAACAGCAAGGACTGATCCCAATGTCATTCAAATTCTCTAAACATAATTATGATATAAAAATTTGTCAAGTGGAAATTTTGACTCCTTTATGATTTGCATGACTAAAAAAAGCAGTTCATCTAACTTCTTTTAGTTTATATATATACTGTACATGTAAGTTATGGATGTAGAAAGATCTGAACTACATTTCTATATATACAGTAGTCCTTGAATCTTCTCTACTACAACATGAAATAAAGGGAATCAAATACCATGTACATTGAGCTGTGAAAAGGATTACCTCAATAAACTTCATGCCTCTAAATCAAATAGCTTTTTAAATCAATTTTAAAAATGAAAAGTCATTTATGAAAAAAAAAAAAAGGTTCACATAATTTGAAACTGAAAATATGAAAATCAAAATCCTTTTGATAAAAAGAAAAAAAATTCATATTCACTTTAAAACTGTTCACACTTTTTAATCAAAAACAGAGAGAAGCACTTAAAAGAAACCATGCCTGGTTTCACAGGGTGCCAAATCTTAAGTGTATCTCAAATCTGCAGGACTGAATGCCAATGGAGGGCCATGAACTGCATTATATAAGATAAACTTAAAAAGAGGTACCAATTACTTTTCCCTCTAATTGAATTTTCAAGCCATCCTTTCTCGCTGCACTTTTTTGCTTAAATTGAGCATCTGCAGAGAGCGTTCTGCAAACGAACGCATGGCAATTTTTTATCCTCGTTTTTTTTTCCCTGAGCCATCTTCAATATCTATTTATGCTAAGGATTCTACCTGCATATGTACTCGCATGTTGTTTGTTATTTTAACAGCTTCTAATGAAAAATCTATTAGCATGGATTATGGCCAAAACATATGACTTAAAAAATACAGCTCTGGAAATATAATCAGAGAAAGCTGTCTGCTTTTTTGCTTAATTAAAAATCAAAAATCTTCGATGCTTTTAAAAAATCTAAAACATGGCTCTCTCTAATCTAAGTAGACTCTGTGTTTATTATATTTTATCATGAACATGTTGTTTATCCATTAAAAGAGCATGTCTCGACTTTCTAATTTGCATTTCATGTATTTTACTGGAAGAAATTTTTATTTTCTTTAATGCACTATACCGTTACTTTCTCAGACATTTCAATCTTAATGAAATTAAAAAAGAAGTGAATTATGGTTTCACCACAAAATGTTCCATTAAGATGAAAATCAAGTCATGGTTTCAAGTACACAATATCAGTATAAAGAGAGGACAAACGAAAAAGCGACAGACTACCCCCACCCTCCTTTACATTGCATTGCTCACTGCAAGAATGCACCCATGCTAACAATCTCCCCTGCTTTTTTTTTTCTCACAGCTGAACTGACAGTGACCGACCATCAATTAAAATCAGGGAAAGGAGACTGGGGGGGAGAGAGTTGTTGTTTTCACGCTTCATTCGAGTTGGTACCTGAAACAGGAGCCTTTCATCTGCCCACACCGCTGCCTTCCTCCAATCAATCACCTCACCAAACGGCAGCTCCCATCCGTTACTTAAAAGCACGGGGATACAGCCTGCCTGCAGGGCCTCCAAAAACCTGAAACATAACTGCCCACATAAGTATAAAAGTATACAAGTGCATGTACAGATTAAGGCATATTTTGTTTACAATGTTGAAGGGGAGATGTACCAGTAATATTTCTTGGGGGTTGCATGTTGATGTTATTCACCTTTTTAAGAAAAATTATTTCAAAAAGCAGTAAGTAGAATTTTCAGTGAAACATTCTCCAATAGCTTTTCATCATTATATGTCCGATCAAATTTTTAATAATGAATAAAGACATTTAAATCAAAAGTCCCTGCTCAATAAATCCATGCCCTTTGGGATTTTCTATCAAATCTCTATTCGAGTTCAACAATGCATGTGCATATGACATGCAACCTAGTAGCAGAACATCAATACCTCATCATCAGCATCAATTATTTAATCTAATCTGTATTCCATGGATCAGTCAATTAATTTACATCTGCATTATGGGGATATTACAGTATATTGATTCCCATTACCAGCTAGTACATAAAAATTTTAACGAACTCTTATCATCTACATTTGCATCATTTAATACAGTCTGCTCCATCACATATAACAAAAATTGGCCATTTGAAAGTAATTTATTTTATTGTCCACCCAGGGGATGACCCCCATGACCTTACCTGAATGACCCGAGACGTCGACCCCTCGGCACCAGACAGAAGGTGGCGTTGTACAACAGCTTTTTGTAGTCGTACCTACAGATGACAGTGTAAAAATGGGCATCATTATACACACATTAAACAGTTTGGTTTGTTTTGGCATTTATTTTGGCAGTTGGACAGTCACATACAGTTACCAAACATATATTTTAAATTTATATGCTACATAAGATCGGTGTTTGTTTTAACTTGTTAGGTTCTAGCACAATTTCATGTCCCCCTTGACCCCCTCCACCAAATTGTTATAGCTATACCTCATTGAAATAAATTTACTATATTTTATTTCAGTTTCTTTTTTTTACTTGCATTAGAAACAATAAGTGAATAAATGGCCTTGTTTAATTATTTCCATAAAAAAAAACCCTGTTTTTACTGATCTTTTATAGACAACTCTCAAAACATATACCGGTAAATAAATAAATTTTGAGACTACATATATTAATGATGCCTATATATCTAAAGAGATGTAATTACATGTATTACCATTTATGTATGTTTATCATACTACACAAATACAAATAAGTATGTTTAAGTATTGTGTTCATTACTGTATAATTAGCAATATAGTCAGCAAAGACGTCAAAGCAGTTCTTATTTCTGATTCATAGGAATTTGAATACAGCTTCAACTGACATGTCAGATGTGAATATTTCAAATTTTTTATTACCTAAGAGTAGTGTAGCACAATGGTGTACTCACCATATTCACAAATCTGGTATGTAAAATCTTTAAATCTGAGGGAATGAAAAGATGCCAGTTTCTGTTTAAACTTCCTAATTTTTAATTGAAATATTAATACAGATTTTATCTTAATGGTTTCTACTGTTTGGATGTTCTTGGCATACACCTCAAAGACGTGCTGATTGGAAAAAGGCAGATTTCTTTAAAGCAACAGTAGAACAAGTCTGTTTGTTTTGACATGGCTGACAGACCTATTGGATATAGGCCAGTCTGTGTAGATCTGCAGACAATGCTCAACAAATGAGGCAAAAGACCCTTTCAACAGACCATCAACTTGATTTGCGAAAATGCAGAAAGACGTGTTGTCTTTTAACAACGACAAAAAACTAGGGAATCTTCAGACGCATTCATCATTATAACCCCAAACCAAAACCCACTTTCAAAATGACACATTAAAATGGGATAAAGTACGGGTGATATGTTACATCAGTTTAAGAAGGGTCAAAGGCACATGGTAAATTAAAGTAAAATATTGCATGAATAATTTTCTTATGGTATTCACAAAAATTATAAATAACTTGTTTTTGCAATAAAACTGACATTCATGATCAAATGTACATTACTGAAAAAAATTGCAGTACTGAGAACATTTTAATAAAAGTGGCAAATTTGTGACAAACATATCTTTCAAAGACATATACTACCAGTATCTAGATCTAAATGAGAGGGAAGCTTAGTTCACATGCCTGGATATCCCACCATGTTTAAATTTATAATTAATTGTTCTTATATAAATAGCATGCAAAGCATGCATGCATGAAATATTAAAATGACACTTATATCGATAAATCTCAAAGTAAAACTGCACGCACTGATACATATTATATAACAGTCCTCAGAAGTTATCATCAAGTCATTCACAAATGATGGTTAAACTAAAATATAACAGCTGACTCAGCATCTCACGTCAGTTCAGAAGTGGAAACATTGATTTTATATACAGCCATCATCACTATATTAATTGCCGAGAATGACAATATGTACTGTAATGTATTAAAAACTCTCTGTGTGTTGATAATATTTTATCAAACAGACTGGGCAGCTCAGTGGTTGAGTGGTAGAGCATTTTATGAGTGATTTTGATCAGCTGTCCATCCCTTCTCAGTGATCATAAAGTTAACTTTACTTATATAGTACACCTTGCTTATAAGAAATACCTGATGACATTATAAACCCTGATAACTAAGATTCATTATACACCCGCAGAAGTACATTGTAAAAGTAAGACGATGAAGGGGGATATTATAATTTCTTTACAACTGAGATTTCCTTATGTTATCCAAGTTCCAACTTCTTTATAAGAATAAGCCAGTTGTACTGCACCCTCAAATATTCAGTAGAATTTAAATGTGAACATTCATGAGAACAAGAACAATTTTTTATGATGTCCAGACATTAAAAGGTCATGATTATACATGTTCTAGCTGGTACTATGAGGTGTGAGAATTCCAGAATCCAGTAGAGATACAGGAAGACCCCAATAAGGATATCATCGGAACTTAAGATCAACAGGAAAATAGAAATATTTATGGGTACTTATTATATAATCATAGTAGACAAAAAAGGTTCCTCCTTCCGTTTAGTACCCCAAAAGAAAATATGGCAGGAACTACCAGTACATGTAATTGTCAAGGAAAGAGACGTGATCAAGTCATAAACTCATAATTTCTTTTCCAGACCACATCCTTGGGTTGGAGACATATAGCCACAACCTTGTTAAAAGAAATTTCACACCAACACTCTAAGTAAATAAGAGCTCTAAAAATCATTGCCAAGACAGGCCCTCCTTTCTCTCTAGCTCTGTCATTCATCAGAATATGCGGCCAACATATTGATATTCACCTGAGTAACTGTGCAATGTGCATAAACAATGTAGACAGAAATTACATCAAATTTCAACAGTGTCATAATGCAGCAACCTATCCCTGTGGGCCAGCTAGTCTTTCCTTGTTAGCCATCCTAATAAAAGACTTGACAGACATGGAAAGGTGTGGTTAGACTGTAATTTAACTTCTCTTAACAGTACTTTGTCTGTCGATTTGATTTATTCTAATCGTATTTCATTGACCTTTAACATCATTCCTTTAGAATCAAGTTTATTATAGGATATAAAGTATCTAGCATATACTAGTATAATGATGTTGGTCATAATATATTAACCCTGTTTAATTTCAAATCAGAATATCAAGTATACTACATATACTGGTAATATAAAGTTGTTCATTATACAACAACCTGTCTAAATCGAGATAATTTTTTAACACTAATTATTTCGCAAAATCAAAAATACTTTTTTAACAAGCTTCACAAAATGAACTCAGTAGAGTATTTCTATTCAAGTGTCACTGTACTAACACTGAACATCTTGACTCCTATCCGTTAACATCGGTTACATAATTTCCACTCGAGTACTTTTGAGTTTAGCACTCCTTAAAAAGGCACTGATGTATATGTCATCTAGGTCGTCTGAACACTAATGGCAGGTCAGACTCAAGAACCCTTTTACAGTCTTTCTCAAAGTAGGGTATCTCTTCTCTTTATACAATTCAACTTGTTTGTGTACATGCAGTAAAAATTAACCATAAAAATGAATCCTCAGCTCTGAACATGTATGAATTAAACCTCTGACCATGTACTAATGTATGAACAGGTTTGTCGTCCTCTGAATTGTAAAAGTTATATATATGCAAATGAACCCCACCCACCTCCAAAAAAAGAACCAAGCAAAAAAAATTAAGTATACATGTACCAACCCTTTATGTTATACACCTATTTTAATAAATATCGTATAGCATATCATAATTAAATGTATACTCATCTGCACATAAAATAAGTGTGTGAACCTGAACAAGTGAATGAAGTAATACATTTACTGGGCAACATTGGATATCAATCTGGTACAATATACATACATGTATAAGTGTACATAATTTGACCCAAACCAACCAAATGAGTAAGTACCTATAAATGTAATGAAGTTGTGATCAGTATACCAATCAATACAAACTACTACCCCCCTTCCCAAAACGTCTTGTTCAACAGAAAGTGATACATTGGCCGTATAAAGAGTGCATATAATCCTTCAGGCCCCACATAACTAGGCCAATCTGCTGTATCTGTGAGGTAAGAATGCCCTTTATGTTCAAGTGTTTATCCAGTAATCTATTAATGGAATGTCAGCCTTAAATACTTAGGTGTGTGTTCCTTCTTTTTTCAACTTCTTAAATCTTGCTATGCTACCTGTGTGTTCAGTGTAATTCTCTCTTTTCCTCGATGAGGCTCTCTCTCACTCCATCAAAAACCCTAAATCAACAATTTCTAACAAACTCTTAATGAGTCATGTTTATGATCTGGAAACATACACATACAGTATATATCGATTGAGCAAAAACCAAAATGACATTTGGCATGTTCACAAAGCCTTGATGACTGCATTATATTTGTTCTCAATGGTGTCCATGCTCATGTCCTCCACTGAATAAAAACAATACCCTCAAATCAAGCATAAAATCTTTGATCATGTATTTTTTCCACCCAGAGAAGAGAGAAAAAAATAAGGAGACCCATATTCAATAATACATGTAGGACAAAACAGCTGGTAAGGATTAGGATTGGATTACAAGAAGATTTAAGGGGCTTCCAAGTTTTGGTGTGTCAGCTTGACTTTTGGACTACAAAGCTTTGCAGCTCCCCTGCTGGAAATTAAAACCCCTGACAGAGGGCCAATGATCACTGCCTCACTTTAAATGTGTGTCACGGTGGCTTCTGTTTCAAAGGTCAGGATAAACTGACCAAATATTAATCTAAAGAGTCATTCACCCTCTCCCCCTTCCTTCTTAAGGAGATGCCCCATGATGGCAGGCATCTAACAGCTCAGTACCAATGATATATACATAATGCATGTATGCATATTCATGTGCATTTAAAATATGCTTGCCATTTAATATATATTTACATTTAATTTTTAAAGTTCTTTACAAATGAGTCTGGCAGAGAAGGCAAAATAATTTCATTTTTGGGGTGGGGGAGGGGGTGGGGGGACTGCCCCTGCTGTTTTAATTAAACTATGAAAGAGCATTGCTTACTATAGTTATGTTCATTTCATGTACATTATCGTGCCTGGTTTATTCAATCCACCAATAATTATTACTTTTGATCATGTTGATAGTAACAATCAGATTTTCTTAATGATTCACGTAAACAGCAATATATCAGAGACGATGCCTGTATTCTTACATGTAAAGCATATACTGTTACAAACAATTAAAAGACCTCAGGGTTCGACACTAACTTTTTTATGCATTAGTCCAGCCAGACTAGTGCCTGATAATTTTAACTAGTCCGCAGGCAATTTTATTTGCCCGTCAAAAATAAATTAAAATGCATTACCGTATTTGCCTTATATAATACGCACTTTTTAGATAGAATTTGTAAGAAAGGGGTGCGTAACATATAAAATAATGTTTTTCTTTCAGGTATTGCACTTGTTCAGTTGTATTGTGCTATGTCATACATAAAAATGAGCTGCGTATTCACTATCTCCGTGTACATGGTGTTAACTTTTTATTAGTCCGACAGAAATTTTGATAGTCCGCATGAAAATCTATTAGTCTGTGACTAACGGACTAAGGTTAGTGTTGAACCCTGGACATTGTTCTTAAATATGTAGTGATCCGATTAAATTTGGGCTAATGGAAATTATTGGTATTTAAAAGGATTGGCTTCACATAAAATGATGTATTTAATACAAAGGAATTCTAATAACTATAGCAATTCGTGGAAATCGAGGAAGTGAAATGAAAGGAAATTTAGATGAAAGGAAAACCATGCAGTTATCTGTTTATTCTTAAATGTAGCTTTACATGTCACAGTGGTTCAAATTCTAAAGAAATTTTACAAATATATTACCTATCAAATTCTCTGTTGTCTATATCACATCTGGTGTCGTTCAGTTCCCTGGCTTTTTTCTGCCAAAATTTCCCATGTCTGCAAGTCGTTAAGAGTACAATATCGTCCCCATTATGCATATGATACAAAGAGTTCCGAGTTTCGGACCCGACTCCTGTTAAATAACGTTTGCCTTTGAAACCCAGCAAATAATGCCGAAGCGGTGGAATGTTGTTAATTGATGTGTACACATAGCCCCTTTCTCCTCCTTTTGGAGGGTGGGTACCACCAACTAATGGAAGGGATATATCAAAGTTTGGTCTAAATCGTGTTTCTGATATACTAGCTCTGGCCATAATAGCCTCGCCAGTGTCAAAGTCAAGCACCTCAGAGTAATCAGGCCAAGTCCCTGAAAATAAATTAAATATAATATGATTTCTACCATTGTTCCAAAGAGCACCCAGATGGGCAATCTTTGGCATGATATTTTTCGCATAGTTCACACTAAGTTGGTCTCTATCAAGAGTATCTGTAGATAGGATGAAGATGCAAGCTTCGTCTGGGTTTGTCGTGTAATATTTAGACTCCTGGATAGTACTAATGATTTTGCTATAACTTTCCGATACCCTCTCCAAAACTGGGTACACATACACTTTGAAACCTCTAACACACCGGGAAAAATCAAAACAGGTGTCCATTCGACACTTTCCACTCTTGAAATTCGATGTGACGAATTCCCTCCTTCGCCTTGGAGAGGAGAGGTCCATGGCCTCTGACTCCATATACGTGGGAAATTCTCTTTTCTGAAGAGACAGGGTGACTTCGCCATGTTTGCGATCGCTTTTAGATCCAAAATACACAATGAACAACAGAACGGCGAGAATTACGACAAAAAGGTAACGTTTTTTGGCCTGCATGGAACATGTAGGCAGGTGTTCACACTTCTTATTCTTGTCATTTGATATCAAAGAGGATCACTAATTTAACCCCCATTTCCATTGAAAAATCTCTCTAAATCCATTCGCTTTTCTCGACGGTCTTTAAGAAAGCGCCATGTTGGATGTTTGTGTACCAAGTGCACATGTGCGAATGAAGGAGAATTTCAGGGAGCGTATCAAAATAGCCTATTTTCAGACATGGGAAAGACAACTCTTACTGCAATAGACTGTCTGCAAGCACTTACGAAACACTCACAAAACAAGCAAAGTATAATGGTAATAAATAAATATATGAATGAATGAATGAATAAATAAATAAAATGAATAAATAAATATATAAGTTGACACATCTAAATCAGAAAGCGAAAACCTATATGCCTTTGCATTCTGTGCATAATTATGATATCAGAATTGATCGGACTTGAACGTATTCGTTGAACAAAAGAGTATATGCTTATTATTTTTATCAAATATATTTTAAATTGTGAAAAACATTACATATATGAACCTCAATTCTCAATATCTTTAACTGCGTACGCGTGATTTTTGCATAGTTTTCTACTGAGAAATATGCTTCAGAACCAATTGGATTTCTCCATACATACATCGAAAAGTCTGTCTGTGTCATTGGTGTTATATTAAATTGAAACAAAATATTTCGAGCGTTTAACAAAAACAAACATGCAATACATGTATATTATCCGAAGTGGTAAATGCCAAAATTGAATTGTATATCTTCTGTTTTCTCTCTTGAGCAGATATGTTAAAATTCTACATTTTTGTATTACAAATACCTTATACAATGATTAGTATGTGTTATTGTATACTGCAGGAAAATAATCGAGATTATTAGTCACCACGCACTGTGTGTATATATATATATATATATATATATATATATATATATATATATATATATATATATATATAAAGTTGAGAAAATTTGAAATAAACTCGCTCAGATAATAGTGTAATGAGAGGGCCGCAACGATCTAATCCAGATATGGTTGTTGTGTTTCATTATTTTACTCATGGGCAACACCATTGGATGCCTAAGAAATTAAAGCACTTTCGGTATGCCACATGCAAGCAAGGACGAGCTAGGATACAAAGTTTACAATCTTAGTAAAACTGTTAATATATATTGGTCATCATTATTATCAACTGAAAAAGACAAAAAAAATCATATAATCATTGTTTTACTATGCAAACATTCACTCAATAATATTAACGAGTAATAGGCCTACGACTTGTAATGCATCAAATGTGGTGTTTAATTAAAAATAAACTTGTTTCTTTTGATAGACCAGACTGGTGTAATTTTAAAATATTTCGCCGGGGGAATTACTATTTAGATATATAATTATACTTTTTTTTTTTTTTACTTTTAACATATATAGTCAAAACGTTTGAAATAATGAGCTTTAAAACTTTAAAACCCAAAAATTTGGATTAAGCATCGGATCACTGCATCAGTGAAAGCCCCAATTAAAAAAATTGCTTGCTTTAGATGCCTGACTACATTGGTTTCGGTTATACCATTGTCTATTTTCGGCAATGCAATAGGGATAAGAGAGAATTCAACATTTTTGGAAAAGTTTGTTTTAAGGAGTTATGAAACATCCTGATGCTCAATTTCCTTTAAGAAGGATATTAACCAAAGTTCAATAAACATCACCGTTTATAGAAAACGTGCTAACTATCCAAAGATTTCTCGAGTTTGAATGCAGCTTCACGGTAGTTTTGTTACACGACTCTTAATAAAAAAAAAAACCTTGTTTGTTCTCTAACATTGCAAATTTCAGTATTATTTTTTTCGCAACAAACAAATAATAATAATAATTAAACCACTCTTCAATCCATGTCGATTTGATAAGTATATGAAAAATACTCGAGTATTTTACCACCAAAACTTCGAAAAATACTTGTTAAATCCCGAACGTCAAATCATCGACTTCCTGTAGAAACTGGTAGATGGTTAGGCATTCTATCTTAATGAAAGATGCTGGTACCTTATGTATAATAATAATCAAATAGCGATGAAATGCATTTTATATTAGAATATAATGCTCTTTCATGTATCAGACAAAATTAACTTGGAACCTAGATTTTGTGAAAGACCAAACACCTTTAAATTTTGTGAATTATTGTCTACTTTAAAACTTTAAAAACTCAAAAAACTCTGTTTATTTATACATGAAATTTTTGAATCAGTCTGTCCTCCTTGAACATTTGTACTTTTTTCTCATTTTTTCTCTAATTTGTACTGTACATGTACCTCTGACCTATATCTACATTTGTAAATATTTGTATGTATGTACCTCATGTACCGTCACGTTAACGGTTTGAGTGAAATAAATTAAATTGAATCGAATTTGATAAACCTATATCCTGAAGCTGGTGTGTAATTAACCCAAAGTTTCAACTGGAATTCACAAATACCCCCTCCCCCTTATGGTAGTTCAGCAAAAACATATGCAGCATCTCTAGGATCGAATATAATTCATGAAAAATAGAGTTTCCAAACCAGTAAGCGTGTTGTGTTGCAAGGAAGCTTTTAATCCCAATAAAAATTATTTTCAACTATGGTTTTATAATAGATTCATCCAATTGTCATGTTGTAAATTTTGTAATTACACCCACCCAGTAAATTCAAAATTTACAACATGACACAATCATCAATCATTAAATGTTCTAACACGTGCATGGTGTTCAGTACTGTTTTCCTAGCTGTAAACCAAGATTGACAAATCATTAACTTTAACATGAAAGATTTTGCTTTGTCAGCTTAATTTCTTCAATAATCTTTATTAAGGCACGGAACATTAACTAGAAATACATGTATTTCAATAAACCGATAAATACAATTCAATAAATATTAACTGTCAACAGAGACATAAATAACAGAGATTGGCAACTCCGCCATTAGCGTGTTTTGTTGTTGAAAAATGTTACGCGACCAACCTTACTTTGAGAACTACATATTAGTAAACTGAGATAATGATCTTAAACCAAAAGTATACTGTTTTTATGAAAAATGTGCATAGGTTTTAGACGTTTTTGAAACAAAAAATTGAAAAATAAGATTAATATATAGAAAATATTATGATGTTATTTATGTCTCTGCTGTCAACAATAATCATTGTCTTTATCAACATCTAATATCAAAGTGTGTCAATAGTCCAAAATGGTCGCTTGGAAACACTTGGCAATCTCTCAGTTTTTCTAAACCAACCAATTCAAAATACACCGGGCTGACGGATTTGGGATCAGAATCCCTAAAGTAGATCCGGTCAAATCGATAGCGAGGCTTGCGGTCGGAATCGAACTCCTTGTTTGTGTTGAGGTGCATATCCCACGTGTACTCGCAGTTCGACCTTGATCCCGTCATCTCCCAAACGTCAGAGATCCCTTCCGGTATGCCACCCATTTTAGAGAGCTGAAAAAAACCCCGAACAATCTCAAGTAATGTTGCGGCACCGAACATATTCAAAGAAAGGATAACGGTAGATACACGTGACATTGAAAACATATGGATATTGTCATGTTGTTAATTTTGAATTTACTTGGTGGGTGTAAATACAAAATTTACATACAATATGACGAAGTTGACATGTTATAAATTTTGTATTTACACCCACCTAATAAATTCAAAATAGACAACATGACGATATGAATAATAATATCAATACATGTTTAAGTGGGCATTGTTTTTGGATGTCGCTAAAATTACAAACTCGAGAATACGTAAATTCATGAAGAAATTAATGATCTAAAATATAGCAAGTTAACGTTAAATATTGGACCATAAGTAAGAATTCCAAGTGATTTGAGATAGAACAATCAATGAAGAACAATTATATATATCAAACTTGATTTACACGTATGTTCCTTGGTTGCATATGCAAATTACTGTGTAAACAGAAATGAAATTCAACACTAATAGCATTATGTAAAAACCTGACGCAGGTTATGATTTTTCTGCAAGGAATGTAGGAGGGGGGGGGGGGGGGTGTACTTGTTAGTACCTCCCAGTCTCTAAGGTTCATATCGCCGCCAAATATGACTGTATAGTTAGTAGATTTCCTCTTCATCAAATGAAAACAGAATCCTAACTGTACTCTCCTCAAATCGCTGAGAGGGGCCGTGCTTTCTAAGTGGGACGTCATAAAGATGAACGGTACACCCTTCATGCGACACTGGAATTAACGAGAAAAAAATAATGTTATTGTTAGAAACATATTGCGACAAAATACAAGGCAAGGTATTTCTTTAAAAAAAAGCTCTGTAAATGTATTTTCAAAAGAACATCACATGTTCGAAATATCATTGCTAAAAGCACGCATTAGACTATATATAGTACTTATGTAACGTCATTGCTTTAGTGAACACATAAAAATTTCATTATAATAACACAATTTCAGCATTTCGAGGCCCATACCCGCACTGTTAATAAGTTTCTTCCCAAGTCACTCATTGGATATGCAAATATCGAATTGCCTATAAACTCTAGATCTTCAACTTTCAACATCATGGCGACAAAATAGCCTGTTATGTCGCCAGGAATGATGCGGTATTCAGGGCATTCCTTACAGAGGATCGCAAAAGTTTCCATAACTACCTCCTGAAGTAGAACAACATGGGGATTTACCCTGTAAACAATCACAATTGATTTCATTCACACAAGTAGGTTTTAAGGAGATGTAAATTTCTCGTTAAAACATGTAACAAATTACCGTATATCCGGTAATTTTCGCGATGATATAACTTTCGCGATAACTTTCAGTATTAGGCAAAAAAAAAACCAGTAAACAGATATCAAATTTGGTGTTGTTTGTTATCAGAATTTGTTATAATTGCAAAAGATGACTGACGCAAATAAAAAAGTTAAACATTCACACCCATTTTCGCAAATATTGTGACATGCGTAAAAACGGATATATATAAACGGTAATAAGATTTTTTTTCATTTCAAAAAATTCACATGCATGGAATATTTTAAACACGCATAGATCATATTTATTTAGAATCTTACGTCTTTATGATTTCACAGATTTTGTATGTCCTTTTCTCTGCTGTTGAGCTGTCTAAACCATCTATGTTCCAACTTAACACACGGATTCTCTTTGATTCGTTTTTGGAGTATGATCTATAATAAAGTTGTTTTCTATTTATAACGAATAATGAACAAAATAGTTACATTCTCGGCTCGATTTTAATTATTTACGAGTTGAATCAAATGTTTCACTCCCAACTAATTAATAAAACGATAATTTTACTGCTCACTAATATCGCTTTTATGGGTCCTTACATCCCATAAACAGGCTGTTGAACATTTTTGAAATCTCGCGAGAAAATAAGTCAACAACACTATTGTTTATCAGGGTGATTATCAAAATGTGCAGTAAAATTATATTTTAAGTTGTATTATTGAGTTTAAATATATATCTATTTAAAATCGAGCCTAGAATGTCGCTTCCAGTTGGAGGCGGTGAATTTCCAGTTTTCGTAATGGCGCCGGTTCTGACGTTTTCCTGGCATGTAAAATATCAAAGTCGTTAAAAAAGCCAGGAAAACGTCAGATATTTCGGACTAGTGTTACATATGTATAAATAGACTGATTTGAATAGATAGTTTTCAGAAGAGCAATTTTACCAGGAGTTACCTCCCGTTGGCGGCCATGTTGTGGGTCAAACTGCCTTGGTTCCTTCATTATTCAACCAATTTCAATTTGCCACACTGGGTATTTTGACGCAGATAGCACTGTTTGAAACTGAATGTTCAAAGACTTTAAGAGAAAAATCCACTGCCTTGACCCAGAAAAATGGGGGCCAATGGAAATAACTCTTAGGGAATGAAAACTATCTAAGGCATGTTTGTACATGACATGAATAAAAAAGTGCATCGCGTAAAGACAAAAGCATATCAGATAATGATGTTTGAAAACACATTATAATGATAACTGCACATTATAAAAAAGATGAATGTGCATCACATAATGCCTAATGCACATCACTAATACCAATATGCCCCTAACGTTATAGGGCCCTTGATCGAGGAATAAACGTATATATCTATATAACATCATATAAACAATCATTGGCTTAGATCTGAACAATAAATGTATATATTTATTATTTTATAACTGTTTATAAGCGGATGAATTGATTAAACTATCATTCTAGAATCGGTTCTTCAGTGGCTGATGGTTATCTCCAAAAACTAGGCCTATATGACAAATCATCAAATGAATCGTATGACAATCGCTTAAACTCTCGTTTATTTTGTTAATTACCGGCAGTGGTTTGTACATTACCATGCACGTCACCAAAAATTTATATCTTCTGGGACTTACCTCCCATGTACATCCCTCTGTCTCTGATCGTTCGACTCCGAGGTAGCCATGACGTGTTTGTTTATATCAGCCTCAGGGCTGCGTTCAAGATCGTAGCAGCTAGCCCAGCCGCTAGGTCGTAGATATCTGGGTTTTTCGAACGAACCGCAAGGTTAGCCGCTAGATCTCTGATTTGAAGTTGGAATATTCAACTAAGACTAATTACATCGACTTAATTAGTTAATTACAAACGGAAATATGAATGTAGGCATGCTAAAGCAAAGGGCCGTAACTCGCTCTTCTCTATCTTTATATGTCTCTGACGTCATGCGTATTTTAGGCATGAGGGTTGTTGTCTTTTACGGCTTACAACTCGAAGAAAACGTACGATATATTCCGAATGTTAATGGAACCAGTTTACGAAATGATCCGACCGCATGCCTTTCTCTCTACTTCTGGAGAAACACGTGTTTTAATCAAGGAAAAATAAGTAGGCATGCCAAGCCAATTTTAAAATGGTATTATGAGATTAAAATCTTTGTATATTTCAATTCTGTTACCTGCTATTAAGCTTAAAAATTCATTGCTTTTGAAAATTTCCAACATTATTTATTTTTAAAATATTTTTGAAGTTTGCACTTTTAACATTTACAATTGAATTTTTACATATAAAATGTCCCCTTCATTTTCATACCTTTAAACCACTGAGAATTTTTTTTTGTTAATACAAAACTCAAGAGAATTGATAAAAGAACAATGTCCAGTGTGAAATTTTCATTAAACATACAATTTTATTAATTATAATTAACAATGAAATGAAAATTGTCAGTTTATTTTGGTCGATCAGCTAGATCTCTGGCCCCATGCAATGTCTGTAAATAGAATTAAAAAAATATTAATTTATGTGATATTTGTATATCAATAAAATGAATAAATAAACAAGATATCTCAGTAATACTATTTACTAATACATAATTACCTGTTTAGAAATGAATCAGAACAGTATACAGAAGTCTTAACTCATGAACCATGAAATCTCTGCTAACATGTCTGAAACTAAGCAAAAGTAAATTTTGTAAGATATTTAAAATTTTAAACAAATTGTATGATTAATGGACTGATGAAATGTATTGCTTTAATAAATTGAAAGGTTTAAGTTTTATTTTCAGTGATGAAGAGTAAATGCAATTCTCCTAATTATCATACAGTGTATTATTAATACTAGCACCAATATAGAAATGTGAAGTCTGAATTGAAAAAAAAAAAACAACCCACAACTATAAGAACAAAACAAACAAGACAAGCCTGCAACTTCTATCAGTTTTCAATAGTACATATGATAATTAATTAAAAACAAAATGCTTTTTAGTAAAAAAGAAATAAAATGTTAGTATTCCATGAAGTAGGAAATTCACAACTGTAAAGGTCTTTTCCAAAACTTTCAACAACAGGAAAACAATTGAAATGCCATACATTCAACTGATCAGATACCTCTGGTATAATCTCTAAATCACCCTTTTTATAATCATCCAAAAGTTTGTAAGTGTACACACACTTTGTAATTCCTTCTTCTGCCACATCATTATCATACACAATGTTATAGAAGTTCACAAAACCTGGCACAACACTTATAACCCTTCCTATGTAATTGCCATTTGAAAATCTATGTTTAACCCTTTTCCCAACCAATAATGGAGTCCTAATTCTTTGTGGTTCAGTATCTGGGCCATGATAAGCAGCATCTATAAGCTTCAGCAAGTTTTCTCTCAATACAGAAATAGGATGCTTTTTACCTTTAGAGCTAAACTTAAAAACCTCTTTGTTTTCATGTTTTTGCTTCAACATCTTTTGTCTAAATCGAAGTTGAGCCTCAAGTGCTTTCCTTTTCTCATTCTCCTTCTCAATCTCACCAAGTGCTGCATCAACTCTTTCCCTCGACTGCCAAAGCCCATAATATGCTATTTCATTTGTTTGTTTTTCCCGCTGTGCAAGTAAATTTTGCTCCTTTTTAGCAAGGGCAACCTTTTTTTCTTCTAAAATCTGTCTTCGCTTTAAAACAATATCATGGCACCGCTCTTTAAATTGTGCTCTAAGCTCCCTTCCTTCTGAAATACCCTTACTTATCATCTCTTGTTTTTCTTGATCTGGTAAAGAATCTAACCATTTGGATGTTTTGTTAAATGAAAACATGATGAATGCCTCATTTGTTATGGTTGATGCATTTGGGCGAAAACTTATAAAGTTGTCTAACATTCCAAACACTCTCTCACTCATTTTATTGTGTGGAACAACAGATTTGCTTTGATCTTTGAGTTTATCAGAAGGGTTATTGTATGCTCCTCCAGGTAAATGTTCTCTTAAGGCACCAGAAACAAGTTTATGGAAGCCACAAAACAGCAACTGGGCAAGCTGAATAGCAATATGATCAAATTCATCATTTGGTTTCACTAGTTCCTCATAAAGTTTGTCTTTAACAATTAAACTCTCTTCAAATGGGTACTCATCTCCATTCACAAATCCTGATGCATCTGTGCTCTGTCTTTCAAGGTATACAGTAAGGCTTTCAAAATATGTGTTAAGATCTAAAATATTGAGGTTCTTTTCAATAATTCTCCAAAACGGTGCAGTTATCAATTTTGATATTAATCCCAACACCTTGCAGGCAGCAAGGTAAACTGGATTCTTAATTAAATGAGCAATTATCTTATGCAGATTGTTTGTAACTCCATGAACATTGTTTAGAAATGTACTGATTGTCTCTCTGTGGTAGTAAACTACCTCAGCAATAAAAAAGATTACATTGAACCTGTTTCCTCGGAATGGAATAAATAATACTTTTTTATCCCTTGAACTGCAATAAACTTTGAATTCTGCAAATGCACCACATTTCTCATCGCCTCCACAAAGAAACATTTTGAGCAACATCTCATTAAAGTTAATGTTTTAGCCTCGCTTTTTGAAAAATAACATTCACTTTCCTGGTCAGTTTCAGGATCTTCAACAACATTAGATTCAGAATTTCCTTGTTCATCTTCAAACTTTTTGAGAATAGGTGATGTGCACTCTGCCATATTTACAAGTAGATGAAGTGCACAAAAGAAGTTATTAACTTTGCTGCACATGAGTTTTTGTTCATTACTGAGTACTTCCCAGTCCTTTTTAACAATAGACAAAATTTCTGATTTATACTGCTGCAAGTAGATGAAGTGCACAAAAGAAGTTATTAACTTTGCTGCACATGAGTTTTTGTTCATTACTGAGTACTTCCCAGTCCTTTTTAACAATAGACAAAATTTCTGATTTATACTGCTGCAAAAGTTCTGTGAATGATATGTTTACTTTAGCCCTATCAGACATGAAACTTTGGATGTTGCTTATGATTGTATGACCAACTGATACATCTTCATTGATTATCATTTCCTCACAAGCAGATGATATGTCGTTGAGAATTTCTTTGAAAGTGTCCAATGTTGTTGAGGCTGCTTTATTATGCATGTCTCTTAGTCCCAGGCAAAAGACCTCTTTTTCTTCATTGCTTGCAAGGAATGTTTGGTAAGTCTTGCCCTTCTTTCTCGTTTCATCTCCATACAAATAAAGGTTTTTCTGTTGTCCCAGTTTCACACCAATGTGTTTTTGTCCAATTGCTACCTTTTCACACACAATGTTGTCTACTGTTTGTCTTGATGGCAATTTATTAGCTACTTTGTTTCCTAACTTTAAAACGCTTTCAATAACTGATGGGATGTTTTTAGTGGCAACATTAAGAGAGGTCAATTTCATTATACATTCTCTAACCTTGGGGGTGTATGATCCAGAATCTTCATCAAATATTTTCATTTCAACATCATCATCCAATAAATTCAACAAATAATCTCTTTCCTGTTCCAGTGCTTTTATATCACTTTTCAACTTCAATAATACTTTTGCAGAGTCATCATTACCCTCTGGTTTTGTCTCGTGAGGAACAGATTGTAGTTTTGTAAGCTCAGTCTGCATAGTTTTATATTCAGACAACAATTCCTTACATCTTTCTTTTTCTTTTGTTAGCAAATATGAGCAATCTCTCTCCAGTTTCTGATACTTTTTGGCTGTTTTTATTTTTAATTCATCTCGTTTTCTTTTTCTCTTGAGAAGTAAATTCTCATACCTAAGTTTTTTGGTTTTTGCTTTCCATTCATCAACCTCTTTTTTTCTTTTTTTTTCTTTTTCTGTCATTTCCTTTAATTTATTTTGCTGTAAATGTTTTGACGCCTCTATTTCTTCTTCACAGAGAAGTTCTCTATTCTTTATTTTTTCATTTTGTTCCTTTAATGTGTTGCTCAAAGACATCAATGTTAAATTAACTGCTTCAGACTCGAATGATGCCATAATTGGCTTTTAAACACCTCGTGTTACTGTCCCTACAGGAATTTCAAAATTTAAAGCTTCAAAATCGGTTCTATATTTCCCCTTTTTTTTCTTTAAGGTTTCATTTGTGCGTCTTAATTTCCTAACTAAAGCATCTGCATTAATAATTTCATTTTCTCCTATATAATCTTTAAAAATTTGGTCAATTGTACATAGAGGAACATTGTCATTTTTCATTTTTTCAAACATGTTTAAGGCATCTTTATTGGTTATGAGTGGCATTTTTTTTTGGGGGGGGGGGGTATTTAACAGATATCATTACAGTCATCCAGAATTGTCATTTTTCCTCCTCGATTTTCAATTAAAGCCCTATTTATTTCAAAAATGCTGCTTGGGATATCTAGTAGTCCAATGATTTTCTTTTCACGTTTGAAAAAAATTTCGTCCGTGATATCTTCTATCAAAGTTTCAATGAACTCTGTTTCCTGATACAGGTAGTCTTCTACCTTTTTTTCAAAAATATCTCTAGCTTTTAGGTAGTTGTTATCACCATAAATCTCTTTAACAAATTTGTCAAAAATGCTCAGTAATTTTCTGGCATTATCTGAACATGTTTTGCTGGCTAAACGGCCATCCAAAATTTTCCTGACAAAGGAAAGTTTAGGAACACAAAACCCCGCTCTTTGCCTTTCAAGTACCTCACAAAGATGAGAACTCTTTGACATACTCTTGATTTGTTGAAAGTAGTGAATGAATGGCATTACAATATGTAAATCGCCTACCATAATCAATTCAATATACATTTCGAATTTCCTCTGTTGACATATCGAAATTAACGTTAAAATCTTAATATCTGATCGAAGATAATCCGTAATAAGAACAATTTCAATAATATGGTTTCAAAATAACTTTAAATACAAGCATAAACCACGCTAGATATCTTTGTAAATGAAATAAAAGGTGAAAATCAGTGTGAAATATGGGAGCCGCCATTTTTGAACGGAAACGAGGCTATCAACACACCACATATTATTTCGACAAAATATACATATTGTCGTGCATCCTTACATCATTTCTTATAATAATTAACAACATAAAGTATGATATATTTTACCTATCATAGTTAAAAGGGTGCCTTTGCATTTAAAAAGACAAAACACACTTACCGCTCTCTTTCAACTTATTTTAGGCATGCTAAAGCAAAGGGCCGTAACTCGCTCTTCTCTATCTTTATATGTCTCTGACGTCATGCGTATTTTAGGCATGAGGGTTGTTGTCTTTTACGGCTTACAACTCGAAGAAAACGTACGATATATTCCGAATGTTAATGGAACCAGTTTACGAAATGATCCGACCGCATGCCTTTCTCTCTACTTCTGGAGAAACACGTGTTTTAATCAAGGAAAAATAAGTTGAAAGAGAGCGGTAAGTGTGTTTTGTCTTTTTAAATGCAAAGGCACCCTTTTAACTATGATAGGTAAAATATATCATACTTTATGTTGTTAATTATTATAAGAAATGATGTAAGGATGCACGACAATATGTATATTTTGTCGAAATAATATGTGGTGTGTTGATAGCCTCGTTTCCGTTCAAAAATGGCGGCTCCCATATTTCACACTGATTTTCACCTTTTATTTCATTTACAAAGATATCTAGCGTGGTTTATGCTTGTATTTAAAGTTATTTTGAAACCATATTATTGAAATTGTTCTTATTACGGATTATCTTCGATCAGATATTAAGATTTTAACGTTAATTTCGATATGTCAACAGAGGAAATTCGAAATGTATATTGAATTGATTATGGTAGGCGATTTACATATTGTAATGCCATTCATTCACTACTTTCAACAAATCAAGAGTATGTCGAAGAGTTCTCATCTTTGTGAGGTACTTGAAAGGCAAAGAGCGGGGTTTTGTGTTCCTAAACTTTCCTTTGTCAGGAAAATTTTGGATGGCCGTTTAGCCAGCAAAACATGTTCAGATAATGCCAGAAAATTACTGAGCATTTTTGACAAATTTGTTAAAGAGATTTATGGTGATAACAACTACCTAAAAGCTAGAGATATTTTTGAAAAAAAGGTAGAAGACTACCTGTATCAGGAAACAGAGTTCATTGAAACTTTGATAGAAGATATCACGGACGAAATTTTTTTCAAACGTGAAAAGAAAATCATTGGACTACTAGATATCCCAAGCAGCATTTTTGAAATAAATAGGGCTTTAATTGAAAATCGAGGAGGAAAAATGACAATTCTGGATGACTGTAATGATATCTGTTAAATACCCCCCCCCCCCCCCCCCCAAAAAAAAATGCCACTCATAACCAATAAAGATGCCTTAAACATGTTTGAAAAAATGAAAAATGACAATGTTCCTCTATGTAAAATTGACCAAATTTTTAAAGATTATATAGGAGAAAATGAAATTATTAATGCAGATGCTTTAGTTAGGAAATTAAGACGCACAAATGAAACCTTAAAGAAAAAAAAGGGGAAATATAGAACCGATTTTGAAGCTTTAAATTTTGAAATTCCTGTAGGGACAGTAACACGAGGTGTTTAAAAGCCAATTATGGCATCATTCGAGTCTGAAGCAGTTAATTTAACATTGATGTCTTTGAGCAACACATTAAAGGAACAAAATGAAAAAATAAAGAATAGAGAACTTCTCTGTGAAGAAGAAATAGAGGCGTCAAAACATTTACAGCAAAATAAATTAAAAGAAATGACAGAAAAAGAAAAAAAAAGAAAAAAAGAGGTTGATGAATGGAAAGCAAAAACCAAAAAACTTAGGTATGAGAATTTACTTCTCAAGAGAAAAAGAAAACGAGATGAATTAAAAATAAAAACAGCCAAAAAGTATCAGAAACTGGAGAGAGATTGCTCATATTTGCTAACAAAAGAAAAAGAAAGATGTAAGGAATTGTTGTCTGAATATAAAACTATGCAGACTGAGCTTACAAAACTACAATCTGTTCCTCACGAGACAAAACCAGAGGGTAATGATGACTCTGCAAAAGTATTATTGAAGTTGAAAAGTGATATAAAAGCACTGGAACAGGAAAGAGATTATTTGTTGAATTTATTGGATGATGATGTTGAAATGAAAATATTTGATGAAGATTCTGGATCATACACCCCCAAGGTTAGAGAATGTATAATGAAATTGACCTCTCTTAATGTTGCCACTAAAAACATCCCATCAGTTATTGAAAGCGTTTTAAAGTTAGGAAACAAAGTAGCTAATAAATTGCCATCAAGACAAACAGTAGACAACATTGTGTGTGAAAAGGTAGCAATTGGACAAAAACACATTGGTGTGAAACTGGGACAACAGAAAAACCTTTGTTTGTATGGAGATGAAACGAGAAAGAAGGGCAAGACTTACCAAACATTCCTTGCAAGCAATGAAGAAAAAGAGGTCTTTTGCCTGGGACTAAGAGACATGCATAATAAAGCAGCCTCAACAACATTGGACACTTTCAAAGAAATTCTCAACGACATATCATCTGCTTGTGAGGAAATGATAATCAATGAAGATGTATCAGTTGGTCATACAATCATAAGCAACATCCAAAGTTTCATGTCTGATAGGGCTAAAGTAAACATATCATTCACAGAACTTTTGCAGCAGTATAAATCAGAAATTTTGTCTATTGTTAAAAAGGACTGGGAAGTACTCAGTAATGAACAAAAACTCATGTGCAGCAAAGTTAATAACTTCTTTTGTGCACTTCATCTACTTGCAGCAGTATAAATCAGAAATTTTGTCTATTGTTAAAAAGGACTGGGAAGTACTCAGTAATGAACAAAAACTCATGTGCAGCAAAGTTAATAACTTCTTTTGTGCACTTCATCTACTTGTAAATATGGCAGAGTGCACATCACCTATTCTCAAAAAGTTTGAAGATGAACAAGGAAATTCTGAATCTAATGTTGTTGAAGATCCTGAAACTGACCAGGAAAGTGAATGTTATTTTTCAAAAAGCGAGGCTAAAACATTAACTTTAATGAGATGTTGCTCAAAATGTTTCTTTGTGGAGGCGATGAGAAATGTGGTGCATTTGCAGAATTCAAAGTTTATTGCAGTTCAAGGGATAAAAAAGTATTATTTATTCCATTCCGAGGAAACAGGTTCAATGTAATCTTTTTTATTGCTGAGGTAGTTTACTACCACAGAGAGACAATCAGTACATTTCTAAACAATGTTCATGGAGTTACAAACAATCTGCATAAGATAATTGCTCATTTAATTAAGAATCCAGTTTACCTTGCTGCCTGCAAGGTGTTGGGATTAATATCAAAATTGATAACTGCACCGTTTTGGAGAATTATTGAAAAGAACCTCAATATTTTAGATCTTAACACATATTTTGAAAGCCTTACTGTATACCTTGAAAGACAGAGCACAGATGCATCAGGATTTGTGAATGGAGATGAGTACCCATTTGAAGAGAGTTTAATTGTTAAAGACAAACTTTATGAGGAACTAGTGAAACCAAATGATGAATTTGATCATATTGCTATTCAGCTTGCCCAGTTGCTGTTTTGTGGCTTCCATAAACTTGTTTCTGGTGCCTTAAGAGAACATTTACCTGGAGGAGCATACAATAACCCTTCTGATAAACTCAAAGATCAAAGCAAATCTGTTGTTCCACACAATAAAATGAGTGAGAGAGTGTTTGGAATGTTAGACAACTTTATAAGTTTTCGCCCAAATGCATCAACCATAACAAATGAGGCATTCATCATGTTTTCATTTAACAAAACATCCAAATGGTTAGATTCTTTACCAGATCAAGAAAAACAAGAGATGATAAGTAAGGGTATTTCAGAAGGAAGGGAGCTTAGAGCACAATTTAAAGAGCGGTGCCATGATATTGTTTTAAAGCGAAGACAGATTTTAGAAGAAAAAAAGGTTGCCCTTGCTAAAAAGGAGCAAAATTTACTTGCACAGCGGGAAAAACAAACAAATGAAATAGCATATTATGGGCTTTGGCAGTCGAGGGAAAGAGTTGATGCAGCACTTGGTGAGATTGAGAAGGAGAATGAGAAAAGGAAAGCACTTGAGGCTCAACTTCGATTTAGACAAAAGATGTTGAAGCAAAAACATGAAAACAAAGAGGTTTTTAAGTTTAGCTCTAAAGGTAAAAAGCATCCTATTTCTGTATTGAGAGAAAACTTGCTGAAGCTTATAGATGCTGCTTATCATGGCCCAGATACTGAACCACAAAGAATTAGGACTCCATTATTGGTTGGGAAAAGGGTTAAACATAGATTTTCAAATGGCAATTACATAGGAAGGGTTATAAGTGTTGTGCCAGGTTTTGTGAACTTCTATAACATTGTGTATGATAATGATGTGGCAGAAGAAGGAATTACAAAGTGTGTGTACACTTACAAACTTTTGGATGATTATAAAAAGGGTGATTTAGAGATTATACCAGAGGTATCTGATCAGTTGAATGTATGGCATTTCAATTGTTTTCCTGTTGTTGAAAGTTTTGGAAAAGACCTTTACAGTTGTGAATTTCCTACTTCATGGAATACTAACATTTTATTTCTTTTTTACTAAAAAGCATTTTGTTTTTAATTAATTATCATATGTACTATTGAAAACTGATAGAAGTTGCAGGCTTGTCTTGTTTGTTTTGTTCTTATAGTTGTGGGTTGTTTTTTTTTTTTTCAATTCAGACTTCACATTTCTATATTGGTGCTAGTATTAATAATACACTGTATGATAATTAGGAGAATTGCATTTACTCTTCATCACTGAAAATAAAACTTAAACATTTCAATTTATTAAAGCAATACATTTCATCAGTCCATTAATCATACAATTTGTTTAAAATTTTAAATATCTTACAAAATTTACTTTTGCTTAGTTTCAGACATGTTAGCAGAGATTTCATGGTTCATGAGTTAAGACTTCTGTATACTGTTCTGATTCATTTCTAAACAGGTAATTATGTATTAGTAAATAGTATTACTGAGATATCTTGTTTATTTATTCATTTTATTGATATACAAATATCACATAAATTAATATTTTTTTTATTCTATTTACAGACATTGCATGGGGCCAGAGATCTAGCTGATCGACCAAAATAAACTGACAATTTTCATTTCATTGTTAATTATAATTAATAAAATTGTATGTTTAATGAAAATTTCACACTGGACATTGTTCTTTTATCAATTCTCTTGAGTTTTGTATTAACAAAAAAATATTCTCAGTGGTTTAAAGGTATGAAAATGAAGGGGACATTTTATATGTAAAAATTCAATTGTAAATGTTAAAAGTGCAAACTTCAAAAATATTTTAAAAATAAATAATGTTGGAAATTTTCAAAAGCAATGAATTTTTAAGCTTAATAGCAGGTAACAGAATTGAAATATACAAAGATTTTAATCTCATAATACCATTTTAAAATTGGCTTGGCATGCCTAATGAATGTTAAAATTCATTATAAACTTATAGGATAAACAAAATATCCCTAAATAAATAGATTTTATGCTTATTACAAAGTATAGTAACAAGGATAGCCATCTTGAATTTGCTTAGCACAAAATGTTTAGGCTACGAATATCTATGTAGTGGCTAGGTCGAAGCTTACCGTTCTACAGCGTAGCTGCTACGTAGCCCTACATAGCAGCTACGATCTTTGAACGCAGCCCAGTGTTCTGACTTGTCCTATTTTCCTGTAGGAGCTAACGTTACATTTTAAAATCAATCAGCGAGTTTATCTTTCGAGGGCACTCTATATTTACTAATATTTACATTTTCCAGTGTCTCTGTCTGTGATAACACTACGAATCGATTTTGTACTATACAGCCCAATAAATTCAAAAGACGTATTGTTGATGGCGCAAGCGGGTTTGCATAATAATAATATTATAATACTTAATCGTACAACTGCTGAGAATTATATAAATATAAGTAATTAGGAAATAATAAATTATCTCTCAAGCAAAAGTTATCGTTGAAGCATTTTTCTTTTTTGTTAAGGTGGCATGGGACACCTCCTTCCCATCGAAATAAACAATAAGATCAAGTATATAGTTTTATACAAGAATAGATATGGGTTACCCCATATCCAAGATATTCGACTTTTAAATTACTTGAATTTTCACTGTGCTCAGCAACAGTGTAGCAAATATTGCCATCAGTCTTGCGTCACTAGTCTTGCAAACAGTGCACACGAGTGCGCCCAGAAATGATAATCTGGTGCAGGTGTTGCATAACCATTCCGTCATTTAAAAAAAGAAAGAAGAAAAACACACACTCTTACACAACAACTAATTAAAAGAAATTGTGTAATAACTAACGAACAATAATCATGAGAGTTTTATGATTATTGTAATAATATAAGCATTATTCATTAGTGAAAAAATTACCAATCGAAGAATTACCTATATTTTCGAGAAAAAGACTGAGGAGGCAGCTAGCGTAGGAATATGAATACTTCACATTTACATTTCTTGGGGAAAGGTAATTTTTAACAATATTTTAACTGATTTTGTTTCCTACCACATATTACATATACAACAAGATTATAAACATTTTTTGTAATGGTGTATCTGTTGATAATGAACATCTTCACTAGCCAAGGGTTCGTAAACCTTTGGCTAGCGAAGATGATCATGAATTGAACTATATTTTTCAGCGCTATTAAGTAAAGAGTACCTGACTTTAGTAATATATCTTGAATAGATAGTAAGCACTGATCGAATATATAAATAATTGTTTACCCCCAACATTGTTACCTAACAGCGTAGCGCAGTGGGTTTGAGCGTAATAACGAGAAAATATCTCGTTATAACGAGAAAAGATCTCGTTATTACGAAAAAAGATTTATATAGAATGGTGCGTTTCTGAAAAGACCTTTAAGTCGATTGGTTCACCCTTTCAGTGTATTTTTTTTCTTTTCAGAAATATTAATTCAATTTTGATTAATTTTTAAATAACAATTTTTTAACGATCATTATTTATTAATTTCTACATAAAATGATCGGATTGGACATTTTATCTTAAACGAATAAGTGGAAAGAACTAAGTTTGATTTTACTTTTCAACGTATATTACAACCCACTCCGAAGTAAATACCAGGTAGTCCTAGTCATATAAACAAAATTCTATTAGTTATAAATGCCTATATAGTTTTAAACATGGATATTACAAATGACTATATAGTTTCAATCATGGATATACGGGATTTACCCCGGATTGTGTTTTATAAATTTATACACATCCTATATTGAAAATAATTGTTTTTGTATATTAACAGTTTGGAATCTGAAAACAAATTACCCTCATATTGATGAATTGGTTAATTAATTTATTAATCAATCTGCTTTGCTCCTTCTTCTAAAATGTCTTTCACTAATTTAATGAATTTCTTATGTTTATCCATTTTACATAAAGAGAGAGTATAACAATAAAACGCACCATTTTATATAGATATTTTCTCGTAATAACGAGATATTTACTCGTAATGACGAGATTTTTTCTCGTAATAACGAGGTAATTAACTCGTTATAACTAATTAACTCGATCTTTACTGGTAATTACGAGATTTTTTCTCGTAATAACGAGCTAATTAACTTGTAATAAAAACGAGATCTTTTCTCGTAATTACGAGATAAAAATATTTTTATGTGGCCCTATTCGTCTTTTGTAGTCAACTCATTGTCTTTATTAAAGAACAGAACATGAACTAGAAATAAATGTATATCATAAAACTGATAAATACATTTCAATAAATATTAACTGTAAACAATAATCATTGTCTTTATCAACATCTGATATCATAGTGAGTCAATAGTCCAAAATGGTCACTTGGAAACACTTCGTATACTCTCAGCTTTTCTAAGCCAACCAATTCAAAATACACCGGGCTGACGGATTGGGGATCAGAATCTCTCAAGTAGATTCGATCAAACCGAAAGCGAGGCTTGTGATCGGAATCGAACTTTTTGTTTGTGTTGAGGAGCAAATCCCACGTGAACTCGCAGTTCGACATTGACCCAGTCATTTCCCACACGTCAGAGATCCCTTCCGGTATGCCACCAATTTTAGAGAGCTGAAAGAAAATGATCAATCTCAAGTAAAGTTGCAGCACAGTGCATATTCAGAATGGATAATGGTATAGATACACGTGACATTGAATACATGTGGATATGAATAATAAATAAGCCGTTTAAAGTTAATTTTTTCATCATCATCTGTTCAGTGATGAATCTTAACAAATCCCAAACTACACGACAAGTTTCAAGTCAATTCTCCAAACCATAGCGAAAAGAAAGTCTGGAACACCACGTTAGGAGAGAATGACTAACACACAGCAATATAGCCCCCACCCCACCCCCGTTTTACTGGTAGGGGACTAAAGCATGACGCAGGTTATGTTATTTTTTCTGCAATGCTCGTTACCTTCACAACCTTATGAAACACCAAAGCTTGAAGCAATATTAGTTCCTTTTTTTCTGTCAAAATGTTTTATTGTGAAATTGTAATTTTCCACTAAATTGGAATAAAAGATGTCTGTTAGTCATAATATTGCGAGAAAAGCTATTTTTAGGGACCCTGATTTTGAAGCAAATTCCATTATTGTAGTCTTGTACAAAAATTAGTTTTCCTATATTTTCCTTAGAATAAAATTCCTTCTACTGATAAAATTTAATGAATTAATTCAATCTTATTATACCTAGAGATTAAATTTAAATGCAGAATCATCACAATAACAGTTTTTTGTAGCAAAATAAAATTTTAAATATTGCTTTAAAAATCGTCGATTAAAAAAAAAACAAACTACGCTACAAGAGCGAAATGCGACTTTCTACAATTTCTCTGTAGTTTTTTTTTTTTGAGAACTGCGATATGTTGTTAAGTTATTGCATGTAAAATATTTTATAAACAACAAACATTTCGAATGAAAACAACGCGATAAACTCGCAAAATCCGAACTTCTAACTTCAGTAAGAATTACCGCAAAACAAGCAAGATAAACACCAATGAAATAGAGCCATTTTCTTCTAGAACGTTGACTTTGGGTAGTTTGTGTCAAACGGCAGTTTGATGTAGGTCTGTCATTTATTTCAGTGTCAGTTCATAAATCATGGTCAAACAGAATTCAACTACACCAGCAGACATGTTCACGAAACTTTCCTAAGAAAAAAGTTCTAAGTTCTGGGCTGTTAGTAGAGCATTCTAAGATCGACTTAAGACACGTCTTAAAGATGTAGCTCGACGGTAACACAGGAACATCTTCAGTTAGGACATCCTAACCTACTAAAATCAGTCTTATTTTTCACATCAATTCATACAGATAGAATTTGAGAGACTTGTGCAGGGATAAATCATTAAACATTTTGCCAAAGAAGATAATTATACATGTCGGTAACACGATAGGCCTAAAACCAGTAATTTTAATTTGTATACATTTTCTAAAACATACATTTACTTAGATATACTTCAGTGACCAATAACAATTTTGTTCAAACAAAACAAAAACCAGAAATCCAAATAACCGCTATTTTGTGTAAAGAAAATATGTATCAGAACAGTTTTTGGCTTACAAGCAAATTTTTTTTAAACAACACAAGTGCATTCTTTGAGTGTAAATTAACAGTTGATACTCTTGTCATTCAAATAACGCGCTTTTCATAGAATTTAACGTTACATAATACACTCACGACAAATTTCCCTTTATCGGCAATATATAGAATACAGGTACAGGTTAAATAGGAAATAAATTGTTATCTATCTCAAAAATACCTAAATGCAATTTATTCTACTACAGTTATTGCCGATATCAAAGAGATGCCGCGGACATTATTCTCCAATATACCACGAACGTCATCAGTAAATTATCGGATCAGAAATACCTATTTGTCTCGCACTGATCATGAAAGTACAACTTTAAACCGTAAAAAGTTTTAAAATCATGTCAATTTCACGTGTCAGTTGCAGTCAAAACGATGTGTATTGCCTCAAATGTTTATTTTTAAGAGATCAATGCGGCTGTTCCCAGGACCTCCCTAGCACATTTTCACTGCGTGTTTTTACATAAAATATATAACGTGTAGTAGTAATAATCGTGTTAAATTGCCCTTAAAATATTAGGAATATGATTCAAAGCTATTTTATAAATAAGTGAAGAGTATTAAAAATCCAAAGAAAAATTATGCCGTCTGCATGTGATTCCTTTGACCGGACTATCAACAGGCTCGTTTGAAGTTATCTTTTCGTAAGTTCTATGGTCGATACAACGACCTTGTCAGCAAATACAATCATCCACTGGGTCGCATGCTGACTGACGTTTTTCATACTGATTGTTAGACCATAATTTATCACCTAATTGTCTACGGACTTTTCCGTTTTTTCCCGATTACGACAAAGAGCACACGGCGGGTGCGACCGGTCAGCAGAGGATGCTCACTCCTCCTAGGTACCTGATCCTACCTCTATCTTTTTGGAGGTCCGTGTTGCTCTGCTTTGAATTTGTATTTCGTTTTATGGATTTTTGAGATGGTTGACGGTTTGTTATTGTCATTTTTTCATCGATACACATGTAAACATTACTAACAAAACCGTTGGGATTACACAGAACAGCCGTCAAAATGACCTAGATCGTCTCTCTATAGGAGAAACGATCTGTATAAATACTGGGCTGTTAGTAGAATAGAAATAAAGTTCTTGTTATCGTGAATGTTGCAGGATAACCTTCTCGGTCTCGAAATGTTGTTTGAAATATAAAAGCCTCGGCTTTTATATTTCAAAACAACATTCCTCGACCTCGGAGGTTATTCTGCAACATTCACGAAAACTCGTACTTTATTTCTTAAATCAACATTTTCAATAATTTTTTAAAAATTATTTTTGAGAATGAAGTTATAAAAATTGAGAATGATCACGCATGGCTTACATAAACCGATGTAGGTTTATTTTTTATATTGGCAAGGACACTTGAATTATTTTTTGACCAATACTAGTAATCAAAACAATGAATGTAACTTAATTAGTGTAGATATTAAAAATAAGTGAATGATAATTTCTTTCACCAAACAGAGAGAGTATTTGCTTAGAAAATATAAATTCGTTTAATTTGTCAGGCATGTAGCAACGGACAAGGGGGAGGAGAGTTCGGGGTCCCTCTACACATAATTGTGTCAAATAAACGTACATGATAGAATAAATGAGTATGCCCCCTCCCGGATTAGGAATTTGGTTGTCGGAAATGCTGGAACTGTAGAAAAGATTGCCTTATTCTACCATTCTTAAGAAAAAGCTTTACAAAAAGAAAATATAAATTCGTTTAATTTGTCAGGCATGTAGCAACGGACAAGGGGGAGGAGAGTTCGGGGTCCCTCTACACATAATTGTGTCAAATAAACGTACATGATAGAATAAATGAGTATGCCCCCTCCCGGATTAGGAATTTGGTTGTCGGAAATGCTGGAACTGTAGAAAAGATTGCCTTATTCTACCATTCTTAAGAAAAAGCTTTACAAAAAGAAAATATAAATTCGTTTAATTTGTCAGGCATGTAGCAACGGACAAGGGGGAGGAGAGTTCGGGGTCCCTCTACACATAATTGTGTCAAATAAACGTACATGATAGAATAAATGAGTATGCCCCCTCCCGGATTAGGAATTTGGTTGTCGGAAATGCTGGAACTGTAGAAAAGATTGCCTTATTCTACCATTCTTAAGAAAAAGCTTTACAAAAAGAAAATATAAATTCGTTTAATTTGTCAGGCATGTAGCAACGGACAAGGGGGAGGAGAGTTCGGGGTCCCTCTACACATAATTGTGTCAAATAAACGTACATGATAGAATAAATGAGTATGCCCCCTCCCGGATTAGGAATTTGGTTGTCGGAAATGCTGGAACTGTAGAAAAGATTGCCTTATTCTACCATTCTTAAGAAAAAGCTTTACAAAAAGAAAATATAAATTCGTTTAATTTGTCAGGCATGTAGCAACGGACAAGGGGGAGGAGAGTTCGGGGTCCCTCTACACATAATTGTGTCAAATAAACGTACATGATAGAATAAATGAGTATGCCCCCTCCCGGATTAGGAATTTGGTTGTCGGAAATGCTGGAACTGTAGAAAAGATTGCCTTATTCTACCATTCTTAAGAAAAAGCTTTACAAAAAGTCCCGATACCCCCCCCCCCCCCCAAAAAAAAAAAAACCCCGTGATTTTACAACCTTAGGAAGGTCTTAGGACAAGGTAAGTGATGTCCTAAAGTTTATAGGACAAAGTTGTGGTGGTTCCTAAATTTAGGAGAGCTTCGAGAAACAGACTTAAGACTAAGGCATATCCTTAGACGTACTTAGGATGCACCATAGTCCTAAGATAGCTTCGTGAACATGTCTGCAGGTGTACATATGTCGTAATCGGTGCATATTTCATTTGTTCAATCAACCTGATGCAAGAACTACTGCGGAATCATTTTTATTCGTGCGGGTCAATGTTCGTGGGAAGGTTCGTGGGGACATAATTTCGTTGGTAGTGTAATTGGGATAATTTTAATTAATATTTTAATATTGAACAAATGTTTATATATACATTCGTGGGGATGTAAGTTCGTAAGTTACCCACGAAAGCCACGAACAGTGATGATTCCACAGTATATCAAGTTTGTACAAGTGTCATATTGTAAGTTTTGAACTTACTGGGTGGGTGTAAATACAAACTTTACAATATGACACAAGCAAATTTTTTTCGACAAATTATGGTAGTCATAGCGAAGGAGACCAGCGCATAAATTGAAATTGGCCCGTTTAATCATTTAGCTCAAAATCTTTGGATGGAGGGTGGCAACGTACTACATGTCTTCATTTTAGTACCTCCCAGTCTCTAAGGTTCATATCGCCGCCAAATATGACTGTATAGTTCGTAGATTTCCTCTTCATCAAATGAAAACAGAATCCAAGCTGTATTCTTCTCAACTCGCTGAGAGGGGCCATGCTTTCTAAGTGTGACGTCATAAAGATGAAAGGTACACCCTTCATGCGACACTGGATATTAATGAGAACAAAAACACTTTGTAATTTGTAAAAATGTATTGTTGGCAAAACATATACATGTATATTTAATTTTTAAAAAAAGAAGAAAAAAAAACGAGAAAAAAAACAGCATTACCTGTACAAAAATATATGTGTTGATAAATGAATATCTAAATATTTCATTTATAACAAATTTTGCATTTCGAGGTTCATACCCGTACAGTTAATAAGTTTCTTCCAAAGACACTGAATGGAAATGGAAATATCGATTTGCCTATGAACTCTAGATCTTCCATTTTCAACATAATGGCGACAAAATAGCCTGTTATGTCGCCAGGAATGATGCGGTATTCAGGACATTTCTTACAGAGGATTGCGAAAGTTTCCAACACTACTTCCTGAAGTAGAACAACATGGGGATTTACCCTGTAAACAAACACAATTGTTTTCCTTTGTAAGTTTCATGAGATGTAACTTTCTCGTTAAAATATAAGTGAATTCTTGCATGTAAAAATTTACCGTATATCCGATAATTTTCGTGATGATCTAACTTTTGCTTTTTTCGCGATAACCTAGAAGTTTCATGTCGCAAAAAATACAATACGCAGAAATCAAATCTGGTGTTGTTTGTTATTAAATAAGAAACTCTTAATCGTCTTCTATAATTGCAAATTATCACCGACGCAAATAAAAAAAAGTTTCATATTCACCCCCATTTTCGCAAATTTTGTGACACGCGAAAAAAATGGATATACGGTAGTAAGCCTAAGGATTTTTTTTCATTTCAAACATGGGATATCCGAACAATGATAGCATTTAACTGTTATTTTTTTAAAAAGCAAAGCTTATTTGAACCTTACGTCTTTATGATTTCACAGATTTTGTACGTCCTTTTCTCTGCTGTTGGACTGTCTAAACTATCTATATTCCAACTTAACACACGGATTCTCTTCGATTCGTTTTTGGAGTATGATCTATAATAAAGTTTTTTTTTCTATATATAGATATTAATGAACGAATAATTACATAATTGTAAAAAATATTTTCACATTATGGTTTTCATAGTGACGCACACATCACTAACTTACCAGAAAAGTGGGAAAGGTACAAAAGCCTATATTGGACTAATCTTTGAAATGGTAAAAAAATATTTAACTCGTAATAACAAATTTGTTAACTCATTATATAAAGTTAGTTAACATTATACCGAGTAAGTTATATCGTTATAACTAGGTAATAAGTTCGTTATAACGAGGTAGTACTAGTGTGTGTGTGTGTGTGTGTGTGTGTGTGTGTGTGTGTATATATATATATATATATATATATATATATATATATATATATATATATATATATATATGTATATATATATATATATATATCGGCAATCTCACTGGGAAGTTGGGAGTGGCGATATTTGGGACAGTTCACTATTGAAATATATGCCAAAAACAAATAGTTAATAATAATCAAAATAAAGAAGTGAAAATCACGAGGAAATGTATTTTCGACTGAAAATAGAAAAATATATTTAAAATTTGTTAATTGTTCTATTATTTACCCAATAAAGGTTTTGGCTATAATGAGAATCGTAAAGATTTTATAGCGCGTTTTGAGACAAATTGAAGGGTGAACTCGTAGTAAAACGACGACGTCTGCTTTCAAGGCGGCGCACCTTGTCTCATACCTGTAACAGTGTATGCAAACAAATTGAATAACGCGCGCTTGTGCGTTATAAACATTTGTTTGCACACACTGTTGCAGTTATGAGACCACAACTTTCAAAAATTAATTATTCAATGCTTATATTTACGGTTTTTTTTTTAACCTTTATTCCCTTTACCCAATTATGATTTATTTTCAAAATATCTGCCTTATTCTACGACTAATGTGCAATTAACGGAAGAGCCATTGGAACAGCCGAATTACGCTGACAAAAATAGTGCACAATGCTATAAACTCTAATCACACAATTTTATTTTTCATTATGTTACTAGTATTCTATGAATATAATCTTTGGTTAATAATAAATTAATAAACTGAATTCTTTTAACTGTTAAAAATATTTATATCAATGAAATGTTGATCAGCGTAAGTATAATATCAGGTCGTGATCGGGTTTGAAGTCGCGAAAAGAGTCAGTCATGTTCTTCGAGAAATACTGAAGGAAGATTTTATTCATTCGCACCAGATTTGGATTTGGTGATTGGGTCTTCTGTGTTATGCGTAAATATTAGAGGCCGATTCAGCTACTACTGCATAGTAGCTGGATATGTTTACGGGAAAGGGTGGGGGGGGGGGGGGGTAGGGGGGGTTCCAATCTATGAATATCAAAAGGTGTAATATCCAGTGCTAGTTGAGGTGGTATGAGTCGATATTAATGTGGATAAAAGGAAATAATAAACAAAATACTTTCACCAGTTAAGAACTTTCAAATTTTACAATATTTGCCTAATAAGTATATTTTATTTGTTGGAAAGGTAAAAATTATAAAAGGCCCAACGGGATTCGAACTCATAACTTACATTTGTACATTATGTAGTTAACGCTCAAACTCATTGCACTTCGCTGTTAGGTAACAGCTTAGGGAAAGAAAACTTTTATAAAATTATACTTGATTTTATTGTTTATTTTGATAGGAATTACGTCATAATATGGAGGTGTCCAATACAAACTTTTTTATTCGTCAAAAAAACCCCAGACTTTTAAAAGGTTTTCCGTGGGTAAATAAATTTTGGTTTTGGTAAGGATTTGAATAATTTCTAGCCTTAATTAATAAGTTTCCAGCAATGAGAACGCGTGTCTGTGCAAAATAGAAAAGGTCACTTAAGAACCCCCCCCCCCCAACCCCCCCAAAAAAAGAATAATAATTTTTTGGTATTTTTCTTTAAAGTCTCAATGATTTTGAAACAATTCTTAGTTTTGATAGTCTACCAACTGGCCTGTTAAATAAATGTCTAAATGATCGGATATATCAAAAAGTGGGGATAATTTATCTGCTAAATAGATGATACATGTGTTATTCATCTTGTACAAGCAATTGCCGTCCTCGGGAACTTACTTTGGTCTCTTCAATGGGTGCCTACATCATTTGGCACTAATGCAGATGCAAAATCATATTTAGAAAAAGTTTTTGAAAAAATGTACATTTTCATAATGGTTAATATGTAAACCCTTCTCACAGTATTCTTGTAACAGAATTTCGATTCTTTTAAACATTTAAAAAATAAAATGCTTTTTTTTTTTTGGTGTTTCGTGCGTTTCATGAAGTGCAATCGATTTTCTTAAGAAATAGAGAAGAAAATACCTAGTGGATATTAATAAAAATATGTGTATTAATTAAGCGATACTGCTTTATGGTTTTTTTTTTATTTTCCACATGCTTACTCAAGAAAATAAACACAGGATGCTCAATAAAATATCGATGGGGTTTTATATAAGAAATATTATAAATTACGGTCCGTTGTACGAACACCTTTTAAATAAGCGATTTCTACAACATTTATTATATATAATTATAGTATTTAGATTATAGATAGAAAAAAATTGCATTTAAATTAGTATTTAAGTTTTGAAGAAATTCATATGTCCCAGAGAAAGGGGGTGGGTTCCGAGGGTTGGATCCGCCAATGAATATCACTCAAATCAATCAAAGCAATTTAATAAGGGGAATGAAAGTAAATGTAAAGTTATACAATTTCATAAATGGAATCAAAACAATTTCTTAAAAGGTGTAAATTCACGGCTTTTGACTCGAATGCGCATTCGGCCACCTAATCAGCGTGTGAAGTGACTTCAGGTTTATCGTTTATCATGCTTTTTTCACAATATGAGTACTATACTTTGTCCCAAGATATTTATGCATGCTATTAAAATATAACAACAACCATTGGCTCAGATCTGACAAAATACACGCATATTCATAAGCGGACGAATTTGATTTAAATAAGTTCTAGAAAGAGGTTCGGTTCTGACAGTGGCTATATGAATTCAAAATAGTACAGAAAATACCAAATCGTTTGACAAGCGCTTAAACTTTTGTTTGAGAAATAAGGAAATCTGTCAAACTTCTTTTATTATATAAATTAGTGATTTGTGCATCACCATGCAAGTCACCAAAAGTTCAAGTATCCTCTGGGACTTACCGTCCACGTACATCCCTCTGTCTCTGATCGTCCGACTCCGAGGTAGCCATGAAGTGTTTTGAATAGTCCCTTTCGTGCTCGACGTACAACAGATTGTGTATAATTATATAACTACATTTTCGAAAAATCAACCCTTCTTATCTTTCAAAGTCATTTTAATCTATATAACTTATCTCTGTAGCAAAAGTGGCGTGCAAGCATTTGCGAGGCGACAATGTTTGTACAGTGTTTGTTTTATTAGAGCTGACATGATCTTAAAGGTATTTGTTCGATTACTCCTCAGCTGCTACCGGGGTATAGGTCGAGAAAGCTTTCCGATCGAGCCATTCAGGTTGCACGGACTTCTAAGACTTATGGTACGTTTTCTCTTGGAGAAATCGTACCTTAGAGAAATCATAAACAGAACGTTATAAAAACTATTTGAATGCATAAAGATAGAGAAATGAACATGTTTAAAAAGGGACTTTGGCATGATTTGAGCTCAAACATTTTAAACTTTGCTTACATAGTTATTAAATTGGTAAAAATGCGTGCATTTTCTGAGTAGAACAAAAAAAATGATTGACCATGTTTCTTATAACTTGTCTTCTTTAAGTCATAATACTTTGCTATCTTTGATTGTTTTGTTGGCAGTGTCATTAACAATGCCTCTGAGATGTGGGGTTCACTCAAGGCACCTAATGTTGAGAAACTCTATCTTGATTTCTCTTGGGATTAAAAGATCAACTTGTAATGTAGCAGTATATTTTGAATTAGGACGCTTTCCTCTGCTGTACCAAAGAATGTTCAACATAGTTAAGTTCTGGGAAAAAAAATACTTTACCATATTAATTGTATTATTCAACATTGCTATTATACAATATATACAATGTGTCGAGCAACATAATGCAAAAAACTGGTTGTCTCGTGTTAAAGTTTTTTATGCAATCTGGATATGTCTGAATTGTGGGAAAAACAAATAAAAACAGCTGCAGATCTGATTTTTGTCAAACAACGGATATTCGATCAAGCTATACAGATATTTTTTTCTCAACTAGATAGTTCTAGTAAACGCTCCTTTTCAAATACTTAATTGCAACCCATAATCTACAAAATTTACGGAAATATATTCCAATCAAATATATCAAAAATGTATTTCAAGATTCAGTTTGTCTTTGCATCAATTAGTTATAGAAACGGGTCGATTTCATAACATTAAAAGACACGATCGTAATTGTTTTCTATGTTCATATTCTATTGAAAACGAATTTCATTTTATTTTAATATGTCCCATATACGAAGGCTTTCGCCAAAAATATATTAAGCCTTATTGCTGGAAAAAAAAATGTCTAAGATTTTGCAGCTTTTTAAGGTTGAAAATGTAAAAGAGATATGTAATTTGTGTAAATTTTATTCACTTTAGCTTGAAAATAAGACAAGATTTACTTAAGGCAAATTAGATATTTATATTATATGTACACTTATGCCACATTCTCCTGTTAACCTACCTGTGCATGTATATTGTATATATCTAATGTCCTGATAAGCTGTACAGTTTAAAGTTAATAAAGAACAACTGAAATACCAAAATAAAAAAATACTATTAGTTTTAAACATATAATGTCTAATAGTAAACACTGTTTTTTTTAAGAAAGTTATGTTCATTTATTAGGAAAATAAATAAAATATACTCCCCCCCAGTAGTTTCTGTACTTCACATTTATTAAAACATGAGACTACCTTTCTTTATACTTGTCTTTTCACGTACATATATGCCGTTGTTATTTTATGTATTTTATAGTCTCTTTATACCATTGTAAATTGGTTTTAAGATTGAAATAAACGAATCTGAATCTGAAAAGATAAAGTCATAATTTCATTAATCATCTTTAAGTTCTCTAATTATTATGCAAACAAAACTATATATATATATATATATATATATATATATATATATATATATATATATATATATATATATATATATATACTTGGTAATGCTAGTCCTCTTCACTTTCAGACCTTCAGTACACGTGCAGATTACTACAAATACAGCTTTTTTCCTCACACAGTGACACTTCGGAACTCCATTCCACACTCAGTGGTGTCAGTAGCCTCATTGGGCCAGTTTAAAACTGTAGCCCAAAATTATGTCCCATAGCTCTAAAATGTATTTCTATAGAGTGTTATGTAAATACATATGTACATATTCTTTTTCATGAACAATGTTAACTATTTTTTCTTTCTAGCACTCAGTTGATTTTTATATATATATAAAATACATTCCAGTAAAAAAGATTAACGTAGTTGCTAGCGCTCGAGAGCGCTAGCAATAACATGAAAATCACGAAATAAATTAACATGAAATTTTCTAAATTTTGAAAGCGACGTGTCTTCTTAAGTATCAGTAGAGCAGATAAAGCAAGACAATACCGATTGAAATCAGTTACCCGTGACGAAACCTCAAAACAAGAAATTAATATTTTGCAGCATGTGCTTCATATTTAATGGTTAATTTTTGCGATTGACATAAGTCTTTAGTAAATGTCATTTAAAATGGGCAAAATGACCATAAAGAAAGAGAGCTATGGAAAGCCAGGCCTGTTTCACCATAGCAAAACAGAATTCGTTATGTGTTTACAGAGCCGATGAAATGTTGGTGTCAGGATTGTTCTTACGACACGATATACTCACTTTTAATCTACTGTTCATTTTGTCCTCGACATTGTTCTAAATATTTTGCTATCTGTATAAAAGGTTATTTTAAGATAATTTTCCTCTGCTATAAGTGACACGTTATTTCAATTGGCAACTCAGAAATATCCAAAAGATCTGGGCAATATTCAATCAAACCAAAGGTGATATCCAGTTAAAGTACAGATCTTGTTTCGCACCCAGTCAAGATTGCTCAATGCACCGCTGCCCTTACACAACCTTATCCTCACAACTGTGGGAAAACTGCGAAGACAAAATTATGGAACGAGGGGTTACACTACAAGCATGTGCCATGATGTGCCAGGGGCCCTAGACCAATTCATGGAAGTTCACAAAACATCAACAAGAAAAACATTGTTTTAGTTTTTAATGATGTCATAATGGGTCAGAAGTCCCCAATGATCACTAGGAAATTTTCCACATGACTTGACTTTTTCTAATCCAATCAGCTCAAAGTACACTGGTTTGATGGTGCCTGGGTTTGAATGTCTCAGATACAGTCGATCAAAGCGGCACCGAGGCTTGAATTTGTCGAACACTAAGTTGGTATTTCTCATCATGTCCCAGGTGTACAGACACTCCTTTCTGGACCCTGTGGCCTCCCAAACATCACACATGCCCCCAGGTATTCCTCCTATGGCAGTGAGCTGAAAAAAATATTCTCTATAAAGTTTTTCATTCTGCAATCTCAGCTTTTAAATCTAGAGGTGAAGATGAAAAATGATGCATTGGTGGGATGTTAGTAAGCAGTAATGAATAAGATGTGGAGTTGTTTCACCTCTCTCTCTTAATACATGTACATGTATATGCCAATTCTATTAATAATATGAAGTCTCTAAGGCCTGAAACGCTAAAAATCAAAATGGTAATGAAAGAGCAAGATCAAAGCAGATTAATATGAGATTAAGATGAAGCACTGAACTAAGAAAGTTAGTGCTATCCATAAAAAAATACCTCCTTGTCTCTGAGATTTAGGTCCCCACCAAAGATCACATTTTGACTTGCAGGTTCTGCCTTGACTGCTTCAAAGCATTGCTTAAGTTGTCTCTTCCTCTCCTCTCCAAAGTCCTTGGTGCTCTCCAGATGTGAGGTCATTACTGAAAATGGCTTTCCCTTTATTTGACACTAAAATGAACAAAATGACCAATTTGATTAAAATGGCAAATTCATGCAGGTCATGTTAAGAATTTGTATGCTAACACTATTAATGCACAATTTTAAATCTGGCACAAATTCTGTCATAATAATGCTTTATACATGAGAAATTAGGGGAAAAATGAAAGTTAAACCTAAAAATTTAATTTTATTTCATTTTTGAAAATCAATTTCAATTGTTTTGTTTTTCAAAGTACTGAGTAATTGTTCTCATAAAATATCTCTCTCTCCTTCTCTCTCTCATAATGTACCTGAACACTCAGTAAGTTTCTCATCATCACTGTTTTCTCAAATGGCTGTATTTCTTTCCCCTTAAACATGACCTGCCCATCTTTTAACATGATTGCTGTGAAATACTCAGTGACCCCGGCTGGAATCACTCTGTAACCAGGACAACTCTGCTGGAGGATAGGCAAGGTCACTGGGGTCACCTCTTGAAGTAACACTGCCTGTGGATTCTCTCTGGAATTCATTACATTTATCTGACAGTGATGCAAGGAAAACAATATGTACAAAAGAATATTTTTTCTATAAGATCTGCTTCATGTTTTAACTTATCAAATATACAGGTTGTGTACATGTATGACAAAGTTTGATAGCATGGTGTAAACATGTGTTCAAGATATACGGTCTTTAATTCTTGCACTTCATTTAAAGGTTGAATGTTTATAAAACTAAATCGATCCTGCCTTTAATCAACTTAAGACTGTTAGGTTATTTAATAGAGTACAGTCAAACCATATTACCTCAATCTTGAGAGGACTAAAGAATTTCTTTAAGATATATGAATGTTTCAAAGGTTTGATGCACATCATCCTGCATGCAAACATTTTCCATCATTTTCAGAAACGAAAGTTAAATCATACATGCACTTATAACATTACTTTTTGATGATATTACAGATTTCCTTGGTCCTCTTCTCGGCACTTGGTGTGTCCAGCCCATCAATGTTCCAGCTGAGTAGTCGAATCCTGTCAGGTTCTGGATCATCATCTGCCCTGCAACAAAATATATCACACAGTCAAGGACATTCTTAGCATGAAGCAATGTCTAGCACTTTCCTAGCTCTAAGCAATGTTGAGCACTTTCTTAGCACTTAGAAAAAGTCTGAAACATTGTGACAATCACATTAAATGGCATCAGATTTCATCTATTTCTGAATTTTCTAGGAATCCAGTCACATATCATTTAAAATTTTGAAAAATAAATAAATAAAACACCTTTAAACCCCCTGAGAAATTGAGGGCCAGGAAGGGTCAAAATTCATTCTTTGACATTTATATTTATATGGAAATACATGTACAGTATATTATCTGCAGAATTTAAAGGTATTTTCACATGGTGTGTTACAAAATAAGGTATATCAGTCAAAAACTACATGTAGCTAGTTTTTTGAGTGTCGTAAATTACAAGTTTTTTGCAGAGGAGGAACTGTAGCTCTATAGCACTTCAACCTGAATTTCTCGTAGACCTACAGTTCTGAAGCTACATGTATGGATACTACTGTAAACATTGTACACGTATATTTAACTTATACAACATTTGGTGTTAATTGGGTTTTCATTAAAAGATTTAATTGGCACATCTCTAAGTTATGCATATATATTTTATTATAACATTCAGTTGATCCAAAGGGCCAGATCAACTACCTTTTTAAAATCAACTGTATGACGTTTACTTACATAACAAAGCTATTTTTAGATGAACTCTTTTAAAACGTGCTACAATACAGACGTTATTTAATGTGTACTACGTCATCAGTTTCAGAAAGTGGTGATACGGAATCTGAAAACCACAATGTGGTGATCCGGAAAATCAGATCACACTCTGTAAAATTGACAGTATCAGGAAAGGAAAATTGATGGGTATATAATAAATTCATTTATATATAAGAAAGCATGACATTTTTAGGGTAAGCTGTGTTCCACCAAAAATTCCAAATTAAACATGAGGAATTAATATCCGCGTAAAATTGTGAGCACATCTTATGATCTAAAAATCTTGCTTTTATTTTTCAGACAGGTGAAAATTAAATTACGATAAAAATTTGGTTACGATTTTATATTCTCGCGCTTTGATGCAAAACGGTTGAATCTCGGAATTATGTACTTGCGTAAAATAAGGAATCTACAGTACCTTTACCAGATGTAAATTCTTTGCTTTGATTAGAACTACTGATAATAACTGAATTTCTTAAATCAAATTGTTTACAGTTTAATTTGCTTGGATGATGCTTCTAGGTTGGCAGACTCTGATAGTCCTCTTTTTGTGCCTTGGTTCTGGGCTGTGGCATCTTGGTTTGACTCTTCAAAGAATGCATTTACGGCAATCTGAAAAGAGTCCCATTTGTTGCATCCCTGCTAGCCAAAGGTTTACTTATCTTTTCAAGAGAAGTAGTTCACAAGTCATAACCACTTAGCTTGCAAAGATGCATTTGCAGATCAATTCAAGGAAATTTTGGTGAAAGTTATTGAAAAAGAAAAACCCAATGTTTGATGTCATATCAAAGGTTTACATACATAATTTACAGAGCGACATAGGATGTTTTTATCTTTAAGTTACAGGTACTCCAAATAAAGACAGTATACGTTATTACATCCAAAACTGTCATTATACTGTTAAATCAATAAGTCTGGTCCCATCTATATGGACTATTGACAAAATCTCTTAACATTACAAGTCTTTTAGTTTATTACATAAAAGCAATCCAAATTTCAACTGATTCATCTAAATCAACCAGTTTTCTGGAATGTAGAAAATTCTGCAGTAAATTAACCTCAACATTCCAGTTTCTGTCCTGTAAATAAAACATCGCAAGAGCAGTGTCAGTCCCTGTGATGTCAGCAAAACTCTGGCATCTCTTTTCACACTCAGCAGCACTTGGCAAGTTCTCATCTTCGTTATCCTCAGACATTTTCCGCCAAAAATCGAAAACGATTGGACGGTGATGGATAAAGCGTACCATAAATGCATTAGTTAAGTCGTACATATACTTTTGCTCTTCTAAGCTGGCCTGAGTGCTTAGGGTACAAGACCGCACAGATATGGCTCTGACGAAATGCATAGCCATATGCCGCAATAGGCATTGTCCCTTGGTGCCCTATGTGGTCAGGCCAACAAAATACAGTTTTCACCCCTCTATATAAAATTCTATACTTCCACTCACTGTCCTACCTTGAAAATATATCACAAATGTATAACTATATAATATGTCTACATACAATTGTATATGGAATAAAATACATATTGGGGGCTCTATATAATGTGTCTGTATCAATACTAACATATTACTTTGAGGGATTGTGTATATTTATAGCTGTTTATTTCTGTACTTGCAAATAAATGTATACCCTTGCATATGTATGACAACTTGGTACGTGTTATATCAGATGTACCTTCCATTGTAACTTACTATGCTTACAGAACAATATTTATATATTTCATCCATTATTTGTTATAATCATGTTGTTTTATTGTTTTAATGTATATGCCCCCCGAGGGCCCTTGATTGGTGAATAAACATATCATATAGTCTTCGCCACAAGTGATGTGTTCAGTAAACTAAACTATTTTTTTTTTTGGTTATAAAATAATGATTGACAGTCTACAGGTTTATCAAATCTCTAGATAATTTGTTAATTGTTGTTTTACTGAACAGATCTCCGTGCTGTGCCCTATACGTAGAGATTCTCGGAGATAGATAATTGACATAGATTAAACAATTGTTGTTCCGTAATATTTCATCTTTTTGCCCTGCAAATGAGCAACTCTTAGACATAAGACAAGTTCTATTGTCATATAATTCATAATTTAATATCACCATAGAACTTTATATCTATTTTTTGTATTACACCAGAGACATAAATAACAGATATTTATGTCTCTGATTACACGATGAATATTGTTAGTGTCATGTGTTTTTTAATAAAAATCTTGCTATGATAGAAATTCTTTCATATAATAAAGATCAAATTTTAGGAACTTGTATCATATGATAAAATTAAAACACCATAATGTATAATATTTAAATCATCAATATCATATGATATATAGTATATATTCATATGGTACAAGATGCATTCCATGAGAGTACAATTATGTTCGAACCTTAATTCTTTAACACGTTAAGACCATTAAAAAACAATGAGATATTCAAGGATTCATGATACAACTTATTTTAATTCAAAATGAAGATTTTAGCACGAAAACTCCGATTTCTAATGCCACGTCCACCGTTGAACACAAAATTATAACCAACACAGAAGACATTTTACCTGACTTTATTAAATTTATTGCACATGTCAGGAATCATGGGTCAAATCATCTAACTGTTAAATAAATTAACATCATGAACTGAACAACAGTGCACACTCGTGTCAAGTATCTGCTCTAAATTCACAGACATTTTAACAGCACACACATCCACATGTAACAAAGATTAATCAAGTCACCCATTACCAACGTATGGGAGTAAATAATGTACTTTCAGGACAAACTAAAATGAGGAAGGAGACAGGAAAGATAGAAAAAAAGACAGAGAGAGAGAGAGAGAGAGAGAGAGAGAGAGAGAGAGAGAGACAACCATTTACCCAAACATAATACACGTTTTCATTTAAGAAAATAACACGGTACTGTGTTTTGAACACAGAGGTTTTGTCAAGCAAAGGTTTTCTACAAAGCCATAAAAAAAATTATGTAAATAAATCATATGGTGCAATGAAATTACCGGTTCATATTACACGTTCTTGGGTGTATCAGATCCATCAATAAGAAAAAATTGGAGAAATGGAAAAAAAAATTGGACAACTCAAATATGGAAAGGAACTGATCCCATATATGCTGAACAGATGAATCCTATGATTAAAAACATGTTTCCTTTCCTATACAGTCGATGTAAAATCTCTATAACTACCACTATTTTTTCTTTCTTGAAATGCATTCTAAGCTTTTAATTACATATTTAAAACGGTCCCTAATATGTATGTGTATGGTTCATAACATTTTTTCCAACCTGTTGATTTTTAGAAAGTCAACTGAACTTGAATATCTATTTGACCTGGGAAATGCTAATCTTTATTATTTAAACTATTCATGATGATTTTTCAAAAGTCAGATGTTGAACTGTCAACAAATACTTTCTTGGTAAACTTTTTGGTAATTGGAAGTTGGACAATTTTCAAACATAAGTTCAGCCTTTATACACAGGTAAAACCTAGCCACTGTCAGATCAGTCCAATACACAACACTACATGTATCACATGTGTATGAAAATGACCTAATAATTCTGATAATTGCCATGTATAAGCCCCATCCCACCCCCACACAATATCCAGTTAAAAGAATTGCACACCACATTTCCTAAAAACACATTAGGTAAATAAATGGTAAAACACAGTGAAAAAACAATTATGCACTTTTTTGAAACATGGAAAGGTTTTTTGATCACACTTTTGAATAATTTGGCAAACCTTAAAGAAAAACGGACAAAAACACATTACATTGAAGATATTGAAGCACTTCTATGACTGGCCAATCCAAGTAATGAATTGATGTATTCTCTCCATGAGAGAAGCTAGCTAATGTGACAAATATTACAAACAACACTAGCACACCTATAATACTGCAACACATTTGCTTCTTCTCCTCTCTTGAACTTGAGAGCTTACTGATTTCCACTGTCATGGTTTTTGGGTCAAAATTTACAAATAAGATCCCGAAACTTGTGTATTTTCTTCTCGCTACATCTGCACTCAGTCCTAGTTTTCATTATTCTCCATGTGTAGAGTGTGTTAATTTACGCAGTCAACCAACTGTATGACCACTGTTGACATTTTTACTACTACTAAAATGTGATAAAAGGTATTTCAGTGAAACCCAAATACACAAAGTTTATCTTCTGTATGTGCATTTTTTTGGCTTCATTGAGGATTCTCCCACAACAAATATGTCTCACAATTAAAAATACATAACATCTCACACAAGGGAAAACAAAAAAATATAAGGGTTTATATCACAAACATATGTCACCTCCGTATCATCAGCTGTACATACATGTAAAATCTCATCATTGACATCTTAAAATAACACCCTCAATAATAAAATCAGCTACTAAAAAAAATCCACTTTCACTTTCACTTTCAAAGACCATCACCATCTTCATTCTTCCAGAATAGAGATAAATATAATCTCAAGTGCATTGGCATGTGCTGCTTGGCAAAATTACGTTCAATCGCTATCATCATCGGAAAGGCTGAGTCTCAAACACATACTGCCATATACTGTCAAAACACAGAATCAAACTGTCCCAATTACGGCCCACTACAATGATGGCTACCACTAAAAGAGCACTGGACAGGATCCGAGCCCTGGAAACAAACAGACAATTCATTCACTGTTATCCTTTAGTCTTCAATGTGGCGTTTCTAGGAATTTTCTATGCATGCATTTTAATCTTTACAAGTACATGTAAAATCAAACCATGAAATTCAGAATCATCACTTGTCTTTAATGTGCAAGACGCCACTTTTATCAAAAATTCAGAATGATTATAATTCAACAGTTACAACATTTATTTGAAAATTCAAATACCTTATTGCTAACATGCAAATAATTTTTGTTGTTGCTCAGATCCAAGACAAATTTTACTTACCAGTACTTATCAAGCAAATTATCATACATTTCAATGAATCTGCTAATATAATACCTTGTGGTTAAAAATGGAGCAACGAGATTGGCGGCAGTGGAAACAACAACAAGAATGACCGCCACAATGGCTAGAACGACATTGATCAGTTTGGTCAGGAGTGTCCGAAACGTGACGTTATCCACCATCTCCATGGAGATTATCTGCTGCTGCTGCTGTTGCAGCTCCATCTTTGTTATCTGAAATCAAGGGCAATACATGTAACTCTAATATGTGTGTGTCTCAAATGTCAAAATTTTGAACCAATCAATGAACTGTTATAATTTTTTTCAATGCACTTTACATTGCACAACTTCTCTATATGTAATTATCTTGCTTACTCGTGTCTGACAGTTTTCCACGTTGTCCTGAAGATCTGTTGTTCTCTCGTCCAGACGATACTCAATCTTCTCCTCCATGCTCGATATATCCTGAAAAAAATTAACTTCAAAATGACATACCTCGTACTACCGGTATTTGCAAAAATAAACTTCAAAATGACACACTACTTGTTAAAGCAATGTCTCTTATCTTAACAAAGCTAGGAGTCAGATTATTAGTAATTGTTCTGTGATGAAGAAAGTCAGTACATGTATGCAGTTTTTATCGTAATATTTTTAAGAACTGCAAAGTTTTATAAGCCAAAAAATACTGGTACATGGAACACACAATTTGACAATAATGTTTTTGTGTGTGCTATTGATTTTGGCTGACATATATTGAAAATGAATTGTACCAATAAGATTTATACCCATTTATACCCATTGTATATTGAAAAATGCCATCTTATTTTAATTGATCACTTGTTTGGGTTCATTGATATTTGATCCTGGCAATGATGATTTTATTTAGGTCAACTATGCAGTTTTTGAGAGCAATGCATGCATAAAGAAACATTCTCAATATCTTAAAATTAAATTACATGTACTAGTACAGTGGTTAAACCAAGAAATTCTTGTTGCTCTACCAAATGAACAACATCTTTACGATTGATTAAATTCGGTGTAAATACATATACAATTGAACTAATACATGTAGTTTGGTATGTAAAAGTGATACACAATGTATAAAAAAATATACAAGTACTTGCATATAATCAAATTTACATTTATATATTGAAGAAAATTTTCATTTACTATTCATATTCCAGTATTTTGTAAGTACAATGTATATTGAAATTTGAAGATGAGAACCATATTTTCTGATAGTCTAGATCTTCTCTGAATACACTTTTAATATCATATTCCTTCTGAAATTACCTTACTATTTTGTAGTGTAACATGCATAATCATTTCTATTGGTAAATAAAAATCAAACTTTTGATATTCATTTATAAAAACCTAACATACAAATTTAAGGAGGCTGGGTGGTCAACAAATTTACCATCAGATTAGATATAATTTGTTACGCTATAAACTATTATTTAGTAGAGAAAAAATTCATGTTTGCTTTTAATTTTGAGCATTTCCCTATATATTTATACAGAGCTCTCCTTCTACAGGAGATCAATACAGTCTAAAAATGGCCATGACTATCCAGTCCTCTTAAGCCACCAAATAATCTGATTAATACTTTACTGACCTGTCTAAGATTGGAAAATTCGTTTTGATTTAGTTCCGTCATGTCGTTCATCTGTTCCTCTAGACGGTCAAATTTAAATCGATCCTCATCAATCACTTGTCTAAGGGCCGTCAGTTCTGTACTGCAAAATCTCTGCAATAAGAACCCAAATCAGCAATTTAGGTAAAATCAATTTGTAAATCTCAATACTAGTCTTAACTTCGTACATTTTTTACTTTGCATTATAATTTTTCCACGATTGTATTTGGCTTAAAGGTGTGTAAAGATACTAAATATTTCAAATCAGTAGTGTCGGAGTTTAATAACTAAACTGGGATGACCTTTTTATCAGGGCTCGACATTATCGGAGTTTAACAACTAAACTGGAGTGACCTTTTTATCGGGGCTCGACATTAACACTTGTCTGGTTGTCCAATGGACAAGTGCTTTTTTTTTTATTTAAAGAAGTCTTCAAATCATTAAAAAAGCGATCAATGAAAAGTTTATCAGTAGTTCCATAAGGAATGCGTAAAAAATCAACTTTGATCCTGATATCAATCGCTGTTGCTTAATAGAGTCACTCAATTGGGATCGGTGTTCACTTATTGCGTAGTACTTTCGATTTGTATAGAAGTATGGATCTTATGAAATTTGAATTTTCTGTATCCGAGTCCAAGAGAGTGACAGTGAATAAATAATGAACTTTCAGGTTATTTGTTCTACTGTAAAGAAAAAAATCACTTACAGGACAGGGAATATATTGTATTATACTGCTCCCTTACTTACCCCTGTTTGACCTATACTGTCTTATACTGGTCCCTTAATACTGACCCCCGTTTGACCTATATTGTATTTACACCGTTTCTTTCCTGACCAATGTTTAACACTCTACCTTTACAGTTTCTTTGCTGACACCTATTTGACCTACACTGTACCTTGCACTGGTCCAGTTCCTCTGTCAGTCTGGTGACCGTTTCTGACAAAATTTTGTTGCTCTCCTTGACCTGCTCCATTTCCTGGAGGATCGGATCCAGGGCCGCCTGGGTCAGTCCCGTGAACTGTTGGGAGGTGTTCTGGGAGTTGGACAAGGGACTACTCTGAATCTCAAAGTTCGAGCCAGACAAGATACTGGAGTTGTCATCTTCTGACGGATACTTAAAACTGAAAGTAACCGCTAAAGTGAAAGCACCTTTTTATATAATTGTACATGTTATAGCTTATTTATTTCTAGTAGATATATTTTCATGCATGTTATCTCTTAAATGAATAAAAGAAAAATCTCAACCTGCCAGTGTTAATTTCTAAATTTGCTAAACTTTAAGCTACCAGTAATAAATAATGAAAGCAGAAGAAGCTGTGTATCCAATACTTAAACTTGATACCACTAAGTATCACTTAAAATTTGACTACAAAATCACAGTAACTCTAAACGATTTGTGAGAACATTGGCTGTTATCTTCACGGATATGCCAAAATCTATATACATTTATAGAGTGGGGAAGGGTGCACAAAATATTTCAATAGAGCAATACAGATTCAGACAATATAAATTCCCGCCCCACTCATTTAAAATACAACCCTTACAAAGATATTCAAGTTTTCTCTTAAACCTACCCCACCCGACACAAGGAAAAGAAAAGCTGTATGGAATAAGAATCAAATCATAAAACATTGTTGGTACACTCATATAAAATTAAAATACAGTGATTTGAGATGTACAACATTCCTGCTTCTTTTGGTTGAGATGAGGTGAATACTCTGAACAAAAATGGCCATGCTGCTGTAACCATCACCAAAAAAATACACAGGAAGTTTTACAACACCCCCATTACTTTAAAGTAAATTGTGAGAACATGCAAACCTTTTTGGAGTATATTTACATGCAAAAAAAAAAAACCCAATTTTTCTTAGTACAATGATTAGAGACTATGTTTTTGTAACCATTATTCTTTACAGGGAAATTCTTGCCTCAGTTATCTTCCAACAGGTCTTATCTCTCTAAGCACAAACAAACAAATTCAACTGTTTTTCTTAATAAATACAATTTTAACATTACCGGTACTTGCCAAAGTAAGATTTTAAATTACTTTTCCTAGTCTTTTTCTTAATGCCTCTTGTCAATATCAAATACACCTTATTTCCTTAATTGTTTATCACCAGAATTTTAAAGAAATTTATATGTGGGTTTTGTAATTAATTAAAAGAACTCATAAATTATATTATATACCTGGTAGATCATTGCCACAAACATTAAAGTGAGAACATGCAATTCTAGATAATATTACAGACATATTTGAGAGAAAAAAATCAATTAAAACAGATCATGCATGGTAAATGTAGATATTGGCCGGGTTACTGTAAACCAACTTTTATTCGCGTTTGAGAAATTTTCGCGAGAGTCTCACTGTCACGAAACTTTCTCGCCAGTTGTTGTCATATTGTTGTTAAAAAGGAATGGATATTGATAAGGCTTGTTCGCGAAAATAAGTTGCCTTGAACCAGTTCATCTCTGGTATATCGCGAAATAAAGTCGCCGCAAATGAAAGTTGGTTTACAGTATTTGTAATCAAAATATACAAGACAAGATGCAGAAGCGCTACCTGTAATCATGCAAACCAAAACCGAACAAAAATACAAAACAAGTGTAATGACTCAAAATGAAGACAAAATCTGGTCAACAAAACCAAAACAGAAATTAACTTGCAGGTTTTCATTCAATATTAATATAATATTTTCATTTTTTAGGGTTTTTGTTATGGATGACTGAATCTTAAAGAATTTTGTTAAGGATGACTTAATCTTTAGGCATTTCGTTACAGATGACTGAATCTTAAGGATTTTTGTTACGGATGACTGATTTGTGTCTTCCTTTGATGGAGTAGAAGCAGGAAATGACATGTACCCAATCAGATACCTCGCCGGCAGGGTACCCCCGTGTTGTTTATCACCCTCTGTCCCTCCCGCCTCATCCAGCGACTCTACAAAAAAAAATACAACAGAGTTAAAAAAATCTATTTACCCTTGTATTTCAAATATTCTTTTTACTGTACAATACAAATCATTTAAAAACTCTGAATTAAAAGTACAACAGAGTTCAAACTCCTAATTTGTTTCTAATGAATTTAAAATATTAATATTATTATATAATTCAAAAGAATACCTGCAAATGTTTTAATTGACAAAAATATATTCATTATTGTTAAGTTTTGTATTAAAGTCACAAATCTTCCTTGGATTAAATCTGGCAAATAATGCAATATTTGAAATCATCACTAAAAATAATTTCATAAGCTTTGGTTTGATTGAAACTAAATAAACTTTATCAAGTTTTGACTTCTTTTTTTAAATTGGCAAAGACTCCCATAAATTTGAACTGGATTGTTCAGTTACCAGTTAATATACTAGTCCTGCATGTACATGTAACTAAATCTATCAACACTACCATGATTGACAGTGTATATTGTACTGTAAATTCCTTATATTACGCGAGTACTTAATTCCGCGATCCCGCTGTTTTGTATCAAATCGCGAGAATATAAAATCGCAAACGCGGAACTTTTAACCTTATTTCTTATAGTTCTCAACTCTCAGAAAATAATGGCGAGATTTTAAATTCCGTGAAGGGTGCTTCTCGCGATTTTACACAGATATTAATTCCCCGTGTTTAATAAGGAATCTACGGTATATAACTATGGCGATGCTTTTTATGAATCTATTTTAGCATACAATTATTTATGTCATACTCACTTATTTGATTAATGTTATCTGCACTTCCAAATTTATTCTTGATCAAGTGAGCAAACTCTTTTGGCTTTGCCATCATAGTGCTGTAAAAGAAGGGAATTACATCATGAAATGCTAACAAAGTTTATCAATTAATGCTGAATCTCTCTTTTAAGATTTTATGAATACATGAAAATATTTTTTTTATACAAATGATACTGCCTGAGTTTGTTACCAATCTAGGTCAGAAACATTAAGGAAATGATCTCCATAAACTTTTAAAGTAAAATAAAAATAAAATTTAATTTCTGGTTTTCATTGTAAGATTTTGGGAGTCAGGAGAAATTATTTTTGGCTAATTTTAGACATGACTATACTGTTTCATGCAAGATATAAGAGTCTTAAATATTTTTCGAAAAGAGGCTTATATATTGTCAAGAAGCTTAATTTCAAAACTTTGGGATGAATTTCCACACCAAGTCCTATTAAAAATATGTGTCTTAAATATCTTAATATAAAATGTCACCAATACCATCTCTCTTGACTATATTATACAAATGTATTTCACTATTAACAAACTTACTCTTTGGCTCCTTTAATGTTGCCAACTACACCCCTGAGAAAAAAGAAAGAAAAAATTTAGTAAATGATTAAAAATATAAACTACTAGTAACAAAGAATTTTTATGTTTGATTAAAGCTAAGAAGTTCAGATAAATGAATGTTAATTTGTTTTCCATTCATTGCTTGTTTGATATCATACATTTTTTAACAAATATTTAATACATAAATCTTTTTATGATCAGTAACAGATCATTTCATAAAAGGAAAAAAAAAATTCAAAAACATAATTGGTCATGGTGATTTTTTTTTCTCTGAAAACACAAGACTAAAGCTTTAAGTAAACTACTCATGCACTCTAACCATGCCCTATTATTTGGTTTTTTTTAACAAAAAATCTAGAATACACAAGAACATATATCTGAATAGTTATTAAAGAAAAAAATAATAGCTAAATCATAATGCATTTAAAATAGGTTTTTCCTCTAGAAAAACCGAAAACACATAAACTTTTAGAGAGCATTTCCCTTTCCTACAAGCAAGACCCCAGGTTCAAAGTTGAATCCACCTTTCACACAGAAATTTTCAGTTCCGGATTCGTAAAATTTCAACCTTCAATAAAAGAAGCAATCATGTCTACATAGTCAAAGATATGAAAGTTTAAAAAAACAAATGCACTCTGTATGATTTTAACCTTGAATAAAAGAAGCAATCTACAGGTATGTCTACACAACAATGCTAAGAATCTGATCACAAGCAAACAGACACACACAGCTACTGCATCAATCAACAATCATATCATGCATTGTATGATATGACCTTTAACTTTGATGCAATGACATTAACCTGAAGAGTGACCTTGACCTGTGGTAAAATTGGAATGTTAACGGCAGCATTTCTTTTAAATTTTATTAAGATAATCATAGAAAAAGATACTGATTAGGGACAAAAGTATGTTGATAAACTTTAGATTCCCTGTCAACTTGTAACTATCAAAGTGTCTTTTTTTAAAATGCAGGCTAGACAAAAACAAGCTGAAAGTAAAGCAACAAAGCAATAAGGAAAGAAACTCAATCAACAACAGCAGAAGCCAGAGATCTGTTCTAAATGCTTAGGGTGTCAAAACATACCCTGAAAATCCAGTAATCCCATCAACAATGTTGGCACCGACACCTCTGTGGAAAACCAGGTAGTTCAATTTACAATCAAGGTTTAGATTCTCAATGTAATATGTATAAGGGACGAAGGAAAGTTTAGTCAAAGCCCCAGATCTAGCTTTCCCCTTCCATTTTCAGTTATATTTCTATATGTACCAGTACCTTGTTACTCTTTCCCCACAATCCCCAAAATACTAGTATATAAATATCTAAAAGTGCAGAGATATGAATCATACTACAGTGTGTATGTGTTTGTAGAGAAAATCAAACAAAACCAAGAAATATTTTCACTTAATTGTCAAATAAGAATGGCTCTGATGCAAATCATGTTTATTGAAAGTGATCAGAAGTAATTGGATCATGATTCAGAAATAATTGTGGAATGAGAGGGGATATTTGCTAGCCTTTTATAAGCTGAATTAAATTAATTGCATTTTCAAAGAAATCTCCATTCTTGTTGTATCAAAATTATATCCTTAAAATATGGCATTGAAAATATCCTGCACATGACTCATCACTGATCAATTGTTGAAGCAATCACCTGAGAGTTATTATAATATCAATTTTTTTTTTTTTAAATAGAAAATTAATTTGTTTGCAGTAAAGCAATCTTCAACCTTCTGTATAATAAAACAATGCATGAGCAGAAAATAAAAAATTGAATTCATTCAGAGAAGCTATGATCATGCATGGTTACCCCTTTGGTTTGCTCCTATCTTTAGCAACTGAGAGACGAAATCTGCTGTTTATGAAGAGATTGGAAATAGCATATATTACAATCTAATCATGCTAGTTTTCAATCAGTTAATTGACTAATAGATATATATAGATAAGAAAAAGCTTGTACAATTACACATCTATATTTTTCATCTACATATGTTAAGGTATGCAAACAGTCTAATGAAAGCTGAACACCACTCATATTTACGCACCGTCACACAGGTATATAAACCCTTTAATTTCATTACACCCGATTGCACACCTGAAACTTGTGGCCGACATGTAGTATTCCTTTTGTGGTCTTAGATTATGTACATTTATTTTGTGTTTTATGCACATTTTATGCTTGTAAATAATGTATTAACCTGTACATTCTCCAGACTTGGAAAAAGTGCATAAAAATTGATAATTTCATCACAACTGAGTAACACGGTGATGCAAGATGAACGTCCACAAAGGTTAGACCTCTACAGCGAAATTCTTTGAACTGTTAAGAGGTCTGTGGCTTACATAAAGGGTTGTAGGGATAGTGACAATGAAAGAGAAATACGGCAATGCCTTTTACAAGCAGTGTTCAACTTAAATATATCTAAATAATGTTCTACAGGCATATATTGAAATGATGCAGGAACTAATATACAAGTGCCAGGGGCCTGTTCAGCAGAGCTCTCGCAAAAGCCCTTATGAGTGCTAGATAAAATTTCCTATCCTATATAACACATATGTTCACAAGCACTTGCAATCCCTTGCTCTGCTGAACTGGCCTCAGTTATCGTTCATTTGTTACTTACTTGAGACCATGTCCCATGTCACTGAGCACTTCCTTTGCCTTCTTGTGACTGGTGACCCCGGAGGTCTGGATCTCCTCGATTCGCTTGGAGTAGCCCTCCAGTTTCTTTTGCAGGGTGCTGATGCTCTGCGTGGATTTCTGGTTTTTCTTTTCAAACACTGCCTTGATCCTGGCGAGCTGTTGCTTGTCTTCACTGGCACTGGCTGCTAGCCGAAGATATTCATTGACGTTCTCTGTAACATAACACATCTTTGTACAAGCCTCTTTTTTAATTAAAACTTTTGCAAAAATGATACAATTATTTATTTAACATACATGAATGTTAATACATATAAATATAACAGCAGCTTAATCAATATATCCAATCAATTTCATTATTTTTTTAATTGCATTTACCACTAGATTGATTCAGAAAAGAATTGAATAAAAAAAATCTTCTTATTTAAATAGCAAAATATGGATATTCATAAAATTGGAAGAAAAAGTTTTAATACCCTGAAGTCTTAAAAATAAAGATGGACTGTAGAATTAAGTATCTTTTTTAATAAAAAATAACCTGCTTTAGAAAATAAATAAAAATAATCTAAGGCTTATTTTCAAGACTTTAAAGGAAACCCAGATCTTTACCATATCAATAACTCTTCCATCTCGCACTAAATACTTAACAGTTCTCTCTAGCCCTGTCACAGAGTTCGAGAGAACTGACAAGTCTTAAGTGTGAGATGTAAGAGGAATTCAGACTGTATGATCAGTCTTTTTTTCAACAGTTTGAACAGTTCTCACCATTGTTACCTTCATTTCCTCCCATTTCAGCCTTTATTTTACTATATTTTAAGATTAACAAATACTTTTCAATCTTAATTGTGGCATAGGGAAATTTGCCAAATTTAATCAGAATTTGCATAAAACAAACCATGGATGAGGTGATTATTTTTGTATTTTGGAAGTGTTTTCGTGTGTTAAATTTTGTCAGATGAGCCAACTTTTGTAGTGTAAAAAAGAACCCTCAATATTCAAAATTTCCTTCCTTATATTATCAACTGCCTGTTCAACTTTTGGAAACTGTTCACATTTAATTATCATGTAATATTTTAAACAGTTTCCACTCCAGTTACCTTCCTTGGCTGCCTGTTCGGCCTTTATCAGCTCCATAGTCTTGTTGAGCTTCCTCTGGTAGTGTTCGATGGCCGCTTTTGTCCTCTGGGGGTCAGAGACATCGGTCCCTGAGGCCACGTCCCCATCAATATCATCCAGAGCTCCATCCCCACTGCTCCCATTCTCTCTACTACTCACTTCCACCTAAAGATTATAGTTCATTAAGGGGTGTAAAACTTTACACAAACAGACTGAGTTCTCAACACTTTTTTACAAATTTCTTTCATTTTGCCTCTAAATGCACTTTGAAATTTGATATCATGACTACAAATTCAAAATTCTTTAAAGAAAAAAAAATTGGCAACCATCAAATGAATATTTTACAACATCTGAAAACTGCTATTGTATTTTACTACATTGAAAAACTTTAATGGTGAATAGAGAAAATATAAGATTTTAATACACACGCTCTCTAAATCCTCGTTGCTGCGCACCATTTGGTCATCGGGTGCTGGCATCAAATTATAAGATCCAGATCTGGGCTTGGTTCCGAGCCCCGCATTCTCCGGTGGGGAAGGCTCTTTCTTGGGAAGATTCGGGCTTTTACTAGCAGAGATTTTCTTTACTATTTTGGCTGTTTTACCAGCTTCTGACTTTTTCCTACAATATTACCATTCAAGTCACCGAATTATGAATCATTAAAGTGACAAACAGCTTCGGATTAAAATCCCACACAAATCATATTCCCCATATAAATAACAGCTCTAAGAAAGCTTCCAACAAAATAAGGGCAAGGTCATTTTATTTTGAAATCTTTCAACAATAAAATATACAATAAAATTCTTTGTTGCTTTGTTGGTAGAGTAAACAAGTGTTGACCTGGTTCATATTTTTATAGAGTAATATAACACGGTTGTTTTGAAGAAATTTAAGTCTATCTGATACAAGTACCTGTTACACAATATAACATATGGGAGTTATTTTAATCCCTATATGCAACACTCGATCCCTACAGAAGAATCAAATTGATGAAAGAATGTTTATGCTTTACTAGTTTTTCAATTTTTTCAATTATTGCAATTCTACATTAATAAACTAATTCATTGGAAGAAAACTGCAACAACTTTGTGGGTGGTTTAAAATCACGACTTCATGTTTATATAATAGTTCTATGAAATTGTAGGCTTTTTTCCTGCCACACCTAGTAAATGATATATTTTCTACAACAGTGTCTCTGCTTTGATGCATCAAAATATCATTTAAACTATTCTCACAGAAATTTCTATAACTAGTTCATTTGTACCCCTGTACTAATGGGAGTAAAACGGCCATTACTTCCAGGAATTTAAAAATAAACATTTAAAAATAGAGCTATTAGTAATTTATACGCTGGTGACAGAGGTGGTTAGATCTATAATGCATCTTTTCACGTTTTGTTTGACGTCACTCAATTCACAATATAAACTAAGGTATTTCCATGCATTCCCTTGTCAAGCCCGTGAACAAAAGCAACGACATCAAATTTTCATTTAAACCCTTGCAAATTCTCTGCACATAATTTACTTGTAATTTAGAATTTAAAAAGAAACATTACTAGAAAGAGGTCTAAAGTTCGAGATGACAGTATGAAAATACTTATGTATATATAAATGTAATTAGCTATAGACTCATAAAACATATACCGTCACTGGAAGGTTGTTTCTATAATTGTTAACCCAAACCCCCTTTCCTCTTGGGGGGGTGGTAGATCTCATTAAAAGAACAAAGTTTAGAGGTGCATAATTCATATTCCTCCATAAATTGGAATCAACTATCATTTTATAAAATAAGGAAAATAAATTCAAAATAGGACATTTGTCAACATGCACTTAGTAAATGATTCTCAAAACATTGCACACATTTATACGTGTCTCACATGCTTATATTATTATAATTATTCATGCAGACAATGAACTTTATAATAGTCCTTCAGAGTAATGGGGTGCACCACCACTTACCACAAATATTAACAAACATATAAATTCACATTTCAATGCCATTATTTTCATCACCATTTTCTAGCTACATTGTACCTACATGCAAGCTTATATACATTGTACTTCACAAGCAATTGTCTACTGCACAGCCAAACAAAAACCCCACACAAAACGCATGTATATATAGTTCAATACATTATTAGTACCTACAATGTGTAAACGGGTCCAATGAATCATTAAGTAAGTACTTGTATTAATAAATTGAATTAATCAATTATGAGAACAGGATTTATGTAAGTTTCTCCACTGTAGACATGACAAATCCCGTGATCTCATTGATAAAGATGGCCGGGCCTCGGCCCTCGTTCATTAATGTCAACCAAGGCTAGTAGTATTCAGACCACTAACCTCACAACTTACATAACAGTCTTGTACTTAAATGACTGTTTTGCTATATCACATGATTACATATCTTGTAAATCACATGAAAATATGAGAATCTATTGAATTCTGCGACAAGAAATCAATTGCATGTGCATGACTAGCATTCAAGGAAAAAGTTTTTAAAACTCTGATAAAATTTCATTTTCCTTAATTAATTTCAAAGTTTAATTTTGAAATGAACAACCTCATTAGAAAACCATATTACATATTTTTTTCTCTCTAGTAACAAATGACATTATGACATTTAAGATGATTTATTTTATTCATCCTTGTCCCCAAAAAACATTTGTTAGTACCAGTTATTAATTAACAAAAACATGAAAATCAAATGAATGTCAGACAGGAGATTCCCTTTAAAAGAATTTAACACTTAATGATATTAGTAACAATCCAAAGACAGAAATTCTGTCACAGAATAAGATAAATTGGAAAAGGAAGGACTGTCATGTAAAACAAACAAGTTATTGTTTGATTCTTTAGAATATAGGAGTAGGGTATCAGGATGATTTTTTAGATGAGGGAGGTAGGGAGAAGGTTGTGACTTTTTTTTCTCCATTTTTGAGTATTCATCTTTTGTACTACTGTAAAACTTGCTTCAAATTCCCAATATAAATTTCTCCCATAAGAAAATATAAATGACAAATCTCCTATTTGATATAAATGTATGATATTGTAAAAAAAAAATGTGCCCATGCTATTTGCCCATAGATACATGCATGCATAAATATACATTTACAGCACAAACACTGCAGGTTGTGCAACATTTTGTATTCATCTTTTATGACTTTAGGAATGATTTGTCAGGAAATGAACACTGCACAGTACAAAAGCATACATGGATGATACCATCTAGATCTACTGTAATTTAGAATAAAAAAACTGAATTTTAAAACTCTGTCCTTAAAGCCTTACACGGACATTAACTTTTTCACTGATGATCACTGCAAACATTCTATAAGGAAAATCTCAAGGAAGAATTCAAATTAAAATCTATCTGAAAACGGGGAATAAAAATATCAATTAAAAATACTTTTCTTTACCTGATTTTGAAAATTTACACCCACCGAACTAACTTCTCCTCTAGCTTGCAAAGTCATGGAGCGAATAGCCGCACGTCCAAAAAGTGTACGTACTTAATTCTAATGAACTCTAAATTTACACAATCAAGAACTTTAAAGGATTATAAGCATTAGTAAGCACTTTGAATCTTCAGAAGGCAGTGATCAGCTAAGAACTTAAGGGGATATAAATATATATACAGTTATGAATATAGCAAATATACATGTAACAAATGAACAGTGACAGCAATGAAGCCCCTGACCTCATGAACTATTGACACACAGCAGACTACAGTAGTACAGTAGATGCCTACAATGCAGAGATAGAGAGAAAGGATAGAGAGAGGGAAGGAGAAGTGAATCAAGGGCAGAGAACTCATACCTCGCCGGAAAACTGAAGCGACGGGCAGCCAGGTTCCGAGAATTCATGAAAATTAACCACAACTATAAATAAATGGTGGAGATCATTATACTTTTCACTTAACTTTTGTTCTCTCTCTCTCTTCAATAGGTCAATTCTCCATTCTATAAAAATGCAGGAAACTGATGGAAGAACAATATCACATGCTTGGATGGAATCCAGAGTGGTGAATGAAGGATATCAGCCTGGCATATCCCAGGAGCAATGTAGACATATACACAAATAAATACAGTTTTTACTATCAATGAAACAGTCTCTGCAACTGCTCGACAGGTACGGCCTTTGATTTCTCTCTTGCACAAAGCACAAGATGAAGGAGCACGTGGATGTAAGCCATGTAGCTATAAACATCCTTCTCTTGAGATGTCAATAATCTTTATATAAAGTTGAAATGACTATTCTGCATTTAATTTCTGTAACAATCATAAGGTTAATGTCTATTTATATGTGAACTTCTGTACATGATATTTGATGTGCACTAATAGAATTTCTCAATTCTCTTATACACAAAAGTTCGTTTTAATTATCTCCGTTTCCCCACAAGAATTGAAATAAAAAGACAGGCTGTAAATGTCATATTTCTCACTAGCAAATATGTTGTTGTAAAAGGTTTGTCTACAGATATGATCAAACAAAGGATTTTCTCAGAATCTTGAAATGAGTAAAATACTAATCAACAATCACTTCATATTACATATTCTGCCTACATTGTATTTAACGTTGAGATATATGTAAAAGCTTTGTAATTTTTTTTCAATACAATGCATATGCATTCGATTGTTAGACCACTAATATACTCATGAAACCATATTTGACCTACATCAAAGACATACAAAAAAGTGGGACTCTAGTACAAACGAATCCAAAAATTCTCATGACCTTAGGTCATAATTTAAGCCAATAGCGACCTAATCATACGATACATCTGCTGACTTTTCATATTAAAATTGTTTTAATCCACTCAATCTATCCCTGAACCACAATGGCTCTCCTATCTATATATTGTGTCACACTCGCAAGGTAAACCCCCCTCTCCTTTAAAAACACGGCCAGTGACAAATGTGTCCATCGTTACAAGGATGCAAACAACGTTCACAGAGACGTGTTATTTAAGACGGCATCAGCTGATATTGGCAGGCTTAAATCGCACAGCGAACCTTTGATCAGGCCACTAAACTTCGTTCCAGTCACTGGGCGGGTTACACTTTAGTATGTAATATTTAAAAAACTTTGATATACTTAAACCCTATGCTGACCAGAGGAAATTATGGTAGAATAACGGTTTATAGGTCACTGGGCTAACCTTTTCCTTTATTTTCTTTGGAGAGGAATAGACCCTTTCATAGTAACTGTGGTACTGCCCATTCACAGGGCAATATGATATAGTTTGGTGAAAGTTTTGTTCGTATGTAATTGAATTATGCAGATTAAGCAATTGCTGATATGTCATATTTCACCAAACTATGTCCATTTGCCCTGCAAAAGAGCAGTACCGCAGTTACTGAGAAGGAGTTTATAGGCATTGAATAAGTATTATATCTTGCATATTGTTTCATGTTAATCAGCGTTAGAAATTTGTCAATGGAAGCTTATCATGAAAATATTGCTAGCCGAATGCATAAGCTTTTAAAGTCATTTCATGTTAAAGTCTCTTTGAAATTTTCTCATCTTCTATCAGTATGTGTATATATGTATTATTATTCTAAATTACAGTACTCATTTTGAACCAAAGTTAATGAAGATATGAAACAAATAAAAGTCTTTGAAGCTGCTGAGCCTCATAAACTATGTAAATATTCTGCTCTTATAGAGGAATCAATCCATAAAAGAAACTGCATTTCACTTCTAATTGATATTCACAGAGATTGCTTTCATTCAATTTCTCTCTGTTGATCCAGTATTCAAGAATCGCGACTTGCATGCGATATTTGATATTCCATATTGGTAAAAAAAAATCTAGCGCTGCATCAAATAAATTTATCTTTCATCAATATTCGTATTTGGCCAAGATTGACGTAGATTCATTCAAATTTAAAACTCCAGTGTATTAGACCAGTGGGCAAACAGAGACTGGCCCAGATTCCGTAATATACTATGTTATTGAAATCACAACAATTCTATGAAGGCTCATTCATGGCCCTTGAATCAATATATGTCAATCAAATTTGTCTGAATTTTTTTTTCACTGCAAAAAAAGACAGAATAAGATCACTTGTACTAGTCAGTTTACAACATGGTAAGTATATGGTTAGTTTATACATCAGAACCCCAACAACATAGTCACACTACAACTACAAAGTTGATATATATATAAATATACTTGTAAGAACCTAACATGCTTAAAATATACTTCTAAAGATAGCAGTCAAAATTGTCATGATTCCAATTTCCATTCGGATTAGTAAATAAAAGTACATATCAAATGGCAAATGCAAACCCATGCTAAAAATATTCATGTCCAATTCTTAAGAAACTGATAATTTTTAAAAATGAAGTCCTAGCTAGGTCTGAAATTTACTAAATATATGGGTTCAAGTCATTCAAGTCACTTGGGTATTTTAATAAGTTCTTAAAGAGCATGTATATATTATGTAATTACAGTACGTACATTATCTTCAGAAACCTAGAGATGAAGAAGCGCCCCCTGATGTGGTGTCAGTCGCACACAAGAGAGTAGTCTCCCTTGCAACATTCCTCTTCTATCCACCTCTACATCCTGAAGGAGAGAAGTAGAAAAAAGTCAAATGTCAACCAAATTCCCACAAAATCAGTCAATCATACAATATAAACATGCCATTTGTAAAACTGAAGGCAAATTCAAACTACATCAGGAAGACATTGCTGTAACCCTATGACACATCTCTCACCCAAAATTCAGAATTTTTTAAAAATTTAGTACTAAAAAAATTTACATTGAACTTGCATTTAAAGAAGAACTGCAGTAACAAAATTTCCAGATGAACACAGTGTATGTCCCTGGTCGAAAAACAATTGACCTTGACCTTTCATTCTGCTCACAATAAATCACGTATTACTCTCATTCTAGCCTGGCTTAATTTTTTTTTTCCAAATTATATGTAACTATTTGTTTTGTTCACAGTCATTGCAAGGAACAAATGACATAATTCACATAAAAGCAATTACAAAAATGTTTTGATTAGCACAGAAATATGACATAAAAAATATTATGGAGCTGGTGTTTCCTTAACATAATTTGGTCTCTGACAATTAAAAGGGAGTCCTTCATAGTTCACACATTCCCATCGATTGCCAACACTGTTTTTGTTTTTTGTTGACATTAAGGCACCTTCAGAGAAAGCCAGATGGGTAAATATCCAAAGAACAGCAGAAAGCTGCATGCTGCTTTTGTATGGGCATCTGACCCATTGTTGGATCGTGAAAAGATTGCCTTAGTTATAATAGTTTGCTGTTCCCTGCATCAATGTTCCAAACTATAATAAACTGCAGGACAATAATCAATCTTCAAGCCCTTAACATAAGTAATTCTACTTCATCCTATTTCATTTACCATGCATTTTATGTTTCCCTTACCAATACCTTGGATCCTGTTTTGTATACAGAGGCCTGAAGGTGATGAATGAAGAATTTCAAACACCCAAGCCATGCACCCACTACCCCAACATTCATTTTCCCTTCTATCAAAAACATTTTATTTATAATTGATACATTTGAGATACTACCCCTGAATAATCTTGTTTAGATCGTGATTAAACCTACCTTTTACATCAATGCACAGATCATTATAACTGTCTACCCCAGAAAACATATAAAGCAATACTTTGCCAGTTCATGTCAATAATAAAATGTGCGTTTCTAGGGAATTAATATGTAATACTGCACCATAAAAAGCAGTTTCATCATTATTAAGTTTGTCTTCAGTGGGTGTTATGCACAAGAGTCCTTTAATATAAAGAGAATTTCTGGAGAAATATGAATACAGATTCACTTCTCCCTCTAATTAATAGAAACAAAAGACTAAATATTAGAAAACATGTGGGAACTATTGATGTCACGAAACTGCAGCTCTGTTGAAAACCAAATAATAAATCAAACACAATTAAGAGACGACTGTTGTTGACTTTCTGTCACTGGAATAAAGGAGAAAAACAGAAAAAAAAAACCCACTTTTGTGGGAGAGTAATTGCCAGTTAGGCTGTGGGATGAAGTATTACCGATGGTCAACGCAAACAATTCGATTAATTTTCATTGATATTTTGTGAGTGAAGTTCGTCATTGATATGGCCATGAATCATTGGAAAAACAAAAACAATTTCATTGAATGACAGTAGTAGCCCCCGGGCTTAATAAAAATTATTTTAAAAAAAGGATAACATAATTTACAACTTACAGATTTACATGCAAGTTATAGCCATTGATGATTAAAATAAAATTTACTTTCATTTTTCAAAGTCATTTAAAAAAAGAAAATCAAACCTTCTTTGAAAAAAGTGAAAAACAAATGAAAATTGGTTATAATCCCGTCACCGTATATGGACAAAGAGAACTTGATGTATACAACTCTCACTATATATTACCGAATTAGATCTGTGTGCTGACTTCACAACATCAAACATGACACACCAATCTTTCTAAAATTAGCAACAGGTAATCAATACAGAAAACCCAGATCATTTTGTGATCAAGATTATTGATCATAATGCAGTCTTGTAAAACCTTATAGCCAGGTAATATATATGTTTCCCCGAAATTCTTACCACCTTTAGAGCCGTACGTCAATTTCTTAAGCCAAAAAAAAAGTCACACCACACATGCACCATAGTAAAAATTATCTCCTGGTTTTAAATCTCCAAAATTTTTTTTGTCGACATAATTTCAATTAGGTACAAGTTGAGTGAATTCTAATAGATCAATAGCAAGATTGATCGACTCATTCAAGTGAACCGAAAGTATATATCCAATAAAGTTAAATAACAGAGAAATAAAAAAGATAAAGGCTTTATTAGCTCTGACATATGTACACGTTATTAAACCTTCTTTACTCCTTCCTTGATGGTCTTTTTCCTTTTTTATCCTTTTTTATTTGATATCAAAAAAATATTTCATGGCTTAAAGTGAACATTCCTTAGTCCAAAAATCAAAATTCCTCTCATTATCACAAAAATGCCAACCCTCTTCATTTTTTCTCCTTCCATCTTCTCCCCCTCCCCATTATTAAAAAGCAAGGAACAAACATTCTTTCATAATTTGTTCCTAACACATATCATGTTAGAAGCTTTTGGCAGATTAAACGAAAAATTGATTATTAGAAGCACACAGACGGATGATTGTTTAGGTACAGTGCATTTTGGTTCACCAGACTCTCAAATGATAGCCCCTGATAGGCTGTTCTCACCAATACACCGACCACGACGACATATATGAGTGTGTTCATGTACACTGATGTACCAGTCCAGGGGACATATGGTTAATATATGTACACGTTGTTAAACACACATCTGCCATCACAGAGAAAAAAATTGGTTTTGACGAAAGACAAGTTCATTGTGCCTTGGATCTTGTTAGCATCCGAAATCTCTGATCTTTAGATTTTCTTATCATTCAATCATAAGATGCACTGTTCATGATTTACTTTCTATCTTGCGATGCGTGGATATCAACATTATTTCCAAGTAGTTCACAGTCAAGGATAGGGCAGTGACTTACATACAGCCTTTTTTTTTTTATTTCAGACAATGGGGTCGATAAGCTAAAATAAACTGCTCAACTGTTATCAAACTGCTCAACTGTTATCAAAACTAGTAATCGTCTTCTATTTTTACTTTTCAATTTTAGAAAATAGATAAGATTTCATGGAATATTTATTAACGTAGATCTTCATTTACCATGAACCAAAAGAAAATTCATTTAATGGTTACAAGCAATTTCTGTCAGAATTTTTTCCAAAATAAAACAATTACCAATAATTATCTTTCTTATCTTATAATTCAAAGGTATTCAACCTTCTCCTCCAAAAAAAGAAAAAAAAGTTTAGTGTAAAGATTCAGAGCAAATTGCTCAAATCAATCAATTAACATTTTCAAAGAATGAAACAAATGTTTGATTACATAATCGAGACATCCAGGTGTCTCTCATATATTTTCATGTAAACAGTCTTGTTAAATCTTTTTGGCCTTTGAAATTCTTACATCAAATCACAGTATCCTAGAAACTAGGATGGGAGAGGCCACAGTCTCAAACCCACTTGAATAGTTATACACCCAGAAACACACTGCTATGGAACTTGACCTGTGGTTCACCAAAACCTACATACATATATATGTAAATCCTCTAGTTGTTGGCAATGAAAGAATTCTATCACCTTCTCTCTATTGCGTTTGTTTTGTTTTCTTCTCAGGGCCTTAGATAATAAACTATAGGGGGGTGATTGAGGTCAACCCAAAATCATCACCTATGAATTGGACACATCCTGTGTGTGTGTAAGATCAGGAATCAATGCAGCTTATATTTCTCTCCCAATCTTCATTCGAATCATCGATTCGATCCAATTTCCTTCTCCGTTCTCATTACTGGAGAAAAACAGGGCTCAGAAATCACCAAATCCAAACACAACAGTCTTATAAAGGTCCATCAGCCTCTGATTAATTAATGTTTCCTCTAATCAACCTCAAAGAGGTTTGCCCCCTAGAAATCAATGGAATCTCTGGATACCTACCAATAAAATCCCTAAAGTGAAGCATCAGTCTGCGGTGATTGGAATGAAAACAGAATGTTCTTTATAAGCTTTCTTTTAAACACTTAGTTTCTGTTGCCATATTTTGATCATAAATTAGATAATGTATAGGCAAAATTACTCAGGAATTTAAGAGGACCGACTATTCATGAGTATGACAAGAATATCTCACAGCAAAGCAAAACTTTGAAGTACATTATGAAGCACTTTACTAAAAATAAACTTTAGCAAAGTGGCCAAAATTCTATCATATGAACGTTGGTATAAAGAATTTCACAAATAACAGTACATTACACTCAGTACTTTGTTTTGCAACACTTACAGTATCATTGAACGATTTTCAGGAAGACGACATATAAACACCTTGGACATATTAAAATAAAAAAATGCAGCAATCCATGGAGAAATGGAGAAGGGGGGGGGGGGGGGGGGGGGGGGGAGGGGGGTTAATTTGATAACAGACTATTACCAATAAAACATATAAAATAAAAAGTTTCTGTGAGCCAGTCATATAAACATCTGTGTAAATGCATCTCAAGGGAGATCACTCTGACCGGGTAATTACACTATTGGGTCTTTCAACATATTGCACCGCACACCTTCACCCATTGACTATTACCTTGCTATAACTGGCTTAACTGGTCATGAATAGATGATGTTTGGGCAATAATGTGAACGCCAATAATCATCAGTAATTTATGACTTCCTGATCACTTTATTCACTTGTAAATTACCATCCCCCAGTGAACCAAAGGTCCTCACTGCCCATTAAAAGTAGCTACAAATGTATGCCAATGTTTGAGTACAAGGGTGTATCTGAATAATACATATAATACATGTCACATGACATATACACATTCTTTTGATGACATCACTTTAATTTTCATTACATGGGGGGGGGGGGGGGGAATTTTGCACCACCTACAAATAAATGTGGTTTACTTGAATGCACAAGTGACACGCATGCACATGTACAAAAACTTCATATTAAGTAATTCAGCCACCAATAATCAAACAATCAAAACCCATTGTCAAATGTTTCCTGGTTAAATGCAATTTATGATAAGTAAATATTAAAAGCAAAAAACATACTAACAAATATAGGAAGAAAATCTTCAAATCTCAATAGAGTTATATTCAAATGTATTAAACAAAGAGTTAACCATACATGAAAATCTTAAGGAAGAATGATTGTCAACTACCTGGTACTGTGTTTCAAATGATATTATCAATACACATGCTATGTACACTAAACCATCCTGAGAATAAACATTTACACCAAAGAAAAATAAAAACTTTCAGTTCCTGGCACTTGAATTATAAGTAAATACACAAGAAAACAAGACTAAGAACAGTAGATTGTTCACACTGTAGTACAAACACATGACCCAGCTGTCTGCTGACCCACTTTAAAAACCATGTCATGAGTGGAAACATTATTTTTGAAACTTCATGACACACTCTTTAGGAGTGACTTATAACCAGAGTCAACTGGTTGACACAAATTTATAGGACCATTCCCTGATTTATCTAAAAACAAACTGCTTACAGATCACAAACTGCATGTAGAAAGAGAAATATGTATACTGATCTGCAAATTTCTGGATCATTTTGATTCATGAACAATGGGTCCACTTGGGTTAAACATGTAAAACAGTTATTATATCAGAGTAAAACAAAAAGGAGGGATTACACACATTATATGAATCTTTACTATCGTGTTTATCACTGGTGAGAAGAAAAACAGCACTCCCCAGCTGATTATACACTCATACCCTCAGTCTACACAAACATGTACATCACCCAGGGCTATGAGGCTGTCACTCAGTACACGAAAGATAAGATCTAATTCTTATATCATTTTAAAAACATGTGCTAATCCAAACCTTGATTTTCAAACAAAAGCAGGCGATTTTCCCAATTATTTCTTCAGTATATTTTTAAACAATGTACAGAGGGAATCAATAAATAGTCCTTATAGGAAAAATATGTATTTCACAGTTCAGTAAATTTTGTCTTTGAAATCCCCCTCCCCTACGACTGGAAAAAAAAACCTGACAAGGGCGAGGGGAAAACCCCAAACATTTTTTGCTGATGCTGTATCATTTTATATGTCACGTAAATTACATGAATTAACACTATTCTGCTTCCAAATGTTACATATTTGTCAATAAGATTAAACAAAGCAAATAAAGAGTAGTTGAGATCTAATGAAACTTGCACACATGCATGTTTGGCATTATCTTGAGGCTTCTAACAAACTCAATACTTTAACAATTACATGGCGGGGCACACAATATTTCATTAAATTTTGGATCAATATTTATGTATACCAACCAAACAACTGTTGAACATTTACAAAATTTATAGCAGTGTCAGTTGTGCATAGTTTTAAAGTAAAAAAAGAAAATTAAATAAATGTTCAAAGCCATACGAATTAAGTGGAAAGAGGTTTGATTTGATCACTGTATTATAATAAAATTTTGTATACATATCATTATATGCAACTAGCCTATTGAAGCACCACTTGTTTCCCAATTACTGTCAAAATTTCATTCGCCAAACGTAATTGAGAAAACAATGAAACAGGATTGTCTTCCTAGAAAAATAAAATTCATAATCATATACTATAGTATATATTGGGGGCTTGTCACCACACAGAGAACTTGATTACTCAGCTAGCCACAGATTGTCTCTATGTTATATGGGTCCTTGAGGATAGGAAGCTTCCATGAATTATATACTCTGATGATTCATCAATAAGACTTTAAAATCTGAGATAAAAAAATATTTTGAATGTTGATCCAAATAAATGATTAAAGAAAATCTCCTTTAACATTAAACCCCCTAAAAGCTGCTGCACGAGACAACGAAATTGAATGCACTTTAAAGAATGCAATATACTTACAATTTAATTTTGCTTATGATAAATCCAGAAAGAAATCCACACAAAATAGGCATATGATAGTATATAATTTTGGAGTAGATAATTATTTGAATAACGGTCAGGATTGAGGGGGGTCGTACAAATGTCAATATGTCGAGCTGAATGCAATTGCAACGCGAAGTCCTTAACACAATCAAGAAGAATACCAATGTAACACACTAGTCTATCAGTTCATTTAACAGATTTAAACGAATTTCTATTAAATTATCATTCAACATACCTAATTTAAATCATTCGACATGCTCCATCAGTCTATCGTCAAAAACCGGAAGTGCAAAGACATATTTTCATACGAAAAGCGCCCTCCATCGGCAGAAAAAATATTGATCGCGCGGATCCAAATGCAGACTGGCGTAAAATGACAAGCAAATTTCATAAGTAACTAGCCATGCAGGTTCGTAACACTGGTTCAAACGTACGTGTATATGTATTGCATTGTTTGTTAGAAAATTCGTATTTTCTCGAGATTTCCCCTTTTTTTCCCTTTTTTTTTGGGGGGGGGGGGTTCTGATTCTACTCCTTATGAGAAGAAATTTCAAAGTAAAAATTGTTATATTTTTTTTTATTTTAATTAATCATAATTATCCCTAAAATTTCTAGGTTGACAGACCATCAAAGAGGTACACTTCTAAAGCTTTTTCCGAGCCAGCCTACTATAAAAGCCACACGATTTTTTTTAAGGGTTATTTTAAAACTATTTCATTTGTCACTTTATACAAGATACAAGATGTTTTATTGACCAATCAGCGTTTTATGAAGTTTCACTTTTAGTGGTTAATTTAGGCGTTTAAAGAATATTGCAGGCAGGCAAAGCAGTGGAATTTATCATAAGAACTAACAGAATGAGAAACCGGTGGTAGGTACTAGTATGTATCGAAAAAAGAATGACATCGAGAAAACAACTTCTTGCTAGAACGTGCTCATTCGCTGTTCATTACATTAACCACAAAAACGACAACATTATATATATATATATATATATATATATATATATATATATATATATATATATATATATATATATATATATATATATATATACATGTATGTTATTTCCTTCACTTAATGTATTTTAATATTCACATCTACAGATATGTTATTTTGTAAATTTTGATTTTGAATTTACTACCACCCGGTAAAACACCCTATAATCACTCCAATAAATATACAACTCTCTCTCTCTCTCTCTCTCTCTCTCTCTCTCTCTCTCTCTCTCTCTCTCTCTCTCTTATTCAGACTAAAGGGGGATAATCCAAAATTAACACTGCCACGGTCTAAGTGAATATTGTGTTCATAAAAGTCTTAGCTGCATGTTATAAATATGAAAGGGCGCCCAAAATATTTCAACCAGATCCAAGCCCAGAGGTTTTCTGGGTCTTAAATAACGTCGCATATAGATGGGAGATGATAATACTAGCTTACATGTAGAGTAGCATCTGAGCGATTCAAAATTGAATGAATTTATAAGATACCGTCTTCCTTTAATTGATTCGTCACTCCTCCATCTACTAGTTACTACGTAAATATTCTATGTATCAACAGCTTTTAAACTTCTCAGATGGAATACTTATAGTATAATAAAATATAAGTTACCGGTATATACAGTTATATAATATTTAATAGTACTATTTTTTTATCAAATGAAGAAATTCCTTTATTTTATTAGATGGAAATTATCACAGTTACACACACAAACACACAAATATTTAACACTTAAAATCCAAATGTATTGATTTGACGTTCAAATATCACGTGACCCAACCACCAAACTGCAGTAATAGCCATGTAATTGTTACATGTAGTATGAAAATAAACTTATATTGGTATTTTCTGCAACAAAAAATAATATTTTTATGGAGAATAAGCTGAATGTAATATTATTACGTTATATTTATTTTTACGGTTATGTCTTAATTAAATTTATTTTTATAAAACTCAGCAACTGCATTTTCATATTGTTATATTATATAAGTTTTGTATTTTGGGTGGGTGTAAAATAAATTTGCATTTACACCCACGTGCACCCTGCAAATTCAAAATTAACAATATGATACTTTACATGTTCATAATGAAAAAAAGTTGCTTTCCGGAAAACATTGGTTGACAGACCATCGGATAGGAACAGATATATATCATTTCACATCCAATGTTGTCTTACCTAGATAAAATCCTGTTACGCACAGTTTTAATTTATTTGATGTTCAAATGTGTGCAAAACGGGAACAAACCCTTTTAAAAGTACATGTATATTCATAAGGAAGATAAGATAGTCAAAATAAGAAATTTTCTTATCTAAACATTGGCCTCAAATTTGCATTCAGATAGCTAATTGATGCTTACTTTTCTATTTATCAGAGACCCTCAATGTTAAACGGTATCTATCGCGCATTTCTCTGATGTTATCACACAAATTACTATTACATGTATATTACATGTATATCACATCTATATAATCTGATATTATTTCTTCTCATATAAGTAATTCATTTAATCTATCAATGTTACCTTATGCAAATAATATTACAAAATAATATATTATTTGATATTACTTGTAGATGGCAAATGTTGCTGATATAATTTGTAAAAACCTTTATGGTCCTGCAACCAAACGCTCATTGTTGGATAAACAAAAAACCACACAATTAAACAAATTCACGAGGCTCTTTATTTAAAAAATAATTTTTTAAAATGCATTATGAAATAGGTCCAGTGGTAGTCTTTAGTTTTTCGCGCTATCTTCCTTCAGTTAAACTCCATGGTTTCCTTTAATGGTTTGATTTTGGCACACAGATAAAAAGCACAAAACACGAGAAATATGAATAGAGGCACTGTAGATATTATCATCATCGTCATAATATCTTAAGGATATCCATCTTGTTGGACATAATGCAGATCATCAACTTCATCATTATCATCATTCTCATCATCAGAATCATCATATGGTAAGATCCAAATTCATCACCAACAAAGAGTGCATGTCGGCGCGTTTAATAATTGGTATTAGTTTATCAAGCGCTTTGGAAATTTTCGAATCGGAAAAAGAGTGGGGTTCGGACACAAAGTGATCATCATCATCATCATCATCATCATCATCATCATCATCATCCAAAAGCGAGAATTAAGTAAATGAATATCTTTTACACATAATAGTTTTCCTCACGAAATCATGTTTGGAATATGTTTTGGCACGGATACGGATTCTTTTGATTATCAAAAATTTAGTAAATTGTTTATCGCTTTCATGATCATCAATATCATCATCACAAAATTCTCTGCTATCAACGTCTGAACAATCTCAGGATTTTCTGTCTCCAAGTTTTCCTGGGTGCGAAAATCTAAATAAAAAAGATACCGTCATTAATTCAGAGATAATTAGAACAATCTGTAACAAAGGTATTGGAAATATATCTCTTCTTTTTTTTAAAGGATATTTTATTGAATCAAGAAAACTCACCTCATAGGAATCTATATCCGTTGTACGTCCAGAGGTACTGATGAAAGCAAACCGCAGGGGAAACTTCCGAACAGGACGGGCCTTGTCTGCAGTGCCATTGCTACATGTCGTAGTTTTCGTCTACAGAAAGGATCAAAAGAAATTTTTGAATATCACATCTTAGATATACTAGTATTGGATTATAATTTTATCTATAATCACCGTTTCATCTGATAAAGTTTGAAGTATGAGATTGTTTATTCACCATTCCATCCAGTTTCATTTCAAAGACGTTGGTTAGGAACAATTTCCGAGGAATGAAGGCTTCTATTTCGATCTTCTGCATTGTCTCCAGAAATTTCTTAAATAAAATAAAACTGAATATAAATTATCATAGTCTGCATGGCCAAGTAGTTGATTTACTGGCATGCTATATTACAGTACATGTATATAACAACACAACCAACGCAACCAAGGTCTCTGTATGGCATGCATATTGGGTATACGAACTCTTTAAGAGTTTTCGATTAGTTTGGCTTAGAGTTTAAAGGTGACAAGACAAGGTGAACAATAAATGCCGATTTTATCACTATAGTTAAAACAAAATAATATACATGAGATATAGTCATAACCCTCGTCAATCTCGCATACGCTTACTGAAGTCTGGCGATAGTGGACATTTTATAGATACCAGTACATGTATATATATACTACTAACCTTCATTTCTTGGTACTGGAGGACAATAGAAGCGTGTGTAGATGCTGTATCGACAGAGTCCTGTAAATTATAAAGAATATCGTTTATTTACTTCTTAACGAATGGCAACTCTAGATTTTTCAAACAAAAAGTCTACTTATTTCAAGATGAATCAAACATTTTGAAAATACAATATTTATAAAGTAGCTAAAACCTTATTAATTTTGGGGTTTTTGTCCTCTTCATTTTGTTGTTGTTTTTTTTTTAAATTGTCGTTTCGTATTAACACAGCCCATAAATAATATTGGGATTGTTTTTCAACATTTGTTAACTATTGCATTGAAGTAGATAAGGATGTTTTCACTGTCAGTGTGAGCGAATTGGGCGAAAATAAAACGAGGATTAAAATTTAAGGTAAGCAGTAATCCATAGGTGAATAATATACTTGCAAACGTACAAAGAACTTCCTGCCTACAGCTTTCATCTCTTTGATCATTTCCAGGGTTTTCGTCATTCTCTCCAATGTACCAATTTCTTGCTGGATAAAACAGTAAGAATACCAATATGCAGAACATGATCGTTAATACATACATGATTTGTACTAAGTACTGATATAATAAAAATTTGTGCGTTTATATATAAACCTTATTAGAAAATAATCGTTAAGATTTGTAAATACGCAGTACGTACAATCTCTCTTCTTTCCTTTTCTGTCAATGAACAGAAATATGGTTTTTGATTTTCCATCTCTTTTCTTCAGTCAAAACACGGCCTTCACGACAGTCAAACTTTATTCTTATGACGTCACAATATGTAATTGTGACGTACCTTATGACTGCACCTTATTTCATCACGTGATCAAACCGTGGAAATCGCAACGTTGGCCCCATTTCAGCTTACTAAAACAAAAGAACATAAAAAAAAGCCTTGTGTAATATTGATGCTGATTAGAGAAGCAGTATGCAATGGACTGCATGCTTTAAAAGTATATCAACTTTTTAAAATGTTGCATTTGTACATTCATGAACATATTCATAAAGTCATTATAAATTGACTCATGAATAATTTTTATTCAAAAGTGATGTATATTTTTTTCTAGTTATGATTTTTTCAAAATAACATATCTGGGGAAACTTTGTCTTGCTCTCATGTTGTTATAAATGATAATTGCCAAAAACTGATTTTTGAGAGAACAGGTATACGGCAGGCCATGCTGTAGCCTGTATCAAAATATCTGCACGGAAGAAGTATAATATTATACATTCTGATAAAACTTATAAAATAATATTTCCAGTACTCAACTAAAATCTGAATGCCGCGGTTTGTGAGTCCTACAAAGATCCAAATCTTTTGTTATGCAACCGACAGTTTTGTGACGTTTCTTCTTGACAAATGATTTGTATATTTTAAGCAAAATAACGAGCGATAAATAGTAAAAAATGCGTTCATTAAAAACTTAAAAGGAAAAAAAAACTCCCAACGGGGAACACGAAGCATTGTGAAAATTCATAAACAATACATATAGACATATCTTGATATTCAATTTTGTAATAATTTGTTGGTATACAACCACCATGCACGTATTCCATTTTTTTATTTTTAGGAAGGCGGTTCAATTTTTACTCACTTTGCATAAAAATAACGATACACCTGTCAGAATTCTCTTATAAATTATCTCACTTTTGTGACTTATTACAGCCTGATAAATTTGGGCTTTTTATAAACATTCTACAACATATGAATTCATAACGTAATAACGCTTTAACTCATTCAAAATTGTCCAGTATTCTTCATTTATAAATTGATTACCACATACGTTTAATTGTTTTGTTCAATTCGAAAGCAAGGAGATACATAGGCACGTAGTATCAGGGGTGGGTGGTTCGGGGAGGGGGGGGGGGGCCTGAAATGTAATAAAGTGAGATGAAAATAAGGAAATTAAGAGTGAAATTGAAGTTAAGGGTATACTAGATCCTCCCCAATCCGGATTAGGATTTTCATGATTTTGTGATTTTTTTTAAAATTTGCTCCCCCCCCCCCTCCCCTACGGATTTGGGTTTTCATGATTTTTTTTTCTTTTCAAGATTTTTTGGATGAGTTTACCCCCCCCCCCCCATCCCACCCCCACTTTCAAACACGATGCTACGTGCCTGAGACATCACAAACTGAATTATTCCTCCTAACTGATAGAATTCATCAAAGTACTGAGATTCATCGGACGGGATATTGAATTTTCATTAATTAATGGCTTTTACATGATAAGAATTGCAGTGAAGCTCGCCTGAAGGATGACTTTCATACTTTTGTAATGGAATGAACTTAAAAGTTTTTATCTACAATTATTGGACATACTCGTGTTCCATAATTGATATTCTTTTATCAATTCTAAACTAATGTATAAAGCCAATTACGATTATAATATGCAAAGCTTGACATTTAAACCGTCCGTGGAAGGCAAAATATGCTGTAATGTTGCCAAATGGGAATAATTGTGTCGTTGATCAAAGGCTGCTAATATTACATGTATCCCCTTGTCTTTGAAAGACAATCTATAACCGCTCTCAGCTGTTAGGAGCATCCCGAGTTGAAATAGACATCTTCGCTCTCTTTGGAGACAGAATTTATCCATATTGGAAAGTGTCATAGACCTTATGAAGCATCCCCTGTCACTTGAGATTTTTTTTGGGGGGGGGAGGGGGTGGGCTTGAAGTGACTGTTTTTTGTTTTTTAAGGCTCTCATATTTGGAGGGGGATAGGATAGCGTAAGATAAAAAATAAAAATATGAATATTGATTAAAAAATACAGGTGACACTCGATGGCTCGAACTTCGATTTCTCGAAGTTCTTGATCTCTCGAAGTGAAATCACGGTCCCAATTTTTTTCCCTATATAACTAAGCAAATTTACTCTTGATCTCTCGAACTCCGATCTCTCGAAGTTCTTGATCTCTCGAAGTAAAACCTGGGTCCCGTTATACATATTTCATTGTTTTTGACTCTTGATAACTCGAAGTGGTGGCTGTGTACACACGCGACCGATCAAGCGTATAATTAGCTCCGCGTGGACCTTACCTGGATGATCGAGTGAACCCCTGGGGCTAGCGTGGTAGTGTTAATTGGTTAATTACGGAAGTGACACTACCCCTTGCTTCCTTCAAAGGGTAGATAGTTAATTTGTAACTGATCTATTAATTTTAACAACTTGTGAAATTAACGGTAAATTAAACCGGTCTATTTAAACTATTCTGTGATCAAGAAAACATAAAATACTTTTAAAAAATTATGTTAACAAAACAATAAATAAACACAAAACTAATTTCTGTACTGTTGAATTTGATGTAAAGTAGCAGAAAATACAAATGAAACCATGTTAGACTATCATTCCATGTTATGAATATAAACTTCCGGCTACTATAATTTTAGAACCAACATGACGGGAACAAAAATTTCCGGATTTTTTTAAACTTTCGATCTCTCGAACTCTTGATCTTTCGAAGTTTAATCATGGTCCCCTGAAGTTCGAGTTATCGAGATTCACCTGTAATTACAGTGACATCATTATAACTATTCATGTGCATTTCTCTGATTTGCTTTATGTGTTATTAAGATGTAACAGTAAGTTAAAATTGTGGTACATAATATACCTTATCAAGTATAATCACTTAAGCAAATCTGTTTTCGTATAAACCAACTTTTATTCGCGACCTTTACCGAAGATAAACTGGTTCGCGGCGAGTGCTTGTAGGTTATATAGAAAATAATATACCAGAGACATTGGGGGACTAGCGAAAAATGTTCGTTACGACGAGGCTGTAGTGAACCTCGCCAAATATTCTCGCACACGAATAATAGTTGGTTTACAGTGCATGTGTAGAAAAAAAGTACAAAAGATACAACACCAACGTTTCATACATCGGCTTCAATATTTTTTTGAGTTTTGCGACTGATTATTTATTTAGCTTCTCTCTGATAATAATGAATTGAAAAATCGATCAATCGCAACAAACAATTAGAAATAAAGTTTACCTTGAAAGCACAATCTGAAATATATTTTGCTATTGACTTTATCATCAATTTCAAGAACATAGTATACCCAGTATATATTACATAATTCTAAATATTATCAACTTTTTCTGTATAAGATATCGACCACTAAAACTTTATTTAATCTTTCTTCTTTATAAATATCGATACGGAGATAAGACTGATATTGGATAAAACAGTGCACACCCGGTCTCCTTTCGTTTCCATTAGCAAGAAAAGTGCTTTGGCCTGCCACCAACTTCTACTAGTTTTAAGATTGAGAAAACTGGTGTAAAATGTTCCTAAAACCCTCCGAAATTCGATTTAGTCAAGACTCCATAGGAAATTCGTTTGGCGGTTACACGTCCCATCCATTCAGACGTATTGGTCAGACTCTAGATGACATTATATCCGGCCGCTGTGATGTTGACTCCATACCTCGTATATCTGTGATGGAGAGAAATGGATTATGGTTTTCAGCGGACAACAGGCGATTATGGGTATTTCAACAGGCCGAAAAACGCGGGAAAATTGAGGAAATTTATGTGTTTGTGACGTTTTATATCAACTTCAATAAGTTTACGACCGAAAATAATGGAATGTCTGTGCGAGTTAGAGGAGACCCAGGGGGATATCTTTGGAAAAGGGTACCACTTCAAAATTCATACGAGAAGAAACCATTAAAGGACGTTTCTCCCATAGTAAGTCGACGACGTCAACAAGAAAAGGATTTACCTTTTTTCAACATATCCTACACCGAAAATGCATGTAGACCAAAAAGATTCGGAAATGGAAAAACGACATCAAATATAAAGGACAAATTTGCCACATCCTCAAATCTCTTATCATTTTCCGAAAGATGGAAACTACAGAAGAATACATTTCGAAACGATGTGTACAAACAAAGAGATATTCGCGTTCTTTCTTCTGTCGGTCAAAATACCTGCCGGGCTCGAACATATTCAAACTCCACTGTAAGCGGTTTAGGAAACGATATGCCAATTAGAAACAAAAGCCAAAATAGGTTTGATAACTCTCTAACATTAAAATCAAATAGTAATGAAGAACCACATGACTTGTCAACTACAGAAAATAAGAGAATAGAAGGGGTGAAATTAGAAATTTATTCAGAAAAAGTTAAATTATTTGATAAAAAGGACGAATCTTTCGAGCAGAAAACGAAATGTATGAATGTGGACGATCCGTTGTCAGAAATGGAAAAAGTGCGTGTCACCTCAAGGGAACCGCATTCGGACCATGGGGCTACCAAAGGTGATGTTGCACTGTTAATAGATGGAACTCCTATTCCAGATGAGAACAAATGCAAAATTTGCAATAAAAAAGTTTGTGGTGGAATTTTTATTTGTATAGCAATAGTGTTTATCACAACTGTAGTCCTAATAGCAACTAAAGCATAACACAATGAATCGGTCGTCATTTTTAGAAATCGCAACTTTGAAGACGAGCTCATTGTTACATTGTAATCGGTCTGTGTTCTCCAGTGTTTGTGCATGTATTGTAGCTTGCTTTAAGAAGGTTGGATGGACGTGACCATTCTCAAAACTTTTTAACCTTCCCGAAAAAGAAGATACGTGCATTGAAACACAGAGACTTTTTCAAAAATTACGTGTACATTCAAATCGAGTTTTTCTTTGATTAAAATATTTTAGTTGATCATAGTTAAAGCTGGTGTAAAAAAAAAATGCTAATTAGCTGTTTCTCCAGGAAGAAAACAAAAACCAGGGAAACATTTTGTCTTTTGCATTTAATCTGATTGTTCCCAATACAGTTTAAAACTGAGTAATTATATTCTAATTTTTAACCCAGCCTGCGGACGCAATGATCTCTTTGACGACCGTGATCTTACATTGCGTTCAAAAGCGACAAAAGAAGACTTTGGACAAGCCAGATGATAAAATCAGACTAACCCCCTTTCCCCGCTACCCCCTTTTCCCGAAGGGTCAGAAAACTACGCATGGCAGTCCCGTTCTCTTCCGAACTTTTTAGTTGTTCTGTACAAAGGTAGCGAAAAGTGCATATCCAAATCTTGCGTTACTCTTACAGTTAAAACCCAGGCACGTAGCATCGGGGGGAGGGGGGGGGGGGGCTATGCCCCCTACCCCAACTATCTGACACATGGAATATTTATCTTTTAAATTACATATTAAAAATGAATTAACATGGAGTTGCCCCCCCCCCCCCCCCACCCCACACACACACACACACTTTTATGGGGCCATGTGAAAAATTGAATGGAAAATAAGGAATAATTGAAGATTAGGATTTTAAGGATTTTGGAAGTAGCATATTACCCTCTCTTTTTTTTTGGCTTGTCGAGATTTTGGTTGAGTCTTCCCCCCCCCCCCCCCCCCCCCCCACACACACACTCACTTTCAAAAACGATGTTACGTGCCTATAACCTCAATGTTTTGTTGATAGACTTTAAAAAATTAGTTTGATTTTAACCCTCCTTTTTTTCAAACGCAATAAGCCCCCATGTCCCTCCAAATGATCGTTAAGGATCCTCTCATATTCTGTACTCAACCCCAAATTGGAGTCGGAGATGATAGTCCTATGAGCCACTATTTGTTATTTTATTTAGGAAAGCTGAAATGACGATAAGTGTTAACAAAATCATACACTATTTTCTATTCCTAACATTTCAACACCTTTATGATACTGTAGATTCCTTATTTTACGCGAGTACTTAATTCTGCAATTCAACCGTTTTACATCAAATAGCGAGAATATAAGATCGCGAACGCCGAATTTTAATCATAGTTTCCTTTAGTTTACATCTGTCCGAAAAAATAAAAGCGAGATTTTGAAATCTGCGAGGTGTGCTACTCGCGATATTACGCGGATATAAATTCCTCGCGTTTAATTAGGAATCTACAGTATTCGTTTGATTTTTTTATTAGAAAGTTTGTGGGTGAAAGTTCGGTGAAAATGGAATGCATGATTAATTACTCTTACCTTGGATATTTAGGATTTTTAAAATGAAGTATTCTACATTGCCAAACTCACTTTTTGCACAAGCTATCGATCGAAGCAAGTAATATTTTCCCAGTGCATTACAACCATTGAACAAATAAGGAACAGATAAGGACATGTATAATTTTTTGGCTTTACAAACTTGTTGCCAATACCAACGAAAAACCTCATAATCGTTTACTTTCATTTTATTTAGCAAGAAAAACTCTATTCCTATATATACCATACACGATATTGAAAGCTTAACTTCGGACAATTCGTTGGCAATGTTTCTTCAACCATCTGAAATTCGATTTAGCCAAGACTCAATAGGAAACACTTTTGGTTGTTATACGAATCATCCATATAAACCTATTGGAGAAACACTAGACGAAATCATATCTGGCCGAGTGACCTCCTTACCAGATATTTCTGTGACTATGATAAACGGGTTGTGGTATACAGCGGACAACAGACGGCTCTGGGTTTTACAACAAGCCGAACAATGTGGGGAAATTGACGACATCTATGTGGATTTGATAGATGAAATAAACCCCAACAAATTTACGACTGAAAACGACGGGATCTCCGTAAAAGTCAGGGGAGACCCAGGAGGTCGGTTGTGGAAAAGAATTATTCTGGATCCAGATGGTATCTTTTGGAAAGAGACTGGCGAGAGTGATTTTTGTGTCACCTCCTCTTTAACGCAAAGTCCAAATGTCGTCCAAAGTCCAACTGTCGTCTGCAATGTTGCTGAAACTCGGAGTTTAGAAGAGGACAAATATAAACGCCGAAATAAAAGAATTTGTTATGGAATTATTCTGGGTTTGATATTATTTGTTACTATTGCGATAATCCTTATTGTAACATTGGCATAAACAATGGAACCAGTAAATTGTAATTTTTAAAGAAAAGTAGCAATTGTGTTTGACATCTTTTAGGCTTAAAATTAAATAATCCTTATTGTAACATTGGCATAAACAATTGAACTAGTGAATTGTAATTTCTAAAGAAAAGTAGCAATTGTGTTTGACATCTTTTAGGCTTAAAATTGAATAATTCTTATTGTAACATAGGCATAAACAATGGAACCAGTAAATTGTAATTTCTAAAGAAAAGTAGCAATTGTGTTTGACATCTTTTAGGCTTTAAATTAAATAATTGTATTACCATTTTGAACATCTAATTTGAAAATGATGAAACTCTCTATTTTTGCAGGCATTTATATAATTTCTGTTTTCAAATCAATATCATGCATTTCTTTTATAAAATAAATGTTATTCTTAAACATGATACATGTAATTTTTTAATTTAATGTCCATCAAAAACATTTTTAGGATGCATAATATTTTATTAAATTTTATGAATGTTGTTTTAACTGGAACATCTGTCTACTCTAATCTGGCGCAAGAGAAAAATTAAAAGATTTATGAAAACTGTATTTTCTGAAAACGGATCACGGGAGGAAAATTTAAATGAAAGAGGTATAACGCCCTTTCCCATTATTTCGCCTACACTCGGTGTTTAAACGGAAAGTGCCTTTTACTAAAAATAGATACAGGTACCTGTTGCATTATGATTTTCGAAACCTAGGTACTGATTTTATTATAATGTCTGTAACCACTGATTTGTATTCAATTCAGGAAACCTACAGCGAGAAATGAATATATAGAATTCTGTGAGTTTATATTCTGAACCGTGAATGCAGTGAATGTAAGCGAAAGCAAAATGTAGTGTTATTGAAGAGTTCAGTTTACATTGCATGATCTCATACTCAGAACCACAGGTGGGAATTTAAAAGACACAGAAGAGAAGTAGAAATATGTAATAAATTAATAGATACATGTGGTAAATAAGTAGATAATTGTAATAAATTAGTAGTTACATGTATTTAAAATTTCTATTCTTATAATGCTTTAGTTGAAAAGAACAAAAAATTGCAGTTTGGTAGGATCGATCCAGCAACCGCAAAATCAAAAACGCTTAAGCGTCACCACTACGCCACGCATACAACAAATTTATGGATTTATGGATATGGAATGTGTTTTCAATATAATTACGTGGCTATATACATGAACCTATTAAAAAAGTCTCTAATTGAAATATTTGTCTAATTTAGTAAGCAGACCACGTTAAAGCAAAATTAATTAAATGTACACCTGACTACAATACCTGTAAAACATAAATTTAATCGGATTTCTTTGGTTTAATGAGGTTCAAATACTCAAATATCCAACTTTTTATCGCATACTAATTATTTTCCTGTATATTTCTTACAAAACCTGAAGATTTTAATGATGCTGTGTAAGATACTAAGATCAATTCTATGTAAAAATCAAAATTGTATATAGAGGTTCCGGCACGCATAGTCACTAATTTTCTTTATATTGCATAGAATGATACATATTGATGTAATAAGTAGCATGATGCCATAAATTTGTAGCCAAGGGCTACCGTTGCCATGGTAACGGACTCCAAAGATGGAAAAATGGCCAATCTTAGCAACTTCAAATCAGTATAGAAAGTAACTGCATCTTATCTAAGTAATGAAATATAAAATATTGAATTGACTATATGGTCAATTTTCAAATTATAGAAAAACATTAAATTAAAATTTAAGAATATTACCATAGAAACCGAAAATTATTTTCAAAACAAGATTTTTTCATATTATTTAAATATCATAGAAGTTATCATTAAACCAAACTCATAGATTTATAGCTGTATTTAAAATATGCATTTAAGATAAAAAAAAAAAAAAAAATGACACTTATTGCTTTGGTAACAAAGTTAAAAATAAGAAAAAATAAAGAAAACCATATTGATTCTGTCAAGCAAAAATGCTTGTTTTAAACAGAATTTAGAGCCATTTTTTGTTGCCAAATTTTTATATCATATATATTCAAGCATTGTTCAGCATCTTAAAACCCGCCGTTGCTAAGGAAATATATGAACTTAAGAAAATCATACAGAAATTCCTAATTGTTCAAAACGTCATTCCTTTTGCTAAAATGAAGCTTCAACTGACATAGCATTAAAGTTGGGGACATGTTTAGACATTCGAATCAATTTATTTTCTAGCTTCAAGATCCAAGTTTGAGTAAGAAGTCTTCAAAAGTACCTCAAAAGATGCAGATTTTTGTGATTTTTAGTTGTTGTTTCAATAGCAACGCATTTCAATTTTCAGTTATATTATCTTTGTTGCCAAACTAAAACAATACTTTAAATTTTTTGCATTTGAAACTATTTACGTTCGAATAAAATGAAAAATGTTATTTTTGAAGTGCTGTTGAGTTACCATTGTAACACTATCAAACTATTCATTTGCACATGAAAAATTTTCAATAATTTAAAAATTCACAATATTTTGAATGCGATTTTTTAATTCTCTATAGCTGAAACTGCTGTAATCTCTTACAATTTGTGTTCAAAAGAGCTTAAAATGGCCATTTTTCATTTTTTTTGATTCTGTAACCATGGCAACCAGTCCCCATAGCAACAGTTTAAGGTTGTCTTGCATCTTTATTCATCAAAGGATATAAAAATACGAAATATGAAGAAAATCGATGACTATACGTAGCCACCAAATTTTTATATTCACAGAGAATTGATCTTAAGGACTCTTTAACCTGGTAATTGTGTAATTTGTGTTTATTTAGATATTTTTTTTACTAAATAAAAGTATAATGAAAAAGTTGACCAATATAGATTGTTAGATTGTTTTAATAGATATTTTTGTTGTTGTTTGTATGATATGTATTTTTGTGATTATGTTTGGATATTTAAACATTTGTATAAAAATTTTTGGTGTTGTAGATTCTTCTAATTTCAGCCTGGTGAATATGGATTGAAATACTCATCAAATTTAAGAAAGGTAAAACACTCCCATCCGGCTCATAAAGACAATATGTAAATTTTCAGCTCATTTTAGTTTGATTTATATATATGAGACAGCCCCTAAAATTACACGAATTTTTTTTTTTTTTGGGGGGGGGGGTGCCTAATCGATGATGCAACGTTGTGTTATGCAGTTATTGTGAATTAAGAACGTCGTTTCGGAGATAAATATAGCTGTTTCCATGTACAGTATCACTATAATAGACCTTGAAGTATTTTTCCCCTAAATTTTTTTTATTTGAGCTTAATCACTTAAATAGTAATACTGAAGTATTACTTTAGTCAAGTTTGTTGACATGCATAAAGTTAGTTTGAATTGATTCGAACGAGGAACAGATATCAATGTTTTATAAAACAAACATTATTGATTCGAAGTTAAAAATATTGATTAATGATGATTACTGATGGTGAAATAAAGGTTTTGGAAGGCATTATTATGGTAAGTTTTTGTGTATAGAAACACAACCAATAACGTTTAAAATGTCATAGCGTAAACTAATATTTAAACTTTTTCATATCAATGCACTTTTTTTTAACTATTCAAAACTAGAATGTTGGTCTTTGTTGGCAGAATATCATGTAACCCACATTGATTTTAATTCATTGAATACACCCAGTGCTCCAGTAAAATGGAAGATCTTTTTAACCCAACTTTGGAAAGCAAAGGAGGCTCTAATGTTCGAATATTTGTATTCTGTATCGTGATCTTGTTGCCTTAAAAACCTGTACAAGCGTAGTCTGATATATCACAAGAGAGGAAATCCACGTAGACACCATTCAAATGTATCTTCGACCATCAGAAATCCGTTTTAGCCAAGATTCTATTGGTCGTACTTTTGGATGTTACACTTCTCATCCATACAGGCCTATTGGGGAAACACTGGACGATATTATCACGGGGAGAATCAACGTTCATTCAATTCCTAGAATTTCTGTTTGCAAAAGAAATGGTCATTGGTTCACTACAGACAACAGAAGGTTGTGGGTGTTCCAAGAAGCAGAAAAACGAGGAAAATGTACCGAAATTAATGTCCAAGAGACTTGTTATATTGGTATAAACAAATTAACAACTACAAACAATGGCACATCAGTCGATGTCCGAGGAAATCCGGGTGGTTTCCGGTGGAAAAGAATGCCTGTACAAAAGATACATAGAATGGAATTTCCAAAACCGATATTCCCGTCAACCCCCAAAACTCCAATCTCGTCAAATCATATTGTATATCAAAGGCATGTAGAGAAGTTGGATACTAAGAAAGTATGGTTGGCAAAATATGGGCACAATGTTCAGACAACTAACGGGTGGTCGATGCCAAAACTTTCAGACAGTCCATATATTGAACGAGAAATTTCTAGAGATGTCAAAAATCGACCCGTAGATATTGAAACGCAATATTGTATCCAAGATGACTTCAATTCCAAACTGAAGAATGTGAATGTAAAACAACTAACTGATTTTTCTTCCTCGGGGTTCAGTGCTTCACAACAACAAGAGTTTGCTACTATCGGGGAACGGATTTGTTTGAGAACACAAATGCACTCGTCTGCAACAACTCCAATGATGGAGGAAGAACAGTTGAGCAAAATAGGGAAAACAGAAGATAAAAAAGATGTGATTAAAGTGTTTGAAATGCATATCTCTCCCACAAATGATTCTCCCGTAAGTTCAAATTTAAAGCCAGTTGGTCATATAAGGGATCGATATAGTGTTCACGAGAACTCTGACTCTGAGAACGGAGTCGTGGAACTAGAACGGCTTGATTGTTCCCGTGATGCCTCCCAAGCTCAGGACATCGTCTCAGATCAAATACATGGCATTGCAAAGTTAAATTCAACGGATAAATATATGAATGGAACAAAAGACGAAAAGATAAAGGAATACATATGGGATAAAGAAAGAATTGTAGAGAGTGTGGCCAATGTCTCTTATGTTCCAAAGATTCCAGCTAATGGTGACTTTCATAAAAGTTCAAATTCAGAGGAATTCTCACTAATGGAGAATATGAATGCTACCTTGACCATGGCTGGTGTAATTCATCCTCAGCCCCACAAGAATACCAACAGCAAAAGCATTATATTATCTTTCATTTGTTTGGTGATTTTTGTTGGTTTGTTTGTTATTTTAGGCATTATTATAGATATCAAATTCTCGTAAAAATGTTATCTTCAGCATAGATAAAAAAGCAACAACAGTTGATATGAATTTATTTCTTGACCACATTTTTGAATTTACGGTACTAATTCCAATTTTTCCCTGTATTGTTTGGTCATTATCAAGATACTGTTAATCACGATTTAAATTTAGTTTTATTTTCCAAGGGTTGTTAGCCGGAAACAAAAAAATAGAACCAAAATCAAACAAAACAAACAAAAACAGAAGACTGCGACCAATAGACATATTGTTTGGAAAATGTAGTTTTAGCGATACTGAAATATAAAAATACAGATTTTGCTTTCGATTAATTGTTGCACAAATTTTTATTTGCAAAAATAAAAGCTAGAAAGTATATTTTTCTTCTACTTTATTATTTTGAATAATTTTGTCTTTGCATTGGCATTATTATTTACATGTATATCTACATTAATGCACATTTAAATTATTGCAATTTTGAATAATTGCATGAATCATTAAATCATATTTACCTGTAACAAAAACTAGTTTTAAACAATGATTATTATCAAATGAACATTTTGCCAATTATCGTTACTGAGACGTGATCCATTAGCATTTACTTTCGATTCTTTTACTGAGAAAAATTAATACAAAGACCTACAAGTTGAATTTTGGCTACCATTCAAGGTTAGAAGTAAAATGAAAATTCAGTTCAGAATTGAATTTGATTGAATAACCGTATACATGCATTGAGTTTTGTCACGTACATTGTATTGGTCAATTTTAAAATATTGAAAGTAGGTCTTTGTTTACACTTCATGTACACTGAATTTTATGAATGTTAATAATTATCAAATAAACTCCAAGTTTATGATGATTGAGATATACTTTTAATACTTCTCAATCTGATTAAAATACAGATCTCTACATAAGCGCACAGCGCTCTCTGCGCTATGTAGAGATCTGTATTTTAATCAGATTGAATACTTCTACTTTTGTTTTTTTTTCCATCAAGAAAATACGTACCAGATTTGGTCACACTTCCATTTTTAAAGTAGAAAATTAAAATCAGTTGGATACATTTTGATAACATTATTATGTATTTGCATAATTTTGTCAAATGTAGCTACATTGGCTCTGTCATATTTATTGATTGAACCATCTTTTTAATGGATGTGTGTTCACACATCATACATGTTTACACTGAATTTAATGTTAATTGATTATAAAATAAACGACCAGTTAATCATTATTGAGATATATTCTTAAGACGTCTCCCTTTTTTAACCACGAAAATACATATACGTTTGGTAGTCTCTACTAGGCCTAAACAAAAAAAAACTACGGTACAAAAAAAATTCGCAAGTATTTGAAGCAATTAATACCAATTTTAAATTAAAACATTGTACTGTGATTTAAAGGTGTAATATATGATATCGTTGATGTATGAAGAGGGTTCACTCAAAATAACTGGGGAAATAGGACAGGATATCTATAAGAACGAGTCCCAAGGCCATCTTAAAAAGTGCACCTTAACAACAGAGGAAATATATGAAGGCGCTACTGGTTGCTCACAGAAGGAAGCTGGAAATAAGGTCTCTTTGTCTAGTTAACAAATTCATATTTTAAATTAACAGATCATCCTGGAATTTTCTTTAACCGACGTTGTCTCTAAAAAAAGTCCATACTGTGAACCTAAATAATTCATGAGTTAGTGAGTTGGAACTCAGGTAGAGAATGCATCAAGTAGGGGAAAGGGATTTTTAAGTATAGAATTAACTTAAATCATCGTCGTTAAGAATTCATTAATTAGTGTATTAATGTGTAATTAATGTAAAATTGTAAAGTAATATATCAAATATCAAGCTGTGGTGTGTTCTCTTTTCTTATTTATTATTCAATCCCTTTGCGAAAAAGAGTTAAATCTAACTTGTATGTTTTTGTATTCTTTAATTGAATGTTCAATATTTTTTCAATCCTCGAAAAAAAGAAGATAGATTGCGAATAACTTAGAATACATCTGATGGATTTGAAAAAGTCCCCAAACATCAGGGATGGGGTAATGGAAAAAAGTATATTATTATTATATGTTTGGCAAACATATAATAAGAAACGCCTTCGGACAATTTTTCAACAATGTTTCTGAAACTCGATCTATGAAATCCGGTTTAGCTACTACTTGATAAAGAATACATTTGGTCGTTATACAGCTCATTCATAAAGACTTATTGGACAGACTGTAGACGACACCTTTCCGACCGTTGATTTGCTGGGTTCATATATCTTGATTTAGTGATGAGAAAAAAACCGGTTAATGAACAGTAACTGTGGGTTTATCAGGATCCAAAAAAACGCAGGAAAGTTAGAGACATGTATATGTCTGTTTTACGGTACATCAAAGAGTTTGTGAGTTTTAAAAGAGACGATTATTTGTGAAAAATATTTGACTGAAAAGATATTTCTTGCAAACACAATGTCTGCAATACCTTGTTTAAAAAAACAGGATAAATTTAAGAAAAAAATGTTGCATTGTCATTGAATGGAATTTTTATTCCAAATGAAGTAAAATGCAAAAGCTAAAAAAAAATGTGGTGGAATTATACTAAGTAAAAAAAAAAACCGGCTGATTGCAAACAATCGTCCTCATTGTGAGATTGGCATAACACTTACAGACCAGTCTCATTTCAAGTAACTCGAATTCCATGACATTTGTTTTATAACCCTTGGTGATCTTTAAGATGCCACGAGTAGCGTCGAACGCCCCCTTCCAAATGTGGCTTATCTCAGATTTACACAAATAATTAAGATAAATATTTGCCTTAAAGTAATCATGATAGTTGCTTTATATACTTTTGCTCATCTTTTAAGATGCCACGACTGCCGGCGAAAGCTACCACCCCATTGTGACCCCCTTCTCTCTCTCTCTCTCTCTCTCTCTCTCTCTCTCTCTCTCTCTCTCTCTCTCAACCTTTGAATATACATAGATTAACATCATTTATTCTCACTCTGCAAGCACAAGGTACCACTTAAATTTTCTGTGCAAAATAAAGGGAAACTTGAACGGTAGCGCACACTGTGAGTCATAATCATTAGCAATGCAAGCGTGATCACTTTATGTAAAAGAGTTAACTTTTAGACTTTTAAGAAATATTTCGATGAACCTCAAGGCATGGAATTTCTATATTTTAGGGAGATCTCTTTTCCAAGGATAATATAAGAAGAAAAAAATGTTAAGATTACATTAATTACATGTATAATAAACAAAACCCAAAATATTTATTCAGAACTATTTTCGGTATTACTTATTTTTTGAAGTTGGACAATGTACCAATAATAAGTACATTTTTTACCGAGTTTTTATCAGCAGTTAAAACACACTTACTGAGTCTATGCTTTAACTCATACTTGTCTTGTAAATAAAAGCACATTAATTGAAGCAATGAAGTAAAATCACTTGTTTAGTTTTACAATTTACTTTTGAAGAACCAAAATTGTGCAGAAATAAGTATATCCAGTCAGTGCTAAAACTGCCATTATATAAAGGAAAAATTAATTGCAGACTTTGGGCAATCACAAGACCAACGTAGTACATTCAACTTGTATGCAGGGCATATTTTAAATTACAGTACAACAGTAGTTGTAGTCAAATATTTAACTTCACATCTCAAAAAGATATTGTAAATGGCGTATTACAAGCGTTGCCTTAACGTTGGACTATCTTCAGATTCCTTACATTCTTGAAAAATATAGAAAGAGTTGGTAAACGTAAGGCAGACGTTAGGCATATCTTACTACAATACGAAGACGTTTTTGTACTACATATGTGTATAAGGTTGACATGTTAAAGGGGCATGGTCACGATTTTGGTCAAAAATTTTTTTTTTTTATTTAAATGTTTACAATGCTTCAGTAAGGCATTTTTAATAGGTAACCATAATTTGAGTGTCATTCGTTGAGTTATAAGCGAGTTACAGAGCTTAAATTCTTTGCTATGTAAACAAAGTTTTTGTTTACATTTTGAATGTTGAAGTGAAAATTCCAGGTTTAGACCTAAAATGAATGACATTTATGCTTAAAAGGAATAAGAAGATAGACAAATCAGCTTGAAAAAGACTTTTTACTGGTATATTGAACCTATGTAAACAAAAACAGGGCACGAGCCTTGTTTACATGACAATGAATTGTGAGCCCTGTATCTTGCTTATAACTCTAGGACTGACTCTCAAATTTTATTTGATAATTAGAAATGCATTCCGAAAGCATTGTAAAAAATAAAAACAGAAAAATGGAATTTGACCAAAATCGTGACCATGCCCCTTTAAGGACAACCATCGATCAAATATGCAAGTATTTTCCAAGACTGTTTTGTAATTCATAGTTTTGATATCTAAACACTAATATCTTATTTCTTATATGTGTTAAAAGGTTAGTTATTGTTACCATATTTCAAACTCGTAGTTAGAAAGTGCCACACCACATTCAGAATGTTCAGACATCGTATCATGTGAAACCTTGATCCATAAATAGATCGTTACAAAGTTATATTTTACTAATGTTTATTATATGTATCTAGAAACTAGTATGTAATCTGAAAGAAGCTACATTGAAAGTTTATATTTTTGTTTAATTAAATATTATACTGATCATGATATAGAGCATACTTCGATATTTTTGTAAATTACGTTCAAGGGGAGTAACTCCTATTTACCTTGAAATTATAACATTTATTGTGATCATAGTTATCCTTCTTTGAAAATAGTTAATTAGTGAACTCTGTGCAGTAATCATGTTGGTAATGCATTAATTGTATGTTTATAAGAATATGATTGGTTTTTTTTTATATGCTGAAACATTGTTATCATTGATCATTTTTATGCTGACATTTATTATATTACAGGGTTTAATCTCTATATCTCATAGGAATAAATTGAAGAACCTTTAAAGTGGACTTATTTATCTTTGGGACAACCCACCACTATCAAAATTATAACAAATATGAACTAACAAATGAATTAACAAATAAGGCCATGTAAGAAGTAAGTCAATGGACTCCCTCTCCAGGACTTCAGTAGAAAAACCCCAAAAGATAACAATGCTCAAAGTTTGTAATACTTGAAGTGTACAAGTGTTTTGCCACTTAAAAATAGATTGCTGAACAAAAATCAATAAAAAATGTATTTCAATCAGGACTCTACTGAGCAAACCTTTGGACGTTACACAAAAGACCGATTGGTAGCACACTTGATTATTTCATTATAAAGTGAACTTAATCCATAACATTTCTGTTTGAGAAAAGTTTAACAAAACAATGTATTTGCGACCATCAGAAATACGGTTTAGTCAGGACTCTATAGGGCGTACCTTTGGATGTTACACTTCTCATCCAGACACACTAATTGGTGAAACACTGGATGATATTCTCACGGGGAAAATTAATGTGAACTCCATTCCAAGGATTTCTGTACTCCAAAAAGATGGAAAATGGTTTTCTGCAGACAATAGAAGATTGTGGGTGTTCCAAGAGGCAGAAAAACGAGGAAAATGTACCGAAATTTATGTCCGAGAGACATCGTTCATTAATTATAACAAATTTACTACAATGAACGATGGCGAATCGGTTTATGTCCGAGGAAATCCGGGTGGTTATATTTGGCGAAATATGTCTGTTACGAATTTAAAACCAGAGAAAACATCTAAAGTTATGTCCTTGCCTTCCACAGATGTTCCAATCACAGCAAATAATTTCTCAAATCAAAATCATATTGAGAATGCCACTGAGATATGGTCAACGAAATGTGATCGAAATGTTCAAACTTCCAATAGGTTCTTAATGACAACCGTTCTAGGTAGGTCATGTTTTGAAGAAAATAATTCATATTTTCCAATTCATTCTTCCGGTGGTGAGACTACACGACAACGGGACCAGCTTTATTTCAATACAAGAAGACACGCAAATGATGCAAAAATTGAAATAACGAAAAGAGAAAAAATGTGGGATGAAAAGGTAATAAGAAAAACAGAGAAGCCTGTGGTTAATGCATCTTCTATTCAAAATATTGAATCAAATGGTTCCATAGAGAGTGCAACATCAGAGAAACTTGCAAATGTTGAGAAAAGAAATATTGTTATGACCATTACTGATGAAAATGTCGAACTTCATAAAAGGAACAATAACAAGCGCTGTGTTTTATTTACCATTTGCTTTATTCTGGTCATCATTGTTTTACTAAGTATAATTTTAAGCACAACCTTAACCTTAACTCAAATATCATAAGTTGCCTCCAAGAGAAAAACTTCACATTATTATTTATATTTAACTGTTGATTAAAATCCTAACCAAATTCAAAACATACAAAAACAAAGGAGAAAATCGTTATAAATGTATATACATGTATGTATATTCTTACAATTTATAACCGAAAAGTGTGTTTTATAACATTTATATAAAGTATCATATTGGACTTATTTCAAATATTAGATTACGTGATTGATAGAAATACTCTATTGACTTGTTCATACTTGTATATTCACTAAAATCGTCTTTAAAACAAAAACGAAAATCATATCGATATTATCTAAGATAATGTGTGAATAAAAACATTAAAATATTACTTTTTAACAATTTTGCTAATTCGAAAAAATCCGGGGAAACATCGGTTTAGTAAGAGTATGGTTACAGTACATTAAGTTAAGTAAAGAGTGTCAGATTTATCATTTTACATCGGTTTAGTAAGAGTATGGTTACAGTACATTAAGTTAAGTAAAGAGTGTCAGATTTATCATTTTTTTTACCCAATCAACATTAGTTTGTGTCCTTGTTATGCATTGAGTTCAATTTTTTTATTAAGACTCACTGATATAGTAGTTTATCTTTGAGCAAAGTTAAAATTATATTTTCAGATACATAGCAGATCTCTCTTTGCTTGTAAACCAAATTTTTCTCGTTTTTTATCAAGACAATCTCAAATTCTTGACTTTGAATAAAAATTATTAAAGAATTTCGGCTCAGAGAGCTGAACACGACTAACAAACAAGAACAACAGACACACACAAATCAAAAGAACATAAAAAGGTGAAGGAGTACAATAGGGGAAAACAAATTATTGCTGAGTGATGTGTCAAATATTGTGAACATCCTAACAAATTGCGACTTAATAAGATTGAATTCAGTTTTTGAGCCAAGCTTAGGAATGCTGCTGTGACTTTTACAAGCCAAAGAGATCAAGGGTTCAATGGAACTTCGATTATCCGTTTTTTACTACTCTTCAATGATGATGACCAAGGGACATACTGTAACGTTTGGAAGATGTGGATTCAAGTATACTTTAAACATAATAATGATTATAATGTTTATGATTATTTGTTTCCTTACGAATTTTCACCCCCTTACAAAACTATCAATATAAATTAAGAAATAGCTTTTTAAGAATTTAGTTTGATTACATAATATCATATATGTACTTGCTTTATTATGGATTTTGTGAAATAAAGCTGCAATAGGGCATATTTAAATAATTGCTTTGAACTTCAATGTAAATACATGTATATATGTTCACTTAATACATGTATTGAATTTTTACTTTTAAATGAACTGCTAATTCGTCGTTAGTTTGGTATGTTCTGTTGATATCTACTTTCGTTTCCTTTTACCAGAAAACACATACATGTACAGGTTTGAACTTCACTACAAGGCTTTAAGTTAAGGAAATCAGATAACTGAAATTTGGTTCATCAATTCATACCATCTCCAGAGAGAATATTTTCAAAACATAGCTATATTATTTTTCTATATCGACTAAACGGTATATATTGAATATTTACAAATCCATTTTACAGTTTTAAATAAGCTTGACGCTATCTATGTATATGGTGGCATGGGACACCTTGAAATATTGGCGTGTAAAACAGTACATCATGATTTAAACTTTACCGTTTCAAAAATTAACACTTTCACCATTAAATACATTTTTAAAATTCATAGAAATATTGAAATGGTACATGCCTCAACAGAACCTCGAACCTGCTGATCAGTAGCTTACGCATATAAACCTATTGTGCTACTTTGTTACACAGAATTTTTTAACCAGTTTTAATGCTTATTAATAGAAATTACGTCACAACATGGATGTGTCCTATATATCAAATTTCTAATGGAAGAATCCAGACAATTTTAACTCTCTTATATATTCATATGGGTATTCAATTTTTAAAAAATTAGTTCATTTAGCACGATCAGAACCTGTGACGCATGATCATCATTAATTAAGAGTCATTAAACAAAACTCAAAAATGATTTTCATATTAATCTGGATTTCCCGACATACATAAATAGAATGTTGTTCTATTTTTGTATGATGCTATTCAACTATATTGATCATCTTATACGGTATACGTGGTTTTCCAAAAATGCAAAGTTATTATCAAACCACATATTTAGAAATCCCATGGAGGTAACAAAGTAGTATTATCAGGTTTGCAGATAGGTACACGAAGATCTACAAGTACTGTCCGCCATTAGTGAATATTCGTAGACAATGTATCTGCTACCAACAGATATCTGTTTCAGCCAGGATTCTATTGGAAGCACCTTTGGTCGGTGTACTTCACATCCATACAAACCAATTGGTGAAACACTGGACAATATTATCACTGGAACAATCAACGTGAACTCTATTCCTAGTATTTCAGTATGCAAAAAAGATGGTAAATGGTTCACCGCTGACAATAGAAGATTGTGGGTGCTCCAAGAAGCAGAGAAACGGGGAAAGTGTAGTGAAATTTATGTTCGAGAGACATCGTATATTAATTATAACAAGTTTACTACAGTGAATAATGGTATCTCTGTTTACGTCCGAGGAAATCCCGGTGGATATCTTTGGCGAAGCAAGCCTATTATAAAAATGCAACAAAAACAAACGCCTAAGACCAAGGCTTTGCCATTCGCAGAATCTTTTCTCACAGCACGTTCTTTCACATGCCAAAGTCAAAGTAAAGAGATGAAAACTCCCGATATTTGGACAACTAAAATTGAAAGCAAAGTTCAGACCTTCAATGAATGGCCAATCTCGAAAAGTAAAGAAGGTTTATGCTTTGAACAAGAGGTCCATAAAGACGACGAGGAAGTGGTTGTAGATAGTCGAAAACAAAAAAGTATGGGTATTGACTCGAAGTCTGTAAACAAAGATGTTCAGCAGCCTGCAGATTCGTCCGATTTTGAAATTTCACAACAACAGATTATTGTCAATGCCATGGACCAAGTGTATGACTTAACTGAAGAACGAAAAATTGAAATAGAAATCGAAGCAAAAAGGGAAGAAAAGATCATAGACGAAAAGGAAACACAGGACATTGAGGAGGTTTTTATTAATGTGTCTGACATTCCAAACACTCACACAAATGTTGCTTTCTTAAGTTTAAATTCAGAAGAAGAACTTGCACAAGTGGAGAATAGAAGTGCTGTAGTAACCATAAGTGAAGAAACACAATCCAAAACCACAAAAAGTACCAACACTAAACGATGCATCTTTATTTGTTTTATTATTTCCATTGCAATATTATGTTTGATTATGGCTATTGTTTTAGGTATCATATTGACCTAATTTTTTTTTTACCACAAGTCCCCAAATAAAACAAACAAATGTAGGTAATATTCTCTGGGGATTTTTCATAACTTTATAAAATTGAAACAGTACTCTTTGCCTGTTATATTTATTTACAGTAAAACACTATTTCTTTGTCATTTCTTTGAATGAGATGGTATAATAAATATGTACTCTTTTGATTTTATGTGCAGTCGTCAATTAAGAAACGCAATATTTATATGAATGACTGGAGGTCATCCCTGGTGTTATCCTCGGTTTCGCCGGGGTAACTTCATTCATTCTTTATATAAATAGATTATGACAAAGACTCGCAACTAAATGTCATTGCTGTTTCATCAATAAATTATAAGTTGATTTATTTCTTGTTAATGTTCGGTGTATCTGGGATTAATCAGGTAATCAATGAAAGCAAGAACGTTCATTTTTAATGAAACACTACTAACATATAAAATTGTTAAGATTATAAAGTTTGAAAAACATCGATGATAAAATGAAATAAAATATATTCATTAAAATGAGTGTCTACTTGTATAAATAGCTTATCCATGAATCAATGTATAAAATATCAACTTATTACTGCCTTTGGTACTGGGAAATAAAGAATGTCATATTTTCATCGTTGCCTTCGAAAATAACCCTAAACATATTAAAGAAAGTTGTAAAGGTGCAGTTATTATTGAAGGAAAATGCTATTGTTATTATAGTTTTAATTGTGTTGTCCTAGAATATGACGCAGTTTATCTTTAAGCAGCTATTCCGGCAAAGAAACGTGTTCAGTTTCATTTTCAAGAACAATTGAAATTTTGTGTGGAAAGCTCAAAAAGGAATGTCATGGTTACATTGGACTAAGCAAATAGTATTAATGATATAAATCGGTGTTTAGAACGTTTACTATCAAACAAATTAAATTTTTGTGCATATATATAAAATGCTGTAAAATAAAACCGAATTACCAAATAAATAACGATTGTTCTTTCTTGGCAAGATGTTATGTGCACCATATCGATCTACTTTATACCTATCTAATTTCAAAAAATGAAATGCTATTTTTAAACAACGAAATTGAAAATCCCAATATATAAAAATACTCAATGAAAAGCTGATAAGAAATCGGGTATATAAATTTTGCCGGCCATTTGAAAAAGGTGTAATAAGAAAGGCAATGTATCTGCGACCATCAGAAATTCGGTTTAGTCAGGACTCTGTAGGGCGTACCTTTGGCAATTACACTTCTCATCCATACAGACCAATTGGTGAAACCTTGGACGATATTCTCACCGGAAAAATTAAAGTGAACTTCATTCCTTCTATCTCTGTTCTAAAAAAAGATGGACAATGGTTTACTGCAGACAACAGAAGATTGTGGGTGTTCCAAGAAGCAGAAAAACGAGGAAAATGTACCGAAATTTATGTCCGAGAGACATCATACATAAATTATAACAAATTTACTACTATAAACGATGGCATGTCCGTTGAAGTTCGAGGCAACCCGGGTGGTTTTCATTGGCAAAGGATGCCTGTTACAAGAAATCAACCAAACGAAACCCCTGAAATATTGTCTTTGCCATCCACAAGAAATCCAATCTCGTCAAGCCATTTCGCATACGACAATTTCATCGAAAATATTAATGAGGAACACGAGGGCAATATTCAGACAGTCGACATATACTTAACGACGAAAACTATAGATAATCAATGTTTTCAACAAGAAATTTCAAAAGATGGCAAGGATATACCAATGGATAATGAAAATGATTACAGTATCCAAGATGACTCGGGTTCTGAACACCATACTGTGGATGTTGAGACTTTAGATTATTCACCAATTGATGTGGCTTTACAACAGCAAGATGAACTTAACTACAGATCATGTACACAATCAACAGCGATAGAAGAAAAACATTCGACTGAAAGGAAAATTAGTGTAAATAACGAGACTGTGGTTGATGTATCACATATTCCATATATTCCCTCAAAGGTCTCCTCCTTATGTTTGAATTCAGAAACACGTCCACAGAGAGAGGAGAGGGTTGTTATAGTGACTAGGACCGATGAAAACAAAGTCAAATCCTGCAAAATCACGATCTCAAAATGCTTTATTTTAATTGCCTTTTGTGTTGGTGTGTTTTTCATTGCTTTAGTTCATTTTATTATAGGTATTGCATCAATGTAAATGACACAAATAAAGACACTTTTGAATATTGTATCTTCAAATAAAATTTTGTGCATAATAATACAGTTACTCACCTTCTTGTAGTTTTTGATGTTAATATATGAAATTAAATCAAGTTAGGAAAAACTCTAACTTCATATTTATATTTTGTTACAACCAAAAGACTCAATTGCGCTACAGCACCAGCTTAACGTCTGAACGTGTCTTTGCCCACCTAATGGTTTGCTCGTAGAGACATTTTTCTCGAAAGGTAGAATGCTCTTCGCAACGTATGGTATTTTTCCACTATGACCATTGTATTGATTTTTCCTCAACGTTTAGATCACACGAAAATCAAATCAGAATCAGAGAGAGATAAGGCAAGAAAAGGTGACAGAGTAAAAGAAAAAAGAAATGGAAATTGGAAATATGATGTTATTTGAATTAGGATAAATTTTTGCTCATTTTTAATACAGTCATATATAATGTTGTTTTTTTTACTTTACCTCAGATAGTGTTAACTTTGAATCAACTTTGTGATTTTTAGAAATATTGTTCCAAGAAATATGCTCGTTAGCCGTTCAATTTTAAGAACAGTACTTTTTGGCAAGAAAATGGTACGGTTCTCGTAAGTATTTTAAGCGGTTCATGTATGATTTGTACGAAACCATTTGATTTTTAAAAAAAAAACAATCAATGAGAACCCCAATTAAAAATAGTTTATCCCTAAAAAGTTGTCAAAGTGTTGGTTTACCGTAGGTAAAAGTGTCCGGTATATATTAGTAAATCATTTTTAAAAGGCTTTGATTTTGGTTTTGTTTTTGTACTTGATGATGACAGATGTACATAAAAAAGAAATCTGAGCAGTTATCTCTGTGTTAAAAAACCATTTTGATTTCAACATACTGTAAAACTCGGTTATAGCAAGTCCTAGGTATCAATGGATTTACTTCGTTATATCCGTAACTTGTTATCTGCGTATAACGAATTTGTAATAATACCTAAAGCGAATTCACTACATACATATCCTCTTTCACAAAACTACAATTTTTGCTAATTGAGGCTTGAGTGGAAATATATTCTTTTGATACCTTTAATAATCGAGTTGTGAATTGAAGAATTTATGTGAAAATAAATTCATTAAAACTTTTATGTCAAATGGTAGTGCAAACTTTTTAAACTGTCAAGAAATTCGTTATAAAAGTGATCAATTTCGTTATTATTCACCTCTACGGGATTTAAAATCAGTTCGCTATATCCGTAAATTCGTTATATCCGTATTCGTTAAAACCGTAAAATTTTGCAAAGATTTGTAAAGAATTTTACTGCGGATTCAAAAATCTTTGCTATATCCGAAATTTCGCTAAATCCGTGTTAGTTCTAAATGAGTTTTACTATAGTTTCCTTATAGGTTGATTTTTTTATTTCAAAAGTGTATCAAAAGAATAAAAACCGACGGCAAATTAATATCAAACTACTCATGTTGCAGGATTTCGAGTATAAATTTACCTAGGATTGGTCCTACAAAAAAGAATTACTAAACTGTACACAGTGGAATCATCTTGAACGCTATCCATGAACCTTTATTGTTCTAAGATAAAAGAAACACTATTAAAATGACACATATGATCAACACTCATTCATGAAAATTTCATACAGTACATAGAGACAAAACAAGTGCAACATCGATTTCGCAACTAATACATATTATTATAGATTACTGATAGGACGAATCAGTTAATATTTGGTTAGTTAACTACTAAAAGAAATTTACATTTTTTCCTTTTTCCATTCATGTTTGTAATTTAATCAGTGAGAAATCCGTTTGAATATGTTGAACCAGAAAATAAGTACATAAACATGAACTCATTTGTACTCGTTATTGACTTACACCAGCATTTGGGTCGACAACATTTTGTTTTCATTTTCCAACGTTTCCGATCAAACTACAACTGTTAATGAAGAGAGTTGATTAAAACTTTTCCATGTTTTAAGAAATATACTTAAGCGTAATGAGGTATATTTTTCTCCTGTCATGTCTTAGTTACAGAGTGACCCCATAAAAGGAGAAATATATATCGAATTTTATATGTGTATTAAAAGCCTTTTTCGTTAAAAAAAAAAAAAAAAGCCGGGGGGGGGGGGGTCAAAAGTGCTAAAGTTTAAAACGTAAACCCCTGACGCTTTCAAAAGTTTATTTCTCATTTATGTGATTGTTCCTTTTTTCGATATCCTGTCAGGGTATTTATATATAAATGGTATATCATATGCAAATTTAATGCAGTTATGTATCATTCTGAATATCTTCAGGGGGCAGTTGGTCCAAAATAGAAAGGGATTTTCACATGTATAAATAGAATTGCGTTCCCAATTGTATGTACTATGTTGATTTCTTTCAAAGCTTTAAAGTTTTTAGAAAATGAAAAGTTATTTATACACCAAGGTATTGGAATTAACCCAAAGTACGATTTATGGTGCAAGCTATCTTAAAAAGAAAGTTTATTGAGCAAACCGATGTAGCACTTTCCACCCATACAGAAAAATTGGTGAAACACTGGATGATATTCTCACTGTGAAAATCAACTTGAACTCCGACTTTTTCTGTTTACAAAAAAAGATTGACAGTGGTTCACCGTTCACTCCAGAAGACTGTGGGTGCTTCAAGAAGCAGAAAAACGAGGAAAGTGTAGTGAAATTTATGTTAAAGAGACAACTTTAATCATTTCTAACACATTTCCAACCATAAACAATGGCATTTCTGTTTTTGTCCGTGGAAATCCGGGTGGTTATCTTTGGCAAACAATGCCAATTACGAAGATACAATTAAATGAACCCCCGTAAATGCGTCTTTCCCACCAACAAAACATCCTGTTTCGACAAGTTCTTTCAATCGCCAAAAGTATTCCAGGAAGATAGATACTGGTGAAATATATGCAAAGACCAGTGACGCAGTAGTCCTACGTTCCATAAGTTGATAATTTCGAAGAGTGAAGAAAACAAAAGGTTTCAAAAGATTTCGACAAAATGTTTGTAGACACAAGAAACCAATAGAGAAGTGATGTGGATTCCGATTTTAAAAAAGTTGATAATGATGATGATGATGATAAAATATCCGATTTTTCTTCTGGTTTTGAAGCCTCACAACAAAATGATATAGCATGTGATTTGTGTCAACAGTTTGGTACAGCTGAACCAAAAGAGTATGCAATTAAAGTCGAAACAACGAAAGAGAAAGGAGTAGAAAAGACGAAAAAAATAGATATTGAATTGGCTGTTATGAATGTGCCTAACATTTCTGGTTTCTACGATAATAATACTCTTTTGAGATCAACTTCAGAGACACCTCGACAGTTGGAGAATAGTAAAATTGCAGTGGACATACTTGGCATGATCCATGGTGGTTCTCAAGAACTTTCCGTCTATAGATCCATTCATTGCCGGTCTTATTTTGGTTTTTTCGTAATTGTTTTTTTCATTGTTTCATTGGCGTGGATTATAAGCCAAACGACAACTTAAAAGGAATATGTAGCCAACATAAGAACATTCATCATTCTACCATGCTTTATCTATAATATGTTTTGCATAGTGCTGTAAAACTACTTATCCATACAATGCTATAAATCCATACATATAAACATTTCATGTGTTTGATTTAGTATAACTCTGTGTTCTATTTTAATTAGCTTAACATTAGAAATTAACAAACTTAACCAAGCTTCATATGTAAACATTATCAATACAATGTTTGAGAGAAATAAAAACGAGTATAAACGTGTAGAAATATTAGCAGAATATAAATTTACAATATGATTTTACTTTTAATCAGTATGTTGAAATTACTATGATATAAAATGATGATTTCGATGAGAATTCTTTGAGCTGTAAACAAAACTGTTATAAAATGCAAGAGTGTCTGTGGGTTTACAAAAGTGCATATGCGTTTTATGCAACTTTCAAAATTCTGTGCTGAATAAAGAAAAGATTATAAAAGGTAAAGAAACTAATGTAGATATTTTCAAAAACAAAGACAAAAGAAGGAGTAAGAAATGCTTGATTGCTATCTGGTTAGAATTTATCTATACTTTACAAGTACACCATTTTCCTCTTTCAAAAAAGACAGCCATTTGTTCCCAGCATTTTATCTCAAAGACCAATTTCTACCAAATAAGCAGATAAGTATAATGTTGTGCAACCGAGAGCACTTTCGAGAAATAAGAAAGCAAATCAAAATCCAATTGAAATTAGTTAAATCATACATTAAATTTTATGCAAACAACTTTAACACATGCCACATTTGCTTTATTAAACGGTGTGATCGTCATAAGTGTATTGGGCAGCATCTCTACCTTGATTCATAAAACATTGCACAAACTCTGCTGTAAAATATGGCAATTATATAATGACTTTAATATATAGATATTTGGAAAAAACAATATAGTTTTTTTCCTTTCAATTGTACATCTTGGGTTGGAAAACGATGAACTAATTTATTATTTATAATTTATAATTCATGTATAGTATCTAATTTTAGTGGACAATGGCGTAGGAAAATTACTTAAGTTTATGTTTAAAAAGAATAACCATAGAATATCGAATTAAGTTCGTAATAATAAATAATTCAGTAATTTTAATGAAAAGAAGAATAAGGGGCTTGAGGTTCGAAATGTATACATCGAGTGTGATTTCCTTAAAATATTACACTTTTGCTTGTAATTGTAAACTTTCAACCTTTAAAGCTGTATAAAACGATGAATTACTGTCGAATCATTTTTATTCG